>OX637868.1:4804589-5552089 GCA_951802705.1 Netelia virgata
CCACCCCTCGGCTCTTCTCTCATCTCGTCGTCATTCTCTCCCTCTCACTCACTCTCTCTCTCTCTCTCTTTCTTTCTCTCTCTCTCTCTCTTTCCCTCGCTTTCTCCGGCAATGTTCTCGTTGATGCCCGCGGTCTTCGTCGCGTTGCCTCGGCCCGTATATCCCCTGTACCGCGTCGATGTCACCCTCCGTCACGTATATTCTCGAGTGCCGCATCTCCCCCCTTGGGGGCTAAGAGAGAGAGAGAGAGAGAGAGAAGAGCTGTATATAAAATCCGCAGTTTCGTGCGTTCGTTCAAGTTGTAAAAAAAACCACACACACACACACACTCAATGCCAATGTTTTCACGGTCACGTAAAACTTCCTCGCTGAATCGACTTTCACGAGTCCTTTCTCACTTCGAGATCGACTTTTGGACAAGGCAAAAACTACAGTTTCCCTAACGAACGAGAAATAAAACTATATTTTTGTTCTTAATTATAAATAATAACAAGCTTAAAATAATAATCAACGAATTGTAAATGTTCGCGGAGTATGATACCTCGGTAAAACACGAAATAAAGTAAATAAGTGGGTAAGAAAGGGGTTGAAGAAGGAAAGCAGGGGAGGGATGGGAGAGGGTGTTGGTAAAGCGAGTCGTTTTGTCGAGAGCCGCGGAGCTGTCTTCAATTTCGCCTTGGCACGGAAGTTACAAACATCCCTCGTTCCCCTCTCACCCTCGCAGTCTATCTTCTTATCTCATCCTGGCACAATTAATGCCAGGAATCCTTTTGCAGGGATGTCGGCGTCTCGAGACCGCCTTTACAGCGGAGTCAAGACACAGTTCGTCTCTTCCACCTCTTTCTCATTTTGCCCATATCCTTACTCCTTTCATCCGACTACTCCGTGAGAGCATCTTCGACGTAAAAGTCTCCTCGCTCTTCGCTTTGGTCCTTTCGTTAACCCGGGGTATTACTTATGCAGATGAACCCAACCCCGCGCTTTCTATACATTATTTGCCTCGAGAGTAAATTCCCCCACCATCATGGCGAAGACTCCTCGAGGTTTTGAATCGAGTGTCGGTTTTAGCCAAGTGGACGAAAGCCGCGAGGTCGGATCAGTGGGGGAGAGAAAAGCGATGAAGAGGCCACGTGGAACGGAAAAGGGGTTGATCGGAAGCGCGAGAGGGTGAAAAGCGTTAAACTTTTGAGATTATGTACCGTCGAGGGAACGGACGAGAGTCGGAGAACATCCCACTTACTGTATAAATTTCAATCCAGAACCACCGAACGAAATTTTTCTGCTTGTAATAATTGCTCTTCCTATCTTTCACCCACGTCTCCCCTTCCTGCCCATTGACAAACTTCAGGTTCGTTAATCAGTCAAGGACGACGGTTAGTTTCCCGCGACTTTTTTTTTACGTTACGTCAGCTTTTTTCACCCTCACATTCCACAAAGTCGAAACATTCTTGTCGCAATTTTCTCCAAATTGTTTTTGTTTTATGTTTATTTTTTTTTTGCTTTTTTCGTTTTTACTCGTTCGTAACGCTTGACGTTGTTTTTGATGTTTTTATATCGAATCGTAACAGGCATAAAAAATGTAAATGAGATATCCCTGGTGGGAGGGTGGATTTATTTTACGAGCGATTTTTACTATTGGCATCTTCGGCCTTGACGTCAACCCCCTTGGGGCTCGATGCTTAACTTCGCCAACTTGCTGGCACCCTGGTTCGAGAACTCGGGTGTTTATACGCTCGCTATATCGTACGTAGACGTCATAGAACAAAAATCCAGAAACGTCACAGAGAAAATAAAAAAAAAGCAACAAGAAAGGATAAAATACACAGTCGATGCCTCGATCGAGTGACTGCCTGCCTGCCGAAAACCGCACATGACTTTCGGCGCAAAAAAAATCCATTCGCGTCGATCGCCCGGGCGAAAAGCAGCGTAGCGCGTATACAGAACACGCGAAAAGTTGGAAGCAGGCGTTCGCAGCAGGTAGAGTGAGAGAAAGAGAGAGAGAGAGAGGACCAGGGTAAAACAGAGACCGGAGAGCAGTTGCGAGAAGTTCGTCGACCCTCCGGCTTCGATTCTTATTGAAACCGCTTCACAAAAGGGCGATTGTAGCTTTATCTGCAGTTTGATTGTAGATTATTGATGTTCCTACCTCGTGTTCGTTCATCCACGCGAGCGAGAGAGCCCCGTCGCCCGTTACAAAAAAAAGGAAAGAAAAAGAAGAGAAAAAAAAAACGTTTCTCCCTCCGAAAAATCGACGGTAAAGGGTGGTCCACCCCACGCCACCAGTCACTCCCCCTCCATGGCCTGCCACGACTCTCCTTCTCTCTCTCTCTCTCTCTCTCTCTCGTACAATCCTCCCTCGTTCTACTAGAATTCGGTCCATCCTCCTACCCATCCTCCTCCTCCATCTCCCTCCCCCCCCTCCCCACACCTCATCTCCGCCGCCGCCCTCTTGCCACCCTCGCACCGTCGATTCTCGCGTTGCACCTCTCTTGCACCGGGCAGAAAACCTTCGTTCCCTTCCCGCATGGCCCTCTTGCCTCACCTCGAATGCATGTCCTCTCTCCCACTGTACTCTCGTTATACGTAAAAAAATCTACGTGCTCTCGCCGTGGCTGGCGCTTCACTCCCGCTTGTTCCCGTGTTGGTATCCTATCTCCCTATCTATCTATACGTTTGTTCGTTTATATATATATATATATATATGTATATATAGCGCATACTCTAGTCGTTTCCATACCATCTACGTGTACAAAGCGTGCTTTGCTGAATGCTGGATGCTTGATGCGCGCGTAGGTACCCTCGCTCGCTCGCTCGCTCGCTCGCTTGCTCGGCAGCGCGCGTATACGTTCAACGTTCGTGTGCCTGCCAGCGAACTCTCAACGCCAGGACGAACGAGGACTCGAATGCGAGAGCGCGTTGTTTTTCACGTATGTAATCTCCATTCACAATCATTTCACATACTTTTGCCATTAGAGCCGATTCACAAGTGAACAAACAGTACCTCTATCGTTCATCTCCTCCTCTTCTCCATCGCATCTCGTAGCGCTATGCTCGTTCGCGAATCGCCGATACCGTGTAACGCCGCCATTTTTATTTCCTATCTACGATCTTTTGTAAAAGGATTTTTGGCACACTTTCTATTCGTCAAATTTTCAACGATGGATCGCGTCCATAGATCGTAGCACGAACGAAAAGGGTGTTTTACTTTTTTGATTTTTTGGCGACGAGAGTTCGGCGTTCGAGCGAGGTCAAGACAGTGTTGGAAAATTATGATTTTTTTAGCAAAGTTTGAAAGATCGATTCGTCATACGTTCATCGATGATCGATCGTTTCAATCATTATCGATCGATTATCGATCGATTATTTTCAATTCTCCATTGTCCATTGGAAGAAATTGCAAAGAACGTCATTGAGAAGAAAGAAATATTTACAATATCTCATGCAACGCTTTTTGAATCTAACCGATTTCGAAAATATTCTATATGATGCTCGAAGCCATAGGGATCGCTTCGGGGTTTAAAATTCACGTTGGATGAGGGCTTTTGCGATGGAGAAAAATCGGAATTTTCGCCTCGAAGCAAGAGGTCGTTAAGTTAACGCGGTGACATCGGAGGTGGGCAGTGACGTTGGATAACGGTGTCGTTCTCTCTCTTTCTCTCTCTCTCTCGCTCTATCCCCTGTAATATATCGAATGATGAATCCACGCATCGCAAACCCATAAAAAACCGTCAGCCCGGACAGATACGAGATACGCCCTATTACTGTCCACCAACACCATACCAAAGCAGCCTCGCTGCTTCGTCCCGGGTCTCTGCTATGTTGACCCCCGCAGCAAGCACCAAACCATATATACATACATACACATATATATATATATATATGGAGTATATATATATATATATATATACTCCAGATACGTCCAGTTCGGAACGGCTAACTAAATTACCAGTTACATTTTTTACTGTCGGCTACACCCTCGCCCGATACTTTTTACCGAGGACGTATCGAACGCAATGAAATTCTTTTTCGCGGATATATCGGCAGCGTCGCGACGCAACGAACGAGCATACTTCCGCGAGAAAAAAAAGCAAAAAAAAAAAAGAAAAACGGCAGAATTTTCCTGGCACACACATGCGAAGTAAACTTGACCAAACATACCGAAAGTAACGCACGAACGAAAAATCTGAATATTTCAACGGACATAGGACGAAGTTCGTATCGTCCGAACCAGACAAGATATCTCTCTCTCTCTCTCTCTCTTTCTCTCTCTATATATAAATAAATAGATATATATGTATTTAATGTATCGTACTTTTCGGTGTGATCGTAAACAAGGATATTTCATCGAACGTTCAAAAGTGTGGAAGGAAAAATTTATTAACTGTAAATTCGCGTCATATCGTAACTTCAACCCCTCCGATCGACCAAATCGAAACGTTCTTTTATTATTTACAAACGATTTTTATTGTAAATAATGTTTTACAGACTTCGGTCAACCGTCGTCTCGGCGAGAAAACAAGCTATAAAAACGAAAGTTATAAAAATGAGGACACAAAATCGCAGTTCGACGATTGATCGGTTAAGATTGGTTTCGGGGGTGAGATGCTGCAATTATTCAAAATAATCATATAAGTTCCTGCAAGAACACTGTTGCATCATTTTCGCTCTGTTCACGGACAATTTCTTCGAACAAAAAAACGTAGATTTGAATCGATTAATTTGTCTCGAAACTTTTCAAACGTACAAATTTCGTTTTCTGCCCTCGGTAAAATTTCACCGGAATTATCCACCATCCCTCTCGCGCATACAAATGTTCCCGTCCCTATTAGCAATATCGGCAAACTGAAGTCTCGGCCCCCACATCTCCAATGACAATCGACTCTCGGTGCAATAATGGAAACGATACGATTGGAAAAACGTTCGCTCTTAAATACTCGATTGTCCTCCTATCTTCTGTCCCTCACCACCCCCTCCCCCATGCATGCATTACCAAACATGAAAAGAAACATCGATAAAACGTTAACTCTTAAACAACGACAAATTCGAACTACGATCTTCCTACCAACGAAGAATTTAGTTCACGCGAAATTGGCCAAAACCATCCTGACTCGTCCAAGCCCCCCACCCCCCTGTATCCAATATATTAGCAAAACGTGAATAAAGTCAAAGCCACTCGAGTTTTTTCCAACGACTCGTTCGATATTGTCCCAATGGACGAAGATGAATACCGCACGCGAAATAATCAGCAACCGCGACTCGCTCTCGTCCCTTACGATTGGCGCTGCATGGAGAGAGGAGGGGAGAGTAGCTCGACCCATAACTCTCCGTACGGAGAGTTATCAAATTGATCAAGCCAAAATAATCTGTGCTGGCGACCGGCCGGTTATGTCCCATAAATGCAGTGTATGAGCAATACCGCATGCCACCAAAACGTGCATAGTGGTATTAGGTATAGAGAGAAACCAACCGGAGCGTCCGCCGGTAGGTAGGATTTTGGTTTGGTAAAGGGCGTGATTGTGTGTGTTTGGGTATAGCTCCGTGGATATATCTACCTTGGGGGTAGTGAGATATCCTGGCTCTCGGAGCCGTAGCACCAACACAGAAATCGGCGAGGAGGCGGGAATGGTGGAGGAAAGGGGTTGGGGGTTTGGAAGCGTGGTGTAGCAGGGCATAACATAACCCGGTGTCACGCGCAGGACTTTACTACTCTGCCATCTCGTCGTGCAAGTACACTTCACTCGCTTGCCCTTCGCTATACATAGGTACACACCCAGGGTGACACTCTCTATCTCACTCGTCGCTCCGCTGTGTGTTACTCCGTTGTGACTGGTCTCTGGTAGGATGCTACCGCGATCTGGCTCGGAGCCTCCCCGTACCATTCAACGAGGCACTGGGGGGATAGTTCGTCATTTCGCGTAATGCGCACGCAAAACTCGTATATTACCGCGCGATGTCTTTTTAGTCTCGTCGCGGCTCGGTAGTGTTACCGGGAACAAGGATTACGAGTAATTTACTCGGTAGGATTTTTCACGATGATGTGGGATTTATAGTCATGGAGATCATATTTCTGCCCTTAAATCATGAGAAATCGGGATGGCTACAAATGATGTCCAGTGAAATGCTTTTGAAGACAATGACGAGGTTTGCCTGCTGTATTTTAGACCTAGGTCGTTTCCTTTACAGCGAGAAAACCACTATTTTTCCAGTGGTATGGGTTCATTTCCATCCTATGGGGTAGCCAATGATCATAATCGTAGAGAAATCAAGGCGTGACTCGTACGTTACGTCCCTGTAACAGTACTACGTACATGGAGTGTCGCAAGAACCCAAAGGTCCTTCAAATTACCAAAAGTCCGAGTGAACGTGGAAGGAAAGCAAAACTCCTGGTGAGCTACGATCGTGAAACCGAGTCTACGCCCGGGATCCTCGCACGAGCGAATCCGGAACGGTGAGGAAAGGGATGGTGGGTAACACGTACACGAGAGCGTTTTGGTATACACCACCACGACCAACACCACCACCATGACGATAGGACACATGGTAACGTGTACCGAAGAGAAGCACCGAACATCCAGCACACACAGGGTGCTGGCAGGTATTACTATAATGCAACTCTGGACATAAACGCGTTTACGACGCGCTGCGTTGTCATTACGCGGCCCCTGCATCGTTCGCCAGTGGCTTTAACTTTATCGGCACCACCACCAACACCGACACCACCACTACCACGACCACCACCATCGGTGCCTACGCTACCACCACAAACGCTACAAATACCACCACCAACACCACTAGTTTCATCCCTTGGCGCCTTGTACAGCGTTTCACCGTTCGCTCTATGCCCCTTCCAAACCTCCCTTCCCGCTCTCACGCTCTTTCTCTCTCTAGTTCTCTCTGTTGCTCTCTTTCCTTCTCTTCGTTGAGTTCTGCAACAGCGTATATCCCCATCGAAGAGAGGCTCACCACTGTGCACCAAATGTTCTTCCTCCCTCGTTCCCTCCTTCTTTCTCTCTCTCTCTCTCTTCCTCTCCGCAAAGGATCACCTGTCCGCCCTGCTTTACTGCGGCCTCGTAAAATTAATTGCCTGTAATCAGAAAAAAAATCGCTCACGTGTAACGTGTGTACGTTCGCGCATACACGACCGTAGGCCCTCACCTTCGCGAACCAGCTAGGCAACAGATAAAATGGCCCGGCAACGGCCCCTGCATGGTCATCGAAGCCACCTCTTCGAAGCCATAGGACTGGCACAATGTAGTTCGAATAGCTATACAGGAGGCAACGTACGGCAACCACTCCCCTATACTCTACGATGTTTCCGTACACGTGACGTATATCGTTTTGGCCTATAGAAATCGACGTTAAACTTTCTCGGGGGGTACGGAATGGAGCGCGGATAAACTCGGTACGCTGGAACGAAATGCCACGGGTTAACCCGAGGCGAAATTTTCGCCCATGTTGCGTCCAAATATACGCCGAAGCGAGAGATCAACATCCGTACGTCGTATCAGTAGTTTGATTTCTCGTTGTACAACAATGACGCGGGCGGAGACAGAGAGAGAGGGAGAGAGTCAGGGCAACCGGTAAAGCTTCGCACCGGCAATGACTCCAACGAGAATTCTGCATGGACGCGAATCACATTTCCCGAGTCTCCGTCCTTCTTGCACGCTGATATGATAGCCTAGTCGCGAACATAAACCGTATCCTCTAATACCCGGGACGACCGACAATCCTCCTCTGCCTCTTTTCCAACCCCTCGTGTTCTCTTCCGATCTCTCTCTCTCTCTCTCTTTTGGCGGAGCGAGCAACAATGCAAACACTGGCGAGTTCAACCCCGTCGAAAACACACGTTGAAACATCTTTGTTCTCCTGTTTCCCATCCAGCTTCTCTCACTCTCCCTCTCTCTCGTTCTCTCTGTCTCCATGTTTCTCTGCCTGTCTCTTTCTCTCTCTCTCTCTCTCTCACACACACACACACGTTCGCAGAACCCTCGCTGCTAGTACAGCGAAATTTTAGTACGTGCTTGCGCGAACGACACGTTGACTAGATTTCCCGTGGTCCCACCGTCCTGGGGAATATAGGTGCGTATGAGCGTCATCACCTGCGCTGTAATGTATTTAGAGGAATACGGCTTTCTGCGGTTCGATGACGACCCGCGGTCGTATCTCGCCTACACCCGATTCCCAACCCCGGTGTCCAACTCTCGATGTGAAAATTCAACGTCGAACGTACCGACGAGATATTCATTCCTGGTTTCTCAAGCTAGTCGCAACAGGACACGGAATTGTTCCAGCTTTTTCATAACTCAAGGGTCGTATTCTGAAATTTTGATTTTTTCGCATTCGCGCTCGAGGTCGATGTGCAAACTTTCACGATCTCTAGCATTATGTCACTTTACATCACGAACTTTATCGCTAAATTCCCAAAGGAACACAAGACAACCCCAACAAATCAACCCACCAAAAATCAGAGTAAAAAGAATTCCAACCCTTGAAAATCTTCACCGTTGTTTCATGATCGCGAATCGTAAATCCACCGAGATCCAACGATCGTTCATTCGCCCGTCGGCGAATCATGTTCTTTTCTTTCTTCTTCTGCAGCCTTTTATCACCACCCGGTTATTTCCTCGCGCTCGTACGAGCTAGAGAGTCGACCGAGGCGAGAATCTCGGGAGTCGCGCGACTCCCAAAAAGTATATGGTGGAAGTGTATCACGGATGAGCTAGTGTGTAGCGAGCGAGAAGAGGAAGAGTGGCTTCGGGGTTGAACGTGTGTGCGGATACGGCGAAGCTCGAGATATTTTCCACCGTCATGCAACACGCCGTGCTCGTCCGACCACGCTATTCTCGCTGCAGGAAGGCTAGCGTACTTATTAGTTTCTTCGGCGAACCTACGAGAATACCAGAGGGATAGCTAACTCCGGGTTAGAAAATATTAGCGTTCATTTTTCGTTCGACGTTAACGTACCATCCTCCCCCTCGTTCCATTAAATTCCTAATATTCTCAAATTTACCTTTGTTTTTCATCCAACAAAAACACACACAACTTACGAAACCTTCAACTGTACTTCGCAATCCATACCGGTATATGAACTTCGCAGGGCGATATAGAGGAACGGTAGTAGAATATATCGCGAGAAGTCGGGGGGGGGGGCAGTGGGGGTTCTAGCGTTATATCGTAGAAGAGAAGGTACCATCTCTGTCGCATTGACGCACAGAGGCACCGTTCCATCTCGTTGCGGGGCTGGCAGAGGAGAGGGGTGTGTTGCGGCAAGGAAGGGTTTAACGATTCGCGTAGCTGCGCCGATTTACGACCCCTAAAACACATCGAATGCGCTTTATATGTATGTAAATTAGGTCAGGCGCTCTGCTTCTCTACCGCTCGGCACTCGATTCTCTCTCTCTCTCTCTCTCTCTCTCTCTTTTTGTGTGTCTCTCTTTCTCTCTCATCTCGAGTCATCCAGTACGACAGTGAGTTCCATGCATACCCAAACTCGCATTTAAGCTAGAAGGACGGGATCTAAAAAGGACACGTTAGGGCCAGGGATGAGATACCGTGCAAGAGATGTCCATCTCCTCGTTACTCCGAAATAGCCAATCTTTGTTCATTCGTAACTTGGATACGTTCGATATTGATACTTTGAATAGATCGGACTTAATGGACGTTTTTCGATATTTTGAAAAATAGTTCTAGGACGATGAGTCAAGACGAAGAAAATGGTGGATTAATTTATTTTTTTTGTTTTTTTATACATATGACTCGTTAAATTTGGAAAAATTGTAGACTTTACTTCGTGGTTCTTATAAGGATCTCTCTCCTTCTTGGGGCAGAGTTTGTCACGTGGGTGAAAAGACACCGCGGGGTTACATGGACGCGTTGGAACATAAATTGCAAGGACGTAGTCAGGATCGTGCACGTCTCGAAACGTCCGACCTCTCGTCGAATTTCACGAGAAACTCGTGGATGTTCTCAAAACGCATCCGCGATAGGATTTTCCGTTTTCCGTGTCCGATCTCATTTCCAATCCGGAAATGCAAAGATTTCGTGGTAACGCTGTAATACCTACGAAATCGTGGGACGAAACAAGAGAATTTTGGACGAGTGCGTTACATCTACGAGACAATATTACGTACATATCGTTTGTCATAAAACGATGCGACGTTACGACTCGTATGGAATACGCGATGTTACGACTCGTACTGTTTCATCCCGGTTGGTCTCGTTTCTTTCTCGTCGTTTCTTAAAAGAACAAAAGAAACAAGAAAAATTCATACCCGCAACTGTGAGAATCCTAGACGCGAGACATACGCCGTCCTCCAGGATCCTGTCCTGACGGTATAATTTCGAATCTCAATGACTTTGCGAAATCCGCGGAGAATTTACAACGCGCTTTACTACGTGAGTTTCTCGAGGTATATAATATTATTTTCATACTTATTTATATATCCAGGTATGTATTATATATATATATAATATATATATATATATATATATAATAATAATAAATCTAGACAATGGGGAAATTCGCGAGAGCAGGGAAAGAGCTCACCGGCGAAGAGCCCTTCGTCAGGAGATAGCGAAGCGTTAACGTCTCTTGCGTGAAGCGGCGAATTATGATTTGCGAGCAACGAATCATCAGTAATTTTAGTAATGGCTTACTCGTCTCGCGAACGACCGCGAGAATCTCGAGAGCTCCCTGACGCCGCGACTGGCAAAAGCAAACCGCGTCGGAGATCGTGGAAAAGGAACGCGTCAATGCGGCCGCCCGTTCCAACTGAACCTGACTTCTCAAATTATATATATATATATATATATATATATATATATATATATATAACCACTTTCCATGGTCGAGCGAACAGAGCGCTGATCCTTCACAGTAACTTCATAAAACAGCCTCCCGCTTCATCTTGCAGGTCCCCATATTCCGATTATTCCCTATAAAACTGCATATCTCAATCCTTCGTTGAAGCAGCAGGGAACAGGATCGCTTTTCACTGCTTGTATATATAAATGTACGTATATGTGTGTATCTGTGTGTCTGTGTGTTTGTGTAATCTGTCTCGTAATATTATATAGTTACAGCCGGCACTGCTCTATCGTGTGCCCTTATGCGATTTCGCTTTTATAGGCTGTACAACCGGTGAACCAAAATTATCTGACACGAGGCCGATGTGATTCTCGAGCCAAAACGTCCACAGTGAGAAAAATAAATTTGTACGATTTCCAGGAATTCTAATCCAGGCAAACTTTACTTCGTTCTCTGTTATTCGGATATCAATGAAATGATACAAATTTTATAACGAGACAAAAAAGAAAATTATTTTTTCTTCCCAATGTCAAAATTTCGAATTTTTGAAGCGACAGATGTTCCACGGAATATTCTATTCCGAGGTGATTCAATCTGAAGACCAACGACAATACTACAACAAAGTTTTCGGATTGTGAAAGATAAAACTAGCGAATAAAATTTCCATTTTTAGTTTTAACGATACGAAGTTTCATCGTTGCTACTTCGACTCTTTTAACGATTCCCTCGCAGATCACAAAAATCACTGCGTGTACTCGTTACAATTCGTTATTCATAAAAATCATCGAAATTTTACATCGTCACTCGTCCAAACAAAATTCTCCCTCATGTGTCCAAACGTTCTAAATCACCCAGTACAGGCTCGCGTTTCCCCACTCAAAATACCAGAAACCGATGGAGAAGGACTCTCTCTCCCTGTCTCACCGGTTTCGAGAGAATTTCTGCCGAAGTAGCTTGAGCGCCGCTGTGCTTCTATACTCTCCATCTCTCTCTTTCACTCTCCCTCTCCAGGTTCGCATATACGTACGTTGCAGTTTGAACTATAAAACGACGTAAATTATGGCCGTGGATTGCAATATTATGAGGCTATATACGCACGTTTAATGTTCGAAGCTACCAGTAGCGCGGTGTGCCGAAGGGTAGAACGGCGCGAGGAGGAGAGGAGGAGGAGTAGAAGGGGGAAGGGGGAGGGGTTTAGGGGTACGAGGAGGACGAGCGCGTAGGGCGTTTCGTCCGCAAGAGTTTCGACGTTGGAGAGCTGGGCTTAATATTGTCCGAAAACGCAGGGGATATTATATACCCAGTTCCACACGGTTAGGAGGTGAAAGAGGGACATAGTAAAGGGTAATAGTGGTGGTGAGGGAAGAGGAGGAGGAGGAGGAGGAGGAGGAGGGGTGGTGGTTGGGTTAATATTATACACAGGCAAAACGTAGGAACGTGGTGGGCCTTGCGAGGCAGTTTGCCCTGGCAAGTATTGACGGGTCGTCCCTGACCACACGAAGGAGAGCAGAGAGGCCGGAGAGAAGGCAATGGCACTTCTCTCTCTCTCTCTCTCTCTCATATACACGTAGATACACACACACACACACTCTTCGAGGGAGTTCCTCTCTCTCACCATCTATCTAAAGGGCTGTTGCACTGGCTCTCGAAGGACCTCGAGAATCTGTCGTATGGCCGATATGACGGAGAAACACTCGGGTATGGTACGCACCCCTTCGCCCTTCGTCCTCTACACCCCCTCGTCCGAAACTGTTTATATACACATGTATATATATATATATATATATATATATATGTAGGTGTGTGTGTGTGGGTGTGTATAGGTTACGTATCTACAGGACGAAGGGACAAAATCAACTCAGCTCACTCGACTGGTATCACGTTGAATAGGTACATTAGACACTTGATAATAATTGACGAGCGATGCATGCAGGCAGTACGAAACAGCTCTGGCAGTGCTGCGCGGTAGTCGGGTTTGTGTATGCTACGTAGCTAACTCGAGGAGACCTCTGAATAGCCCGCCACCGCTACATCGCGCGAAATTACCCGCTTCGAAGCGCACACACCGCCGGAGCCTCGCGAGATGTTGGCGCACTTTCGAGGTTAGCCGAAGGTGGCGCTTCCTTGTACTACCCTTCTATCTAGCCCTCCTTCTCTATCCTCCCTCTTGTAACTGCGTGTAGGAGAGAGAGAGGGAGAGGGAGAGAGATAGCTTCATCGATAAGGCGCGAAACGCTTGCCTCCGATTCACGGGGACGATTAAACCACGACCTCGATATTCTCCCGATCAACACGCCTCTTCGCTTTCTCCCTATCACTATCTTAGTCTCTCTCTATCTCTCTCTCTCTCTCTCTGTCTTTTCTGTCGAACGTAGCTCGTTCGATACGAAGCGATTGTCTTGCCAAAATTGATTCGATGCGTGTAGGAAGTATAGAATTCTCGAACGCGTTCTCGAGACGAAATGTTTCAATGAGTAAGAAGAGTACCTAGGCGATCGCTGTCTCATTTGATTAATGAATCGATGGCTTATCAATTATACAAGAATTTTGTACAAATGCTAACAAAATCGTATCCTCGTTACACAAACTGTTAAAATGTGTTAAATTTAATTAGAGATTTTAAAAAAATTATCAATAACTGTGAATTTTACGTTAAAAATGTTCTTATTACGTGTTTAAATTCGAGCTCAAGTTATCTTAAGCATTAGTCATAAATTCTTTAAAAAAATTGACGCGAAAATATTTTTAAAAAACATAAATTCCTGATATTCTGGACGTGCGTTCGCGTACCGTCGGACAGCGAACGATACGGTAGCACATTGTCGTTTTCAAATTCTCAAAGCATCGATAATCTTCCGAAATTTATTACCCGTCGCTCATTGTTACATTTTATGAAATCTCATGTAACAATGTCGAGAGACCGAAGATGATGATAAACAATGAGCGGTCGAGTGTTTGACAGCGAAATCGCGATCGCGTGAACGCTTCTCGCTATGGACATAATGCCAATAATAATGTACCTTTGTCAAATCTTTTCCCTTTATATTCCTCATAACACAATTCTTACAACTCTCTCTCTCTCTCTCTCCCTCTCTTTCCCGACAGAGAAAGAGAGAGGACCACCTGACTACCACTTATCGTCGGATGCTCTCATTGTACTGACAGAAACTCGTGTGCACGAACAAAAAAAGTCAGCCGGTCTTCAGCCTCTTCTCTCGTACTAAGGTGATCTTGCGTGAAGAGAAGCCCCGCGAAAGATCGAAAGACCGCACAGGGGCACTTAAAGACGTATCTATACGACGTTCCACGTCGGAACTCTTCGTTATATTTTCGTTCTTTATATTCTCACCGTAATTCTTTCCGCGGGACCCGAGCGTGTATAACATCAGCGGCTGAAAAATTTCCTCCGTTATTTTCTTTTTTTTTTAACACCGGAAGGCTCTTTGGCCCGAAAAGAAACCGCACTCATTAATGGCCCTTTCTCTCGTCGTTTCTCTCTCTCACCTCAACTCTTTCTTGCGGTTTTTGTGAGTTAACTGTAACACAATGTGTGCTGCACAACGTGCTGCATTATACAATATACATACATTTTCGTGGAGCCAAAAAAGAATATCACGACTTGGGGAGACGGTCAATTGATGGGAATTAGTTCCCTCGAATTTTAGATTTTGCAAATGAAAACACGCGTGCAAACCTGTTTCTTTTCGCTAAGATGCTCCATAATAATATGAGACGTTACATTGTATCATCTAATTTGCAACATAATAACGAATACGAAGAGGGAGAGAGAGAGAGAGAGAGAGAAATGAAACGAAATATAAAATGAATTCACGCACGCACCATAATCTTTTGTCCAAATTTCGCAACGCGATAGTCGCGTCCATCTGGCCTTCTTTTTTATTCCTGCCATCCATTATCTAAACCTCGAACGAAATCTTTAGAAACGTATAGTCTCGCCTGTCGTACAATGTCTACATTTTCATTTCTCCATTCGCTTCGATTTTCATCGTTTTTTTGACTCCAGTTTTTTCGGTGGTCGATCTCGATTCCGTTTTTTTTCACTCCTCGCTATTTCTTCTCGTATTGTTATTTTTCGTTTTCTCTTCGTCGATAAATAATCCCACACGGAGGATAAAAGAAGAATGTGCGTGAGGCACTTAAAGTCTTTCCAGTGCGAAATCGTCGAGGGGTTGAATGTGGGGGAAAAGGAGAGCAGAAGAGATGGGGTTTTGAGCAACTTTGTTCGGGACGTCGCATTAATTAGCCGCGAAACTCCGGCACGGTCTACCGCGTGTAACGTTCGCGAGAGCCCGAAATGTTCGAAAGAAAGAAAGGAGAAAAAAAGGAACAGGCAACGGACGGATGGAAGAAAGGAAGGGAAGAGGTGAAAAGGTGGAGGAACGAGATGTGCATGATGGTGTTGGTGGTGGCGGTGGTGGTGGCAGTGGGGGAGGAGAAGGCACGAGGGCTTCGAACAGCTCGGGGTTTATACTTCTGGGAAGAAGCTCGTAAAGACCGCTTGGGCTTCGCGACTAACTCTGTTATTATCCGCGTAGCAAGAGAGAGAGAGAGAGAGAGAGAGAGAGAGAGAGAGAGAGAGAGACAGATAGAGGAGAGCGGACTTAAAACGGGCAAGCAGGAGCTGCAGGAGCAGCAGCAGGCCCAGAAGCGATGTCGGCGGCCCTCGGGATATAATCGTGCCTTATTCTCTCTCTCTCTCTCTCTCTTTTGCCTCATATACACTCCTACTATACCGCCGGTCAGAGATACACTCACGCATACTACTAATCTTTATATGCTCTTACCAGCGTCAACTTTCCGACTATTCGAGTGATAAAAAGAAAAATAAGAACGAAAAAGATAAAGTAGCGAGCGGGCCAGCACGCGAATGTAAAAGTCCGTAAAGAATGCAATATGAGAAAAACGAGATTAGCATAAAGTCTCGCGCGTCTTTAAATTTCGTCTCGAACTATGAGATTACAAAGTTATTTGTATCAATCCCTAGGACGAGGTGTGTTTCTTTTGGAAAATGCTCAAAAAAATGCATTTGTGAGCAAAAAAAGACAAAGTTAAAAAATAAATATGAAGCAAATCGCAAATAAACGAGGAATGAAATATCCGTCGATAAAATATCGAGGTCAGGATCACGCATCCTCGATGGAAAAACTCCGAGATTTTGCATCAAAGCGTTGAAAGTAGATAGTATCGCGTCGATATATCTATACGCATTGTCGGTTGGCCGGCGACGGGCCGTCGGCGATGAGAGGAAAAGTGTCCCGCGGTGGCTAGACGTTGGTGGTACAAGAAGAAAAGCACGCGATGGAACGGGGCAGCTTGGTCGTGGTAAAATCGAGAGAGCGAGAGGGAGAGTGGGAGGGGCAAGAGTGAAGAAGCGTCGGAGAAGCGTGAAAAGCAGCGGTGACATCCCGTGGGACGGGAACTTTCTGTGCGGAAATTATCAGGAAGTGGAGCGAGCTTCTATGAATACGGAGCGTCGAGAAAGAGAAAGAGAAAGAAAGAAAGAAAGAGAGAGAGAGAGAGAAAGATGAAAGAGCTGGCGAGAAGGGGGTGAGGGGATGAGATTCTCCGCGACCGATAAAAGAAGTGAAAAAAAGTGCCGGCTTGCCGCGCTATGCTACGGCGGTGGGGAGGGAAGGAGCAAAGGTGTGGGAAGGCATCGAGGGTTTGAGAGGAAGCGTCGGCACTCGCCTCTCGTAGCTACTAGCGCGCGGTCCGTTCCAAGAGGTGGAGAATGAGATGAAGAAGCAAAGGCAGAACGAGAGACTGGATGAGAGGGAATGAGAGAGAGAGAGAGAGAGAGAGGGAGGAGAGCGAGCGAGAGGATAGGAAAAGAGTTGGTAACCCAGTGCCAGTCCCGAGGCCAGGAAGAGAGTCGAGACTTTATATATACAGACATATATATATATAGGTATATAGATAGATAGATATATCTGGAGATAAAAGCATGTAGATAGGTGTACCGTGGAAGAATATGGTATACATAGGTATCTATAGGAAGCTCGGGGCAATGTGGTAGACCACGAATGAGCGTACCGGCAACGGATGGAGAGGCCAACACTTTGTAGTTTTAATCGATCGGATACGGGACGGGAAAGAGGCAAAAGACGAAGGAGGTCTGAATGAAAGCATCCCGAGAACGAGCGAGCGAAAAAGAGGGGTAGGAGATTGAGGGTGAGTGGGATGAAGGAGTGAGAAAACGCGGAAGAGAGAGAGAGAGAGAGAGAGAGAGAGAGAGAGAGACAGAGAGAAGTGGAGTAGAGGGATGAGGCGGTGAGCGCGAGAAGCGCGTGAAAGAGGAAGAGGGTATTTTGCCGGTGGTGGCAGAGTAGAATAAGGACGGTGGGTACACGGACGCGAGAGCTACCGCGATGCCGGCGTTGAAGAACTCCGTTGCCCGTCGGTGAGAGTGAGAAAGCTCTTCGCCGGTATGGGTAGAGGAGAAAAGGAAAGCGAGAGAAGGTGAGAGTCGGACGACTGGGTGGGGGTTGAGTTCCCGAGGGAGAAAGAGAGAGAGAGAGAGAGAGAGAGTGAGAAAGAGTGAGAGTGGAACGAAGAGCAACGGGAGTAGATCGGGAGAGACCCACATCCTGCCAACGTAGACTCCTACAACTTTCAGCCACCAGCTGGCTACAGAGCGACGCTCGGTTTCTCTTTCCTTTTCCCCTTTCCATCGGCTTTCTACTCGCATCTCCGTATACCAACCCCCCTAGGATCCTTCACCGGGCGTGTATATAAATCTGTGTGTGCATGTGCTCGGGCTCGTAGATACGTCGGTGGTGGAGATGCGAAGGGGTGGAAAAGGCAGCCAGCAACGTGTGCGAAGAGCAAACAGGCTGACTTTTCGCACGAGGGAGGGGGATGAGCGAGAGGTTGGCATAGAGAGGAAAGGACGCGTGTATTTCATTCATTCGTTTCTCCTCTATACGTTTTGTATATACTATATATATATATATATATATATATATGTATAGATATATATATGTATCCAACGACCGAAGGAACAACGACCTGTCGCGTGGGACTCCCGTCGTCGCGATCTCGGCACGTTCCGGCACATCGTCCGACACACCAACCCCTTCTTGCTCTTTCGCCATAGTCATCCCTGTGTTACGATAAATATACATATATATACACCCTCTCGGTCTCGGTTCTTCTCTTTTACTCACTCTTGTGTCGGTACCATGCCCTCACCACGTACCCCCTCGATTCTCTACGGTCTTTTCGCATTCAATGCTTCTCCTCGTATAATCTCTTTTAACTCTCTCTCCCTCTCTCTCTCTCACTCTCTCTCATTCCCATATCTCGTACATATACGTCGCACGTAGAAAGAAACGAGACGAGAACAAGCAACGATATATGACGGGGGAAGGGAGCGGAAAGGATATAAATTACTCGTTTCAGAAATCGAGGAGAATAATTGAGGTTATTTGATTGCGATTATTCGTGCTGTCGCAGCAAGGGTGATCGAGTAAGCAACGGAGCTTGATATTTATTATCCAGGATTACGAGTGATATATTCGAAGATGTTTTTTACGTAATGTTCATTACGTCGACGATGTCTCGTCTGAAACAAAATTCATTTTGTTTCAATCTCCTTCTCGCCAATCCTTAATTCCATCTTCTATTTTATCTATCGTTGAAATAGCTAGCTGATTTTCGTGAAGTGGATTTTAGCGTGAAAACTCGATCGAATAACGCCTCATTGACTTTGCCAGAATTATCGGCGCAGCAGCCACCGAGAAACATCTGCTTTCGAAGGGGATATCTGGATAGTGACGATCGCCGTCGAGACTCCGTCTCTCCGGTTCGAGGTTGAAATTGGGAAAACAATGGTAAGAGAGACCCTCTAGCCCGCGCCTCGTTAATCAACGACGTTCGCGTGCTGGACAAGAGAGGGAGAGTGAGAGTGACTGGCGAGGGAGAGAGGAGAAAGCTCGCTGTGTGTTCGGGATCGATAAGAGAAAGGGTGCCCTAAGGGTGGTGAAACTACGAGTCCGAGAGAGGCCCATGCCGGTAGCCCGTAACAAATCCTTCGCGTGGGAGAGAGCGAAGGAGAGCTTCGGAAACTGTAAATAAGAACATTAATTTACTGTCAGCTGGCGTGACGCCCGGGATGTTGTTGGCCGATGTCCGAAAGGCGCGCCTGTGCTCCGAGGGCTTGTACGGATAGGAGGGGCTCTCCTGTATTTGTCTTCGTCCGTGTCGTCGTCTTCGTCGGTGACCACGTTGGTTTCATCGTCGTTAGGGATGTTTTACAAATCAGATCGTTCCACGAATCTAACGGCCCGATCTAAAACAAAAAGCCACGCTGGTTCATCGCGTAGAGTGGAGAACTTTGGTTTGATGTAGTAGTTCTTCCATTCCTTGACAAGCCCCACTTTCTAAAATCGTATACCTACCAGGAAACGTTCCAAAACTAACTCCGACAAATGACCTTGATCGACCGTTTCAGGTTCGCTTTAGGGGGTGGTCTTATACCGAGAATTTTATTAAAATCGCGAAAGATGTTTTCCACGATATTGTCAAATTTAGTATGAACTATGTTTTACATTTCTCAATATTTTCTTTCCATGTCGAAACAACATCGGCCTTTAACTAATGTCCAACGCGTTATAATGTATAACTTACTTGTCGGAGGGTGCCGGGATCACGCGTTGGTCGAAGCATCGGGGAAATCTGGGCTAGTCGAGGGTAGAGCATTAAAACGTCGAGGGTGCGGAATATTCGGTAACCGTCGGGGGATGTAGGGGTCTTAGGGGTGAAAGGGTCGTCCACCAGGCTTATGGTGCTTTTATGATTCACGAGACTCCCCGTTACTCGCTCATTTTTAGTTACACGCTCGGATCATCGATGGCCAACGAGGATTGCACATTGAAATCTCCGCGCGGAACACTCGTGGAACATTGAAGGGACCGAATGAAGAATGTTGTAACTTCCTCAAACCGCAAGTTCGTCGGTTGCTATATTTTCTCTAGATCGATACGACTCATACCTAACTAATCAGCTAATCGTCAATATCCATAGTACCAACTTAACACCCCTTGCGATTATCCTTACAGTTCCTCCCATTTCCAATCAACCCGCAAAAGAAAAATAAACACTTTTAGGAATTAAACGTGATCCATTGATTCTCGTATCGATTATGTCCGAGTAAAAGACGAAGATGATTCTTCGACCCTTGATCTCTCAATCATCCCATCGAAACCACCCTTCTGGAGCGAAGCAAGCGACGCAATCAAGAAAATCGAGGGGTCGTTCCGTCCAAAAGAGAGTTAGTAGTCGGCGCCTTTCCACGCGGTAACAAGTAATATGCCGAAAAGGCCTATGGTATATGGAAAGTTCGAGCGAGAGTCAGGGAGGGCCAAGGTATGGGAGGGGTTAGAGGAGGAGAGAGACAAGAGCCTGATATATCAAATATCGTCCCGATGTCGTGGCTTCCCGGTGTCGAAATTTTTATCACCGTAGAATTCGCGAGTGCGTCCTCTCTTGCATCGCCGACGACGTGCGCGAATGCAAGAGTGCAAGGGGGGAAAGAGAGAGAGAGAGAGAGAGAGAGAGAGAGAGAGAGAGAGAGAGAGAGAGAGAGAGAGAGAGAGAGAGAGAGAGACATAGATAGAGGGTTAGTAGGGGGATGGCAGTGGTGCATGGAGTTTGAGGGGGTAGTGTGCAGGGCGACCCAATCGTTCCTCTCTCGTTGTCCTCCGCTCTGGTTCCCTCGGTCATCCCTCCGTGGCTACTCCCCGTGAGCAGGAGCAACCCCCCTGTCCTACCCGCCAGCACCCCCCAGCAAGCTAGGGGTATATAGTCATGCCCCAACCTCACGGCTGATTTGCATCACGGTTACGAGCTCGTTCGTTCATGGCACGTTGGAATGGGCGACGAGAGAAGCTCGAGGAAGGGGCAGGGGGCTGTATTGGTACTCCGTAGAGCAGGGTTAGCAAAGAGCGAAAGAGCGCGAGAGGGTGCAAGAGAGGACAGTGCGAGAGAGAGAGAGAGTGAGACGAGGGGGGGGTTATGTACGAAGGGTTGCTGCTGCTCCTGGTGGATTGCTATGTGGGTACGTGTGCCGCGGAGCACCCTCTCTCTCTCTCTCACTCACTCACTCTTTGTGTCCGCGAGTGGGGTTCGCTGGCTCTCGGGCGATCGGTCCTAGTGGGTCGGTTGAGGGTGGTCGGGTGGTTAACCGGGTTCGCTATATATACATAGGGTTTGGCGCGCGGAACGGGAGGGTATATTACAGATGCCCTCGCCCCCAAAACTAACCCCCTTCCCCGTGCCGCCTGCCTTCCACGCCATCCCCCCCCCTCCCCCATCCTGGCCTACCTCTCTTCGCCCTTCATCTCGAGGGGTACGTACCACCCCAAGTTACTCGCGGGGGCTGCTCTCGGACACTCATAACAATCATAACAACGACGATCTCGCGACTAACCCGCGAACCCACCTCCGCGCATCGTCGACGCCCTCTTGTCACGCCCCTTTTCCTCTCTCTCGCCCCCCCCCCTCCCCCTCCACCTACCACCGTTCACAGCAACGCCGTCGCTCCCACCCGCGCTTTATCCACCGCCTGCCTGCCTGCCTGCCTGCCTGCCAGCCTGCCTGCCTGCCAGCCGTTTCGATACTCGCGCGTAGTCGCGCGGGTGGCACGATACGAGAGATATAGTACACGCGAACGGGAGGCGCGGCGCGCGTATTACACGCACACACATGCGAGCACGAGTACGCACACAGAAACGAGGTGGTTGTAAGCGAGGGTAAACTCCGGTAGAGCGCGGGCGCGCGCGGCTTGTCTGTACCTCTATCGGTCTTCCCTCCTTCTCGCCAACGGTTTCCAACCGTGCCGCGGCGGGAAGGCAAGCGCCGCGACGACTCGGTGCCCACACAACGCAGCGAGACTGCGGACCGCGAGGTTATACCGCGAGAAACGAGAGACGGCGAGAGAGAGAGAGAGAGACACGCGTTTCGCATTTATCCGGCGCATAACGTAACGAATAACTGGCATCGACCGCGTGGCAACCACGAGCGTGAAAATTTCACCATTATTTTCTACGCAATTGAAATTTTCACGATTTTGTTCTTATCGGCGATATTATTTTTTCGGTGTTTATTGTTTAGTTGTTTGTTTTGTTTTTTTTGGGGGGTTTTTTCGGAACTCGATATTACGTGTGCGAATTAATTAAGTCGCGGTGCGATTCTTATACGCTGAGTGAGACTGGACAGAGAGAGAGAGAGAATCGCGGAAACGATTATCAGTGTTCGCAATCTACGGAACTGTTCGTGAATTGTTCGTTCACGGTGTGAAGGATTTTTACCCTCGTCGTTTTGTTTTCGTTTTTGTTTAAACGGACTTCGACGAGAAAAATTGCAAGAAGTGTCAGTGCTTATGTCCTCGTGATTAATAATTCAATGACATCGATTACGATTAATTAATACTGTGGACAACGCCGCATAACGAACATTTGACTATTTTTAATTTGTGCCGAGTGGATCACGTGCTTTGTTATCGTTCGTTCGATTTTTTTTTTTTGTTTTTTCAATTTTTTCTTCATTATTATTGTTTCTCTCGATAATGAAATTGGCCAACTTTATCGTCCGTTTAAGAAGAAAGATCGACGAGTCAACGATATAAACGAGTTGTAAACGAATTAACAATTTGTAATTTCGAAAGTTGTTGTTGTTTTTTTTCGTAGTTTCAAAGTTTTCATCGAGGCTACTTCTACACATATATAATAGACGTATATTTAGGAGTGTCGAGTGGTGAAACGACTTTACCGAGTAGCCCGAGTAATCAGGCGTGTTGGGTGTACGAGGAGACGAGGGAGCTCGGTCGGCCACATAGAGAGCGAGAGAGAGTGAGAGAGGCGAATTTGGAACTCTAATTAGCCCGGAGGACGCTCGTTAAGTGGTCGAGCAAGCAACCTAACGGAGTTACTACGGAGGACCGCGTAGAAAACCCCGCGGGAACACAGAAACGTGGAGGCCGATCGTATAACGAACTATTATATAGAGAGACGTATACCCGCGGTTATACACGTATACGTCAACGGAATACAAATAAAACAAATATATACATACATATATGTGTATATTAAAATCGTTGAGGATATTCCTATCGCTGGTCGTCACGTTGCGATGACGTAACGCCCTCGATAAATTCGCAAACGTTCGACGATTCGTTCGTCGTCGTTCGTCAGCTGGAAAAATTGGTAATTTAGCCGAAATTCACGCGGTCGAGACGGAAGGAAGAGCGACAACGGGGAGAGAAGCGATTTCGTTAAACGGCCACAGTCGAAGAAACGTCACGTTGACGAACGAGGGGGAAGAGGAGCTTATCGTCTCGGCCGAGCCGAGACCGAGCCCGCGGCAGGTGTACGAGACAGGTGAGAAATCCGTAAACTCCCTTCGACCTAAGAAAATCTTCATCCCCTTGTCACGAGCAATACGATAATAATTCACGATCGACTCGCGGAAAATAATTATCCATCGATACGTGAAACCAAGATTTTTATATTAATTGACGAAAGATCCAAAGAAATTGCAAAATATTTTAATTAAAATATTATTATTTTAATTATTAATAAAATTCGATCGTTTTCTTAGCCGTTATAAATTTTCATTTTTACGATAAGATATGAATAATTTATTTTATAATTATCGTTCGATCATCGAGATTATTATTTATTCGAATTATCCAACATCGACATTTATCGATGGCAATTTCTCTTTTTTTCCATCGCCAAGCCGCAATTTCCTATCTTCATGTCCATCGTGTTGTCGCTCTTACCACCCCTTCGCCCCTTCCCCCCACCCCAACTATCTTTGTGTCTTGCGACCCTCTCGAGAATTGATTAGCGTGCGATATCGCGGTAATTGAATCCTCGCACAGCGATGCGAGAGAGAGTCTGCATCGGAGAGCTCAGCACGTTTATACCAAGCTCATCCGTCTCTCGCTCCCTCCCTCTCTCTCTCTCTCTCTCTCTCTCTCTCTTTCTCTCTCTCTCTCTCTCTCACTCTCTCTCTCAGTCTGAGAGTTACATAGAGGGTGAGCCTGTATGCGTGTACGTGCATGAGGGGGTGCGTGTGTGTCGCTCGATCACGGACTGTCGGTAGTACGCGGGAAGTACCGAGTCTATCCCCGTAGAGACTTGCGCGGGAGAACTGGCGGGAGAGCCAGACATGTGTTCGTTCGTGTGGGATATCCGTGTATAAAAGTGCATGGGAAGGACGAGGTTGGTCGTCGAGAGAGGAAGGTGCCGAGGGAACGGAGGGTGGAAAAATTTCTGACTCTAATAAACTCCTAATTATCGCTGCACGCCGTGGTAATTACGCTTCTGCACGTGACCGCGCGAGCGGACGCGTTGGTGTTTCCCGCGCGTTGTATCAGTGTGTATGTATGTCTGTGTGTATGTTTTTTGAGCTCAAATTATGTACACGTTTCCAAGAGAGCGCCGGTGAATGAGAAACTATACGGAGAACACGAGAAGGAAAGAGAGAGAAAAAAATACGAGAAGAAGAAGAAGTAAAAGAAGAAGAAGAAGAAGAAGACGAAGAAGAAGAGTGGGAAAGAGAACGAGGAAGAGGATGGAGACTGAGATGAAAAGTTGGCACAATAGACGAGGAAGGCGAGGGAGGGAGGGTGGGGCTGGCGAGGGGGTGAGGCAGGACTCGATGCTTGGATTATCTTCCTTCTATGTGACAGTTCTTGACAATAAACACTTCACCGTCCCTCCTCCTCTTCAGCCCCTCGACGACCTCCTCCTCCTCCTCCTCCTCCTCCTCCCCCACCCCGTTCGTCAGCCAGCGCAGCGAGACAAATAGAATAATTAAAACCGCATTATGAAAGCCGCGCGCATTTTGCTCCGTTATGTATCTCGTCGTGTTATTTTCTACGCGAAATAACTAGCTTGCTCGTCCTCAACGTGTACGAGCATTAACGTGTTTTGTCGCAACAGTTTTCAAAGTAACGTAAATATGACGCAAGAAAATTGTTTTAACATTGTATCGCGTCGCGATGGAGAGACGCGTTGTTGGTAGCACCTCGTTGGCTCAAGATACGAACGGAGGTCGATTTTTTTATCCGCAACGACGATAATTCGTGCGAGCGTTTTGCTTGGACCATTCGCGACGTAGCAGGATGCAATTTAGTTAGAGCGCTAATAAATATAGCGAAAGGTGCCCTTCGACCTCTTCTCCTCTTCCTCTGAGAGAGAGAGAGAGAGAGAGAGAGAGAGAGAGAGAGAGAGAGAGAGAGAGAGAGAGAGAGAGAGAGAGAAACGAATGAGAAGATCGTATGGCAGTTAAATAGCCTTGATATCTCTATATATATGTATATGCGTGTATAATATATCGAGATATATATAGATATATGTATATATGTCATACACGTATTAGCAGCAACCACTAATTCTTTTATCGGCCCATTCCAATTAACCGTTTGCCTCTTGATCATTCCTAATTACTCGCAATTACTCGCATGTTACACTATAATTGGTAAGTAGGCTGATGTCATACCGCCCGTTAGACGGATAAAACTCGCGGATCGTGGGGATGAGAACGCGATGGCATAATTTTTGTTTCGTTCTTGTTGTTATCTTTTTTCTTTTTTTTTTTTCATTTAATTTTCTTCTCTCAAGAAATCATCAATCATCGCACACATACGAACGAATCACGTACACAGGGTGGTCCGATACATTCCTTTTGTCCTATTATCTCGTCGCGAGATACAAGCGAAGTAATCTCTAAACGGACAGAGAGATAGAGAGAGATAGATAGATAGATAGATAGATAGAGAGAGAGAGAGAGAGAGATAGAGAGAGAGAAAGAGAGAGGAGAGAGCGAGTGAGAGGAAGAGAGGGGGAGAGTGAGAGAGAGAGAGAAAGAGAAAAGACGAAACGAGAATATCAACGTTTTGAACGGCCGGATGTTCGGAGAGATCTGTCGTGCTTTGTCAAAAATATATTTTATAAATAGGTGTGATATTTCGAAGGTAAAGCAAACCGTGCGAGAATTACAATGATGAACGCTTTAATTCGGATAGTCGCGAAGATGCCCAAATATCTCCAGATATTTGGGTGATGAGCAATGGGAGGGTCGAGGGGGATGTGTATAACAGGGGAGCTCCACTTGAATGCTTTTGCCTACGTCAGTACGATGTCCTACTTACTTCAGTCACGGTTTGCCTCCTCGGTTTATGTACTACCGAAAGAGAAAAAGAGAGAGATAAAGCGAGAGAGAGAGAGAGAGAGAGAGAGAGAGAGAGAGAGAGAGCGAGAGAGAGACGAGAGAGAGAGAGAGAGACGAGATGAGAATGCGAAGGCTTTTCAAGCATCAGCTATTGGGCGAACGATTTCCTACCCGCGGCTTGTTATAGGCCCCGGCTAATATTGGTAATTACGTAGGTCATCTAAATACGCTTGGTAAATGGCTGAATTCGTGCCGGCTGTTAATGTACCGGAGGAGCTATATATACACATCCACCTATACACGCGCGTCTCTGTCCATGAATATATTCAGTCGTGCATTCATATATAATGTGCTTACGGTCATATATAGAACGCGATATAGGTCAGTAAATGTACTTATAGCTTCTCTCTCTCTCTCTCTCTCTTAATTTCTCAGTGAATTGGAAAATTCAAACTGAAAATTACAACATTCTGGGTCGTATCGAATTGATCGGGTCGCGATATCAAAATTGCATTTACCAAGAAAAAAAAACTATTATAATTTAATTAGAAAGATCTTAAATCGTCCTCATCAACTGGGTCACAGAGCATATAGATTTTTATTGTCAAGATAATTCAAAGTTTCTGTCCATGAGGGAATACCAGGGGAAGAATAAAAATCATGCGATTATGACGACGGAGAAAGAGACAAGGAGAGAGAGAGAGAGAAGGGAGGAGGAGTGAGTGGGAGAGAGCTCGTTACGATCGAGTTAATATCAGTAATTAAGAAAGTTGCTTAGACGACGTGAGCGGGCGGACGAAAGAGATACGGAGAGAAAGAGAGAGAGAGAGAGAGAGAGAGAATGAAGAGAGAGCCGGCCACTCGGGAATGCGGCGAGACCGGAGTGAGTTTCGCGGACGCTTACTTACCGCTTCTATCGATCTACCACTAGTGTATAATGTTCCTTTAGCGAAACAAGCGGCAGAAATCTAGAATATCTTTGTAAATATGTACACGCACACATACATATGCACATATATGTATATATATATATATATTAGTATTGAATATTTATAGCGATAAACGGTTTGTGTGTATAAGAGCGAGAAAGTAGCAGGGAAAAATAAATATCAAAGTCGGTCTATATCACATACGGATTGTACTTTGATATATAAATATAGCTCGACTCACAATCGGGCTAGGCCAGAAGTCTGGGGTGATAATTTCCTCCGGGCTACTTAGCTCCGTTCCAATAATTAACCGATAATTATGCACGCCCGCGTACACGTTATAGGCGACTCGTTCGTACGTAGTGAAGTTCGATTTGACCTGGAAATGCTAATTGTAAGATCGACTGAGAGCTTTGACGTGGGTGCGGGCTAGGATGGAAAATGGTTGGGGCTAAGCTCGCGAGCGAGAGAGCGAGAGCTAATAACGCAGTTCGAGATCCCGATTGGGTGTTATATACATTTATATATATATATATATGTAGTCATATATCCAGTGGTCTGAACGCGAACGTGCTTTTCGTTTCTTAAATCCATGTCGAAGTTCAATACCGCGAGTGAGAGCGTCAGTTATCGATCACTCGTCCTCGTTCTCGTATAAATATGACTATCTACCCTCATAGCTGTATATATATATATTTATATATACGTAATAAAGGTGGCTACCAGCATCTGCAGGCACCATAGAGAGTTTGCTCGTTGAATTCGTAATGAGAATTCGTTGGATATAACCGAGGAATATATATTTGGCCTTCACTCCTCTCTCGGATTATCACCGAGGGGAAAACGTTAATTCGAGCTTCTCTCGCTTCGAGGAGTGTGTCTATCGTGATTATTCCGAGGCAAGAGAGAAAACGAAAGAGAGAGAGAGAGAGATTTTCAATGGAAACAGTATAATATTAGGCAGTCAACGATGTGAAAACTTAGCGTTCTCGATTGTTCTTGCGATCGAAGGATTTAGTCGCAGGGTCTTATCATTTTTAAATCGAGATGGAAAGTCTCGGCGTAGATAAATATTCGATCGTTCGATAATTTTTTTAAATCCCTGAAACAAACAAAAAATATAGATAATAATTGTATAATCTTTTCTCAGAGGTGGCACCTTAAGAAATAACGAACGTGGCAAAAACGTCGAGACATAAATGTGAAATAAATCCAAGTCGTGTACGACCCGCAAGATTTATGAAAGTCTACGAAATTCACCATGCGGTGGATAAGTCGTATCGGCCATTTTGTATTGTACACGATCGCGAAATTCTTTGCCGCTAGCATTGTCAGTTACGAGTGATCGGTGCTCCCTTCTGCTAATGCATAAGAACGGGGAGAAAGAGAGAGAGAGAGAGAGAGAGAGAGAGAAAACTCCGGAGAAACGATGAATTCTAAACCTGTTAATTAGGCGAAGACGTCGAGGGGAGCGAGAGAGGGGTGAGGTTAAGGAGAAACGAATATGGGAATGAATTACATCGGTACTGCTCTCTTTCTCCATCCCCCACTTTATTCGCTTCTTTAACGGTTACGAATGGTTTCCCTCGGTCGAAAGTTGCCTCGTCTGGATATAAATCGGTGCTGAGAAATTCTTGCCGAAATCGCGCACGCTTTTCGGGGAGAACGAGCGAGTCGCGCGTCTCAGCGCGACGTTTGGCATGCATGTGTGTTTTCCGGGGTGGCCATGTGACTGGTGTGCTCCCTCGGGCGAGGTAAACACGACCACGTGTTGGCGCGGATGCGCGTCGACTATATATTTGGTATGTGCACGAACTCGAAGCCGCGTGTCTCCCTGTTCACGAGCGAGGCTCGCGAATGTCACACTTTTCGTTAATTATATCTTTCGATTTTCACCCCTTGAACGATTTTTCTCTTTTCATATATTCAAAAATTATTTATATTCCTGCACAAAATATGAAAATAAAAATCTACGAAATAAACGAGAACAAAAACAAAAAAAAGAACGTGGCTAGCTTCGCGAAGAATATTTCGTGGACGAGTGGATTGTTCGAGGATGATTATAGGGGTGTAAAAACAGCGTCCGCGAATTACTATCTCCGATGATTTCGCAAGAGAGAAATAAGGCGAGATCTCTCGCCACCTTGGTGTTGCACGCCGTTCGTAAGATGAATTTCCAACGGAATAGGATGAATTTCCGTAGAGGTTGCTCATCCCCTTTGCGAAACGGCATACCCTGCGGAAAAGTTAAATCTCAAGAGCGCGAGCAACAGTAGACGAGACGAGACAAACGAATGTGTGTGTGTGTGTGGGTGTACGTGTGTACGATATAAGGGTGCAAAGGGAGATAGACAGGGAAGCTCGAAAGAGGGGGATGAAAAAGTGGCTCGAGGGATCGAGCGTATGCGAAGAGAAAAGTCTGTATGGCTTGCTCGACGAGAGAATCTCCCCGGTATACACGTGTTTCCTATGGTTACGC
Organism: Netelia virgata; assembly: GCA_951802705.1. Taxonomy (NCBI): domain Eukaryota; kingdom Metazoa; phylum Arthropoda; class Insecta; order Hymenoptera; family Ichneumonidae; genus Netelia; species Netelia virgata. The sequence goes on from OX637868.1 coordinate 4,834,006, forward strand.
TGTGAATATACGTCACCGACGGAAAGCGAAGGGTGAGGGTAGTTTTACGACACTGAAAAATAACCGAAAGGCGCCACTCGACTCGCCAGGGATATATTGTTGGGATAGGCACTCGAGCAAAGGGTACACAAAAGGGAACGACGACGTCGACGATGACGACGACGACGACGACGACGACGTCAAGGACGACGTCGTCGGCGATGCAGACTGAACGAGGGGTGCACTCTCCCTCAATCGAGTCGAGTGGTTATGGCCCTCGTAGGGTCAGACATACGTGTATATATACACTTTATATAATTTGGTCTTATTTTCGGTATCTCATATATTTTTCAAGATGACCTTAACGTTATTCTCGTTCATATTTTAGTCGATCGAAAATCGTTGATATACGAGCGAGCTATCGTGCGATAATTACGACTATCGAGAATGTACTAAAAATAAAAGATAATTTACGTACTCGTAATTTTTTTTTCTCATCTCCGGTAATAATGAAAGTTTGTACGACTTGTTTTTTTCTTCTTTCTTTCTTTCTTTCTTTCTTTCGTCGCGTACTTTGCGTTCGATCGCACGAAATTCAAGGAAATTTCGGCCAGGTTGGTACAAGTGTCGACGAGTCTCGCTCTCTTCGCGAATAAACTTCCGGTTAACGATTGGCTCGTCGGATTAAGTGCGGAACGAGACGCGAGGGTGGGCTAAAAACGATTGTTGGCGAGGTCAAGAAAACGAATCGATGCTCTTTCTCTCTCGCTCTCGCAGATCTCACTTTTCCTACCCGTCACTGAAATCTTCCGGTAGCTTGACTCTCTCTCTCTCTTTCTACTTTCTCTCTCTCCTTCTTGTAGCATCATCCCTCACTCGGGATTTCTCTCCCTTGCCTCGTTCGGGGTAGCTTTCTCTCTCGCTCGTCGTTCGCGGCTCGTCGACCCTCGTTCGCTTCCCCATTCAACCCAACCCCTCGCTCGCCCTGCTCTTTCCCTCAATTCACCCCCACAGTGCCAACGATCAGGAGCGCGCGATAACATTTCGCTCGACAACTTACCCACCCCTAGCTTTTGCCCCCCGTCTATATACACATTTGTATAGCTATATAGGAAAACCATAGACTCGGCCTTGCGCTTGCACTTTCTCTCGCTTCCCTCTCTCTCTATTTCTCTCTTTCACTCTACCTTTCTAGATATATATAGACCTATTGCTTTCTTCTAGTCCTTCAATCATTTTCCACCGTCATACCCTCGGCTCGCGGCTCTCTCACGCTTCCGCAACGGGAAGATGCTCCTCGAGTCTACGATCTCTTCCGCTTCAACTTTCCTGCCACTTTTCGCAAATGCCCTTTCGCCACTCGCTCCTTTTTTTCCTTTGCTCTCCCTCTTTCTCTCCCTCTCTTTCTCATCTACCAAAATATACTTGCGACACGACGATTTTTTTTGTTTTATCAAACATATTAATAAATCATTCACATTTTGAATTTAAAAATTCATATAATTCGGAAATAAAAAATGTGTGATATTTTTTCCAGTTGAATACATTTTTATGCATTTAATATTTCAATTGCGAGGGGTCGAATCGTTATTACGTGCTCCGTTATTAAATCTGATCATTTAAAAAAAAAAAGACAGAAAAACTTTATGAAAAATAAGAATGCGCACGTGCGTAACGCCCCGAAAGGATTACGAGGGGGGCAAAAAGGGGGAGGCTGAACCCCTCGACAATGTTCAAGGCACGAGGGTGTTTCCGTACGCGCAATATATCTAATAGATCTAATTTGCGTGTAAAAAGCGTTCACGTTCTTTCTTCTCACATCGCCGAGAGATTCTTCTCACGTCGATGACGCTCTCGGGCTCTTCGACTATGTATATATATATATATTTTATCCTCTCGTTCGGTCTCGTATACAATCGTATACGACGAGCGTCCTTCGCAAAGAATATATAGAAACACGGTCGACCCTCTTCTCTGACGTGTTATTCAATGCACCTTTGATTAAAATAAAAGAAGAAGAAGAACCGTGGGATTATCCGATTTGTTAAAAGGTCATTCTTTCAATTCGTTCACTCGATGAAAATTCAACATTTGCCCCAAACTCGAAATATTTATAGCGTCGCCTAAAAATAATAAATTTTCATCGGATTTTGCAGAATTCATGAACAGATTTTTGTTTTTTCTTTTCGACCGTATTTCGTCATTGTGCTAAAATAATTTTCGTTTCCGACCGTTTTCGATCGATTGTATGGACGAAATGAAACGAAGGAAGAAGCGAGAGACAGAGGTCAATCGAATTTGAATCGAGAGAGAGAGAGAGAGGGAGAGAGAGACTCCCGAACTTTTATGCCAGATGTTAAACACGATCGGTCGCAGCGTGAGACGCGAAGGCGTTCTAGCACACGTAAATATATCCTCAGTAGGGGGTGCGCCATTATAATGGTATTCTGAGAGAACGACACATAGAACGAGAGAGAGAGAGAGAGAGAGAGGGAGAGAGCGAGATGCATACAACGAAGAGAGCTTAAGAGTTCTATTTGTGGTAATTCGGGGTTTAATGCACTCTAACTCTACGCGCTCTGATTTAGACTGACGTGAACTTTTTAGCCGAAGCCCAGCGGCGCTCCGCGGTATATATACGTCTATATAGGATCGCGCGTACCCCCGTAAAATATGATATATTCTTCCTGCGCCGCGACTTTATATTCTCCCGTAACACGAAAGGAACGTGAAAGAGAGAAAGGGAGGAGAGGGTTTCGTATCACCCAATGAAGTTGGACAGATGTCTGTGAGCCTGTAGCGGGAGGGAGGGAGAGAGAGAGAGAGAGAACAGAACAGAACAGAAAAAAAACGAACGCATCAAGCACTTACATTTTAAATATATCTCGAGCGTTAAGCTCGAGAATATGCATGTCTCATAACGAGATTGTAACGAACTCGGGATCCGAAAAAAGGAGAGAAAAAAAAACAAAAGAAAAAGTAAAAAAAACAGCATATTCGACCCCATCAACGGGGCCAAAAGTTTACGAGTTTTCGGTAAAAATAACGTTGCAACGAGTGCAATAATGTATGCACAACGCCATAAATAATGAAGCTTCGTTGATGCTTGACGAACTCGAGACTTCTCGTGTACCGTTCTTAATTTGAATGAAAAATAATTAAAAGGAAAACACACACACACACACAAACTACGCACGAACGATCGTTCCGACGGAATAATTATGAATAATTAATTCCACGCGGAGAGAAAGATTTTTGACTGTTGCGATGAGCGATTCGCGATGATTTCGCCCTAATTACATGAAAATCACGACATGTAACGTAACGATAAAAAAAAATTGATCGTAAGAATAAAACGAAATCCGCCAATTATCCGAATATTCAAACCGTCTTCGGCACCGGAAACGATCCCCTTTTGTCCAAATCAATCCCCTCTTTGCTAACATGACCGATTCATGGATATCGCTTATGGCTGTGCGAGAACGGCTTATACACCGTACCGATCGTTTGGCACATTAGGCAGGGGGCCGTCGTGGCATGTACGAGGAAGGCATTCGGGAGAAGCACGAGCAGGCGGTAATGCTGTATATGCACAAATACTCGCACATATACAAATTCTCCTCATACCCTCTCGCCCACCCCCTGGTGGCTATAATATGTACCAGAGGCGCGCGTTCTCACAGTCTCGCATTAACGGGGATGCCTCGTTCTCTCTCTCTCTCTCTCTCCCTCTCCCTTCCTTCGTACCTTCGATATACGGCTGTTCAGTTTAATCCTTGCGTTTCGTGACTCGGGACAAAGCCCCGTGGATTTCTGACGGAATTGGTATCGCACGAAACGAGCATTACCTACGTACTTACGTTACAGGGCTGTTATATATATAAATATATATATATATATATATATATATATATATATATATATATATATATATAGACAAAGCACTCATCACAAACACACACACATATTTAAGAACGATTCATATATATGTGTGTGTGTTTGATTTTACGCGAGGATGATGACGATGTAGGGTTAGTGGAAAATGTGAGCGACACCACGTGCGAAAGCGACAAGCTGTGCTTCCAACAAGCCCCTCGTCCTTTCAGTTCGAGGTATTTCTTCTCCACCGAAATCTCGAGACGCGGTCTACGTAAACCTTTTTTTTCTTCTCCAGTTTGTAGGAAGGGGAAATACTTGGCACACTTTTACAATTTTCTTTTTGTTGAAAGTCGTATCTTGCATCGCATTATGAAGGTTGGACGGTGCGGCGTGGACGCTCGATTGATCATGCCGGGATACTTCGAAGTATGCAAACCACGCGAGGGGCCGAATGTGTGTTCGGTGAACAATGTCCCGATGGGTGGTTGCCAACTGGTCCCGCTGAGCGATCGTTCTCTCTCTCGGTCTCTCGCTGTCTCTCTCTCTCTCTCTCTCTCTCTCTCTTTCTTTCGTTGCTCTCGGCTGTTATTTTTTCTTTTTTTTTCTTTTCGTTATACTTCGAGTGGTAAGAGCGCCTCTCATTGTAGGTTTTGGGAACCGTTTCGCATCGAAACGAGAGGAATATTTGCTTTTTTTCCTTTAAGTGCAGGAAGTTCGTGCTGGCATAAACATAATTTACCACTCGTCCGTCTACCCCGCCTCGCTTTTTTACTTACCCGGAAATTTCTCCCTCGAACCGACTCGAAATTAAGTTCGTTCGTTGAGAAAATTCAAAACGTCCGTAAAATAATCGTTTCCAATATAATTTCTCAACGAATCGATACAAAAATCGATAATTCTTACGTGCGCTAGACGAAACCACGGATAAAATCCTCGACTCGTTACCGTTTATCGAGTGTTCCACTCACCAAGTCCGCAAATCGCGTAAACCCCGGTTTCGCAGCGAGAGAAACAGACCGATAGAGAGAGAGAGAGAGAGAGAGAGAGAGAGAGAGAGAGAGAGAGAGAACGTTCGGAATCTCGAGCTCATAAATCGCCCGGCCCCCGTGAGAGGCCGACGGGCATGTGCCCTGCCCACGGTTCACAAGTGTTTAGCCCGAAGCACAAAGTAGAAAGAGCACGAGAGACACGGACTGTGCTCCACGGTCGAAAGCTTTCGTAGAGAGAACCCTCCAGGTCGGAGAATGTTGGATAAATGCTCGCACACCTCGTTACATATATGTATATATATATATATATATATATATATATATATATATATATATATATACGCATTCGCAATATCCTACAGGTCTTCGGCAAGAGCGAGAGAACTGCAGCTCGTATAGTTACCGCAGTCTGGAGAACCCGTGGAGTTTCTAAGCCAACCTTATCTATGCCAGCCCCCCATCCTCCCCCACCACACCAACCCTCTCTAGTTCCCCCTCCCTACTTCGACCTCACCGCTGTAATAAGCTGCGATCTGAGACCGTATACTATATTCCGCTCGACCACGCTCACACGCATGCCAACGCGAGCTGATGTTCGTGTATATATATATATATATATATATATATATATATAGAGAGAGAGAGAGAGAGAGAGATAGATAGGCAATAGGAACAGGTCAAGTTGTACGGGCGAGTGCTTGAGGCCAAACTCTCCTCGTCCACACCGATACACCGAGCGCGTACAATTACAAGCTGGTCAACATGTAATTATCCCCAATGACCATAAATTATCGAATTTTTATGCCCAACATTCTTAATTACCCTTTGAATTAACATCAATCAACCCCCTTAATTACACACGCCGCTATACGACGGCGGCGGCGGCTGCGACGACGCCGTCGGTTATGCCAGAACGGTGTATGCGCGGTTCGCTTACGTACCGAAGAGCGAGAACGAAAGTTTTCGCGAAGACGATACGCTTCCCTTACCGAACGATAATCCTATATACACGTCAGAGGGTTTTCGCGCTAGCTGATTGTGAGATATATGTAAAGCCGTAACGTCGAGTGAAAATCATCGCGGTGAGCCGAGGCGTCTTCGACGGATCTTATCGTCTCGTTTCGTTTGCCGCTAGTGAGATTCCTTAGATCGCGGCCTTTGCCTTGTAATAAAAACCAGATGCGAGAGTCAGCCGGACGAGAATAGAACGTAAACCTAATGAAAGCGACGGTTGAACGAGAATCGGAATACCGACGGTCGCGAACTTTTTCGCATTATTTTTTTCATTCGTAATTTTTCTTTCTACGTAGAATTTCGTTTATTGTTTACATTGTTTTTTCATGCGTCGATGGAGATAAGGTGAAAAATTGAATTTTTTTTGGTAAATTCGGTCGTAGTTGTAAAAAAGCTCGAGGAGTTTCGATCCGTGGAACGCGTAGAGAATTCGATCGGTCGGAGAAAGGCCTTGCTCGAATATATATCCGGCCTCGATGGGGGCCTGATGATAATTTCCACTATTCCCCAATCCAGACTCGACGTCCGGCTGACGTATAGTCGGTTACGGCTCGACGCTAAATATATATATATATATATATATATATATATATATATATATATAGACCGACTGCTCACAAGGCGTTCCCGATGTTCGGTGCGCTGCTCTTCTTCTTCTTCTTCTTCTTCTTCTTCTTCTTCTTCTTCTTTCGGTATAATCAGACACCTCTCATTATATCGCATTTAAATCGGCTCAGCTCACTCGTCCGTGAGCTACTTGATCGACTTTTCAAATACCCGGCTATTATATATCCTCCCAGCTCGATTGTATAATCGCCGCCGCATCCCCCTACCGTTGTTTTTCTACATCGACGGATATACATATAGGTATATTATTTGTTTGCGACGCGTATACGAAGAAATCTACGATCTGCCGTGGGTGAGCAAGAGCGATGCTTCTCGACAGGCTGTTGTTAGGACGCTTGCAAATAATTTTTGATTTTTTTTTTTTTTTTTCTTTCAAATTCCAACATATATATAATACGGGTTTCTCCCGTCCGCGGAAAATTATACGGCAATTAATGCGAGCGCGGAGTAAAATTGATGATCCGACGTCAGTGAGGACAAGAGTGAATCACAGAATGCGCTCGAGGCTGTCGGTTCGTGAAATAAAAAAAGAAAGAGAGGAAAAGGGAAAAACGTTTACGTACCGGCAACGAGATTCTCGTAGAGCGAACGTCTCTCAATGTGTGTGTGTGTGTGTGTGCGAAGACCTTCGCGCGAATGCGTGCCACTCGATGAGGATGAAATATAAGAATTTCTGGTGGGTGTGTGCGCGAGAATGATAAAAAATGTAAGCTAAAGTGTAAATGCAGAAAAAAGAGAGATAGAGGGAGATGGATGGAGAGAAAAAAAGCTGATCGTGAGCAAAACGGAAGAGCGCCAACTATTCAACGGTGATTCACCTTCGACCCCTCCTTTGAAATGGCTCGCGTGACAGAAAAAAAAAACCCCCGCCGAGCGAACCAACGCGAACGGGATTATTAAATATCCGGTTTAGAGTCAACGCTTTAGCATACATACCATGTAATATCAATGCACACACATACATATATATATATATATACTCATGCATGTGTATATCAACGCAGGAAGAAAGTCGTGTCACCGCTTGCTTCGGCCATTTACTTGGGCGTGTAACCCCTTTGAATAATCACCATAGCCACGCGAACGTCTGACACTTAACATATCATATCCCCTCCTTCTTCTTTCTCGTTTTCAACATTTTTCACTTGTTTAGATCTATTTGAGTCGTGATTTGAAACAAAAAACTCGTGAAAATTCGCATCACCAGACTATGAATTCGTCGATAATTTTGTTTTTTTTTACCGTCGGTGGATTTGTTCGCGTTTAAAGATTTTTATTGGACAAAAAGAATATCGATCTTTGATCGACGATAAAATCGCTCGATCGAGATTGGAAAATTTGTCACAGTCTTTCGTCCTTTAGTCGACGTCAACGAGATTCTCGTCTCCTCGTTGACTCGTCTCGGTGTGCGTACGTCGCACTTAGATCCTTCTCGCTCGAAGACCACGCTCGATGATCCATCCAGCCGTTCGTCATATCGTAGCGACCGAGGTTAGAGTGGAAGAAGAGGAGGAGGAGGAGGAGGTGGAAATGAAAACAAGAAAAAATCAGAAGGAATAAAAAAATGGTTTAAGCATTGGACCCAAGCCAGCGCAAAAATAGAAGCAGATGTTGTTAGTTGCGTTTCGAACGCTCGCCTCGAGACGCCGTCTTCTTTCTCGCGGTGCGGATCTGCCGGGAGGGGGGAAACGAGCGACGAACGTTGATTTATACGAAACGAGAATCGTGGGATTTGGTTTAGAACGATCTTTGCGCATGCGCGTTTACAAAATTCTCAAGGATTACGAAAAAAAAACAAAAAATCAACAAGTTTCCTAAAAAATTAGAACAAATGAAAAAGAATTTTTGTTTATACACGCTAAGAAAATGAAAGAAAACTTACGGAACGACTTAGATAAAAATAATTAGCGCGATATAAATGCGCGCGCGAAGCCGCGAAACGAAGCGAGCGTGTGTCGTACACGCGTGCCGTTAAGTTTCGCGAGATCTCGCGTACGTGTGCGCGTTCCTCAAGTTTCGTACGAGCGTCGCTGCCGTAGAATGCTATGGCGAACGCAAGTTTTTGCTTTGAAGTCGAAAGATTAACGGGGGTAAGAGAGCCAGCTTCGGCTCGGTTCTCGGTTGCGCGCTCGCACTCTCCCTCCTTTATAATTTTCGGTGTCTGCGCATTCCTTAACAGCTGCTACGGAGTTTCTTCAGAGTTTCGATATGCTCGCTCGTGGGGTGCCGCGAGAAAGAGCGAGAGAGAGAGAGAGAGAGAGAGAGAGCGAGAGAGGAGAGAGAATCGTTCGCACACAGAGAATAAGAGAGCGTCGCACGGCCGCGGGAGCCCTTCGTTTAATTAGCGATCGTCGTGTTCGCGGCGCGACGCTTTTTGTCACGACGTCGACGAGGCATCGGTCCGTAAAGTCTCGCCAGACTCTGGCTGAATGCCGATTAAATTAAACGAAAGAAACAAATAAACACAGATTAATCTCATTGTTGTGAAGTTTTATGTTTTTTTTTTTTAAATTTTTTTATTTTTTTGGGTAAGAGGATGATTTTTGCGAGGGATGATTTTCAAAAATCTCACGTAGATCGTTGTTTTCATTTTGTTGGTTTTTGTTGTTTTTGTGTTTACTGAACGGGGAATTAAATTTTTGGTTGACAGATCGCGATTCCTCGGGATGCGCGATTGACATGGCGGAGGGTTCGGCCGAGGAGGAACAGAGCAGTACCGCTGCACCCGCATCGCCGCCAGCCGACCTTCGTACCCTCAACACACAATTGTCGACGCCCTATCATCATCGGCATCTACAGCCACCGCAGCGTCTTCATCCTCGACATCAGAGTAACATGTTGGCTACTGCCGCGCCACCCAGGCACAGTCACATCAGCATGTTGTCCGGTTATCACATCAAAATGGAAACTGACACGGATGGATCCTGCGACCTGCCTTTGAACTTGAAGAGCGAGGTGAGCTTTTCCTTTCGAGATACTCGTTTTTTTAATTAAATTATTATAGAATTGTAGAAAACGTATCGTGAAACGTATAGCGTTGGTTCGAAAATCACTATTTTTCGATACAAAGGGATATGCAAAAAAGGCCCTCGGGGGAAGAATTTTTTTTTCTCGAAAATGATTTTAAAACGGTCTATTTTTCACGTTTTTTCGTTTTCATGAAAAAATTTCACGTTTTTTCAATCTTTCAACTATCAATTTTTATGCGAAAGAAATAAAATGGTGATGTTCGTAATTAGCGTGAACTCTAAAAAGAGCCTCAAAATAGGGAAATTTTGTTTTCAGAATAGCGAATAGAAAATAATGAAATAAATTTGAAAATTTACACGATCGGTAACCAAAAATTGTCAATTATCGTATTTACTAATATCGATCATCTTTCTCGTATCTCGTTTGCATTACGATACTTCAAAATATTCTAGGTGTTCTTGAATAAGACAAAAAATGAATTATCATTTTTGTTTGCGATCGAGAAAGTTTTCACAACGTTACGTTTTAAACCGGTACGTCTCACAACGGTATGTTACGTTTAACACCGCCTTAGGCGGGACTATTTCTTCCGCACGTCGTTCGTATAGACGAGTACAAGAGGTTCTTGGAAGTGGCCTCGTCTCTTCCATTCTTGTCGAATCGATGCATTCGGCTTTGTGCGTCAATGATAATCAATTGTACGGTCAAGTACTCCGGGCTGGAATCTTTCCAGTCCAAATCGGCCAATGACCCCTATTCTCTATATCCCACATCGTCTCATTCGGGACACGAAGACCCGCAGAGATTGAAGTACAAAAAAGAAAATATATCGGTCTCTCGAAGACTCGTGTCTCGCGAGGATTCAGCCGCAAAGTCAACGTACGTCTCATTAAATCATTTTTTTTTCATTCAGAATTCATGCCTGCCACAAGATTAAAATAAAGATCGCGGTAACTTAATCATTATTATTTTTATATTTAAGAAATTAAAAATATTTCATAAACAAGAAAAATGTAAATTTAACAAAATATTTAATATAGAAAATTGAGAATTTGAAAAAGCTTCCGAGAATCGTTCGTCCGTATGGTCGATTCGTCGAACAAGTCATAAATATTCCCTGGAGATTTTCAGGGACCCTCCCTCGCGCGATGTTCGCAAATCCCGGCGGCCAAGGGACGCTCTTCCTGTTTCCATGTCCCTGCCGCATCGGAGACAGGGTAAACTCGCGAATGTGGTAAATGGCGAAGGGGATTGTTTGCACGTAGCTTATGAGCCCACCTTTGGTGGACAACGACCAGCCTCAGCTTCCGCTCTGCTTGCGTATCGGACTAGCGCTAAAGCGGAAGGACGAAAACCCTCCCCTCTACGCTAATATATCTATACGCAAATGGCAGTCTCGGATGATTACATGAATGAAGACTTTCCTCGGACGGAAGTGTAAAAAAAAGAAGAAAACAAAAAAACTAATCACGAGAATCGCATAAATCATTGTTAAACTTGGAAAGAAAAATCGACGAGAAATCTCTTCATTTATAGTAGGGGTGCGTATGGACATATATATATATATATATATACACATACATTTATATATATAAATATAAAGTAGGAAGAATAAGCTTTTGGATTCTCTTGGAAAAGCAGTCTCATCCGTTCTCACGTTGATCCGTGTCCATCTATTATGCTATTATCCTCATGGCAAACATGATATCCATCCCTTGACTGGATGAAGTGAAAAGAGAGAGAGGAAGAGAGACGTGTGGAGTTAATGCCTGTAGTACATAGTCACTGTCTCCACGTGCCCATATCGCGGCTGAAACATTTATTAATTTACGCCAGGGAAAAAGAAAAGAGTGAATATTTATGCGTGAGCAAGAAGACGAGCTCGGATAAAAGTAATCAGGAGATCTAATCCCGATGACGTGGGCTCGTTGTCTGAGCCCACGTACCGGAATAATCTCCGTATTAAAAAAAAATTGTCCATCTTATGTTTTAACAAAAGTTCCTTTCTCCTATATAATTATCACGTGTACCTATGTGCATATGTGTGTGTATTTGAGGTTTCAAATTCGAGACTCATAGCTGGAGGCTCGTGGAGATGAGTTTGACTCGCGGTGTGACGAGGATCATTCTTGATGCGTGTGTGTTCTCGATGGAGAAAAAAGCACGCTCCCGGATCAGCACAGAGTGTGAGAGAGAGTGAGAGAGTGAGAGAGAGAGAGAGAGAAATAGGCCCGAAGGCACATTCCTTCTTGATGGTCCGGAGACCCACCACCAACACCGTCTCACACGTAAGTGCATCTGTCAAGGGAGTGATTGAAGGCAAACGATCGAGGCGTGCGCAAAGCCAGCCTACGCCCGAGCGTCACACACCACCTAATAATACATGTCGTCGCCTCGCAGTCGCACTTTCGAGTGTATCGATGGAGTAATTTACAAAAGGGCGTATCGAGGGTGTATAAGGGTCGACTGTTGCCCTTTCCGATCTAAATTCATCGATATTTATATATACATATTTATGTGTGTAGTGACTGATTGTGAGTGTACAGCCGGGAGGGAGCAAGAATGTCTGTGTGAGAGAGTGAGAGAGAGAGAGAGAGAGAGATGCAGGAAAAGAGGGACAAAGCGAACGCGCCTCGAGTTCCCCTTGGCGAGAGATCTCATTACCTCCGAGGCTCATTTCAGCGTCTCAATTGCGTTTCGATCGAATTTCACCAATTATGATTATTATAGTCTTGGGGTATTGGATTCACGAGTTAGGGAGAGAGTAAAGAGCTTCCGAAGAGCAGGATAGAGAGAGAGAGAGACTGAGGAGCGGAAGCAAGGAACAGAGAGAGAGAGAGAGAGAAGTACACGAACGTGCTGGATTCAGTTCGAACTCTGCACGAGTGGTACGAAGTGCATATTGCGGAAGCGTTTGTTGGACGATGTCTTGGCGCAACCGAGAAAGGGATGGAAAGGGTTCGACCGTAAGAAATCCGGTTACCGTATCATGCGTGGGGACATAAAAACTTTGTTTACAAATGTCGTAATGACGTTTGGTGCGAGCGTGTAATAACCGTGAGGCAGGTGCGTTCTGCTTTTATATATATATATATAACGCGAGTACTCCATAACGTGTATACTTCGCGCGATTCACTTGATTGCCGTGATATTCGTCGCGTCGTTGCGACGACGAGAACATTTTTGTGTTATTCCAGGGATCATTGATGCTGATGCCACCTTATCGCATGACGCTTCAATATTCATATCGATGTAACGTATAAACTGTAACGGCAAAAGTAATTTACAGGCAGGAAAATACCGTTACCATTGCCATCATAGAGTGGGAGTTATATGTTGTAGCAAACGGAAGTTATAGGTATGTGTTACAACGAGAGCGACAAAATCACATTGCACGACGACCTACCTTCGCTCTCTCTCTCTCTCAGTCTCTTTCTCTTTCTATCCTCCCCTCTCTTCGTGTAACGAAACGACGAATTGGTCGTATAGCCAGTCGATGTATTCGAACGACAGTCGTAATGTGTCGGAAAGAGGGCAGGGAGGGCGGGGGTACGATGGAAAGTGTAACAACTCTCGTCAAGGGCGTTCCGGAATCCTCCAATAATTCGAATCAATGATAACGCGCGATTTACATCCGGCTCGTATCTGCTGTATAACAAATTTATAAATCGTAGAAAATATATCGAGATAGGTGGAGAGTGTAACGGAATAATTTCATGATGACAAATTTAAAAGTGTTTGAAAATGGGCAAAAATAAAATATGATGTTTTGAATATTTATCAATTTTTCAAAATCCCACGTTAATCGTGAATTTTCTGTAGATCGCGAATCCGTTATCATTATTTTGAATTATTTACGAATTCGTCGACGATAGTTCCACCTCCAAACGCCGCGTCGTTCCAACTTGACGCGGTTGTCCCTCCGATAACTTCGCTGAATATCTGCATAAAGGTATACGATTGATGAAATATTTATCAATGGAATAGTTTCGCGGCGCTCTTTGTACCGATTAAACCTAAAAGTACTTTTCAATCTGGACATGCCTCGCTCCCTCTCTCTCCCCGCCTCTCTTCTTTTTTTTCACCTCCCTCGTCTCCTCCCCGCAACGATAACAGGATCGCCACCAATACCAATCCGTACCACCTGCTAGCCGAGCGTTCTTTATTCCACCGCACGCTCGTTGTATTCGTATCTCTTCGGGTGCGTGTGTGCGCGAACGGTGTTTTATACATCAAAAGAGCGGGCGCGCGTTTTTTTTCCCATTAGTTTGAAATTTGATTAAATTGAAAATCTGTCAATTTACGAAAAAGCATCGGACAGCTTATATCGACGTTGGTAGAGTTACACGTGTGTGCACGTGTGCGGTGAACCCAGTGAGAACCGAAGCACGTGAACCAGCGAAGAGAAAAGAGGAGTTACGCCAGAAATCGACGCTGCCTGCAGTCCAGCGATGGTTTATCCAGATAACCCCCTTGTCTGCACATCGTGACGCTGCCTCGGTCGAGGTTCTCTTTCTCCCTCCCATTTCCCCACCTCCCCCCATTTTCAACGACGCCGTTCACTCTTTCCTTTTTTTTCCAGAATTAATCACCGCTCACTGCCGCTGCAAAGCAAAACGTTCGTGCACGCGCACTCCTTTGTGTGTGTATGTGGGTGTGCTCTTTAAGCGCGTCAGTTCCTCATTTTAGCTCTTTCACGCTGTCATACAGTCGCCCCGTCTGTGACGCGGAGACCACCGAGGGGGATGGGGAAGGTTCTCTCCGCGATCGGACAATGCGAGAAGCGAATCGTCGCTTCTGTCTCGTGAATGAATTCGTTAATGCCGAGGCTCGTTTCCGCGCGAGGAACACTGCACTTTAATTTGATACATGGATGTACAAACGAATACATCTGTTTGCGAGAGGAGACGAAACGAGCTTACGTATTTTTCTAGATAGTAAACGAGAGATGAGAGTCGTGCGATAAGAATCGTTTACGAGAATCGCGCCACTAATTTAATTTTACTTTTGTTATCAACAAAAGTTTCCGAGAACTCGTTGAAAAAAGAAACAACCGACGATGATTGAATTGTTAGAACGCTGCGAGAATCTTTAGCGTCGAGTTCTTTGATTTGCTTTAAAACGTCACTGGACAAGAATTCGACTCGAATCGCTGTCTATACCTAGAATTGTTATATATATATATATAGATATAAATAGATCGTTTCGATCGAGTCAATTCGGCCAATTCATTACGCACCCAATTGGAAACATATCGGCAACGTGCTCGCGATAAGAAGATGACCTCATGCTCGCGGACACCGAAAACGTCGATATCGAGGCGAGAACTCGTAGGCGTAACGATGGAAATGGTCTGTCGAGTACACGAATAGAAGACGCGATAAGGTTTCGGTATCGTTTACGTAGTTGCCAAGAGATACACACGTTGCGTTAAATTCGTTGAATGTAATCCGGTAAAATTTAATTTCGTTCTACATCCGGCGTCAAGATCAAGGACGAAAAATGAGATAGAACCGTTGGTGAGTCAGCGTCCGTCTAGTACGTAACGGTTTCAAGTGGTCAGCTATGGAGGCAAACGGTTACGACGACGTTGTTCTCACGGCCCAACCTCTTCCTTCCGCGCGATGCAACGGTGCAACGCTCCTTTCAGTGAGATCCAACGTCACCACGACGTGCGGGCCGAGTCTCTTTCTCTCTCTCTCTCTCTCCCTCACATATACAGAGACCCAAAGTAGCGTACCTCCCCCGTAGACGCTACTTCTGTTTCTGCTGTTCCATTACGTAGTGAAACTCTCGCGAAAGTCCGACGAGAGGTCCGCCAGTTGCGCGGTGAGAGAGAGAGAGCGAGAGAGAGAGAGAGAGAGAGAGGAGAGTGAGTGTCCGAAGGGGTGGAATGGAAACGGCGACGGGCAAAGGCAGGCTAGCCTCTCACACATTGCCAGAACTTCCTGGCGGTGCCAAATAACAATGTTGAATCTCATAAACAAGGAGACAAGACAAATACCCAGTGGCCGTGGTGTGGCCCTGGGGCAGGCACAGTGGACAGAGTCCGTTCCACCACCCACTGGTCACTGCCTCAGCCGCCCTTCATCCACCTCCGCCTCCTTCATCCTTCTCGCTACCGGCCAACCGGGCATGAGAGACTCTGTTGGTAATTTCACGGTGTCTTGCATCCCTGAGCGAACGCCTGGCCGAGCCGCACTCTCGCAACCAAACCCCCTTTCCCTTCCTCCTTCAGTCCCTCTCTCTCGCTCTCTGCTGTCTCTTGTCGCACATACCACCCACTCTCTTCATTTCTCTCTTCTTCGTGGACCTGATTTCTCCTCCTGCCTCCTTCACGACCTACTCCTAGCTTTGCCCGGCAACCCCACGTACGATCCATTCACTCTCTGGTCACGACGATCCTCGTGTTATGAGTACGATGTCGACGCATCGCTCGATGATTCTGGAAGTTACGACTAGTCCTCGAGGCTTGTTTAAACTCTGAGATTTCGGCTGTTCGTGATATTCTCGCGCCATTGATCGAAACAAAGAGGAAATTAGGACCAACTGAGAATGAGAAAAAGGGTCGACGGGGGGATAAAGTTCGATGGAAGGGAGTGAGTTTGTTAATTCGCGGAAAGCAGTCGGGGCCCGTAGCGAAACTAAATTGGGCAAGGACTTAATTGATCGAGAGCCCTAAACGAGTTAAGGATGACCGATGTTCCACGATTCGACGGAAGAAACCTTAAGGGCCCAACTCGAACCGTAACGGACATGGAGATAGGGATGAGGTCAAGAAGGGTTGCTCCTTACCCTCGGCACGTTCGTGCGTCCGAGACGTAAATTTGTCCGCGATGACCGAAAGGGGCCGGGCGATGGACACACTCCGGCAAATTGCATCGACGACAACTTGAGGAACCCCGGACGTCTGGTGGCCGGTTCGAAAGTTTTTTCTTTTTTTTTCTTCTTCTTTTTCATCCCTCTCGCGTTGACCGCGACGACAACGACGAAGGCGGTGGTTCCGAGAGGGCGGCAAATCATAAATCAAATTATCCGGAGAGATTAGATTTCTGTTTGGCTACACGCTCGAGCTCGAGAGTTTCGAGCGTAGACACTGGGCTCTTCCTCGCAGCTCGTACTCAGGGTGTCTATGTGTGTGTGTGTACCGTAAGGGCTGCTAGAGGGTATCGAGGCTGGGTTCGTAGGAGAGCCGAACCTCTCCTCGGTTCTCCTCGTCACTCCTTCCACCGCCTCGTCGTCTCTCAGGCTTTCACCCTCTCGCGCCATCTTGCTCCCTCCCATTTTCCAGCCACGGTCCTCTCCTTCGCGGTGGTGCACTGCAAGGTCCAACATTAGTTAACGATTAATCAAGGCGCTTGTAGCTCAACATATATCATTAAACTAGTTAGCGAAGTAGGGTCGGCCAAGTGTGCTGACCACTGGCTACCCTTCTACCCCACCCTCGCCCTCTCGTTCGTCGTTCGCGCCCGCTATACCACCCACACACGTATACACCCGCCGACCGGTCCAGCCGCACACACCCCTTTGGTAACAATCCCCCAACCCCCACGTTGAAAACGACCGTCGTTCGCGCGTCCTTCGGCGAAACTACCCCTCCCCGCGGTCAGCATCCCCTCTAGCGACGTGCTCACGTACCGAACGAAACTCTTAGAGACCCTGTGCAATTCTAGCTTCTCCGGCTTGAGCTTTGCCCATCCGTCTCTCACGACCCACCAACCCCTCCCTCTCATTCGTCCAGTTCGTATACTCGTCCACGAGATCTCATCCCTTCCAATCTTCCTCTATTTCGCGTCGAACTGCTCGTTAACGTCTCCCAAAAGTCTTAGGCTGACCCCTTGGACGTCTTCAACGTACAAACATCGAAGCACTGATTTCTGTCTACTTCGAGCAACGACTCGTATCTGATAAAACGATGATGAAATAATTTCACGGAAGAAATATGTATCGTATAAGCATTATGCGTTTGATATATTTATATATATACGTTGTAGGTACATACCAAGATACGTGTTACGAACATAGTCGAGTATTGGTTTGGCAGTAGTACGGGGTCGAGAGTTTCCAGAATGTTCCACCTCCGTCGTCGGTCAGCAACATGCGAAATTAATTCCGGCTACTTTGGTGCACGAGCAAAGAGAAGGGCTGCTGCGGCCGTTAGTATGACGCGCTATCCATGGGGACTAACCAACTGACCAGGGAACTGCTCCACCCTTGTCTTCCTTGCCTCG
This sequence comes from Netelia virgata, assembly GCA_951802705.1. NCBI lineage: Eukaryota > Metazoa > Arthropoda > Insecta > Hymenoptera > Ichneumonidae > Netelia > Netelia virgata. Next base: position 4,851,695 of record OX637868.1, read on the forward strand.
TGTCGGTCGTTGTTTCTCATCCTCGACCATGCCATCATCCCCCTTCTTACGGATCGCATATACATGTATAGCGAGCCCAAAATCTTCTCGGATCCTTCAGGATCACCCTTTCACTCCAGACGTTCCCTTCAGTTTGGTCCTTTTCTTCCAGGCTCGGTCTATTTAGTAACCCACGTTCTCTCTCGTCCACAGGGCGGTCCAAAGTTCACGAGCTTTATTCCTACGCCAATCATCATTGGATTCGAAATAAATTTCATGGAAATTTTGGCATTTCACCAGATATTTGAGAACGATCTCCTTGATACATTTTCGGAGGCGTCTCTCCAGCTTGTATTTCACCCTGTACCGATACGCTCTCTCTCTTTCTCTCTCTCTCTTCCTCTGAGTTTGTTCCGTCGCTCTCTCGTGACCTCCCCGGATCTCGTACAGTTTTAACCATCGGTAGAGACGCCGGGCCGGCTCACGAATATAGCGAACCTTGCGCCCCATATAAATCCTGCAGAACTCCAGCAAGGCACTAATGTACGACTGTTTGCGGGTATAACTTGGCCCCGACACGAAGGATAGGGGATGGCGTTTCCAGTACATGCTAAGCCGGGCTAAAGGCTCGCCAGACCGAGCCATTCCTCACCGCCCTACAGACTTGCAGCACCTCGGCCCCGAACCTACCCCTCTTTTCAAACCACCCCTTACCCCCATACCGCCATCTCTCTTCTTCTTCTTCCTCGGGTCTACCATAGAGCTTGTCTTTGCTTCTTATCCTTAAGCAAATGTGGTCAGCCCGAGGAAGGTCCGGATTTATTGATGGATTTATGAGTTCTTACGTCCATGGGGTGAGTTATCTTCTCGCGACGCGACTACGAGAATTGAATTTCTGGATTTTCGTCGTAAAATTTTCACTTTTCGAAGGAGGTTTCTTGACGAAAAATTGCCCCGTTGAATCGATGATAATAAACGAATGATATATATAACGTGTGTTTGTACACATTGGAAAATGCGAAGATTAGTTTTCTCGAACTTATTTGACCACCACTGTTCATCCCTGGGACATAGTATTAAATCCCTGGTACCTCGATGCCTTCGGTGGTTCGGACAGAGAATACGTAGGTACCCCGTGCCCGGGAGCCTCGCGCCATGCACAGGCAGCAGCAGCAGTGTCCGGCGGTGTCGTCGGCAAACGTTTGCTCGCCAAACAAACTCTCCACTGCGCCCGTACCTCACTTCGTACTCTCTCTCTCTCTTCCCCCCAGTGTACTTCTATACTCCGATTCTGCCAGTTGAGCGAGACTCTGTTTTACTATATAAATGAGATGGTCACCCTAAGTACAGAAAGGAATGGAACTGTCCAAGCGTTGTGGATTACGATCGGAAGGAACCGCACTCGAGTAAACGTACCACGACGGCGCAAACAATCATCGCGGTCATCGAGAATTTATTTTTAGAGGAAGAACAAAAAAACGTCAAGTTTAATTAAACCTGGAGAAAGATTTGAAAATAATGATCGTGTATGACCTTATTACTCCCTCGATCGAAAGATGTTCAACTCTCTCCTCTACCTCCCTCCCTGCTTCTTCGTCAACTTGCTGAAATCCGTTAAATCTACTCGACGATTTCTCAGCTGGACGATTTCGTCCGAGTTATTAAAGGCACCGAGAGAGGGCGTAACTCGAAGGCCCGGAGCTCGGGACGGTTCGAGAGAAATTGGTACTCCGCCACTGGTCAACATTTAAACCACATCGCTTCGCGTTCCTCTCGGTGGAGGAGATCTATGTTTGCCGATGAAGGGGTTTCTGTTCCCGAAGGACGTCGACAACGGCGACGACGACGACGACGACGACGACGACGACGACGATGATGACGACGACGATGAGCGAGGGAGAGGAGAACCGTTGGAAGGCGGGAGAGTTAGCGAACGGCGTCGCGGGTTTCCACGGGGCACGAGGCAGTGGACCAGCAGAGAGTGCGCCCACGGTATAGCCAGTAGCAATGTCCAAGAATAAGATAATCCTCCAGCACACACCGCAACCCGTTCTCGTCCTCGTCCGGCACTCAGTATTAATGTTTGCCCGTGATATCTGTTACCAGACGTTACCAGTACATATATCTAGGATTCTCTTGGCAAGGGAGACCGAGAAATACGAAATCATATACGTGTGCATGAGGGGTAGAGATAGATAGAGGCAGAGAGAGAGAGAGAGAAATAGAGAGAGAGAGAGAGAGAGAGAGGGTGAATGAAGGTAGGGGGTGGAACTGAGACAGTGCTAGCTATTTCCGCAGAGGGTGTACCTATCCGAGCTTCCGCCATGTTTGGATATTAGCTGACCACTGAGATTAGGAACTTCCTTCGACGTGGAGCAGCTCGGTTATACTCTCTGCCACCCGGTTTCATCCCCCTTTATCCACCCCCCAGCACCTCGTTCACCCTCTTGGCAACGACGTCTCGGTATATTCGCTTCATCCTACCCCCTCTTTCTCTCTTTCTCTTTCCCTCTCTCTCTCTCACTCTCTCTACCAACGTTAGTTCATCCAAGTTCATCGGTAATAGAGAATACGGGAGCAAATTGCAAGCTCGCGGTCGACCAATTTGCCGCCCATGGTCAAGGAGCTCGTTTCGCTACGGTGCATCTATACATATATATATATATATATATATATATACGTATGTGTGTCTATATATGTTCGTGCTCTAAGCAAATTCATGGAACAGCAAAGTCCGCGTGTCTCGATAAAACTTATTCGGGACAGGTAGAACCAAAATTTCCATGTTGATCTTGGCGGAAGAGTTTCGTTTCGTACCAATTCCCATCGACATTGTCATCGTAGTCGATGAGCGAACTTCGATGCGTGAACACCGATGGTACGTGTCTCGCGATAACGATCGGTAGAAAATGCTTTTAGCTGTGCTCTTGGTGTTCCACCTGAATTTATCGCTCGTCGTAACGCGGTGGCGAGAGCGATGACACACCGGTATTACGCTTCCATGACGGACTGGCTGGCTTTCGTGCTACCGATGTTACTGGTTTTGATACCAAGGGGAAGAGACTTGGCGCGTGTGTTTAAAAATGCTCGGTCGTTTATGGCGAGTGACGGAGAGCCTTCCGTTCTCTCTCTCTCTCTCTCTCTCTCTCTCTCTCTCGCTCAACTTAACCCGCATATTTACATTGTCGGACGTTCGAATTGAAGCCTCGTGCGTGGAATCGAGCGTGGCGAATTCACCTCGGTTTAACGACATTGGTCATGCTCGCCTCTCGAGCCGCAGCTCTTTCCGTTCTTTCCTTTTTCCCCCTCTCGTGTAATATTTCTTCCTCGACTCGCCTCTTGGTACACGAAACTGGCACCAGTTCGATTCTTCAAACTTTTTTTCTCAACGATTTAACACGCTTCGAATTTATTCTCGACGTTATAAAATTGACCCGAGATTAAAAGATTCGACTCTTTCGCTCCACGATCTTGAAACTCCCTTCTCCAATTTTCATTTCACTGTCATATCGATACCAATGGGAAAAAGAAAGACATTCTATTTGTCAGCCAGTGACTGTTTGCAGCTGTTCACATGAACGCATGGATAAATTTCACAATTCTAAAATCGTCGCTTCGACGAACGACTTATGTCTCACGTAGGCCACGTGTACGACGCGCGTAGAGCGAAAGGGGAGGTGGCTTAAGAGTACGAACGTTTCACAGAATCGTTATCAGTTCTACACGTAGTCGAGGCGCAGTTTGCAGATTATCGTTCGCCTCTGGTGTTCCCGACAGACGCGATAGCGATATTGGCTCTGGTTTCAACCCTCTGCTTCACAACCTTGCGGCGAACGGCCCTACGGGATTGTAGCGACTCCGGCATTCCTGATCAATGCATGCTCGTCGCATCGTACAAATAAACATACCTACGTCGTATCTACCTACGAATGTAGCTATACATATATCTATGTAACCATCGAAACGGATAGCCAACGTATCAGGATCTTGAAATACTTAAATTCTCGAGAATTATTCGTTTCCGGGTTGACCAACGGTTTGCCGCGCGTGGTATTTACGGGAGTTGAGATTCGACGATCCGTAATATTCCTTCTCCAGGCCATAACATCGAATAAGATTCTCTCGTGTCCCGTTGTAACTACGAATAGCGTTGTTGGGTAGGAGGGGATGAGAGGGGCCAGCAGCAGTACAATCCAACGAGCGTGTGCGAAGAGCTGCTTTGCATTTTCCAACATTTCGGTGATAAATTTGAACACATTCCGATCTGCAGTAGAGTAACGTAGAGTTGAAGAGACGGAGAGGTGGAGTGTCGGGAGGGGGTTTTGAGCAAGACGAGAGAACGACTCACGAAACAATGGAGGAACATCGACGTCGAGGAGAGCCGCAACGTGCATGGCTCGGTTGCTCTACGAGACGGATATCTCTAGTCGCTCTCTCTCTCTCTCTCTCTTTCTCTCTTTCTCTCTTAGGCTCTCTAGTCGCTATCTCCAAGCTCGCCGGGATCTATCTTTTATTAGCATCCCGTTGAAGCTATTTCGTACCCCTTTCTATATCGTTCTAACCCATTCTGGCAGAGAGGAGTTTCTCTCGGAGTCCTGAGCACGACCGACCGCCACCCCAGCTCTCACCTCTTTCGTATTTCAACGTGAATACATATATATATATATTCGTTCATGTGTGAGCTGTGTAATGTATTTATATATACATATATATATATCTATATATAGCGCAAAAGCCACCCCGAATGTAGGAGTACTAGCAGAAGTGCGTATTTACGAGCGTTCCCGTCCATAAAGCAACCTCGCGCCTGATTTTGATACATTCTCCGAGCCGGGCACTATCTCACGCGCGAATACGACCTACGTAGCCATATACACTCGGGGATTTATGGAGATGCCGGTGTTCTCGCGCACGAGAGAGAGAGAGAGAGGGGGACAGAGAGAGCCGGCTCGCTCTAGCTCGCCCCCGCTCGCGACGAGTACATCGACGACGACGACGACGACGACGACGACGTCGATATTACTACAGTTTTGTTTTCTCCGTTCTCTATCTCGATGCGCATTCTCGCACATCGCTCCAATCCTCCTCGTCACTCGGAAGATCGAAAACGCGGTCAAATTTTTAGTTCTCACCCACTTTTACGTCGATCGATAAGAAGATCTCGATAAAAAACCGAGATCGCGTTGTCGTTGTTTAGAAAATTGAAATGAAATTCGCGACGTGCGTCAGGAGGGAAGTACTTGGATTTTTTCTTTGCGTTTTTTGTTTTGTTCTTTTGGAATACGATACGAAGGTACAATCGCATACGTATATGTATATGACGATTCGAAATGAAATGCCATATCGATGCGGAAGCCCGTAGGGAAATACGGTTCCCCCGAAAATATACATTAAACATAGAAAAATATTCACGACTCTCCGAGGCTGGCCGACGCTTGCTTATGCGTGAATAAATGTATGGGGGAAATATATAGATGGAGGGGGGCAATGTAGGGGAGTGGGGGAGAAGGGCATAGGGAAAAGGGCAACCGATTCAGTCGACGATGTGAGTCCAGCCACGCGATGTATCTATGGGCACATATATTCATACAGGAGAGCGATGGGCAAAGGGGGTATTCGTCCGAAGCATCGGGGGTCCTATATCTATAGAACTTCGCGAGGCTATCTCACCCCTCCCGATCCTCTCGCACCCTTCTCTCCTCCCTCGCCTCTTCGCCATTTCTGTGCATTCTCGTCTCGCTCCTCTACCTATATATCGTAATCACAATATTATGCTGAAATTGGAAGGGTCGAATTTCCCATTTCTATTTTAATGGCTTCTGGGATTTCAACGCGGGCGAACGGGTAAAAAGGCTGCGTCGGTCAACGAAATCGAAGGGGTGGAAGCGGTGTCAAGTATTACAGGGGGGGATGAGAGAAAAAAAAGAAGGAATTCCATCGGTCCCCTTGCGTTGAAAAATATTTCGTGAAAGGTCTCTTTTTATTTTCGAAGGGGGGAGGGCTTGGTACGAGGAGGGTGGAGAGCGTTCGTTGCAGTGAAATTGAATATTTTTCAGCAGAGAGACGACGTAGGTGGTAGAATACATCGAGATACTTAAAGTCAATTTGCGAATGAGAAATGGTGGAAAAAAATGTTTCGAGACTCGGTAAGGCGAGTTTTCCCTTGAGAATTTCGAATTTGACTGGATTTAGAACAAACAAACTTGAAAAACGTGACCCTGGTCGACGAAATTTTATCACGTACAGTCGGTAATTTCGAGAATCTTTGTTCACTAGAGTGAATGTTTTTTTAGTTTCGAAAGTGCAAAAATTAATTTTGCGCGAATCATGGTGAACTACCCCTACGATATCAACGAGGCCTAGATTAAGTTTATGTAGATGAATTAATACAGCCGAGGAGAAAGAGCAAATACGCATGGGGTCTGCCAATTATTATCGTCTGCGCGGACGATGCTTGCGAGGGTTGAAAAGCAAGCTTCGGGACTGCGTCGTTGGTTGGGGAGAGGCTCGAGGGCTCTTTCGAAACTTTGCGAATAAAGCCCTCTTCGAGATGCTCCAACACGTTGTGCAAACTGAAAACGAATGGGCGTCGCGCATTAACATAATGTATGTCGTAATTATCATCATAATTGCTTAAGTTGTTGCCAACTTATTTTAATCTCAAACCGGCCGCCTTTCGCCTTACGACACCTCGTAAAACGTGGAAAACCCCTACAATCTCGCTGTGAATCATGTCGCGAAGGACATTATTATTATTTTTTTTTAACAAAATTTTCCTCCAATTTAAGTCTTAATTTCCATCATCGACCTCAAACTCACCCCTAGACTCAACTTCGTACGAACTACAATTTCCAAAAAAAAAAAATTCTATTTTATTGAAATTCAATTCTTACCAATCAGTCCAACGTTCTTTAATTCTCAGCCTCTCCGGAGGGATGGAAATATTTTCAAATCCTCAAAAAAAGAGATGAAAACAAAAACTCTATGTAACATCGAAGTATGTACGGGGTTGGCGAGGAGCGACGCAGTTCTCGTCGCCGGGGGTTGGTGTCCCTCGGGTCCGCTCTCGTGACCTCCGCAGCATTTCTCAAAGGTTCGAAGAGAGGTGAGAGTTTGTAAAGTTGCGAAAAGTTTTTAGCTAGAATTAATCACCGGAAGATGGTGACTGCGGGGTATCTCCTTATTAAATTGCGATCTCCCAATTCATTTCGGTGCACAGAGAGGTAGAGACAGAGAGTGTGTGTGTGTCAGAAAGAGAGAGAGAGAGAGAGAGAGAGAGCGTTGGTTTCGCGCAGGCTGGAGAAAGGGTCGTCCTGGTTCACGTCGCGGCCGCAAAAGCAATTATTGGGATCCTGGGTACTCCTACGCTGGCATGGGTAATTATTACGTCGCTGATCATCGGCGACCCCCGTTGTCATATATATCCTGCTGGTCATATTTCGAAATACCGTGTTGCGTATATACCAATGTATATATATGTATATATATTTATATATTCGATGGATGTATATATATATATATATATATATATATCATGTTCTGTACGGAGTGGAGAGAGTGGATATACCACCGACGTTGACCACTCGATTTGTCGACAGTCATTTCGAAGTTTTGATGATCTCTCGCTCTCGCGGTTCAGTCTGGCTGTTGTTATTTATCTCTCAATATACACAAATATATATATATATATATATATATATATATATATATATACACAGGTCATTGGTTTCGGTAAAATAACTAAAGTCCACTCACTACCCGTCACCGCACACTATCATACGGCCGGTTACCCGCAGATCTTTGAAATTCATTTAAACTGTTCACCGCACGGTTTTCCGAATGAAAGTAATAAAACGAAATATCAATGAAACATATCAATAAGATATCGAAGAGTCGCGGTAAAAGTGAGCCGAGGGTGTTAAAAACTAAATAATAAAAAAACGTGTTGGCTTCGAAAATCGAATTTTCATCCCTTAAGATCGATCCCGTTGAGCGATTTTTGTTTTGTTTTTGGGGTTTTTGTTTCATTGAAAATTTTCGTAGATTTCGCGGTGTTTTTTTTTTAACGATAATGAGCGACGTTCCGATCCGACGAGTTCGCCTCGTCGCGTATTTTTGCAGAGCCATGAATAAAAAAAATTCGGCACGAGCCACGGCGTTCGCCGTTTTTATACTCGCGCGACCGAGCGGAAATGCATTATATTTTTAAACCCCGTGCGTGCGTCCCGATTCACGTTTTCTTTTTGTTCTCGTCGATCAAACGTCCCAACGTCGTTCGATCGCGGAATATACGCTCGTTGGTCGCTCGCGTGTGCGATCGTGTTCTCCGAATTACACGCGGAACGTTTTTAGTCTCACTCGTACGAACAACGAGACGCACACAGTGGTCCGAGTATGTCCGTGCTCGAAATAAAATACCCTCACCCCCCGCCATCTTCAACGTTCTCGTTCCATTTACGAGGCAATTTTTATGACATCCGTACCATTTTCGTACCTTTTGATTCGAGCGTGGAGAGAGAAAGAGAGGAATCGACAGAGAGAGAGAGAGACATAGAAGGTCGCGAATGCAAATTCGTGACTCTCAACGCACGTCTGTAATATTCGCGTCGCGCATATGAACATTTTACTATTATTAAAACCACGAACGATAAAACGAAAATAGAAAAAAAGCAGAATCTTCGTCGAAACGAAAAAAAAAACGGCAGCTTGTCTAATTGACAATCAATTAATCGCAATTTTCTTCGCTTCGGAAGGATCTGATTAAAAATTCTCACCTATCACACTTCTCGCGTTCTTTTGTTCGCCCGTGTCTATTTCATCGCTGGTAAAGCGCGCGAGAGAAGTTCCTCTCTCATGTAGACACCTATACGGTTTGTAATTCTCTCCTTTTTCTTCATTTTCTCATTCTTGGACGAGACGAGCCACGGAGGTAGTCAATGCAAATTGCATTTTGCTGTACGTGCGATAACTAGCGTTGCCGTAATTATGCGTCGTATGTATACGCAGCTATAGATCTATCTATATATGTATACACACACATGCATATATATATATATATATATATATATATATATAAGAAGAGTATATTATAACGTGTATTACAGAGTGTACGGTGGAGGTGTATGAATCCCTGATGGATTCTAGATACCTCATTACAACGCTATTGACCTGAATTTCTTATTATTCGTTGGCGCAGCCGTGTATTATCGGCTAAGTGACTACGTATGGAGACCATGGTACATTGTATAAACATATATACATATATATGCACGATATATGTGTACTGTAATATTCGCCTCTCGACTCGTCGTTTCACCGTTATTCGTATAGACATTCATACACGGATGAAAATAATCATTGCGCATCAATTGATGGAACGAGACGAGGGGGCCAATTTTATATTCCGCATATGATATTCCCGACGATGAATGCGGCCCTGATGACGATTAGTAGCCCTTGGCATCCTTAATGACCAGCCGACTCTTTCCCCGCTCGATACCGCGCGAGAGCGTGGGTGTATATTCATACGCAAATATATATATATATAGAGAGAGGTAGCCTGTATATATATATATATATATATCGATGTCTCTCGCTTTACAAAGATCGTTCGTACGGTTTCTCATTTATTTATTCATCGTACGAACACAAATAAAATCCGATTAATATTACACGAACGTAGTTCGTCGCGATAAGAATGATTAAAATCAATTAAATTTATACCACGATTTACGATCTCGTATCAGTTTTTTTCCAACGATTTTTCGATCGTTCGTGACGTTTCTTTTTTTTTTGTTTTTCAACGAAAATAATAGCGCGTACATTTGATCGCGAGTCGCTTTACAAACGGAATAAAGACACAGTTGGGAAAAACTACCCCTAGAGTGAAAAGTAAAAAAGAAAAAAAAAAAAAGATAACGCGAAAACGATTATCCGGTTCAGGTTGCACATTCCGTGGGTGGACGCGAGTGAAAATAATAAATCGAGAGCAGAGAAACGGTATTTTATTACGCGGTTTGCCATATACACGTATACCTCGAACGTGGAAAAGAGATCGGCGCGAGAGGGCGAGGAGCAGAACAGGAGGTTCGAATGAGGGTGTCCGTTGTGAACGTCGACAAGTCGCTTATATGTGCTACTTTGATCACGAAGGGAAGGGAACTGGAATGAGCAGGAAAGATAGAGGAACAAAAAAAAATCGTGCTCTCGTTCGGTAGGAGAACGGAGTGAGAACCATCTGAATCCTGTCGACTCCGTATCACGGCTGTCAGGATGCCATTCCTCCATACATATATGCACACACACACACACACACTCTCATATATATAAATATATATATATATGTATGTATGTATGTAGGCGTGTGTGTGTGTACGGCAGGCGTATAGCAGTAATCGCGGTTAAAAGGCTCAGGTGGAAAGAGAGTGGAAAACCGAATAATCGTACCCGACGGCGCTGCCCCGTACTCGGTTAGAGCGGAAAAGAGCGAACGAGGAGGAAGAGAGAAAGAGAGAAAACGAAATATTCGAGCTCGGTGGAGTTAGCAGGTGGAACAGGAGACTCGGAGGGATGGAATGAAGAAGCCGGCAATGTATGTATGTATATATATATATATGTATATGTATAGGGATGAAGTGGAGAGAAGGATAAAATGGACCGTCCGACTGACAGAAATTTACATCCTCTCGGTGCGCAATCTGCGTGAGTGAATTGTGTCGTGTTACCGTCCGGAGAATTAGATCCGGAAAATCCGTAATAATTACTCGAGCGACGGTTACCGAAGTATCCTCTCCCTTTCTCTCTCTCCTTCTTTCTCTTTCTCTCGCTGTCTCTTTCTCGCTCTCTTTCTCTCTCTCTCTCTCTCTCTTTTCGCTTTTCCGTCTCTTCCTCGTCGTTTCTCTGCGCTTTCCCTTTTCGCTTCGCTGCCGACACTTGTCAACGATCTTCTTTTTTTTCTCTCTCTCTCTCTCTCTCTCTCTCTCTCTCTCTCTCTCTCTCTCTCTCTGTCTCTGTCTCTGTCTCTTTCGACTTCATACCCTTCCTCGTTTCCATCCCTCACTCACCATCATTTTTACATATTTTCTCTTATATTCTTTCCCTCTCTATAACTTCATCTCTGACTCTTTCTCTCGACCTCTCTTGCTTACTATCTTTTTTCTTCTCCCGCATCGCGGACACCCGACGCGGCGTAAAACACAAAAATAAATAATAGCCTTTCGCAATCGTGCACTTTCAACCCTCCGTTCCTTCCCCCTCAGCATTTCCTGTCTATTCCCCCTCGGGGAGAAAGTAGATAGGGAAACGAGAAAAAGGTGATGCGGATTTTGCGTTTAACAAATTGATCTCTCGCGATCGCGACAATTCGCACGTTCGGCCCTTTACGAGACGAGTCGGTCGTCGCTTTTCTAGTTACGGTAACGTTTCCACTTTCGTCCATTGTGAAAAATGAAATAATGAAAATTGTTATTAACTCACGTGTACGAACGAACGACAATCCGATTTTTCGTTGGAATTATTCTCGTTCGAACGAAGATTTATCGAATTGGTCGATAAAATTGAATTTATTTTGCTAGAAAATGATTGGATTGATTTAAGTAATTCGATTAAAAATCAAATTTAATTACGAAAGTTCGATGGAAATAAAATCATTTCCATCGGCTCGAGATAGTCGATCTTTTAAACATTGTTCGACTCGAGTCATTTTTATTTGGGTCAAGAGAATATTGTTTTTCTTTTTTGTTCAATTTGAATGGAATTTAGTTTGACTCGCACAGAATTTATTTCAATGAGGTAGATTTATGAGAATGAGATAAATGTACGTTTCGTTATTTTTTTTCGTCGTAACAGGAATAGATCATCGACTATTTTCTTCGCGATACCCAACGATTGATGATCGAGAATTAATTTTATCTCAGGGCGATATAAAGAGCGCGGTCGTCAAACGCGCGGAGCCGCCGCGATCTTTGGCTCATGTTCAATCATTGTAATCGATTGTGCAACGAAAATACTCGATTGTTCACTATTATATATTTCTTCATGCTGAATCTCGAAGTTTCGTTACTTCTTTTTTCCTTGGTCGATTCATTAAAATACCTCGGTCGACGATGTATACCAAGAATTTCCTCATTGGCTATGCAAACGTAGGCGATTCGTATTGGCTCTTAGCTGGAAACAAGAGTCTGTGAATAACCGCGCGGTTTTCCCACGACGTTGTTCACGAAAACATGCACAACATTTTATCCTCTTCGATCAAACTAATACATATATTCATCCTTATATACGGAACCTTCCTTCTCGGTTAGATCGAAAATATTTTCACAATTTTTATTTTTAATTCGAACCAAAAAAAAACAGAAAAATAATTCCCATAATAATTAATTTTTAAGTCGTCATTATTTTTCGAATTTATACAAATAAAATAATATATCTCTAGTTACATCGAGAAAAAAAAGATTCGAAGAAATGGTGTAAAATTTTGCATCTAGTCGTCATGAAATGTCCCATATATAAATATATACATATATATACGTATAAATACATACCTTATGGAGATCGCGACAGTATCGCAACGCAGCGATGCATCTCTCTCTCTCTCTCTCCCTCTCTCCGCGTTGTTCGCCTACCTGTTTAGATGCATCTCGTCGTAATTACTTCACTTAATGCCTCATGATTTATGCGCTGCTCCCATGCGAATTAGGTGAATCGAGAGAGCAATGTACACCCACACGCAGCCTGATTAAACCACCCATCGTGTAAACACGTAATATACAGTATCGGTATCTCGATGCGAATCCATTCGCCACGACCGTAAGAGGGGTGGGGGGAAAGGGGTTTGTACAATGACCGATGGTAAAAGCAAAATGAACACATTTATCGAACGTTATTTTCCCATCACGAGATACAAATATTTCCAACCCTTACGTGCATTAAAATCCGTAAGAATGTCGATTTATGTTTCTCAATTTTTTTTTACTCGTTATAGCTAAAGAAATCTGTTCCTAATCGAATATTTATAATTTTCCACGATTCGTACGATTTTATTAAAGTTGACGAAAAAATGGCGAGATTTCGTTCATTTTTTGTTTTTTTTTAAAATAGTTATACGATGAGGATAAAAATACTCGCCCTTTAACTCGATCCTTTGCCACAATCGCGATGTGCACGTTACCGAAGTGATACTACGCAACGACACGAGCATTCGTTTTATCTCGTTACGTGATGATGAGCATGCGATCACGAGGAGTAAGTGGATCGAGGGCTCCGGGGGGAGGGCTCGGTTTATAATATGATGTTTTATAGAAAATGTATAATGTCGACAAGGCCTGTTGAACATTTAATGATGCTTTAAAACGATCGATCATACGGTGTATTCCATCGAGTATGGCTTGCTGCCCCACGAGAGCCCGATAATATCAATTCTCACCCGCTTTCCTCCTTCCATTTTCTCCCATCGCCCACCCCCTTCCCCCCCAACTCTGCCATCCACTTCTCCGACCATCGCTTTCTGCATAGCGTGTACAACGGCATAGTACAAGCCAACTATAGCCCGACGGATGCTCGTCGCGGCATCGTGAAAGCTTGTAGAGCACACACTATGCACACACACTCACATATTCACACACATACGAGCGATATGCTCGTAGCGCGCGCTTGACGGTGCGTTAATGGCATGAAAGAGCTTACACGAGGAGTCACGTGATTCTCTCGTAGAAAATCCCCACTTATCCCATCCCCTCGCGATCATGGCGTACATCGTTTTAATTTATATCGACTCGTATCAATATACAGCTCATCAAACTTTAACGAAAATTCACGATATTATCGATAATTTTTCTCGATTAATTATACAAAGTAGGTATTCGATCTTCGATTATAATTCGCTGAAATGTCGACGTACGTTTCGAATCTGTTGTAAATTTACGAAAATTTATGAAAAAATAACAATTTTATTCGTCGAGAGTTAAATCCCCCACTCGCTGAGAGTCGCGTTCGCGTAAACAAAGCGCATTATACATTCTTGGCTTTCTTTTTGTCTCTTATTTTTCTTTTTAAACAAACATATATGCACATAAGCGTCCGAGCTTATTGTATATATCGATATATACATGGCAGGAGACTACTACGTGCGGCCGAGGGCTTCAGTATGCAGAAGTACTGGATGTATCGTAGTGCCATGTGGTATGTGCGCGTGGTGGTCGTGTTTGTGCACAGGAACGATGGGGTCTGGAGAGAGGGGGAGGACGAGAAGAGTGATCGGAACGCGCGTACGTAGAATAACCCGCGCACCAACGTCCGTACATATGTGAAACGTATCGCATGCATACGTACCTTCTGTACATGTACATATATATATATAGGTAATAAACGTATATGGGGAATTCCACGCGAAATCGTTAATTCGTGAAAATAAATTTACCAAAACACAAAAAATATGAATTACCGTCGTTTCGCTTCGTTTAATTATTTGCAAAATGTTTTTATCGTCGTTTGGATTATTTTTTTGTCGAAAGCTGAGTCAGCAAGGAACGTCTCGTACCTACATAGGTAATATGAAAATAAAAAATGAAATATCGAGAATATTTCAGCGATACGTAACCCGTGTGTAAATCTACATAGCGATACGCTGCGATACGTAAAACGAGGGATTGTGTGCACCTTTCATTTTTTGTTTTCACCCCACTCCGTTTCTTCGGCAAAAGCATCGACGACGCTGATGGCGATTGCGTTTTTCATGCGGACCAATCGCGCATCGAAAGCTATGGGCATGGTTGAGAAAGGGAGAGGGAAAGAGAGAGAGAGAGAGAGAACAAATTCACGTCATACAAAGTAAGCAAAAAAAAAAGAAAAAAGAAAAATCTCTTGTAAAAACAGAAAAATCGTTCAAAATAAAACACCACCGAGCAGAAAAAATAATCAGATTTTATATTATTAACGAAGATACGAAAGCCGGGCGCGTTTGCGTTCCAAAGGGGGCGGATGTTTGTGTACGTTCCCGCTGTCGATTGTGCCCGGGGAAACTATTGACTTCAATTCGGAGACCGACCTTCACCCTCTGCCTCCCCTCCGCCGTGCTAACACTCTCCCTTCCTCCTCTCCTCATCTTCTACCTCTCTCTCTCTCTCTCTCGCTCTCTTCGCCCATCCCCCTCTCCCTCTTTCCCTCCACCCCCCCCCCCCCCCCCCCCAACCATTTTTTTCGTCTCTATCAACTCTTTTGCATTCTGTCGCTTTTTTCCATCCCGATATATCCATCCTTTTTTTCATCCTGATGCGGCACACACGCTCGCACCACAAACCCCACGAATTGAGCACGAATAAAACTTGGTATTCGTGCCGATCCGCTCGTGCGTCTCGTCTCTCTTTCTCGTTTGTATTTGCATTATTCTACATCGAGCGCACCCTATACCTCCCTCTCCTCTTCCCTGCCTCGAGCTTCTACGCGCGAGTATCATGTGTACACACACGTGATTCTCGCTGCACACGCTTATCCGTATGCGCCTTCTGCCTGCTGGCTATAATCGCTGTGCAATGGAGAAGAGGGCTGGGAGGAGGTGGGAAGAGAGGAGAAGGGTTTGTTGCGATTGAGTTTTTTGCCAGAACGTAAAACATAACATTGTGAATTTTTTTCGACAATGTGTTTGTGTATATATATATATGTGTGATACACGTACGTGTGAATAGAGCGAGAAAGAGTAGAAAGGAACGGTTTCGGATGGTGGGGATGAAAGGGTTGAACGTCCGAGGTAGGAGAATTGATAATACGAAAAAAAAAGGAAAAAAAACTCTCGCGTGCGACCTCGCCCGGTGAGTCGAAGAGTTCTGAGGAACACCCAAAGTTTAGGGGCAGAGGGAGGGATGGACGAGGAATTAACCGAGATTTGAAAATGGAAATCGCTTTCGTGGTTTTTGGATCTTCTCGTTTGAGAAACTGTGCGAGCGAGGGGGGATCTTCATCTCGTTGATGAAACGAAGCTGTGTTAAGATAAATTAGGGTCGAATGTCAATGATCGCTGTGAAGTTATTAATAACGTCCTGTTCCTTCTCTCTCTCTCTCTCTCTATCTCTCTCTTTCTTTCTATCTCTCTCTCGCTCTATCTCTGTTTCTCTCTTGGTGTTCGTCCTTCACGAAAAGCCTCGACAGTATCGGACGTATATATGCAGTAATTTGCCGACGAGGAGAGGATCTGGATTGGTGGACAGGGGCATGGGAGTGGGGAGGGGGGAACGGGGGTAGTTGACTCAAATCGAATCGTTACCATCAGAAACTAGCACCGCAAGCACGACGACGGACAAATGCCTTCGTCTATATCGCACGTCCTTCACTAGGAATCTCCGGAGTTTCGACGTTGCCGCAAAATCCCAGCCTCCTCCACATCTCTAATTGGCGCATTCAACTTCGCATTAGGGAACCGTTGACGCTGGGTGGTGTATATCGAAATCTTCTCGTCTCTCGTTCGCTTAGAGTCGCGTTCGTCAGACTCGATCGGTCACGATCGTAGCCAGCTATGCGTTATGAAGATTCCATTGGTGTCTATACACACATATATATATATATATATATATATATATATATATATATATATATATATATACGTGTATATTAGGCAAGGAAAGTCCCAAGTCGATACGATCCGAAGAAAGAGATGTAGGGAGATACGAAATTATCAGTCAGGGCAAATACCGGTGAAGATGTCAAAGTGCGATATCGACGTCGGAATTGAACATATTACGAGTGACACTTCGAACTATCTAGCGAGATTCGAGAAATGGGGTGAAAAAGACAATTTTAATTTTTTTAAAATTGTTTTTATAAATTTACGAAATATTTTTTATTTAATATAACTTTGACGAACGTGCAAAAAATTAATTATCATTTCACTGTGAAATGGGGTTCGGATTCTCTCGTTCGTATAATCCTCTCTAGCGCTGAAAAAAAAAAAAAAACATCGCTTTATTTCCACAGTCGACGAGATGTCAATTCACCCCCTAACGATCGTAAAAATCCGAACGCGAGATGTGGCACTGATCGAGTCCATACATTGACATTGTTTAGACGCGATTTACGTCGGATCTAGTACCCCCTGAATGCAAAAAAAGAAGAAGAAAAAAACGAAACCCTCCTCCACTTGAGATTCATGAAGATTCTTTCGGATTCCCTCGCATTTTTTGCATCGACGATTAAACTCGACGAGCTACATCCTCTTCATCCTTTCTCTCTCTCTCTCTCTCTCTCTCTTTCGCCCTTAGTTATCATGCAGAGGCAGGCGCACGCTCGTTCCTCCTCTCGTCTCTTCCCACCACCGTTTTCCAACACACACACACACACAAACACACGTTGCATAAACAATCGTTTGTATCGTCCCGCGAACATTTCTGCTTTTTTGTCTCTAGCCTATCGAGCCTCGCGGGGTTTCCCCTATTTCCTTCGTCTCGCTCTCACCCCTTTTCCTAGCTAGCGTCGGGCAGCAGCAAAGAGGGTGGGAATATATCGAGCACCAATCACTACGCATAATCTTCGTCCTCATTATTGCTTGTACTGCAAGGGGAATACCAGAAACGTGTGTATATATATATATAGTATATATATAGCAACTTGCGATTCTGCGGCTTCTCTCTCTCTCTCTCTCTCTCTATATATATATATATATATAGTCTGTGTCACGTTCATTATGAAGACGATATATGCAAGCATTGTTTGCACAATGAGCGAAGGGTGAACGACGACGACGACGACCCCGTACATATCCCCACCCTTAATGCGTCGCAACTCACCCCCACCCTCGCCTCTTGTACCATCTACCTTCCCTTTCCTGTCTCGTAATCGCGCCCACGCCACGAACCATCCCGTCGCGACGTGCTTGACGAGCTTCGACATTCTTTTCCCGCTGGAACACTCACGGATCGTCATTTCTCTCATCCCTTAACCGGTAACCGGCGTACGACCATCCTTGGAACTAAAATACTTTGGCCTTCGGATGAAAGCAAATATTTCATTTGTTCTTTATACTTTCGAGGATAGATTTATCCTTTATAGGAAATTTTTCGATTATTTTGAATTCGTGTCGATTCGATGGATTTTTGATAAAATTTGTAATTTTTTCTAGAGTAATTATGTGTTTTTTTAAAATTGTTTTCGTTGAGTTTGAGGAAAACATTATCGTGACACGTTCGAAGAAGATCGAGACGATAGTATAGAGTCGTGGAAAAATACATAATAGTCGTGTTTGATCGTTTCGTGATGAGAATAATGTCGTCGCCGAGACTCCTTATGTTCGTTGGAAGATTTTCGCCGAGTCCGGTCAGCTCGATATAGTTCATAATTCTTTGTTCGTTTGACACTGATAAGAGGGAACGATAATTGATACTCTCGTATGATAATTAATGTTGTAATACAAACAACAACAAGAAAAAAACAAACACGCGTGGCGGAAATTCAAAGCTGTATGGACGGGAGCGCGTTCTCGACGGAGGATCGACCCACGAACGAGGCGATCCTTATCGAAATCGTCACGATGCTCCGAGTCGCACGATTTTTCCAACAAACGCCCACGTGTTTCGATTCCTGGCTGTTCAGGAAACTTCTCTCGTTGCTTAATTATCTCGTTGCATAATCAAATATCGTCGAGCGCAATGTCAGCGTTATAATTAACACGTCATGGAAAAAACAATCTTGATTACTGTATTTTTTGTATTATGAAAAATTTGTATTTATTTTTTATTTTTTCCGATTCTCAACGAATCATACAAATTTTCCATTCGTCCGAAAAAAAACTGTCGACAAACTTAACGTCACCATTATTCGCCGATTTTCCTCGTTGCCGCACGAAACGTTTCCTCGATTCATCCGCGAGTTCGTCGTGGCTGACAATAATTAAAAATATGGGCATTAATTTCCATGCTTTACGGAAAATGGCAGAAAGAGAGAGAGAGAGAGAGAGTTGAAGAGATTCTCAGTGCGGTTCACGAGTTTGCGATCAACCGGTTAAATTATCAATGCGACTTTGTCCATGAATAATTGTAAAGACGCATTTTCGTTCGAAATATTCTCCTGGTTCGCATAAAAATACGCGCGTATGAACCATTGGAAATAAATTGAAGAAAAAACTATACTTTCTTTTTCGCTAAACGAAAACTACCCTTATATTTCAAGCGAACACTGTCCACCGACCCGAAATACACTTTGATGCATTATTTCCTTGAACACACACCCACACACACACACGTGTCCATTTAGTTCCGAAATACATATTACTTCCTGTCGCTCACGAAGTTCAAATTGTTTCGATTGAAAACCGATATATGTTAATGCAAAGTCAAATATAGAAATAACCCAGCGATATACATACATATACGTCACCGGCTATGCATTTTCGTTGCTTTACAGATCTATACTAATATATTTAGACTGTGGAAAGCGGGGGCATAATTTATTCCGTGTCCTGATTAATCCGCAGGATCTATAATCGTTCGCTCTCTCTCTCTCTCTCCCTCTCTCTCTTGCGCCCGGTGTGCCACGGATATCGTTGCCAGCCCCGGCGCGTGTTTCCCACGTTCGGCATATCGCGGGCTATCTAAGAGATAGCGTTGTCGTGGGATTCAGTGGAGAAGCGAGGGGCGAGAGAGAAGTAGGAGGGTTGAGAGCGACCGTGAGGAAGAGAGTGCAGCGGGTATCGATGGAATTCGATCCATTCTCCCGAGGGTAAAATGGGCGAACGAGCGATTCGAATACGTATATATATAGAAAGTATGAGAGAGAATGAGAGAGAGAGAGACAGAGAGAAATAGAGACGGACAGAGAGCGAAAGAGAGGGAGAGAGAGAGAGAGATAGAGAAAGGTATACAGGAAGGGTGAGATTGCAGCGCATCGTCTCTCGTCGATGCGGAGCGCGCTAATTGCAGCGCAAATTTTGTCCCCTATCATCGAGAAGAGAGAGAGAGAGAGAGGCTGGCTCGGTGGAGGAGAAGGAGGAAAATCAGGGATGGGAGAGGGGAGTTACTGATTTGCAGTTGCCGCGAAGTGCGGAGTCCACGCGCGCGGTAGGTAGACGTATATATACCTAACCTACCACACGCTGCCTGCTCGAAGCCGCGAGAATGAGAGTAGGTACGTATGTATATTTATACGTGCATATATATATGTATACATATATATATATATATATGTATACATGTATATACGTACATATATATATATATATATATATATATATATGTATATGTTTGTAGTGGTACAGAGCAACAGCAACGGCGGCGACGCGGACAATAATGAACGGCCCACCGACTGTATCGCGACGCAATCTGCGCATACTTAACGGCGGAAACTGCATATTCATGCAGTGTGTGCTTCGCGCGCAAACGACGCTCGTACCGAGCGAGGAAGCAGCGTGATGAGGGAGAAGGTGGGAGGGGGGGGGCGGAGGGTTTGGTAAGGGGTGCAACTAGCGCCTCTTATTCCTCTTTTTTTTCACTTTTTCTTCATTTTCTTCTTCTCTCTTTTTGTAAATGGAATATTTACAATTTAACGCGACTCGTGAAATCCCTTGTATCGTCAATCTCTCGGTTTTTTCTTTCTTCCGGGGGGTGATTTTTCATGGTTCGAGAAATTTCACGGTAATCGTTTGTTGTTGTTGTTTTGTTTACTTTAATCTTTTGTTTTTGTTTCTAGAAGTAAAGAATTTTTTTATTCGTCGCTTCGTGCGGAAAAAAAGCATCGAGTGGGAGAACGATGATGAGTTCGACTATATATCGGTGGTTGAAAAATAGTTGTGTCGTTGATGGGACGGATTTCCGTCCGAGACGCGCGAGACTAATGCGTACACTTCGCTGATCTGCCATATTTCCTTCGACGCACAGAACCGTGTAGCGTAAAGAAAGAGAAAGAGAGAGAGAGACAGAGACAGAGACAGACAGACAGAGAGAAAGAGAGAGTGAGGGGGAGAGGAAGAGAAAGAGAAAGAGAGAGTGAGAGAAATAGAACAAGAGTCGACGATCTCAAGTTTATCCCCAACCCCCACACTCACGCGCGCGGTGGCCAACCCTTTCTCTCTCTCTCTCTCTCTCTCTCTCTCTCTCTCTCTCTGTCGCGGATGAATTTTCGTGGTGCATCGAAAAGCTTTTAGTCCGGCTGGTTCCACAGCGGGATTTCCCCCGGATATGCTCTCGTTTAGCAATCTGAAAATATTATTCCGAACGGCTGTGTCTTCTCGTTTCTCTCCTTCATCCCCGGGTTGCCTTTAACCCAGTGACTCGACTTCCCGAAAGCTCTCTTTGTTCCTCGCGAGCGCCGAAACGAGTCGAATAAGAAAAAGAAAAAAAAAACGAATAAAAGAATATAAATGTAAAAGAACACCGAGCGAGAAAGTGGTATGTATGTGCGAGAGCGACGGATGAAAAGGGGGGTGCGGGTGTCGCGGGCAAGCTCGGTCTGAAAATAGAGAGTGACAGAGGGAGAGAGAGAGAGATAGAGAGAGAGTGGAGCTTTCGCTCTCGACGACGACGTTATATAGCGTGCATCGCGGCAACGACGCCGAGACGCTCGAACAAGAAAACTTGGAAGTTGGCGGCCAAGTTCAAGTTGTTCTCATTCAACTCATCGAATAGCTGTGGAACGGTTCTTTATCTTCTTCTACTAAATATGTCTATATATATATATATACACTTGACGCAATTGGACACAGTCGATAAAATGGATCGGACCGCTGAATCGGACCACCCACGTTTTCCGCGCAAATCGTTCGTAAAAAGTAAAAAAAAAAAAAATCCAATTACATTTACGTACATTGAAAAACACGTGACGCAAAGGTATAGACAATGAAACTTTGTTACCCCTCGCGATTAAAGAAAATAACCGCGTGTTAAATGTACAACTTTGTAAACCGTACAATTTGTGTATAGAAATAAATGCTCGTAGGGAATTAATATGTCTAGAACGTCGAAAACAAAACAAAAAGAAAAAACAAATTAAAACGACGCTACAGATTTCCTCCCCACCTCTCTTGCTCTTTGAGCTCATGACTCATCGAGCTTTTATAGTCCTAGCTCTTGGCCGTCGCTCCGCGCATTGGTCGTCGAGGGGGGTTTATATATACGTATGTAGTACGCCGCGCGCGCGGCGTGCTTTCTCTCTATCTCTCTCTCTCTCTCTCACTACCTCTCTCACTCTCTATTCGTCGACGATAATTGTCTGTGCACACCGAACTCATTGACCTCGGTAGTATTGATTTTTTGTTCGAGACACCCTCTACTCGTCCGAGAGGGCCCTGCATTAAAATCGATCTTCACTTTCCATCCCCTTCCTCCTTTCTGCCAACGCGTAATAGCAAGGTACTCTGCACGTAGAACATATACTTCTGCAACACTATATACATATATATATATATATACATATATATATGTTCCATAGTACGCATACATTTAAGTACAGAAGCTGCTGGTTCTCGTATCGCGGGTTCTCTCAGGGGTCGATAAGCGTAACACGATACAACGAGAGAGCTCATTACAGCTCTAATTCGAAAGTTTCAACCCTCTCTCTCTCTCTCTCTCTCTCTCTCTTCGCCCTCCCTTCGGTCAGGGCTCGAAGCGCGTGTGTCCGGGGGTGCTTGGCGCTTCCGCGTTTAGTTGGCGAACCAGTCACGTTCGTAATGTATTCGAATCTGCTCTCTCTCTCTATCTCTATCTCCCTCACTCACCCCTTTTTCGCTCCGGTCCGTTCGTCCATCCCTCAGCCACCCCCGCGGCTGTTCTTCGGCCGCGACTCTCGTTTTGTCTCTCGGTGCACGACCCTTCTCAACCCCCCTCCGCGGAGCTTTCTACGTCCGCCGCGATACCCTTTCCGCTCTCGCTAATCAACGCGCCCTACCCCCCGCCCCCCCTGCCCTTCCACCTCGTTTTTTGTCCTATATAAGCGTGTCCCTTTCTCTGTGATACTTGCATCCCCCACACGCCGCGACAACGAGCACCCCATTTGTGGAGAGTGGGGGATCCCCTTACCAATTTATACCACTTCCAATCCGCTCCGAACACAACAAAAAACTTAGCTTTTTTCATCCCCCCCCCCTACTTCCCACCACCCGCCTGTCATACGATCGTAAAAATCTCCTTTCTTTTTGTCCTCACCGATGCCGAAATTAACGCGATTTTCATCCCGCGGAGGGGGCGGTGGATCGATGGACATTTTTCTTTTGTCTTTTTTTAACTCCGCTTTATTTTACGCTAACGCGATCTGACAATTGTTTTTTTGTTTTTTTTTTACTGCGCACTTATTATCTCGTACGTGCGCGTATAAAATGTCGCGGTCAATTTTTCGGATGTGCCGAAGCGTGGTTGAAAAAAAAACGAACAAAAAAACAGGAAAAAAGATGAAAAAAAAGGAATGAAAAACGAAACTGGGGCCGGTATCAGTCATTTCATCCGTGCGGCCGTACGCTTTTTATTATCCGAGCGTCGGACGTATCCGCGGATGTGACGAATTTTGCATGGTTATGCGAATCCGGGCGTTGAGTATCGTATATTTAATTAATGTTATATACCGCGTTGGCGAGCTTACTGTTGGCGCTTCTGAACGTAAAATATGTGGGAGGTTGTATAAGCATTATTATACGTACGGTAATATTATAGAGGTACTAGACGGTCGGTGGCATGATTTTTTTGGCTATCCGACCTACCCGTTACCCTTTGGCGCAACCCTTCCTTCCCCTCGACAGTTCCGCCGTACTCTCGGCGTGTACACGACCCTCGGATCGAGAGAGAAATAGAAAAAGCGAGAGAACGGGATTTGGGAGACGAGAAAGATGGAGAGAGAGAGAGAGAGAGAGAGAGTAAGAGAGAAAGAGAGAGAGAGTCCCTTTGTCCACGTGCGCTTCGTCCATCCTGTGTCTCGAAATTTGTTTTTATTTATTTATAATTTTCCATTTTCTTTTCATTTTTTCTATATTTCTAATTCTTTTTTTGGTTCAACCCTCGTTTTATTTTTTTAACCCCAAGAACGGGGGATGCGAGCGAGGGAGACGGCTAATGGTCGCTAGTGAACCGGACACGAGAACACCGTAAAGCTCGCGCGTATGGCTGTGCGTGTGTGTGTTTGTATGCGCAAGAGACGAGAAGAGAGTACACAAAACGGCATGGGGTCGTGAAAAATCAGTGTTCGCCCGAGGAACAAAAAGCTCTGGTCGACTGATCGAACTGTCGTTCAGTGAAATTCCCGCTGCTGCTTTCTGATTCTACTACCACTCCTCCTCCCCTCCCCCCTTTCTATCCCTCGCCCATTATTACGCGTTTTCGCGCCTTCGACCTTTTGTCGAATTTCCCGCGCGCAACTCCACCCTCTCCACCCCTATTTTTTAACTCGCTCTTCAAACCTTCGAACGAGTCGCGCACTCGCACTTTATTTAACGCTTCTTTTGCTCTTGCATTGATTACGTTCCTGTTGTGCGCGTGTGTGTATGTGTGTGTGTGTGTTTTCTCTCGCGTCTACGTTTGCCCGTTCTCTCATTGTGCGTCTTTTCGGACAACGACCGGCTGAACCGGAAGCGCGATTAATCAACGAACAAAAATTAAATTCTTTTATCGGAATTTTTTATTTCACACTGTTTCTACGATTAGAAACGTATCGTATAATTTCACGAGGCACAATCTCTAATTAGTGATTAACGACGAAACGAATGATTTTGCAAAAATCAATGTTTTTCTTGGTTTTTTTTTTTCGAACAATTTCTTAATCGTGCGAATGGTTTTAAATCGCTTGTTTCTTTTTTTTTCATCCCAACGGCACGTTCGCTTCTGAAAGTAAACGAGAAAACGAAAGCACGAGCGCGCGCGCGGCATCTCGTGTTTTTCTCGTTTAGCGAAAAGAATCGAATTGAAAATCTGTCCCACCCTCTTGCTCTCTCCCTCACCCCTCGCCCCAACGCCACTCGTTGCGATTCGATCGCGACCATCGCGGATGTTCCTTCGGCTTTCCCGTTCTCTCTTCCTGTCTCTCTTTTCCCGCCTATATACCTATATATATAATAGGAGTTACCGCACGCGTAGCGGAGAGAGGGCGAACATCGCCGTATCAACGTAAACGCAGGCACGGAAATTCGCCGGACACAAGCGCAGGGTGAACGAGCGTAGGGACAGAGGGCGATAGAGAGTTCCCTCTACATATATATATATATATATAGAAAGAGAGAGAGAGAGAGAAATTCCGGATGAAAAAAGCGGGAGATCGAACGAGAAATGCTTCACATGAGAGAGGAGAAAGAGAGAGAGGGTGAATAGGAGAGATCGAAGAGCGTTCGAACGAATGAACGACCGGACGAACTAACGGGTACGGCTCTTCTTCTCTCTCTCGCTCGCCGCCGGTCGTCGGTATAAATCAGCTATGCTTATCGGTCTTTCATCGTTTCGAGCTACGAGAGAGAGAGAGAGAGAGAGAGAGAGAGAGAATGAGTGGAGAGGGGCATAGGGGGTTGGTAGCGAGAGCTTCGGTTTTGTGATGGTGGCGGCGCTGCAGTAGCCGAGGTGAATTCATTTCATTCTCCCTCTAAATACGAACTCTTTTTTTCTACCCTCTCCACATCCAGCATGTCGCTGTTCCATCCCAGTATGCATATATATATATATATATATATATATATATATATATACACGGAGCGAAAACCTATTTCGATTAAAATGGCGCTGTCCGGAAGCGATTCTTTTTTTTCCTCTCGCATTTTCGTCGGATTATGAAAGGCAGGATCGAAAACCACCAACCTCGATTCGACTCTTTTTTTTACCCTCGCGGGTCACGTTCAATGCCCCGTTATTTTTCCTCCCTGCCTCTTTTGTATTTTCGTACAATGGCCAACGGTCGAATGCACCGATGCTCGTCTCATTATAGAATTATTCGTAACAGCGGCGAACAAAATGGAATTATCGAAAATAGTATCGAGCAGTGTCGAGTCGTTCGATCGTTCTCTTCGAACGAGTTATTTGGCAGGCGTTTTTTTGATTCGAGAATGATTATTCACTTCTTTAACTTTTGTCTTAATTATCGCGAGTTCGGTCATCGAGGAACATCGAATTTTGTCCTTTATTTACTGTGTAAAATTTTTGACGTTTTTTTGGAAGTTTGATCTTTTTTACGTCTCGATTTTTATTCTTTTTGGCCGAGTCTGTTTGTCCGAGAAGCTGGCGTCTCGTGAAATCGGAAAAAATTTCGCTCGTTTTAATTGACGAGAGCCTGACGAGACCGCCCTTCCCTCGGTCCGTTCAATTGTCTCGCGCAAGATTTTTTCTCGCGCTCGAGCGTATTCGTGATTCGAAGGAATCTACGAGAGCGCTTGCGACGATTGCGACGAAAAGAGGAGAAAGAACAGGGGGAGAAAAAAATATACAAAAATGAAGACTGCCCGGCAGTGTCGGACGAGTCGTCAACGAAATTAGTCCCTGGATTACCTTCCGATCCTCGGGGAGGATATGGGCTATAACGTATAGCTGCACGATTAATTGGGAGAATCGTGCGAGAGTCGTCGCCATCTCTCTCTCCCTCTCTCTCTCTCTCTCTCTCTCTCTCTTCCGCTTTCGAGCCCTCGCTTCGTCGCGAAGTTCGTTTGTTACAAACGAGGAGACGCGTTATCGTCGGGCCCTCTGCGTTGTTTGCCGAACGCATCAATCTCGGGGTGAGCCCTAAATCTTTTTTTTGTTTTTCGTCGGACGAGAAAAATGCCTGCGTTTGATACGAAAAAGAGAACGAACAATTCCATCGATTTTCCAAATCGCTTGAAAAATAACGAATAATCGATCAAATATCTCATATCATTTCGAAATAAATAAAATTTTAGATTTTTATTAAGAAATTGACGATTATTTGTAATGATGATTATTTTTTGTTTTTTTTTTATTAAAGTTTTATTGAAGTAAGATTGGATTATTCGCCTCGAATAAAATTCGAGGCGAATATACATAGCCAGGCCCATCACCTTGGTAGACTGCTTAAGCGTGTCGAGACGGGGACCAAGACCCAAACGAGCGGAGTAGGAAAAACGAAGGAGAAATATCGATTGCTTTGTAAACAGCTGATCGTCTGTACATTGCGAGATCAAAATGCAGCGACAACGTTCTTTCGTAAAACTTTTGCCGAGACTCGAGGTCGTTCGTGCGTCGTGTCGTCTCGTTTTCTCCTCGCGTCTCTTATTTGCAGTCCGCAAACGAAGATAGGTCAGTGTACTACAGAATCGTGAAAAGAATATCGTCGTGAGAGCGGAGGTCTCGGCAGTATCAGGGAATACCAAAAATCGTCCTTGCCGATTGAAAGTAAACACACGACGCACGTGTAAAACCCAATAACGCATAATATTTAAATTTTTGGTTCGTCGAATTTTGCATATTTGGCGAGTGTATTTCGCTTGATGCGTAAAATCGGTCGGACGGAAGTCGAGTTACGACAGTTTGAAATTTCAGAATTCGGAAGGCAAAATCGATCAAAAAGTTAATTTTCTGATTGAAATTTTGAATTTCTCAGGCAATTTATAAGAGTTCTGTAGTCAGGGGACCTAAATATGTCGATATACAGTAGAGAATAATTTATTTCAATTTTGTTTTGTGTTTTTTGCCAAAAAAAAAAATAGTCACTAAAATGGCCGTAACTTTAAAAAAAAATCATCTAGCGAATCGGTTCTGCGCGCATTTTATTCCCAACTCTTCAAGCTTTAAAATGCCGCCAGATTTTTTATGCTGCGATTTTTTAATAATTTTCCACAGATATTTATATTCGAATCATCGATTTTTGCAATTTTTTCCCCACGTACTTTCGCACTTGGTTACAGCTGTGAAAAAAAAATCAGTGCACAACACCGCGTTTCTCATATTTCCAACGTACACGTTTCTTGATTATTCGATGCGGCTGGATTCATAGGCGAAATATTTCAATAATATAGCGAGGTGCACGATACAAATTTATCTAATACGTCGTTTACCCCTAGGCGAATGGCATAAATGAGCTCGCGGTAACAATTTCAAACTGCGAAAGCTCGCGGTCGCGAAGCTAACGGGCTACGTAGACGCGATAATACCTAATATCTGTTCGCGATCGCGAGGAATCGCTTCGTGCGATACTTTTCGTGCGTGCAATCGCGTCTGCTAAAACGTTATAACCAACTTACCAGGGGTCGTTCGCAAATTAGAGTTCGACTCTGGTCGTGGTATACGATAGCGGAGGCATCGCGGCACGAAGAGCCTCTGGAATAATGCCGTGTCGGTCTCGAAGAGGGGTGGCGATGATGCTCGCGGTGGATGAAATTATACGGTAGAGGGCGGTGGAGGGGGGAGGGGGTTGATTGAAACGAGGTGAGCGGCACGAGGAAAGCGCTATATACATATATACATATATATATATACAAAGTACATCCCATCTTTCTCCTCGATAATCGCGGAAGACGAGAGAAACTTTTGTACTTATCCGAGAAAAGAAAGAGAATTCCTCGATTTTATTACAATTTCAATTAAAATCGATATTTATTATGTTTATTTCATTAAATTCCAATACGCTTCGTTAATTATTTCTTTTTTTCTCTCTTTTTATCATCATGAATTTCATTTATCGCGTTCGACGGGACAAAATTCAATTAATATTCGATAATTGCATTTTTATCGAGGTCGCGTCAGTCCGGATTTTGTTTTTTTTTTTTTTTTTTCAAACATTTTTAGACGCTTTTATGATACGAGTCTTGTAAAAAAAAAAAAAAAAAAAAAAAAATTTGAAATGAGGCGTGAGAAAAATAGCCCACCAAGAGTGATATACATCGAGGTAACGAATTGGGCTGTTTCAAGCCGTTGATTTTCTACTTGTACGCTGCAATATTAACGGTTATATACTGAGCGAGCGAGAGAGAGAGAGAGAGAGAGAGAGAGAGAGACAGAGACGAAGATAGCAGCAGCAAAACGTGCTGCTTCATCGTACGAAATGCCCGTAGAGAGAAAAAAACACGAGCGGCGCGAGAGAGAGAAATATCATTATAAAACGCCAAGTCACGAAACCGGCCATTCCATCGTCCTATTAAAATATTAAAACACCTCGTCCAGCTCCGCGGAGTCGGTGTAGCGTGTGTACACGCGCGTCTATGTGTGTCTGTATGTATGCGCGCTCTGGCATGGGGTGTGAAAACAAATAAATCTACCTTGTCATGCACAGAGCAGCCCCCTCCTCTCCTGCCCCTCACCTTTTCCCTCTTCCCTTACTGTCTCTCTCGTCGTTGCCTCTCTCCTCGTTGTCTCACTATCCTTCCGCGCTCGCGCCACGGAAGGAAAAGCTTCGAGACCGAGGCTCGCGCGATGAATTACGAACAACCATAAAATTACAAATATAAAAAAGAAAAAAGAAAAGTGAATTATTCTTCTTTCCTTTTTTTTTTTCATCATTCTCATAAAATTTCTGAACAACTCGAATAAGCATGATTTGATTATCAATGTATCATGGAGCTTATCACATCTCGAAAAGTATGCGAAATTTTATCTTACGGAAAAATCCTAATTAAAAAGTTTTTTTCTTTTTCAAAAATAGCTTTTTTCCCGATTATCATATTTTTCATATTTTTTGAATTTCTACTCAATAAAAGCTGTCGATTGTTTTTTTTTCATATTTTTTTTATTATTATTCTTTTTCAATTCGGGGAATTTTCTTGTTCGGTTCACTTTTCGTTCGATGGCGAGCTCGTAGCCATCGCCACTTGTGTCCGCTATTTCGACCTCGCTGGACTTGTCCAGCCGCTCATCAGTCAGAGTCATTACTGGGATAATTAATTACATTCGCCCCCTCGTCTCCTCGACGCTATCCCCTAGCCTCCCCTCCCCCACCTCCCCCTGGAGAGCCCACCCTCTTCTCCACCAACCCCCTTGTCGCTCTTCCTGCGACTAACTCATCTCGTTCTCCTCGTGTATGCCTCGCACCTCCTCTCAACCCTCCCACCCTCCCACTCCCTCTCACACCTTTCCCTTCGTATATCCAATATACTCTGTTCCCTTTTTTTTCGTTCTACACCCTCTCTTACCCCTCGTATCCGCAGGGGCAAATGCATCGACGTGAAAAATATAGAATTACCCATAGCCCTACGTATATATATCGATCCATGAGAATTCTGATGACGCTGCTGGTTTTCGATCCCACCTAGATGGACCGAGAAGCGATTATAATGATGAAAAGATTTTTTTTTCGTTTTAGCATCGTCGTTAATATTTAGGAACAAAATTTAAGGAACAAAATTAACCGATGAATTAATTTTCATGAAAATTTCACGATCTTCGAAATATCGCACTCGAGGAGCACTTATTATAGGAGGGAGTCCGTTTCACGGCCTAACCACAGTCGAATATGTATACCTACATATATATATATATATATGGATTCTTGATATAAATTACTATATATGTATAGATATATTCTTTTGAAGGGGGATGGGTATATCTCGAAGAAGAATCCCGAGGTCGGGGCGCAGAATGAAAATCTGTTGAAAACTCGACTCCTTCTTTAATTAATTATGCAAATGGCCCCGGGGCTTCCATGCTTAAACTTTTCGTCTGAGACCTCTCTTCGTGCTTGCTACTTTTCTCTCTCTCTCTCTCTCTCTCTCTCTCTATTTTTCTCACTCACTCTCTCTCTCTCGGCAGGCCCTTTTTCCATCCTACTTCGTTCGTGAAACCATCGCCTCCTTCCTCGGGTTCCCCGAGCTGGCGTTAATTATACACCGAATAATAACAATTATTACAATTACCACCCGCAGCGCCGCAGCAAGACTCGCGAGAACGGAATACGAATTCTTTTTCCTCGGGCGTGCCTTCTTGCGCTCTTTTTTTTCTCTCTCTCTCTCACTCTATCTCTCACTGACTTTTTCCTTCTGTATTTTACTCTCTCTCTCTTTTCTTTTGGCGCTTCGTTGTGGTCTATATACAGGGTCCTAACCATTCGTGGCTCCGAGATTCGTGAATTCAGTGTCAAATTATATATCTCTAATGTTTCTTCGTTGTATATACATATATATATTATATATTATATACGTATATGTATAATGCGAAACGCGTATACCTCGGGGAAAAATATGAGCGAGAAAAGTTTTTTTTCCAGGTGATGGTCTCTTTCATTATTTCTTCCTCTTGAAAACTCGCCCTACCATATCATTATATTGTTTTACTGAAAAAATAAAAAACGTTTCGTTTAAAAGAAATTTTAAAACGAAGAAAAAGTCTTTATTCAAATGTTAATAAATTAATCATTTTCGTTTACTAATATATTTTTAATTACTTCATTATTAATCGTACTTGTTTAATTTTCCACAATTTCATTCTGTTTTTTATTTTCTTTTTCACTAATTGCCCGATTGAAATTATAATTAAAAGTTGTTAATTAATTCCGTCGTTAATTTTCGTTCTCGTTGGAAAATGAGTATAAATATATTTTATACGTAGCCGTTACAACGTCAGCCTATGATAAATACGTTCAGTGTCGGTGACTGATATAAAGAACAGGACGTTCACAACAATTTTAGAACGTTTACGATTTCAAAACATGGCCTCGTGAAAAGCCCCGAGGCTTATGAGACAGACAACGGCGCGAAGCCTCGTGTGTCGCGTGCGTCGTACGAAGTCAGAAGTGCGCGAGAGGAGACGCGTAGAAGTGGCTGTGCGATCGCGTTCTACACGGTATGATAAATGTTTACGAGCTCGGTTAATGGACAAGGACGCATAAGTACAAAAAGTGTGACGCGCGTTATCGTGCACGCTTGCACAATTCGGTCGCGGATGATTAAAAAAAAAAGAGAGAAAAAAAAAGAAAAGAACGAAACAAAAAAAACTAAACCATAATCAGCCCGGAGCACCGAGCTGATTTTTGCTTGAGACAGGCACACACACACACTCGAGTACTTTAGTAGCTTGATACAGTTTATGAGTCGTGTAACATAGGCGTCAGAACCGATCGAGCCGTCGCGAACTTCGACGCTGTGAAAAGAAAAAAAAGAAAAAAGAAAAATTATAATTTTTAAAATCCGCAAAAAAAGTATATGGACAAAGAATGAAGAAATTATAAATATTGATAAAAGGATGTAGAAAATTGTGTAAATTGCATTGAAGAATATAATTAATTCGTTTTAAATGTAAAAACAAAAGTGTGATCGATAATTATTTGACGGGAGATAAAAATTATTTTGCCTCGACGATTCTTGTGAGAATTCAATGACGGGGAAAATAAAAATATCCTCGTAATCTCGCATTAACATTCAATACAAGCGGTTGGAATAATCTTGCGCGATGAAAAAACAAACACAAATATAGAGGGAGTTGCGTTAGCGCGGTGGAACGAAATTAGAGGCCGCCGCCAATGGTCCAACGTGAGCGTTATATACACTTCTTACTTATTAAAACTCGCTCGGGAGAACGCGAGAGAACGCGAGTTGGCCGACTGCGTGGCGAGATGTAAAACAAAAAAAGATGAAATAATAATAGTAACAATAATAATAATTAATTTCCCAATGCTCTCCGGTCTCGGTCTCGTTTCGCTCCTCGAGCTGCCGCCGCACTCCCACACCTGCGACTCGGTAAACATAATTTATTTTAATCGTCGTTCGATGATTAGCCGCGAGGCCGACAGGAGGGAGAACTCTGCGATTTTACGACTCTCTCTCTCTCTCTCTCTCTCACACACACACACACACACAAATATACCAGCGGTTTATAATATTATTTTTTCGTGACCGAGAGAAAATCACGAGATTTCCATTTTTATTTATTTGTTTTGTATTTATTTCTTTTTCTTTTTTCATTTTATTTCTCGAGGTTCGCCAATCGACGACAATTATTTCTAAAAACTTTTGCCATTTCCTATATCGATAAGTTATATATAGGCGCCAAGGGATAAATATAGCTATTGGTAGGGGGTGAGGGGGTGCGGTCGTATTTTAGTCGAAGCAATTGAAACTCGTGTCGCGTGCCCATCGTCGCGAAACAGTTTTATTTTCCTTCTTCATTTTTCTTTTTTTTTTTGTTGTGTTATCACGATCTACGACGGTAGCGAAATCGTCCGTCTATAACCACGAATATTATCAATTATTCTTCCTCGCTTTTACGTGTCCGCTTCGTTTTCTTCGTTTTTTCTTCGACCTCTTCGAAAGTTTCATCAGCGACGTGCCACGCGCGCGATACGCGAGACGAATTAAAATTTTCTTCTTTTCTTTTCTTCCATCCGTCTGTCTCTCCTTCACTCTTTCTCTCTCTCTCTCTCTCTCTATTTCTGTACATAGATATATACATATATCTATATAGGTAGTCCCCGGGAGCGTTTACAAAGAACACTGAAACTTTCTGAAAGAAACAATTACACCTGGGGAGAGAAAAGAAAACCACCGGTTCTCCACACAAGCTCGAAGAGCTGATGCAAAGGGGTACATTTCCTTTCTCATTAGGCGTTTGGGGTGGGAAAAAAAACTCCACAAGGATCTCGTTACTAATTAGTAAAAGGAAAAGAAACGCGAGGGAGCTTGGCCAGCGAACGTCGTGGGCGAAGGCCCCGCAGTTAGTTTTCTCCGTGTGATATGAGAAGTATATATTTCGAAGGTTTTCCCGGCCTGAGAAACGAGTTTTTTATGGAAGCGTCGAATTTTGTTTTTCCTCTCTATCCTCCCCCATTATCTTTTTGCCCTTACTCCCGCGAGACTATCATATTAAAAATGTGTCTAGACACACGTTATGTACTAAAAAAAACATTCATTTGTTACGCTGCGAGTGACGAATCTGACATACGAAAAACGTTTATTAACTCGATTGTTGAAAGAGCGATTGAGAATAATAAAAAAAAGACTTATCGTCGAGAGAGCGATGAGGGAGAAAGATAATAAGAGAGAGAGAGAGAGCAAAACAGACGATAGAATAATCATTTGGACTATCTTTTTCCCATAGCCGCGAGAGATCCCTTCTCTCAATTAGTACGACGACGATGTATACAGGTATTAAATCACGCAACTAACAAAGTTGCGAGCCACGCTCAGACGCGATGACAAACGTAATCGTGGAACTTTCCTCGATGTACGATTTAATAAATACGCGAGTATATGGAACGTTTCACGTCGAATCAGTCTCATTTTTTTCGAATTTTCCACTTTTGTTCTACAGTTTGCTAATTGACGATGCCACTTGTAACTGCTTTTTGGAAATTCTTTTACTTTTCATTTTTATATCCAATAGTTGTTGTATTATAATTGTTGTTTAATTGAACAAATTTCGATTAAAAGAAACATCTGATTTTCTGCCTCAACTGACACGTACGACAATAGCTTGTATTTTAATTAACATTTTATAAGGAAATTCAGATAAAAAATAAAAAATGATGAGTTATTTAATTTTTTTTCAAAAAAATGGGTTGGATAACGTTTGAGAAATTCTCAAGTGAACCATGACTCAACGAAGAATACCTGCTATATATATAGTAGACATTCTTTGTTGAGTCATATATATACGTATATATATAGTTATAGGTTATTCCCTCTACGCCTTTCTTTCGAGCATCAGTGCTCTCTTCCGACCGTTGTCGTCGTATTATCATCGCTGCGTATACACAGTAATTATTGACGACAGACTCGGGTCGGTAATAAACTTCGTATTCGCTAAAGATTGCAAACTGTACCGCGGTCGCGATGGTTTATCGTATAATTATGCGTTTGTCCCCGTCGCGATACTCGTTGACGATTCTCAGACCTCGGTAATACCTACAGCGCGAGACCAGCGTCGATCCTGGAGACTCTCGAGTGAACAATGAAGAAAAAAGAAAAAGCAGTCTGTCCGACCACGATATTCCCTTCCAAAACTCCCATACACTTTTCTTATTATCTCGATGTTTCCAACGGGTGACCACGACGTACGAAAGAGAAAAAAATCCCCAAGGGGTTGAACAATTTCGCAAAGTATACTGAAAAGAGAAAGAGAGAGAGAGAGAGAGAGAGAGAGAGAGGGAAAAAAACTACGACGAGAGTTCTAGACATCGAAGCTCTTTCGTCGAGACGCTCAGTTTTTGCAAACTAATACCTTACACGTACACATACGTTTATGTAGAAAAGTTTCCCAAAGGGTTGAAAACAAAAATGCGCCAACACGCTAGCGTACAAATCCTTTATTTTTCTCACGTATACATATGGGACAACGTGTAGTTAAATTATTAGACCGAGTAATAACAAAACAGAGAGCGTACGAGTGATATATATATATATATATATATATATGAAGATACACCTGTATTGTACGGGCAATTATATATTTCCCCGTACGCTCAACTTTTGCACCCAGGACCTCGCTGCCATGTGGCAGTGACCAAAACGACCAGCACCCTCGCACACAAGTCCCTCCTCTCTCTCTCGCCCTCCCACCCTTATTATTGTATCTTTTGACTGCTTTTTTTCTTCTCTTCTCTCACTCGATATACGTTTTCCCCATATCCACTGTCTCGCTCTTCCTCGCCCTATACGTCCATTGTTTTAAATTCAACCCTCCGTGCGACTGCCCCCGTTCTCCACACACCCCCTAGTCCACCCTTGTCAGCAGCGTTGATGTACAGCTGTGGACACGCGACTCCTGGTGGGGAGATTCTCGGTTCGTAACAATTTTCGGTTCGCATCTCATACACACCCTTGCGTTAGAGAACGACAGAGAGAGAGAGAGAGAGAGAGAGAGAGAAAAAAGAGAGAGAGGTTTTTACCCGCGGGGGTGGGAACAGTTGGCAAAAAATCAGCCCCTCCACTCCTGACACATCCATACTGGATTGCTACATCGGGGCTATGCTGTGTATGATATACGTGTATAGAAGACATCGCCGTTCATATTATATGGGACTTTTCGATTAAAAACCGAACGTCGAAACGAAACCATCGATTTACACTTTTGTTACCGCGAATAATTTCTTTTTTTTCGTTCCCACGAAAATCTTACGACGATGAATTTCGCGTCAATATTTTCTTCGGCACAAGTTGAAATATCAATTATTAAGTTTTTATTCCGGTAAGGGTTATAAAATGTAAAAAAAACTGTAAAAACCTTGGTCAATTTTTGTCGACTCGTGGGAAAGATATCGAAAACATGATAAAACGGATTAAAAAGTTTGCTAGGTACTTGGCAAATTTTAGACGAAACGCTCCATACGCATAAACCATCCCCCATATGTATGTAGGTACGTGGATCGCGGTGCTCCCTGGCTGACGGGAATAATGTATACTCGCGGAGGTTTGGCGGTGAGTGGCGTCGAGAGAGAGAGAGAGGGAGATAAAGAGAGAAAGGGCTCTCGCAATATATGTATATATATATATATATATACGTGCGTATATGCATATACAAATTGTATCGCGGGGCGGAGAGGAAAGCGCCGCGCGAGATCGAGTGAAAAAGAGCGCGGGCGAGTGAGTTCCGCGAGAGAAGGACGATGAGGTGGAAGTATGGGGTGGGGATGAGGAAAGGGTATACAGGGCAGGGTGACGGTAATACTTTTTTCGGGTGTAATTTTTTATCAGCGCGCGAGCACCGGGATGGGAGGGGTGCGTGAGGGTGAGAGAGAGAGAGAGAGAGAGAGAGCACTTTGACCAATCCCTCACAAGCCTCCTCTCCCAAACTCCTCGTTCCTCTGGCAATCCCTACGGTTCGGCGTTAGCGTTCCCTACACCCCTCAACCCCTCTTTCGCTCTCCTCGCGATCGTTTCTCGTTTTTTATTTTTTTTGCTTTTTTTTTTTTTTTTTTTACCATCCCCTCTCGCACTCGCTCTCCATTTTTCCCCGCGATATATAGCCGCGACCCATCACCAATCCCGTATCGGTGCTCAATCACATTTGCGATGGATTTTTTTTCATAAAGCTGGATTATAATTGCATCGCCGTAGTGAGCGAGAGAGGGTGAGAATGCGAGCGAGCAAGAGAGAACGAGAAGAGAGAGAGAGAGAGAGAGAGAGAGAGAGAGAGAGAGGAGTCCCTGGCGAATGAAAAAAATAGACGCGGATGGTGCGATCGTCGATGCAGCGACGGGGGGTTGCGATCGGCTGCATAGCTTTTTTTTGCATTGGTACACGATGTGTCGGGTGGGGGCTGCGCGAAGCCCAAGTTGCTACGCTCGCAGGGATCGAGCTAGGGAGGAGAGGGTAGAAGATTGAAAAAAAAAGAAAAAACATAAAATAAAATAAAATAAAACTGATGAGGTTTCGAGCTGGTTGATTGGTAGGTTGTTGGAGTAGGTTGAGCGAAGGTTAAGGTACGATAAAACACCCTCTATATGTATATACATATATACACATATGTAATTGTGTATAGAAGATTATAGAGTACACGTGTCTATATACGAGTGATGTCTATCAGATGTACCTTGTACCCTACCCACCTCCATCTCCCCCCTCCAACCCCCAGTCCACACCCGCTTCCTTCTCGTTCACCCCTCGTCGCTCATATACGCATATTGCACGTTATTCTACACTTCAAATCGCACGTATCCTCGCTCTCTCGCACATTGCCAATCGGACCATTCCCATCCATAGCGATCATCGTCTCTGTCTCTATATTTATATATCATTATAAAACATATCGAATTCTTTGACTATACACACACGGAGTATCGAGCCATTAAAATTAAATCTCCGACGTATCTGGGAATGTTCGTCTACGAAGTACGGGAATCCACGAAATTTTCGGAAATATCGAACGATAATTATATCGTAACGAATTTTGCGAAAGCAAGAATGCGATAATTTTCATTGACGATCGTCGTTATGGATTTCATATTTTTCGAGCGTCGAACGCGAATGAAATTTGACACGTTGACGCAATAATGCAGGTTTTCTTTGTTCGCGAAACATTCGAACTTAACCATTGTTATATTTCGACGATGATTATTCGTAGCCCATTTTCGCATTGCTAATTATTCGAAATACCGTGTGTTCCCGGATAGCAGAAAATTTCGCAGCGTTCCGAGAATGATACGAAAAGGATTTTACCGATCTGGCAACCCTCCTACTTCTCATATATATATCGAGTGAGTGAGAGAGAAAGAGAGAGAGAGAGAGAGAGAGGGAGAGGGAGAGAGAAAGAAACGATAGTCGAGCCATCACGCGCCACCAGGCGACGCGCACTTGTTTGAAAATCCGGGGATTTTTTCGCATTTATCAGTGTACGCTCAGATCTGGCTTCCGTATCAATGTCCGAACACACGTGAAACACAGACAATCGTCCGTTCACACGCATACATTGTCCCGATCGGATCGTATGGATTTTTTTTCCCTGCTTTTCAACCGGGGAAAATAACGCACGTCTCTCTCTCTCTCTCTCTCGCGAGCCGAGGTTTCCAAGCCCCCCGACCGGCGACTCTTTTTTTCCATCCCCTCTCCTCCACCTCCTCATCCTCTTTCCAAATCCCACACCTTCCCGGTTCGAATCCACTCGCCGTTACTCCACGAATCCGATACACCCCCTACTCCTACCCCCTTTTGCCCCTCTTCCAGCGAGCTTCAACCCCTATCTCTCGCTTTCTCTCTCTCTCTGGCTCCCTCCCTCGTTCGCCCATCAGACATAGACTGTAATTTTAAGCTGAAAGAACCGATTTACGCGGGCATCCCCGAGGCCATTTTTTTCCCGATCGCGCCACTCCCTCTGGTGCCCTCCCCTTCTCATCCCTCTGCTGTTCGCTCGTCTCCTTCATTCAATGCAGATAGGACGATGTATTATCGATGTATACAGCCACGTGTCTCTCTCTCTCTCTCTCTCTCTCTCTCTCTCTATATATATATATATATATATATATATATATATATAGACACGTGGCTGTATACGTTGTTATATATATATTTATCGCGTAGTATGCTGTATGTGTTTCATCACTGAATAAATATAAATGAAAGGATTTTTCGCCATTATGTATTCGGCAAGGCTAAATCCTACGTACATGTATGGAGATCGACGAACGCGCATACACACGTCCCCCGAACCAATGGAATTTACACCGTTTGAGAGAGCTGGTGGATTAAAAGAAAAAAGAAAAAAAAAGTTTCCGACTGGACCTGCAGGACGTTACAGGGTTGAAAATGATCGAGGGATTGGGGGTTTGCAACGACGATGCGGAGAGAGCTCTTCGCCATCGGAACATTACTCATACTCGGGCGTTGCCGAACAATTTTTAGCTCCGAAATATAAATCATCATTATTGCGGCCGGAGGGATGCGCATTATGGGCTAGCATGAGGAGTAGGGGGTAGATTATCATATAGGGGTGGAAGCCTGAAAGTAGTCGAAGGTCCGACGAGTCGGACGTTACCCGGACGCGAAGGGTTGCAGGGCTATCGTTCGTTTAAGAACGACCAACGATCTCTTGCCCCAACGAATTATCAGCGTGAAATATAATTCGCAGAGAAATTTCGTACGAGCTGTACTGAAAATTTATCATTCGATTAATTATTGTAATTTGTAAAACAAAAAACAGTATTATTCGCGATATATATATATATATATACGAAATCAACATCGTCCGATTTCACGTTCTTATCGCGATTAACGAAAATTATACCGATGGAATTTATTCCCAAGAACTCATTATACGATATTCCCGTCGGAAAGTGAGAGAGACAGAGGATGGGGCTGGGTGGTGATACGAATATGGCCGATAACGGACGGGGTGGTTCGGTAAATATGAACATCATTAAATCTACACACCGCGGATATATATTCGCCGATGCGATATGATCATCGTATCGCGTGCGAGGTTAGCCCAAAATCATATGAATGAAATTCGTGTAATCGTTAACGGGA
The DNA here is from genome assembly GCA_951802705.1 of Netelia virgata. Taxonomy (NCBI): domain Eukaryota; kingdom Metazoa; phylum Arthropoda; class Insecta; order Hymenoptera; family Ichneumonidae; genus Netelia; species Netelia virgata. The sequence goes on from OX637868.1 coordinate 4,891,440, forward strand.
CTAGTGGGAAATTGACGTTGGGGAACTGGAACTCGAGACCTCCATCATTAACAATTCGGTAATTAATTACAGCTGAACGTGATGTAGCATTGCCGCGGTAGTATTAAATTGACGTATAGTCGGGTGGTAGCAGAGGTCATAGGTTGCTCCTCTCTCTCTCTCTCTCTCTCTCTCTCTCTCTCTCTCTCTCTCTCTCTCTCTCTCTCTCTCTCTCTTTCTCTCCCTCTCATCTTTCTCTCTCTCTCTCTCTCTCTCTTTCTCTCTCTCTCTCTCTCCCTCTATCTTTCTCTCGCTGTTCTCATTAGGGATTGAGGCGAGTGCGAGGGAGAGGAAAATTCTCTCTACATTACTGGCCAAAGCGAGAGAGACTGGACCTAGAGCGAGTGTTGAGTTGATGTTTGCCACCTGATTGATTATGTAACATCATACCAACGGTTCGACCCTGCTCCCACCCTGATTTTCGCCTTTTCGCTCTTCGCTCACGTTTGTATAACTGTATATTTATTATACGGCGAATAGATATATGTTTAGGTAGGGATACGATAATGTCAGGAGAAAATGGACCTATGCTGATTGGACGAATCGGGAGATTTTCATTGGAATTCGTACGATATGCTAAATTTTTAATACTTCGATAACAATACGATAATGCATTGTAATATTTTTTCAATATTTTCACCGTTATCTATAACTATGATTTTCTCTTGTGTTTCAGGTGAGTACGCGGAGGAGAATATTAGGCTTGCACCCCATGTTATATCATCTCGCAAGGTAAACCGAGCGATAACACAATATCGGCAATTTATCAAAAAAATTATAACCGTTTCGAAAAAATATTCCCTAAAATTAGCAACGTCGTTAAATGAATAGTTTCCGTAAAATAATAATTATTTGATAACGCACGAAGAGACAGACCGACGTTCGCACACATTGGAACAATGAAATTATGGCGAAACGTCGAATTAACGGTGAGCAGGTAGCGTCACGACGACGTCGACGTTATCCAACGACGATCGATCTTGATCGAAATGCTTGTTTCCTGTTTGCTCGTGAACGGGATGTTCCGAGCGACGTAGGGATCGGGGGTTTGGGGGAGAGATTTTCAGATGGGGAGGAGACGTTGATATTGTTGCTGTTAGGAAGAGTCCAACGGGAGGTCTCCTGGTACACTGGCGAAAGGGGAGGCAAGAGAGAGAGAGAGAGAGAGAGAGAGAGAGCCAGGAGGTGCATCATTTACGTGATTAATGTTGAAATAAATCAGAAGCTTCGGGACGGTAGTCGATAAATCCCGTAATTGCAGGATTATCATAAGTAAATAGGCAAAATCGATGCCGATGACATATCTGACTATGCGAGAGGAAAGGGGGTGGGAGATGTATATGTGTTGTCTATGAGAGAGAGGGAGCGAGAGAGAGAGCAGGGGGGGGGGGAGAAAGCAGCACCTGTTATTGGATATTAGATATACCATGCGCGTTAATGGTATATTTGTGTGTACGAATATTGCCCGATTTTCACTATCGAGAATTCATCCCCGTAATATACTAAATATAACAGTATATGTATATATATATATATATAATAAGTAGGTATATAATTCAGGAATTCAACCGATACGAAAATTTCGTGAAAGTTAGCGAGGCGTAATCGGCACGGGAAACGGGATCGAAGAAATTAAAATAAAATTAAAACGCAACTTATAATTACACGTCGAACATTTAATTTATATTTTCATATATTATTGATAAACCGAAAAAAAAACACTTTTTTATCGATCAATATTAATTGATCGAATAACGAATTGCGCTTTCAATCGGGCAATTAATTGTTTCGCGATATTCTTAATTATGCAATTGTTTATTCCGATACGAGGGTACTTTTTGCCGGTAATAATGTTTTTTATTCTCGCCGCGGGTAGACGAATGATTAATTGTCGAAACTACGTATGGTGCGCGACGAGAAACGATGACTATCTATTTTATCGCGTTAATGAGATGTGCGATAAAATTTATGAAAGAAAAAAAAGAAAAAAAAGAAGAGAAAAAAACAGTACGATCGCGCCTTCGGTGTCAAGGTGAAACGTACTTTACGATCGCTTTTATTAATGACAAAAAAGAGGGAAGGTTGGGATCGCTCGCGTCGTTACTTCAATGCCACGTCGACCGCACGATTTTAATTGTAAATAAATTAAAGGAACTGTTCCCGACGGTACGACTTAAATATATATGTAATATATATATATATATATATATATATATATATATATATATATATATATATATATATGAGTGTATATAAGTGCTACGACGTGATTAAAGTCAATCGTGTCGAATTGACGGTCCAGCCTCGCACCGAGCAAACCCGGACGTTTCATTATTTGGATCAACGGGATCGAATTATAATCGAATAGCTTCAACGTCTGAGAAACGCTCTCTCGCGCGAAGCCCTCGCCGACTCTCGTCGACTTCGACGTATCCTTCGCCACGTTACACGAAAGAACCGAAATCGCAAGACCGAAATAAATTTATGATCCTTGGCTCTCGCTACGCTCGTGAAATAACGATCAAAGTTATCATTATGCTTAGCTTCGACGGGTCAATTATAAATTGTAAATTGGGGGTTACGAGTTCGGTCCCTGGTACATCATCGTAACATCCTGTTCGAGTTAGAACCCGCGAAATGTCCTCCCGGAAGTCATATTTCGAAGCTGACAACGCCGAGAGTGCCATTCGTGGCATCGAGTATCCGATTTAGACAATGCGAAGATAACGAAATTCACAGGATTTCACTCGAGAATAATGAATATTTTGGAAATAGAAGAGCGAGTGAGAGAAACGAACGAAACTTGACGATCTAAAGTTATCCTTGCGCTATCTTGAATTCGGTGATATCAAAGATTCGACGATATTCTAGCGATTATATTTCTGGATGAAAAATAATTCAAAATTACTCGATCATTAATCGAGATCAAGATGAAACCATACCTAAATTAGGATCACTCGTAAATCACAAAAGCCTTATCGCTATGTCTTACCGCTGAATAATTCAACATTTGCTAAATTCTATACAAATAATTCTATAAAATAACCTATTTTCAATTGAAATATCGTTTATATCAAATTTCAATCTATCAACAAACCAAAGATAAACATTACAAATTAAAAATTTCACGATCTAACGAAAATTTGACTGACGATCAGTTACGAAACAAAGATACTCGTGTCTCGACTCTAATAATGATTTCATGCTTCTCGCAAAGACGAGAAGTCACCAAATTGGCCTGTCGCGTGAACGTTGGAATTTAACGCGAGTTGTGATAATGCGCGTTACGATCGACGTAGTTTGTCCCAGTATGAGTCTATCTTCGTGTCTCTGTGTGCCTGTGTGTGTATGCACGCGAGTAAGCAAGCATCAGTGGCGAAGCGTGTCGAGCGACGACACGAGGCTCGCGCGCTCCGGCGATTAAACACGATAGCTTGTATATTATATGAGCGCATAGACCCAGTAGGGACAATCGGCGTTAGTTAGAGGACGCTCGAGTTGCCGATGGATAATACGTATAATAATAAGCGTGGTATATTGAGAATGCTCGACGAAGATCGTCTGAGGCGTGGAGCTTACCTAAAATATATCTATATCTATATATAGATATATATATACACACATATATTTATATATATATATATATATATATATATATATATATATATATATATATATATAGATATATGGGTGTGTGTGTGTGAATGTATGAAAACCCAAGCGAGTGAACGAGCGCGAGAGCCGCAGCGTCAGTGGCTGGAGCGAGACGTGGATAGTTCTACGGCCAGTTAGGTGCGATGTTAATTAAATGATATGATCATTAGTCATTACGGTGTCATTGTGTTGACAACAACTTGGCGTCGTCGTTGCCTTGTGCGACACACGCACACATGCGCTTTTACGCGTGTATCGGTGTGTATACATATATGTAGTGGTCATGTTCCGGCAAGGACACAGCGTCCGGGTGACGGGAAGTCACATGGGAAGTTGCCATTCTATGCCACTGTACCGTTTCGTCTATGTACTTATATAGATATATATATATATATATATATATATATATATACATATATTTATATCATAGATCGTATGTGTTATGCGACGTTATACATACACGTGTTGATCCGCGGCAAGTATTAGTGATAACGTGGTATTAGGGAGAATGCACGGTCCTGCTATTTCTGGTAACCGAGCGCGTATAACTCGCGCCGGACACGTGAGCACGCCCGCGCACACACCCGGTAGCCGCAAAATTTCTATAGCCCATATAATACGCTCGACGGTAAGCAACGATCGGATTATAGAGACCGGGAGTCTCGTGTATATGCATATTTGCATGTAGCGATTCGATACCGTTGTATGTACATATAGAGATGCAACGAGACATCGAGAGTTAAAAAGTTAAAATAGTTATCGCTCGGTTTAACATCTGAAACGAAGAGAACTTCGAGATTTTACGAATTCGTTAAATTCTTTCGAATCGACCAACTTTCGTATAATTTCGTGCTCTTAATTTTTAAGAAACAAAATATACATATATATTTTCATAATTCGTATAAAGTTACGTCACACTTGTGTGAAAATATAACGCTGATTTTGTAGTTTTGTAGTTGTACAGTTTATGATAATTTTCGTAGCTCGAAACTAGGGTGGTTGTGGCTAGTTTCCCTGGAGAGAGATTCGAGAACGATGAGGTGTGTATTACTTGCTATCCCATCTATATATATATATATAATGCTCCTATATATATATATATATATATATAAGGACCAGTCGAAGGGTGGCGTTTGTGGCATACAGCGGCTGACTCCCCAGGGAGTGAGAGGACGAAATACCGCGAGACGGGGGACACAGAGGCTGCGAGCATAGGCGCATAGGAATTTAGATGCCGATCCACGGCAACAGCAGCAGCGCGCCGGTATCACTCTCGCATGTGAGGATCAGAAGCACACGCTCACCCGCCGCGAGCCATCGTTCCAGTGTGGCTCCCGTTAGACACGCGCATCGTCCAAAGATTCCGATTATACTCTCTCTCTCTCTCTCTCTCTCTGTGTTTCTCTCGGACTTGTATGTTGTACTCACACCACTGAAAATCCAATGCCACACATCTTGCTGACTGTGCTCTCTATCTATTTCTCTTTCTCTCTCTCTCTCTCTCTCTCTCTGCTTTGTGTATATGCGACTAATCTGTAATATACTTGCATGACTTTTTATTTTTCTCGATCAATCTTGCGGTCTTATTTAGTCGCAATCAAAATAGATCTCCAGTGAAATGACGCGGCAATAATATGAGAAAATCTTTCGAAGGATTGAACTCAAATAAATAAAAGTGGACTTTTTTAAAAATATTTTTTTAATTTATTATTCGATAAATCGATTATTTATCTCCGCGTGCTTTATTATATTTCTACGTTATTGCGATAACTCGCTTATTCTCGCGAGAACTTTTCGTGCTCGATAAAAGGTTAACGATTTCTCGCACCTCGCTCAAACACGGAGCACAGGTGGATCATGAAATTCATAACACATCCTGCCGAGATTGTCCGCTTTTACAATTTAGTCCCGTTCGTATTTTTTCTTGTCGCGAGAATAAGAAAGAAACAAGAAAAAATAAGGGCAAAAAGAGACCGAAACCGTTTTACAACGACGGGAGGCGTCGCTCTCTCGTAAAGTGCGAAAGGGTCCTCGAAAGCGGGTCATAAAAAATGAGCGTAAAGCACGTGCTTATAGTGCTGCCTAGGGTACGTTTTATCACTTCATCAAGGCGAGTTACGAGACGGAAATGCAGGAAGAGAGCGAGAGAGAGAGAAAGATGGAACGAAAGAAACTGAGAGAACGCCCAGATCTAAACTCTTCGGTCTTCTCGACCACGAGTATGCAAATATATAGACGCGTATATATATATATATATATATATATATACAAATTAAGATACATTTTTTGACCGCGCGTGACTTTATTAATCGATGACTCTCGGCTCGAGTCCGAAAAGCCTCGCGAACGAAGCGAGAGACAGAGAGAACGGACGAAAAGGGGGATGATGAGGGCTGTCTCATTTTTGTTCTTATCGTATGTAATCTTGGGTCCATCTTTCTTCGTCGCTCAATTTTTCTTCGATATAACAGACGTATATATTGCTCGTATGACAATATATCGTGCGTTAGCCGGAAAAATTAACGATGTGCTGAATTTTGATCGAGATTCCGGAATAAGCTAGGTGGTACGTATTTATAGCAAATTCTGCCTTCGTGTGGCAGATTTAATAGAGAGAACGCGCGAGGCACATTATATTCGCGTATTCATACGTAGATCGGGCTCATGTCCGAACGAGTGGGCTGGTGTGAACCAAGCGGTACTTTACTAACAGCCATATATACATATGTATATATATATATATATATATATATAAATAAGGTAGATATGAATTATATATATGTGTTTATACATACGCTATAGAGCCCGGCTCAACGTGGTATTTCGCGTTAATGGCCACAATTAGGTGTTTTAATTAGTCCACTCGCTCCTAGCCGGCCGGCAGCTGCAACCAAATTAGGGCTCCACGAAACAATAACTGCCGATTGAAGAACCTAATTAGCGCCGCTCTCAATGTTTCTCTCTCTCTCTCTCTTTCACCCTCTCTCTCACTCAGTGGATATAATACTCACCAGAATGGATTATAATGGTTTATAATCGTCGTACGATCTCTCGCGATCATTCGTAGGATTATCTCGACTTTCATCATTCCCTTAAACCTAAAAAAATTCACAATTTCAATAAAAATTTACAGTCTTATTCGATCCTATTCGATGATCGTAATATTAATTTTTGCCGACGAACGGAAGGTACGATAATAACGAAGGGGCATTTACGATTCAACTTGTGGCTAATTAGAGTATCCTTTCAATAAAACCGTCGTTGTCGATATTGAATTCAGCCAAGATGCCCAAAGTATGTGACCGAAATTTTATTTTTTTATTTTTCATCGTATTTTTTTTATTTTTCCTTCCATTACGCGACGCGCTACCGACATTGAGCTGATTCTCATTCGTTCGTCGAGATAAAGAGTGAGAGAGAGGGAGAGAGAGAGAGAGAGAGACAGAGACACAGTAAAATGGGACAGAAAGAGAACATCAATCGCAGCAGGAGGCCTGCAGGTCCGGATAATCCGCTTCATATACATATATATTTTATAATACGCTACAAACGACCCTCCGACTCTCAACGCGATTCATCTCTATATATATTCTCTACGTATACCTAATATACACGTATATATATATATGGGTGTGTGTTTCTGTGTGTAGGTGTGTGTGTCCGTGTCCATGTGTACGCGAGTCGAGAGCTCTCAGACACGAGGACCCTGTAATTTAATACACGCACCGCGAAATGGAGACAGTAATGACTCGTAGGGTTTCGGGCTTAAAATTAAATGCGACTATCCGAGTTAGTAAAATTCCTAATTCGTCTGGTCTATATATCCTTCCGCTCCTCCTTTACTCCGACTCTCGGGCTCATTCTCGCCGGAGCTTTTGCCGCAGCTTCCGACGTCCTCTCTCTTTCTCTCTCTCTCTCTCTCTCTCTTGCTTCATCCCTCATCCCCTAACGGCGCTCCATGTCATATCCGCGAGTCCGTTTTCGTGGTCTCGTGTGTATTTCTCTCTCTCTCTCTCTTTCGCTCGCGACTATTTCTCGTCGTGACATATTCTACCGTATAAGCACGTACATTTTTCGTGTGATCTTTTAGGGCTTCGGAGCTTCGGCGTACGACGAGAGCTAGTTATATTCATGCTCTCTCTCTCTCTCTCGATTCCTCTCTCACTCAGTCTTTCCGGCTACTACCCCGCCTCTTGACGTCGAATGAAGGTGCAACTGAACGTGTTCCAAATTAAATCGAGGACCAAAAAAAAAGGAGTTCGCGCACGCGGGGTTGGCATAACCGGAACAAATTGAAAGCTCTCCCGCCATCCTTTCTTCCCTTTATCCTCTTATCCCGCGCTTTTTCCGTCTCCCTCTCCTAGAAACTCGCCACCCTTGCAACCACAAAACGCGAGATATCGAGCGAAGCATTTTTACCTTCGCTTTCGATCTCGAGAAGACGCTCGTAAGGGTAGTTCGGCAAAACAAAAATTCGTTTTCCCGAATTTGAACAAATCTGTATTTTTTTATTTTTTTATAAATTATTAACGGTCAGTTTGAAAAATTCGTAATTATTTTTAAGTAAGACGATGAAGAATTTTCCCCAATCGTCATTACGAAAATGTTTCTCGCGCGGTCTCGTTCCTCGCCGCAACGAGATCGTTCAACCCTTCTTGAACGCGCGAGCGAGAGGGCCAACGGGTAGGAACGAGGTAGACCACGCGGTATAACGCACACTCGCTCTTCGTATTACAGTCGCAGCTGGGCACACGCGTAACATTTAATTAATGTCGGAACATTAGCATATAAACTCGTAGTACGTAGGGCTCACGACGATGTAACCACCCCCGTCGTTCCTTTATACCGGACAGTGTCACAGGGGGCGCCGTGCTCGTTGGCGCGAACACTCTGGCACTCGTGTGTGCGTGTCTGTGTGTATGTGTGTGTATAAATACACAGGGACATCGGACTGGACCGTACCTACGGTAGACACAAGACACGAGAGAGGGGGGAGTCGCGGGTGAAGCACGAGGACGTCGGGGGTGCATGGGAAAAGGTACGATCTATGGGTCGTTCAGTCTCAAGTCGAACTTTCAAAACTCTTCACATTCATCTTCGTCAAAATACGTTTACTTTTTTTCATCGAAAATAATACAATTTTTGTATAATTGGGATCATTATTTTTAATTGAAAATTATCGAAATTTATTTGTGTTTTTTTTTGTTGTAAATTTTGAGAAAAATTTTCATTTCGTCGATTTTACACGGAGCGTTTCGTGCATGTGAGATATTTCGTACTCGACGAAGTCTCGGACGCAATCATCGTGGTTCGGACCTTGGCGGAGATGCGAAAATGTCAGGTATATGTGAGTGAGAGAGACGAGGAGGAGAAGGTAGCGAATGGCTATACGTGTGTACACTCGAGGCAACGAGCATTACGAAGCCCCTTCGAGTTTGCTCGGTTGGCTCTATATCCCTCTCTCTACCAGGGACAACGCCGACCACTAATAGTTACATTGTCTAAGGTTTCGATAACCCAATGAACCTTCTCAGCGTTTATGCGAGGAACTTGACCGGGTCCTGGAGCGACGTTAATATTTTCCCACGGTCGTGGAAAACCCATCGTAATATTTTATACGTTCGTAACTTCGCGTTCTATATAATGGTCTTAAAACCGAACGAACGAAAATTCTCTCATTAAAAAACATATCATCGACGAATTTTATTCACACGGTTAACGATAATTAACATTAAAAATGCCTCGTAGTATGAAATTATTTATAATTATTTGTATCATTAATTACTTTCGATCTCTCGCCAGTCACGAGTGATCGAAATTCCTGCACGCATCGTACCCACGAAATCTTGATCGAGTCCGTCCTTATCTTTTTTTCTTCACCTCCATCCCCATCCTCTCAGATACCAGAACTGATTGACAAAAGTAAAAAAAAAAACATTTTGAAAAAAACGCTTAACAACGAGGCTTCCGAATGTACCGGTCCGAATTAAGAGGTTATAAGGGGGAGTTGAGAGAGAGAGAGAGAAAGAGTGAGAGAGCAAGAGGGAGTAACAAAAAAAAATTCGATCGAGCATCGAATGTTAAGGGGGAGATCATTAGTAGGGCGATTAAATTAAAATATTTGATTGCCAAAAGGGTCTCTCACCTCTGTTCCTTCATTCTGCTGCCTCTCTCTCTCTCTCTCTCTCTCTCTCTCTCTCTCTCTCTCTCGCGGGTACCTTGTACCACGTATAATATATATATATATATGTATACATAGGGTTTATGCCGTACGAGTGTATTGCTCTCGCGGTAGAGAGACCTCTCTCGTTCATCGTTGGCGCTTCCAAATTTGAAATGCTAAACAGCAAATACGCCTAATGAACACGTATGCTCGCGCCATGTCCGTCGCTATGTTTGTACCAGCGGCGACGACATTAACTGACGCGGCGATATTTGCGTTGGTCAGTCGTCTCTCTCTCTCTCTCTCTCCCTCTCTCTCCCTCACTCATATCTCTCTTGTCGTGAGCGCACTACGCGGATAATAGATTCATCCTTCACGCTTCTTAATTAGGAGTTCAGTTTTATTGGCCTCTCTCGTCGCTCGACGCGACGCGCTCGGTGCGGCGCAACATCCACGATCATTTTCTCTCTCTCATTATAGATATATATATATATATATATAGAAATATTAGTATATATTCGAGGTTACACTAGCGATTTATTGCGACTCTCCGTCGGTGGTTGAGCGAGAGCCCGAGAACGTCTTCATAAAATTCTACGATTCGCTCCTAGGAACGCATTAGTCAAAATTATCGATCGACAGGCAAGCGAGAAAAAGAAAAAGAATACAGACACAGACATTGAGGGTAGAGAAATCTTTCGATCGTGATAAATATCTCGTTCGTCCCGAGCAAAAATTTATCTCGAGCGAGACAACACGTCGTTCGTTATTGAAATAAAACGAGTATTCGAGGATATCATCGATCGCCGCAAATTTTTCCTACTTGACGCCAAACACATTTTCCCCAACGAAAACCAAATAAATTTTCCGTTTCGTACGAATGAACTTTTGTTTTGATCAATTATAATTGTTCTCCGGTTCAACGACCGCGAAATTCTCGTGTATTCCCCCAACTTCTCGTCAGAATTTTCATCGTCGTGCGTTTATACCGCGTTTATACTACGATGAGAAAAAACAAACGGAACAAAAATAAATAACGAAACGATATATACTAATATTCATATAAATGAAATTAAAATAATAAAACAACAAAGGAGAAAAAAATACGAATTTTACTTCCGAATTACGTTTTTTTCATCGTGGTATTCGTCGTCGATCAACTTTGTTTGTAAAAATATTCACCGTTTTCATCGCTACGTTTTTCCTCCGATATTGATTTATTTGTATCTTTATTTCGCGGACGAAAAGGCGAGGTTGGGGGGTTGAAAAAATGAGCCAATATTCTCATGTTCATCGAAATAGCATATATCAGGATAGTTCGAACACTTTCCTGTATATCGATATCAGGCAGGATGTCGTTCGCCACGGAGCGCAACAAATCCTCCCCCGTCGACCTTCCCACCCCGTCACCTCGCGAGAGCTTTTCTTCGCCGTTTCGCTCGGATCGCGTTTCGCGATTCCGCGAGATCGTTTTGCATTTTACCGGCGCGAGCTTTCACGTTTCCTCCAACGTACCTATATATTTCTATATATAAAGCGAGATCCCGATGCTTTTTACAGGAAACATCAATATTTATGTTGCATAATGCATTTATAATTGCCGCGCGTACACACTCTATTTGTTCCGATTCCGTAATGCCATGAAAATGTATGATCCTCGTTGCCTATTATTATGAAAGATTCGCCTCTGTCTCCCCCAACCCCCTCGTCGACCACTCCTTTTTTCATCCCTTTCACCATCTCGAATTCGAGCGAATCCTAGCCCCGGGGGTGGCGTCGTACAAATATATATAAAAAAATATTCGTCGTAGCAACGTAATAAAAATAATTCGCGTTCGACGTGTAAATCAGGGACCGAAACGTTTCTCCTTTCTCGTTTTCTATCAATAGCGGAAATACACCTTTCTATTGTTTTTTTTTCTTAAAACGCAAATCTCAAAACTATCAAACAATGTTTTCTTTTCTTCTTCTTTTTATTATCGATATTTCGCGGAGAAGCGTAGACAAAAATTGAAACGACGCGTCCGTGTCTCGAATTACAGGGGAGGGCGAGAGGAGGATGCACTTTGTCCAACATTTTAGGGGGAGAAGTTATCCTCGATGTCATTGCGCGAAAAACGTTGAGTTTACGGACAGACAGGAGGGCTGGATCGTTCGAAACCTCGGATGCGGTTGTAACGAGAGAAGAGGAGAGATCCATCTTCTCCTCCGTGCCATACGTCCATACGTTTCCGCGTGTGTGTATATCCCGCGGCCAAGGCGAATTCGCTCGAACGTTTCACTGAATTTATCGACAACCTGTACACCTCGGCTATAAACGATAAGACGATGCCTGTTGGCCGATCTACGTCGACCGACGGGAACGTGAGAAGGTTAAGGGGGAGAGGTTCGACGACTTGATGTTTCGTACACGCGCGTTCGACCAATATAATCCATATTACTGGGGGACTACATACCCCTTCGCATCAAATCTGAACTCGAAAATATATATAGAAATGGGACGAGCTAGGGGAGGAGAGAGAGAGGGGGTTGGGGGATGAGGAATTCAGGATAATCGTAGTTTGGTTTCTGAATCGCTTCGAGAGGGTCACAAACCAAAGGTTTCCGTATCAAAAGGCAATCGTGATAGACGTATAGGTTTGCACGCGAGGGTAAACGTGCATTGAAATACTCACCCCCTGTCTCATCTGTCGCAGTTGGTACGATTTCTCGACATCGCTTTTCGCGATCTCGCGACTGTTTTCGTCTTGCGGTTTTGTTTCTTCTTCCGAGAGAAGATAAATGCGCGAGATGCTTTGAAAGAAGTTTTTTCTTGTTATTAAATTTGTGGGTATCGTCTCGAAAATAGTGGAAAAAAAGTTTATTCTCACGGATCTGCGTCTTGTGCAGAATTGCGGATGAATCGTATATTTTTTATTTGTTTATTTTGTTTTTGTTCACAAGGTTATACGAGTGGTAATTACTTTGTTAAGTGGGAGCGGATAATTCTCACTTTCAAGCGGGAAAGACTTGTCCCCGTTAGTACGACGGCGATTCGAGCAACGAGAGTCGCGAACGCGAGTGGTAAAGGAGAGCGTTACGCGTTCTCTTAACGATTTTTAGTCCCGAGTCGACGAATAAAAATAAGTAGCCCAAAAGTCGAGAAGTTTTATTGCCGTGTCGTAGGTAATCGCGAGTAACGAACGCTTACCGAGCACTTTTCTCAACGAGAAATATGCGCCGAAATATCATTCGGAACCGGTCCGATTTCTCGAGTAACGATCTCGTATCGTCGATTTTCGCTTCGAGATTTTATCTTCGGTATTGACCATTGCTTCGACATTCTTACCAAATGAGATAATTATCATCGAGAGGTGCAATCTATATCGATCTTACCTACGTCGCGTGGTCCCCCGATCGGTTAGATCGTAAAACGAGATGAAAAAGTAAACGAAGAAAAAAAAATAGGTCGTGCCCCCCTTTCGTACGTACAAACTCATTATTAACACCCACTCGCTCTTTGTCCGTCAAGAGCACGCGCACGTGTACGAGATTCGTATCTTAACCCGACCGTTCGCTCGTCCCTCCGCGTCATCGATTAATTACGACTCAATTCGTGTGCCACAACCGAGCCAAGCAGCATCGTATATATATATATATATATATATATATATTTATATAATTGGAGCGATCAAGAAAAAAAGGCTTTCACCGTCCAAACATATATATATATATATATATATATAGTTATAGAATGTGTAGTCATGTTTAAAGAGACGTTCTCGAGCCTCGAGGAAACCGATTTTCTCAAGGGGTTTTCGATGAATACGAGAAACTCAATGGAGGAGAGACGTACGTAGACTCACGGATCGTGAGAACAGACGCAGTGACTGGCCGCAAGAGAAAGAGAGAGAGAGAGAGAGAGAGAGAGAGAGAGAGAGAGCGTATAGAGAGAAGCGAAGGTCTACATAAGCAAAAGCAAACCCAGTGAGTGAGGGAGATGCGGGAATGATCGAAGGAAGCTGAGATGAGAAGGACCAAGGATGAGGGTGGATAGAAACACAGAGAGTGAGAGAGTGTGGTGAGACAGAGAGGGAGAAGACGAGGATACCACAGCTAGAGGGAAACTGCGAAGTGAAGAGGGAACGGGTGGAAGCTCGACCAAGCTCTTCTCCTGGTCTTGTCCGGTGTCTCGGGCGTGCGATCGGTGGGGTGATTATGGCCAGTCATGAGGAGAAGGAGGATAGGACCTGCGGGAAGGGGCTCGAACGAGAGGGGAGTTTAAAGGAGGAGAATGACGAGATGAGGTGGGGCCCCAAGGGTTGCGAGGGGGTGAGGAGAAGGAGGGGGTTCAGTCTCTTGTACACGACAAGAGAGGCGAGGTTCGGACTTGAGAGATCAATAAACGACGCTCCAACCTGGACATTCGGCCCATCCCTCATCATCCTCCTCTCTCTCGACGCGACGCGAACAACCATCTAGTCTCACTTCGTGTGCACCTCCTTTTCCTTTATAGATCTATCTGTATACTTTTCTTCATGTATCTGTCTCTCTCTCTCTCTCTCTCTCTCTCTATCTATCTATCTTCGATAATGTTGACCGTGTCGTGAGTTTACCACCTCCACCCTTATCAGCCTTTCTCGTAGAAGGGACAGCCCCAGCTGCAATCGTTTCTTTTCACTCCTAAATTGTTCTCGCCATGCTCGACCTTCGCACCCCATTCACCCTTGAGATAGTCGAGCGTTCAACCCCTAATGGTTAATCCCCGATTGATGATCAGCGAGAAGGACGCCAGGGGAGATTAGTGATCCGCGATGATTCTGGACCAACTGTCTACCATGGAACGATGGATAGGCCGAAGTTTAATTATTACAGTTATTTTACTATACGTTTAATTAATTTTTCTTTTCGATGCAATCTTTCGACAGCCCAATTTTTCCTCAGGATTTTATTCATTTACGTGGACTCGTTGACGTTGAAAATAATGTCGGTTGTTTCCGCTGACAGGATTGTCAACAAGTAGGAGCCATTTTCTCGTTTACTAATCAGTCGAGTCGTTGGAGGTTGTTTAGTGGTTTGGAACTTGATGTAAAATCCGCCTGGTGGCAGCACCGACGCGACCAAACGCCGAATGCACATTTCGGGGACTTCGGTTCCAGTACGGTTTACGTCCACGAACCCGATACGGTTAAGATAACCAGAGGGCCGAGCATATCTTTCTACCTGTTTGCGTAACGTCAACCTTCGTACCGTCGATAATAATACATTCTCGTCCGTTTATGAGCGCATCCAGCTTCGATATTTCTCCGTAATTATGAATATATTACATGTGGTTCTCGCTAACGTAAACACAGATCCCGCGAAGATAGATCATATCCGAGTTTGGATTGGCCCCGAGCTACGAATTATGCGTCATAAGGCGAATCTCTGGGCTTCGCATCATCGAGGGATTAATTCATCCGTATGAATTTATTTTACGATCCTGCCACGATCCTTGTCCAGCGATAATATACCTGGTAAGTAATTTCAACGTTAATTATGCCTGAAATAATAAAGCCTCGTAATCGAAGTTTCGCCAATAAAACACAGGCAGTCAGGAATACGACGAAACACAAGGTCTGATAAAAGGACTGATTTTCCCAATAAAAATTTAATTCGTGAAAAAAGTAAAAATTGTCACCATTTGGCATCAGGATCGATAGAAATAAGGGATAAAACTATGTGAATCGATCAAATAAGTGTCGGATAATAGAAATCAATTGTTCTTTTTTACGACCGAAACCACGAAGGTACTTTCATCGGCTAACAGTTTGTCGGCTTATCGATGAAGGGACGGAGCTTCGGTGCGGCAAGTAAGTGGAAACACGGGTTAGTCCCCGGGGCAAATTTTATACGGTAGCCTCTGCTTCTCTCTCTCTCTCTCTCTCTCTCTCTCTCTCTCTCTCTCTCTCCGTACGTACGATGGCAAAATATCAGGAATCGTGGTGGTAGCGAAGCAACTATGTAGTAGTATTAGCACAGTCGTACACTCGTCGCTTTCATCCCTCTCACCCCTAGACCCAGTTTTCCACTGTTCCGTCCATAGCACGAAGATGAAGCGAAAGCGACGGAAGGAGAGCGATAGGATGCGAGTAAGAGAGTAAAAGAGAGCGAACGATCGGTAGAGGGGTGGAGTTTCCTATTGCTACAGTCGGTGAGGGGTTGAAGTGACAGAAAGAGAAAGGCTGAGAGAGAAAGAGGGAGAAAGGAGAAAGAGGAGTTAGGGACTTTTACGGTCTGGTTTGGTTCTCTTGCCAGAAACGGGCGAGAGACCTCCATAGAGACCTCGGCACGGGGGCGGAGGCCGGGTGAGGGCGGGGGTTGGAGGTCGACTCGGTGTACCGTCGAAGTCGCGTGGGACGGTGTGGGAGTGCTGGAAGGGAGATTGGCAGGGGGAGGAAGAGGAGGAGGAGGAGGAGGAGGAGGGAGTTTGCGGATGCCGCGAGCAACTGGTGGTGGAAAAACACGCTCGTTCGCGTTCACCACCCCCTTAGCTAGCACATCGCGATTCTCTACCTCGACCGAGTCGCTTTACCCATGCTCCGCTCTCGCACTACCTCCTCATCCCTTTTCCTCGGTTTTTCTCTCTCTCTCTCTCTCTCTCTCTCGCTTTCTCTCGTCGGGGTTTGCTTTTACCCCCTGTTCTCTACCTCCACCCTCTTCCTTTCCGTTCTTTCTCTCACCCCAGTTCCATATTATTTTGCCGCACGTCCGCATTCGGCTACGTATACCAGCCGGAACGCTCAAAGCGACGTGGTAAAGAGAAAGAGAGAGAGAGAGAGAGAGAGAGAGAGTGAGAGAGCGAGTAAACTTCGCTCGAGATCCTTCTCTCGGTGATGCTTTTATGAACACATAAATGCCAAAGGGCGACGAGCCTCGGTGTACACGCTTACCAACCTACATAGAGATCCGCTGATACGGTAAATGCATATGCACGTAAACATGTACGATGTAGTCGAGAGGAAAACGCGTTAAGCGTTTATTCGTGTTTGTTTTTTCTTTTCATTTTTTGTTTGTTTTTGTACCGAACGATGGAAGAAAGGATCGACACTTTTCGACTTTATCATCCCTGGCTCGTTCGTTATCTCTGTCTTCGATTCTCTTTACGTATTCCCCGTAGCGTTTCGAGTCTCGATCGACGCGAGATCGATCGAGCGATTCGAGTCGATGACGTAGCATCGATTTACGACTTTTTAGAAGGACTGGTCGATCGAGCCAGGGGTCGTAAGCTAGAGAAGTGGTCGCCTAACACACGAGCGTTAACAAACTAAAAAACTGTCGGAGGAATCTCCTGGGCGCCGACTCGGTAGAAATTCGTCGGACATAATCCCTACCTTCGTTCGGAAGTGAAAATCCAGACGAGCTCCTAATTCCCCGACTGTTCATTAGATCTTGCAATATTCACGTTCTAATCCCTCAGATCAGTGGACGCCACGGCGCTTAAGCCATCATTAAGACTCGAATAATTCAGGTTAACAGAGATGATAGGGAGGGGGTGAAGCACGTGGCGCGTAGCGGGGGTAATCTCAATTTGCATTTTCCCTCCGCTGTTTGTGCTTCGTGCGCGAGTGTTAATGCGAGTTATACGTGTGGGAGAGGCGAGCGTTTGTGCGACAGCGCTAATATGCCTACGTTGTCGGCGTCGCGCGGCGGTCCTCTTCCGACATTAGAAGAATAAACATTCGTGAATCGTGGCAGAACTAACAGAACCTCGCGCGATTCTCAACCCTCGATCTCTCTTTCTATTTATTCAAATTTCGTCCCCCTTACCAGCCGCGTTCGCGGTTTTCGTCGTTTTTCTGTTTCCGTCTCTTTAACTTTTTATCTTTCCACTCGCGTTTCTTTCTTTATGACAATTTTTACGTCACTCGCGCGAGAATGTTAACATCGTCTCGTCATCGATCGTCTCGAATTATCCTAACCTCTAGTCTCGCCCCCCCCCCTCCTCTTACTCGGTCTTTTTTCAAGGTCTTCTTTTCGTCGCCGGAGAAAACCTGCTAAGTGATCGTTAGCACGACTCGTACGTGTGTCGTATCGCGAATGTATTAGGCAAACACAGTTTCGCTTCTCTCGAGCTAATTTGCTCGGTTAAATCGTAAAACTGACGCAACGGAGAAATTCGTCGGTGTTTTTTTGTCAACCAGGTCCGAGAATATTTTCGTAATAATACAGTTCTGTTAATCTTGAGTTCTTTCGGGTATATAAACAAGAATGGTAAAAAGATATAGGACGTTAAATAAAAATGCAAAAAAGTTTTACAAATTTTTCGTCGAACAATCGACGAAGTACGATTATTTTTTATTGTTATTTAATCGTATAAGTTTGTAGAGAACGATTGCTTTCACTCGTTACACGTGTATTTTTTTAAAACAGAATTGGTACGATTTTATTGGCACGTTCGTGAAAAGACCCAACGCTAAAGTTCTTTCATCCATCCATCAACTTCTTTTGTTGGCCCGTTGTTGTTTCATTGTTTTCGACGTTAATGCGTTTTTACTTTCATTCAAACACATTCTCACGTCTCCCCGTCAGATTGACGTGACTCGTGGATGCTGAATATATATATATATATACAAGCACACATGATATATGAATGAAGAAGGGAAAAACCCTAGAACGGCACAATTCTGTACGTATTATCACACAGGCATTCTTTACACCAGCTAGAGGGCTTAAATTGCTGTGGGCCGACAGCACAAGCTTTCACATATGGGGTGAGAGGAGGGGCGCGTGTCGGTGAGCGTTTTGTGAAACGAGCCCACGACAGCGGGTCGGAAAGCTCGCAGAGCTCGAGCTCACACGTTTAACATTCATCCGGTGATACTGCCGCTGTGCTACTGGTGCTCGGGGGATGAAACAAACGAAAAAAAAGTATTTCCTGCATAAAACACCAGCGGGCGAAACTTTATCTCGCTTTTCATTCCGACTACAGAGCGATGCTAGGATTGTACCCGGAGAAATGATGAGCCAATTTCACGAATCTGCAGTACAATCCGTTTAAAAAACGCGACTGATCCCTTTTGAATGACCGCTCGAAATTTGGCCTTTTTCCATAATATTTTTCAATCCATCGCCTGTTCTTTTTTATCTCCACTTGATCAAAAACAGCGATAGCCCATTTTTGCTTTACAATGAACGAATCAGGACAAAAACACGACAAATTGTTTAAAAAGATCGAGGACGTCGCATAAGAGTTGACAAAAATTCATCCCTCTAAAAAAAAAACTTGCTCCAGCATCGGTCGAGTTTTCAGACAATTCTCATTGCGGTATGCTCCATCGAAAACCATGAAATCGTCCCGATTACGCGAGTTACAATCAATCGAAAGTATCGTTCGACTATCGATTTCCCGGAATTCCTTCGAAGCATCGTTCAGTCAGTCGTGTCTGAAGGGGAGACCGGATGCCGTCGAGGAAGAGACGAACTCGAGGAGAGAGTGTGAGGAGCGATGGTGAGAGAGAGGTGCGGTTCACCTCGTTCAACTGTCCTCGTGGAATTGGTTTCTTCGTGTAGTAAGGCGTGGTGGTGGTGGTAGTGGTGGTGGTGGTTGTAGTGGTGCAGAGGGTGGATGAGGTAATACACGTTGCTGGGGGTCCCTTCTGGCCATCTCGTCCTCTCTCGCTCCGTGGATATCCCACAGTCTCCATACAGTCCTTCGTGGTATCTCCGTGCACCGCTTTCTCGTATCCTTCGCCGGGCACTTCGGCCTTCTCTGTCTCTTCCAGAAGAGTTTGGAAGCTCAGGGGCCTTGGACAGGGTAGGAGAGGTTCAACTCCCCTCTACCCTTCTCTCTCTCTCTCTCTCCATCTCTGTCGCTCCCTCGTTCTATTCACTCTCTCTCGCTCTTTGGCTCGTCCTAGACCGGGCAGAGCCGGGTGGATGGGCAAATACAAGCTATGCATAACAATCGATCTCCCTGGAAACTATGGGGGCGGGATGCTGGTCAGCGGGCGGATAAAGGAGGGTGACCGAAGGTAGGTAGAGCGAGAGAGAGAGAGAGAGTTCTCTAGGCAAGATGAAGGTGCTAGTAGCGAGAGAGACAGGAGACCGGTGTTGGTAGGGTGTACGTCCAGTAGTTGTTGTAGTCGTAGTCGTTATGTGCAGGTATAGTGATGGACGAACGGACAAGCGGATGGACGTCGGGCAAGGAGGTTGCCGTCGTTGCTAAGAGGGGGGATGGTGGTGGTGGTGGTGCTGGTGGTTAGCGTTCGCTATTCTCTCGTTGAGTATTCGAGAAGGAGGAAGGGCAGGAAAGGGGGCAGGGGTGAGACACACCGGGCGCAAGATGAGGGAAGTAGTCTGAGATAGCCACTAGCCGACACCCTGTCCGATGTCCATTTCTCTCCAGTCTCTCTCTCTCTCTCTCTCTCTATATATATATATATATATGTGTGTGTGTATAACCAACGTCTGTTCGCTACCCCTCTAACCTTCCGCTTCTACGAATCTTCCGCTATGCCTCTCCTAGTGCCCGTTCACTCCGTTCTTATCCTCCACCGTGTGAAACACCCAGCCGAGATCCTGACGGACTTGACCACGAGGAAAACGTATGGAGATATGGACGATGGGAATCGAAGGAGCGCGCGGGGGCCTAGATACGAGCTTTTGCATTTATATCACTCCGGAAACGAGCGAGTTTACAGTCCGACGAACAATGCCTCGAAACGAAACGAGACTGTGCCAACCCAATTCCATTTTCCTTGTCGACTTTGGTTACAGTTAGCCACCCTCGCAAATTGATTCTTTCGAACCTAACACATTTTTTCTTCGTGCTTGGAAAGCTTCTGAAACGTAAAAAGCTCGGATCCACCTTTCGTCGTCAATTTACGTGAACGTCTCGTTCTTGGTCTTACGGGGGTTGTTCCTTCGCCTCGATCCCACATACACGAATAACGCGTAGTTTCACGTCGGCGAAATATTTTTCGAGAATAGAAAGCAACGTTCGCGTGGGTACGATGGAAAGTCATGTTTCGTCGAGTGAATTTTGCGGGGCACGTACCGCGCGTCCGGGACCCTCTGTGTCCGTCGGAGACGAGAACGAGAGCGCAGTCATCGGTCAACCAGCATTACGGAATTTGCATGTTATTTACTCGCGAGCCACCGAGTACATTTGTTTGGATTATCCCCGAAATAAACTAGTGTGCTCGTACGCCCGCACTTCAACCCTATCCCCCTCCTCACCTCCGCCCTCGTTCTCTCGATTCCAATATATATAGCAACCCTCGCTTTTCGGCGACCACCGCGAAACGTATGCAGAAGTGGATATACAAACGCGGATTCACAATATACACTCGCGTTTCATCTTCCACCCTGGAGTGATGCGCACAGTGGCTCTACCAGAAAACCAACAAATGGCTTCGTTTTGTTCACTTTATGCTCGTTTTCCCCGGACTCACGAATCTCGCGTCGACCCTCGACTTGGATCAGGACGATAAAAAATTGGACAAATTTCCTCGCGTCTCCAACTTGGGGAAAAAGTCCCTAAAACATCCGAGAAAATCTCTGTGACAAGTTGAGAACAAGGATTTCTGTTTTCATGGTTCGGATTTTTCATCCCTGATTTTTTTGCGTTTCTACGGGGTTGAAACAAAATGGTAGCTCGTGCTTGCAATTTTGCAATTTCTTCTGTACGATCCGTTCGTTTATACGGACTATGCGCGAGTGCATACTTGGGAACTCGTACGTCACTAACATAGAAATGTAACGCGAGTCGTATAAGCGAGGGGGTCCTCGCGCGGATTTCTGCGATTGGCAGAGATTAAACGTGCAATTAATGAAAACGAGGTAACCTTTACCGGGCCTAGGGATGAAATGAAGGTTGGTGCGGTAGGGTAGGGGGAGTGAGAGAGGGTAGAGAAGTAGGAAGGATGGAAAAACGACAGCGTAGGAGAAACCAGAGTGCTTCGAATCGGACGTTCATTTCCAATTAGTCCCGGTACGATTCGCCGATCCAGCGCGTCCACCTATCACCCATGAGCTTTTTTTTCTTTTCTCGTATTCCCCCTTGGATACATGGAGAAGTGGCGATTCGCTATTCACTAGAAATTCGTTCGTTACTAACGTGTGTAAGTTGTTCTATGAAAACGACGCTGGAATAAATTTCCCACCGACCGAAAGAAAAATTTCATTAATCGATTAATATTTCCATTTTTTTTTGCTAAATTGCGATTTAACGATTAAAGCAAACAACGCGAATTTAGCTATTTCGGGTTAGATTCGCGTTTTCCTCGTCGCAGTGGTTGAAAATTCCAGAGGCCACGGTAGCAAGGATTTATCTCGGTGCAAACACAAGCCGAATCATTGATATTCATTTATACATATATATTTTTTAAACAGACGCGATCACGATATTCGCAAATTTATGGCAATTCCGTCAATTAAGTCGAATGAGGCAGGGTCATAACATAAATATGTAAACATTGGTCGAGGTCTCGCAAAAGTTCGCGAGACTCGTACAACGAAGATACGAAGAGAGAAAGAGAGAGTGAGAGAGAGAGAGAGAGACAAATCTTCATCGATGAATGCAGCATACGTTCGAGAATGGTCCATATAAGCTTCGCTTGTCCATCAATGTCTTCGGTGACCCTCCTCTCATCTCCGGCTCGTATAAAATGTCCGAGAAGGGAGATTCAACGAAATGCAATCTCGCGGTCCAGCAGGTACTTATCATACGCACGCCGGTGTTCCCGAGCTCCGCATAATTCTCCGATCGGCACAAAGTTCCAGCCGCTACGCACGGTCGCTGCGCAATGCCTGCGCTCGTTTCGAATTATACACAGTTGTATATATGAAAGTACGATATATATATATATAGAGATGAGTATATGTGTGTGTGTGTGTGTGCTGAATGCATCGAAGCTTTATTGCTGCTGCTTCTGCATCCAACGATCGAGATCATTTCGTGAAGCCGCCTTTACGTACTATTATATGTGTGTGCCGTTTAACTCCCCCCTCCATTCTCTCTCTCTCTCACTGTCTCTTTCTTTCTGTTACTCGCTTGAAATCATATATACATATATATCTCGTTTGAAGTCATATATACATAATACGTTGCATCTGGGACATCGAGTAACTCGCGACGTAGATATGATTGTATGGTCATGCAGCAGGATCGAGAATGCCGTAATTCTGCAGTCGATGCTGAAGAGATTCGAATATATAGATATGTTTCGAGAGGTGAGATATTTTATGCGAAAAAAAATGTTTTTTTTTATATTCATTTTATTTTCATGAAAAAAATTGAATATTTATGATAACCCTGGTTATTCGATGAATTCTTCGTGGCGTATACTTTTTCGTCTCCCAATCTCCGACGTCTTAACCCGAATCTAATTAATGTGCACCGCGTCTCTGCATTATTTGTTTAGTTTCATTTCATTATCCCTGCGGTTCGTCGATAGAGACGGTTGCCGAGCTCGGGCTTGAGGTGTAGGGGAGAGGGGTAAGGACAGAGAGAAGGACGATTTTATGCAAATTTATATACAAGGGGGGACACGATGCGCTACAGAGACAAAAGAAAGAGACGAAAGTTTCACCCTTGTGTTACCGCGTGCCGTGGAACTTTCACCCCTTTTGGTCTGGAGGTTTCACTGCGGAGGGAGAGACGGAGACAGAGGTACGTTCTCACTCTCCCCAATTTTCTCTTTACTCGATGACGTCGTCGTGTTCTCTTTCTACGTCGCGAACAAGAGAGCTTTTCGTCGACCACCATCGCATTTATTTCATGTTATTATTGTTCTTACTATTATTATTATTATTATTATTATTATTATTATTATTATTATCATCGTTATCGTTATAATATTCGCCGTTATTATTGTACATAATTTCGAATCTCTCTCTCTCTCTCGCCACTTGAAACGCCGATTCGCGAATAATAAAATGCACCCCATTCATAATTCATTATGTTTATTCGGCTCTCATTAATCCTTTGATTAACTGTATTTCATTATTTAGATCGAGCCGCGCGCGAGAGAGGGCCCTCGAGTGGGTAAACGAGTCGGTATGTTAATCGCCCGAGTTAAGATTATTACCGGGATAAATAAATTCTCGTCGCACTCACGTGTTTATTAAAAAGCTCTCGTATTTAAAAAAATCATTTTACCAAATATAAACAATCCTTGTAAAATTTGAAAAAAAATAACAAAATGTCGATTAAAAATCGACAATTCAAACGTGAAACTTTTATTTTTCAATTTATCATTTTCAATATTATTAAAAACGTTTATTTTCATTTTTGTTTTACTCACTCTTGTACAAACGAGATTCTCGCACACCTTGGAATCGCCGTGACTATGATCTTCGTGCAAATTTCGCGTATGTATCTACGTATTGTAAGAATATACTGTTATATATATATATATATATTATAAGATGTATATAACCAAAGCACGTTTATCATGTGCCTACCGCGTTAATGAGACACATTCACAAAGTTTGCCTCACGCCGAGACGATTCGATTGTATGGAGAAAATTGGCTTTTCAATTCTCCCAACCTTCGCGGCATACACGAGCTCGGCCCCGTATACATTATAAGGCCTCGCGGAAACTTACGCGGGGATTGCCCAAAGTTCGGATGAATTTAAATCCTACAAGCGCGAGGCGACAACCCCCGAGACACCTGTGTAGATTTATATATATATATATATATAACTATATATAATGTGTACACATAAATCTGAACACAAGTCTTCGTAGCCCGGGAGAAGAGAATGCAAAGACAGTTTTGTCTTTCGTGTTCTTCGAATATAATATAACTCTCGTGTAATCAACCCCTAGATTGTACGCGTGCGTCGCGATGTTAACATTTTTTAATCGCGCCATAAAACTCTCGATATTGTTGCGTACAAAAAGTTTCGATTCAAGATTTATTTTATTTTATTTTTTTTTCGTCGATTCGTCAGAATCTCGGTCGTTTGTAAGTGACTGGTGAGAAAGTAAGAACAAGTTTGTATATTAAGTTTGACTCGTACACGTATACGTATATTTATGTATGTAGGTGGAAAATACCCGAATGGATGAAAAAGCGCGCAATGCGCGTTTCACCTTCTCTCTCTAACCCCCCCTTCCACTCTCTCGTCGCTGTCTCTCGTCTCTGTCTCTCTCTCTCTCTCTCTCTCTCTCTTACTCGTTGGGGCTTTTATTATCCGGCTTTAATTTAAACGGCGTTAGTCGCTCCGTCACGGCTCCAGGTGTGAATTAAACATACCCGCCCGCGCATCTCTACCACTCCTCGCGTAACAATGCTCACGGCATAATTAAATGTGTGTTCTAATAAATGCCTCGACCGAGGCGAACTGTGCACTTGATGTATATACTACGTTGCATATATACACACCTATATATATATATATATATTCTCATACATAAATATATATTATATAGACATAAAGATATGTAGGAGTGCAAATATTTACGAATTGTCGAATTTATTTTCATCCAAGAAACTAAAATAGCTTATTCAAGAAATTAGGGCGCGTTTCAAGCGCGAACGGGGTCGAGATATAATTTTTGAAAAGTGTTCAAAAACCATATGCATCGCTTCCATTCGAATAAATACGAGGTGAAGATTTTTGAATGGCTAAAAATCGATTCGATTCTCTCACGTTACGTCGCGTGCTTCTTTGAACATTTTGTCGAATAGGCGCGGGGGCTTGCGCACCCTTTCACACCCAGACACCATCTCACATCTATAATACGTAAAGTTTCGCCAAAGTGTCTACAGGGCACATTGCCCGCGAACTGCTTGAGGGACGAAAACACGAGTGAGGTGGGGATGAGCGTGTCGAGGGTGAGGGTGAGATTCTGTTGATATATGCACCGTGTGCGAGTGTTTAGAATGTGTGTGTGTGTGTCGAGCGAGGCTGGTCGCTTGGGAAAGTGTTTCTGTGTGTGAGAGAAACGGAGAGAATGCTGGCTACTATCCATATACCACCCTGTTATACATATACACATCGTCGCATGTAAGGTTTCGGGGAAGGAGTGGGGGGTAGTTCGAGCCTGGAAACTGCTGATTCGAAATTAACGAAAATTAATTGGCCCAGTCCGTGATATTAATTCTCACGGATGTGCTAATTGTTATCTGCGGATAGTGACCGTCTCGTGCGACCTTGCTTCACCTTGAACTCACAATTTCACGAATTTTGGTTTTTTTCATATACGAAATCTTGAACGACGCGAAGAAAAATAAAATAAATAAATAAAAATATACGAATAACAATTATCGAGTAACAGTAAGCGATAATTATTTCCGATGGTCGAGACTCGAGGGTCCAGGAATTCTAGATTTTGTATTCTTCTTTTCGTTCTGTTTTTTTTCTTCTCTACTTCCGACCGAAGCGTTCTTTTACGCGTCTCTCCGTCCGTCGAGCTATAGCGAAATATATTGCCGTAGCCAAGCTCCTCGCTGGCTGATTTCGCGCTCCAGACGGCCCTGAAGTCTGCATATCTCGACGGGGCAACCGCGGAACAGAGTCTGACAATTAAAGTTTAAACTCGGGTGAGAACTCTGTTTTACGCCATGCCGTACGGACAAGACACATCGGAAAGAGAAGGTGGCGGAGGAGATGGAGGTGATGTAGAAGGAGAACGAGGGGGTGGGGGTTGGATAGTAGAGGGGTGCACGTGCCTCATAAAATTTAATATAATTAAGGATAAAAATATCTCACTCTCCATATACATATATATATATATATATACATTTATATAATTCCATGTCGGCGATCCAACGGCCAAGAGACCGCTGAACTATACACACGCACGCACACACACCTAAATATATATGTTCATAGGAAATTATAACTATATAGAAATGTGAGAACCGGGTGAACGAGGCGAAAGTGAATAAAAAAAAATGAGGTTCTTTATTAAAATACTCGCGGCGGAACACCCAACACACACGCAACACACCATTACGGAAGTCCGACTCGACGGTACAATGTGCCGCGCGCGTGCTATATAGAGCCACGGGCGTAAACACACCGAGCTCCCAACACACCAGTCACGAGAACTCCGGGCCCTCGGCTTATTATTACATTCTACTTTATAGTATTATCCTTATATACGTGAATATATATATATATGTGTGTGTGCTCGTTATATGATGCATGAACGCTTTGCAAAAGAACCGCGCGTTATTTACGCCTTGGCATATCATTATGGTGGGCACGTATTCGAGGTACGACGGAGATACGAGGGAATTGCTTATCGGGCCTGGGGGGCAGTCAACGATGTGCTACGAGGATAAATCAAAGCCTCGTATGTATCTACGTACACGTACGAAAATTGTACTTCGTAGAAAGTACGTAATATAATGTTTCGCTGATACGCGAACTCATTATCGTAAGTAGATATTGAGACGAAAAAAAGAATTGTGATTTATCGGATATTGATTTTAACTTGTACACACGAGTTGTTATTTATTTATCGGTTTAATTCGTAAATTTGTGTAAATTGTTTATTTCTTTGTTTTATTAATGTATAATAGGGATAATAATAATTATCGTGAATTTTAAGAGAGATTTTTTTTAGAATTTTTTTTTTTTTATCGACGGGCCTTTCGAAATGTAAGGGTTTTTTTTTAAATTTATATTGTTTAGTAATTTTAAATTACTATTTACTTTTGTACGCGATCGAGACGGCCACGTGTTCGCACACGCGCTTAAAAATTTGTCTATAATGTTAATAAGAAATTTTCTTTTTACTAGAAAAATTTGGAAATATCGTCACAAAAATTAGGAATAATTTTTCATACGCGAAAATCAATCATTTTCAAGTCCTCGATATCGTCTTTACAAAAACCAAATGAAAAGAAATTTGTCAATCGATATAAAAAATGATAAGAATTTCCTCCTGAAATAATTCCCGATACGGAAATTCGCTCTTGGTTCGAACGAATCGTGGTGTATTCGCGATATTTCCGTCGTGTTAGAGTGATACGTCGAATAAAATTTCGCCTCTGACCAAAAGCCGGCAGATCTCTATCGCGAAAACCGCGCAACGGTGACAGACGCGATGAGAAAGAGAGCGAAATGAGGATGCGGGATGAAGTGAACGATAGCGAGGGACGGAAGAAGAAGTTTATCGTTCGCACAGGTGAACGTACGCGTACCTCTCGTCGTTTCGAAGTAATAAATTGCTGGCGCCGGTCGATGCTTTGCGTCAGGTTATGCGCGAAAGTTGGAATTTATGCCCGGGTTGTTTATGATCGCGGAGTGATAAGGGATCTTGCGCCGCATGACAAATGATCCCGTAATGAAAAGTGAAAGATACTCTATATATACGTAGACAAAGTCTCTGTACACAACGTTTATAACGAGTTTGTATACGTGCGTGTTTGTGTATTCGTCGATGCGGCGGTGTTGGTCGGTGGTGCATAAATTTCAATGATTTAATGCACCCGCGACCCGCGTGAGCGCGTGTCGTGTATCCTCATTGAATAGGGATCGATAAAACTTTGCTAGGTATGCGCGATAGCACATAACACTCGTTTGTTAAACCGTACACACTTATATACATATACATATTTGTATATATTCATATATATATATATATATATATATACGTGTGCGTAATTATAGAAACAGAAACGATCGAAGCGACAGAGGTAAAAATCTCGGTCACACAGCCGCTTGACCTTATTGCGAGATACATCGTGATTTATAACCCGACCAGTGATTCATAATCAAGAGTCATATCGCTACTATTCCGTACCGATTTCGCGCGATTCGTGCCCCGAACCAATTGACATTCGAGGATAGCGCGCGTGGCACGATCGACGAAAGAGATCTTTTAACTCAACGCCGTTATCATTACCGATCGTTGCGCGATATCGGTAAAATATTGTATTTAATTTTACGATCCTTCGTGTTATTCTCAGAATCGTTTGTTAAAAATCGTATCTACAAGAGCGATATTTGTCGATCGATCGATTCGATTTTGCGATAAATCGTGTATCGTCGATGAGACTCAAGGACACGCGTGATCTACGAATCGTCGAGACGTGTGAAGAACTCGACGATCGGAGGACGACGAGGGTAACGGGCGAGTGTGTCGAAGTTTATAGAGATCGATTTCGGATCCTGGAGGAAGGATCGGTTCGTTGAATATTCAGGACCGAGCCAAGGGAATCGGAGGAATCAGTTCGTGGTAAGGGAGAGAGAGAGAGAGAGAGAGGGCCATCGATCGAACCGGTGTGTGGCGAATAATGGTGGAAACTCGGAGGGCCTCTGTCTTGTGGTAGTGGTGGTGGTGGACTCTTCGTCGAGGGTGCGGAAGAGAAATGGATGGAGGGGTTGTTAGGCGCGCGAAGGGTGCTTAGGTGTTACAATGATTATCCGAGAGGGACAGCGAAAGGTAATTATGCCCGATAGGGATCGGAGCCGTTTGCGAAAGCGAGACGGGACTATACTTTGCATCGTCTCGTAGACAAAGATCGACAAACGTAGACAGCGAGAGAGAGTGAGAAAGAGATATACAGATAGAGAGAGAGAGCGAGAGAGAGGGAGAAAAAGAGAGGGATAGAGTAAGAAAGAGGAGGTAGGGGTTAGAATGTGGAAAGGGTGGAAGAGGAGAAAGATAGGAGTAGAGACTGGAGGCCAAACGCAAAAGCAGATAGCAGAGACCTCAATGTGAATGGAAGGAAGATGGAGAAATGCACTGCAATTACCTCGAAGTGAGCTGCTTTCGACTTCCAAAGCCTTCGAAACTTTTGAATAAATAGCGGTAGTGTTCGTTGACTCACTCGCGAATGAACTTTGCGAATATTACATATATGTATATATCTATATGTATCTTTCTCTATGTATGTGCCCACGCGCAAGCGTGTGCGTGTGTGTGTAGTAGTAGTAGAAGAGAATTCGAAAATAGAGTTCGATCAATCGTAAATTACGGTTTGGAAAATAGTTTCTACGTGGCTTTCGAGCATCGAGCGATATGTTAATTATCGTGCATTTGGTTAATTAATCCAGGATTTTTTAAGAAACAAACGAATTTCCGTCCTTCTAGGTCGAACGTAATGGAATCGACGTTATAAGAAGAATTAACAAAATTGATGTTTTTTTAAATTATTCGTCAAAAATTTTCTTTTTATTTTCGGTTTTCGAATTTTGTTTTCTATCCTGGCTTATTATAACGATTGAAATTTAACCTTACATTGTAGCCGAGCAATTCTAAAGGTTTGACGATCGATCGAGATACCGACTCGTTACGCCAACGAGAAAACGTCGCGTGCGCAATTACTTTTCCGAAAATAAACACCGAGAATAATCGTCGTCGTAATTAATTCTAGAACGTGACGATACAGCGAGGAAAAAAAGACCAGCGGGACGTGGCTCAATTAGTTAGCTCGTACGTATCAAAAGTGCCGTTCGAAGAATCAATTTGAGTGCCGAACGGACATTGCGGAGTTCTTAAATGGGGAGAGAACGAAGCTAAAAAGTTTCCCCGTAAAATAACCGCGACACGTTTTTACAACCGTCGTTGGCTATACGCGTTTCGAGTACCTATGTACACTCGGTATATCGATGCGATCCCAAGATAATGTTCTCGTCACATAATTATATATCGATATTTACCGAGTTTTTTTGTTTTTTTTTTTTTTTTCGCTAGACATTTATTACATTCGTGTTTTTCACACATATTTCTCCAAAGGTAATTCCCACCAAATTACATACTCGAAGAAACTCGCGTAATACGAAAAAGAAGTAGCAATTACATCGCTTACGACGCGTTACACAGTCGCGGAAAATTGTCATCCGTGCGCGAGAGTCGAAGTCCGAACGGTCGGTCGGACACGAGCGTGCGTCGAAACGTGCGGTAACGTGTAACGTGTACGTTTCGAAATGGCAGAAAGTGAAAGAAATAAGCGAGAGAGGAAAAAGGAAAGAGAATAAAAAAATGAAAAATAATAAAAGTAATTGCAACCCCGTGGTATCCGGCTAGGAGGTTTGCGGACGGACGCGTGTCGCGGTCGAATCGTCGATGAGAGATATTACGCGGGGAACGAGAAAAAAAGAAGAAGAAAAAAAAAATGTAAAACCCAGCGATGTTACGGTACGATAACTTTTGTGGACACCGAAGTGTCGTTCGACAAAAATATGCCGATTCGTACGTTAGAAATTACCGTGAGAAGCAATTTACGATAAAATAATTACGACTAATTGCCAAGTAATAAAAAAAAAGCACAAAAAAACAGAAAAAAATCGTTATTTTACATTTTTCTTTTCGTTACACAGCGATTATCGTTAATATTCCTTTTGCTGTTAATTCTTCGATAACTCTTTAGCGAAGAAATTGAAAAATAAAGAATTATAAAGAAAAAATTTAATTCATTCGACGTTTTATCGCGAAGAGAATTAAAATTTCTGTTTCCGATCAATTTTATCCGTGAGTATATTTTATTGTGTCAGCATCTTTTTATAAAATCGTTCATCGTTCGACTGCGAAGGGATGAAATAGAGATATTGCGAAAGTCGTGACGAAATACGAGAAACGATTAATCGAGAATAATTTTTCCTACGAGAAACGCGTACGTATGGTCTAATGGCACGGAGCGAGAAAATCAGAGTGTACGGAGTTTCGACACACACATATACATATACACACATAGACAAACATGTACATATACACGTATAATAGAAATCTTTGGAGAAGCGATTATTGACCCGCTTTGCTAGCGGCTCGGTGTGATGCTGCCGGCAAAGCAGTGACGACAATGGAGCTCATTGGACATTTGAGAACGCGCAGCTACCTCTATATATCGACTACCTACCCCTATCTCTCGTACATAGGAGACTTCTCCATCCTAGCGTCTGACCCCGCGTCCCTCTCGTCCTTCCTACGACACGATTATACGTATAGACGCCGAAGACGACGAAGACGACGACTATTATAACTATACGCTGGAGGGTGTATGCGCTTGCGGGGGCGCTTCAACCCTCTATATATACATATATATATATACTTATCTATAATGGTCGCCTTTCTCTCTCTCTCTCTCTCTCTCTCTCTCTCTCTTTCTCTCTCTGACTCTCATTCCACTCCATCCCCGCCAAGGCTCTAAGATTTAATCCGTTAATCTATTCCCGTAATAAGGAATCCATAATGAGCCCAGCGGTAGATTCCGAGGGAGAGAGGAAGAAGAAGAGTGAGCGAGTGAGAGAGAGAGAGAAAGAGAGAGAGAGAGGCGCAGAGTAAACGTATTTTCTCTCAAAGAGCGAGACGGGGGGTATAAGAAGATTCGCACGGAGGGGGTGGTTAAGGGGGAGCTGGTACTTTACGGAGAGGCAGACGTGAACGGTGATAGGGAAGAAAGGTGCATAGCTTTCGCGCACCAGTTACGCGAACAGTGAGTTCTCGCGAGTGGGCGTAAGAGGGGCGAGGAAAGTAGAGTGGGGGAAGTGAACAGGGGGTAGATATATATAAGGGCAGCGCAATCCGCGAAGATCTCTCTCTCTCTCTCTCTCTATCTCTCTCTCTCTCTATCTCTCTACCTCTCTCTTGTTTTAACGAGACGAGAAAGAGCGAGAGGGGTAGAAGGGTGGAAGAGGATAGCTACGGCGAAGGAAAGGAAGAGAGAGGGCGTGAAAGGAATAAGGCGTCGTGGAAGGAGGTTAATTAAGCCCTCCTAATATAACTTCTCGGCAGTAGTAGCAGCAGCAGCAGTAGCAGCACCTAGGGTACATCTATAGAACGAGAACGACGACGACGACGAAGACGACGACGACGACGACGACGACGACGACGACGAAGACGAAGACGAAGACGAAGACGAAGACGACGAGTTATCGAGTATTATTCTGCGAATGTGTCGACCTCAAAGACAATGCCGTTTCGGCGCGTTGAATTTATTTGTGTCGACCCTGGGTGGGCTTTGCGAGTATACCCTATATAACGTCAACTTTCTCTATGTATATATGCATGTTTGTATATTGATATATGTATATTTATGGTACTTTTCCGAGGTTCGACGCGGATGACACAGCCAATCGAAAGTTCTAGTATAACGACTAAATTAAATTTAACACAGCCTCGGTAAACATGCATGAATAAATATATATATATGTATATGTATATTTGTATTTTTATTTATTTGCGTATTTAATCCCGAGTCAGTGGCAATACGGAGCTTTATTCGAGAAAGAACGAATTAAGGGTGAGAAAGATAAGAGGGTGAGGGAGGAGGGGATAAAAGCGAGGGTGCGAGAGGATGAATTTTTGTATTAACGCAGAGTAATAATACTCGCTCGTTCCTTAATTCATACGAAACGTTTGAAAATCTCGTGAAAATTTATGCTCAATAATTTATATGCATTTTCTCGGTGTTCCAGAGCATCGATTTATCGCTCTGATTATAAAGCCCGTGCCGGTGTCGCCGGCCAGCGAATAAATTTTATCGATATACATTTTACATCGATATTCCGATTTTTTTTCACGAATCCTCCGGTATTCCTCGAGTGTAACGAAACTCACGAAGAAAATGATATTCATTACGACGCGATAAATATCGATTTAATTTAATTTTATTATTATCATTATTATTATTTTATACTTTTTCAGTACTTCGAATCTAGTCACGAAATTACGAATTATCGAATTATTCAAATAGCTCGTAATGTCTTTAAAAACAATAACCCATTATCAGTAGAGTCGAAAGATAGCATGAAAATATCCCGACGATATTCCAAATTTTTTTCACTAAACCTCCGGTAATCCTCGAGTCTAACGAAAATCACGAAGAAAATGATATTCATTACGACGCGATAAATATCAATTTAATTTAATTTTATTATTATCATTATTATTATTAAATACTTTTTCAGTACTTCGAATCTAGTCACGAAATTACGAATTATCGAATTATTCAAATAGCTCGTAATGTATTTTAAAAATAAAATAACCAGTTATCAGTAGAGTCGAAAGATAGCACGAAAATATCCCGACGATATATCAAGATCCGGGAGAAATGCAAATTTCACTTCATCTGACGTGACAATGAATTACCGTGCGAATCGTACAGCCGTGACTACTTAACAAGTATTCACTACTGGGACGACCCTCGACCCCCCCTTTTCTTTCACAACCAAGCTCACCGATCAGTTTCACCGTGCGCCGTAGCGCGCGATACAGATCGCGAATTCTCCGGGGAAAGGCCGATACACGAAAAGTGCACATAATACACACGGTATTATAGATAAAAGCACGTACACTCGGACACGGGCGCATTGTACACAGACTTTGGAGTAAGAGCATACGACGGTCATTACGGTCGTTACGGTAATTATGCACTGACGTTTTCCTCGGTGGCCCCGGCCCGCTCTTTCGTCGTATAACGAACGATCCATACTTATATACATTTACATATATATATATATATATATATATATGTATGTATATAGAGAGCCAGGCTAGCGTGAAGACTTCGTAGAAGCCATCAACGAACAACAGTGTGCGCGCTTATACATTCGCGCCGTATACCCCCGTGTATATGTAGGAACGTGCCACCGAACGCTCGACACACATTAAAAGAGATTCAGCGACGGCCGTTTGTTAAGGCAGAGGGGAATAAATTATTATCGCGTTGGCATATTAAAATCCGGTCAATCTCGCGAGGCTGAGCTTTAATTCGCGATATATACTCGGGACAAAAATTTCACTAACTACATCAACAATCGTACGAGAAAATATTGATGCAATTAATTCCATCGAGTTTAATTTAATTAATTTTTTTACTCGTCTAGAACATTTTACGTATATGTGTCAATAGAAATTTGTGATATTAATTAGAATCATTATTGGATAAAAGTGATGAAAAATAAACAATTTTAATTATATCGATCGCGATATGTAATTTCATCGAATTGTCCAATTCGACGTTAAAATTAAATATCATCCCCCGTAGCCTCTTATCGATAAACAAAAAAAAAACAAAAATGTATTCGACGAACGTGGTTAATCGTGAAATGGGTCGGACACGATTCTAACTACGGAAGTATAGTCGTTCGCGAGTTCCTGCGAAATAAAATACATTTATGAGCGCTCGCGCGCGCGTTATGACGTCATCATTTCGAGGAAGACTTTTATTAATCGTCTCTCCGCTGATTTCTACGACAAGTCCTTGAGTATCGCACGTACGTACACAAATAAAGACACACATACATACAGACAGACAAATACATACAAACGTAAGTATAATTCGCGATAGATGAGCGCGGCAATCAACTAAGATCATTAGCGAATGCCTGAACGGTAATGAGCGTGATTGTATAGCTGCGTGGAACCGAGGAGCGAGAGACGCTAGATTCATCCCATTCCTCGCCCTTCCAACCGCTCTACCATTCTATATAAACCATACGTATGTGTACCATAATAGGAATAACAATAATAACAATAATAACAATAATAACAACAACAATAATAATAATAATAATACAATGCCGACAAAGTTACTCGGTTTCTCATTCCTGGAGCCGGTGTGCGATAATTATCATCGTACCAATTATTATCAGCCATGAAACAAATGATTCGATCTCATTGCCTCCTACCGTCGATAATCACGTTTCTTGTATACGTATTCGTGCCACGTGTGAAAATTTAATGGCAACCAGGCGGCAATATGTCTATGATGTATCTACTTATGTGAGAGAACGATGAAATAATGAGTTGATGAGGTGCTCGAGCATTATCGGCACGTCATCGTGATCGAGAAGCAGGAGAGTGGCATGCTACGGTTCGTATACCGAGGCTACGTAAACTAATAGCGGAGTGCAATATATGTTGCTTGTGGCTGCATGTATATGTGTGTGTGTATGTGAACGAATGTGTGTATATAAATGTATAGCTGTCGGGGAACTGGCACACGCGGCCCACAACTTGATTATATTTCCGGGCGAGTTTGTGCGTCGACCAGCACGTATATAATGTATATATATATATATATATATATACATATGTTCATATATACATATATATATTACATGCAGGTAAAATACACACAGGCAGGTCGAGTACGGTCGAGCGTGCTGGGCGCGCGTATCACCAGTTGCGAGAGAGGGATGATGAAGAGAAGAGATCACACAACCCTCCCGAGTGCTTATAACGCAGACTGTATTACATTATGTGTATATGTATATATATATATATATATATAAGCGTGTGTTATATTACGTACACTATGAAAGGTTCAACCTCTTCCGGCTGCTAATATCGCGTTAGCTAATCTCTCACCTTTTCTCGCCCATATAAGGGCTGAAAGAGTGTTGGGTGACGGCGAAAGGGGTATGCAGGGGTTGAAGAGCGAGAGATTCATGCGCGTGCCTCACCGAGGGACGAGTTAATTTCCATCTCTTTGATTTTTGACGACCTTCGTGCAACGGAGAATTGCCTCGCGTCTCTACGCTGTTTTTGCTATTATCCCGTCTCTCTTTAGGCTTGTTCGAGGCTGGCGAATCTCCTTTTCTACCTATTTAACGTGCCCGAAAAGCCCGCGAAACGACGGTTGACGGGCTCAGCGACAGAAGGAAAATCTCGGGCCTGAGACGCAGAAAGTTCGAAGGAGTTGGGAGGGAGAAAGGGTGTGAAATACAAAGGGCGAGAGAGAGAGAGAGAGAGAGGGTAAATCGTCGTTGAGCACTTTGCTCAATTTTACACCCAACGTCGTCAAGGTTATAGGCCATCTGATAAAGCACCTCCACTCATCGTTCCGAGAGAACGAGAGTGTGTGAGAGAGAGAGAGAGACAGAGAGAGAGTGAAAGACCATTTTCGTTCCTTTGATGTTTCTCCGGACAAGAGGAGGGGGCGAGAGGACGAGTGATTTTCGCCGGGTTAGCTTGTAGTTATACCGACGATTCCCTAGAGACTCGCGATTCCCTCCCCCTTCCTTCACGCCCGATGATCGGCTACATAGAAACCCCGAAACACTTGAAATAATTTACAGCTCACCTTACCATTCACAATTGGTCCAATGAATATCTCAAATTATTATTAATTATTCGCTAAATAAAAAGAAAAACCCCCACCATTATTCCTTTTTTTTACAATTTATAAAAATTTCATCAAATATCGAATTCACCAAAAGTCCACAATTTCGATACTCGACTATTAACTTAAATTGACAAATATAACAAAAAAAAACATGAAATTTCACATTGTAGTAATAACAATTCCTAATTTATGATTGCTAATCACCGAGGTCTAGGATGGCAGCCGCGATGGCGATGTACAACGGCTCGGTGAAACGGGGCTGTTAGGTGGGAGCGGAGGGTGTGCGATCCTAAAATACACGCGCACACGTGCACAATGCGCGTGTATACGCGATAGAAGGTCGTCGAAGAGGGAAACCTAGCGGAGCGGAGTGCGAGAGTGACACTCTTGGTAATTCCAGCGTCGTTTCTCAACTGAAGTGAGGGAAAGAGGGAGAACGACAGGATCGGCGATGAGGGGAAACAGGGGACTTGATGTCGTGTGCTAGGCGCCATATAGAACGCTACCTCGTCGCACTATCGATCATTCGGCAGGCCTCATAATTAGCAATTAACTATATCCATTAGTCCCTGATATAATTACCATCGCGCTATATAACTACTGCCATAAACGCGGAGGGCTCAGCGTTGCCGGCGTAGCGTCGAACGATGACGAGGACAAGGCACGCGGACGACTACTAACGTCATGCGGTCTCTCCGTCTGTCTCGTTCTGTACCGATAGTGGCGTTGGACGATACCCTTTTCCGGAGGCCTCGGTCTATAGACAAGGTATGAGAGGATGGTGGGGGGGGGGGGAGTAGGGGTTGATTTTACCCGCTGCACATCGGAATAATTATACGATCGATAATTTTTGGGATAGGAGAAACTTGAAGAGAGAGAAAGGGAGAAAGGGGGTGGGAAAGAGAGAGGGGGTCGAGAGGGTTGATTATCACTGTAAAAGGGTTGTGTGCGTGTCGGGGTTGAACTCGAGATAATGTACGAATAAAACCGATGCGTTATATTCCAAACAGTGATATATTTTCGTCGTTGCTGATCGTCTACGCACGAGTTTCGTAAACCAACCCCTTCTATTTTCAATGTCTCGACGTTGAATTCATCATTCAATTTTTACAACCGTCGATGGCAAACCGTATCAATTTTGTTTTCGTCATTTTCATCAAAATTAAAGACAGGTAAAAAAAAAGGCGTAATATTTCGGCATAGTTTAGCCTGTATTTTCCTACTGTGGGGTGAACATTGTATTCGTTGTCTGGAAATAGAAAGAAAAAAAAATTATAGAACGAAGGAGGGTGGTTATAGCGACGCATTTCGTTTCGTGTGTTTGCAGAGGCGGTTGCCTTGGTACGTTTAATTGACATATATTTCACAACCCTCGAACCACCGATAGACTCTTACCCCCCCCCTTTCTACCCCCTCTAACTAACGTCCATTATACTCGATTGAAGCAAAAGGATATCGTTTTCAACGTAGAATAACACACGTGTGCGTCAGCGTGAATTCGTGACGCGGAGGCCGTGCGGCGAGTTCACAATGTGTGTCAGTAACGTATGAATGTCTAATATGTCGAAACTGTACCGTGGTGGGAGTTCTGATGTGTACACACACCTTACGAGAATATATCGTGCGTCTTCTCTCTCTCTCTCTCTCTTTCTCTCCCCCTTCATCCCTCTTTTCTCACTCTCTCGCTCTGTCTCTCTTTATCTAATACGACAAGCTCACCCCGAAAACTTTTGCGTAATTATTATCGGTGGAATTGCCATAACCGTTGATTATGGCCATTACCAACTGTCGGTTAAATATAAGAAGGTTGGGCGCTACGTTTGTATATATATATGTAAGTTTCATATAGACATATATATATATATATGTATATAGATAGATATATAGATATATATATATATAGATGTAGTTTGGAATTAGCGGCGTGTGCTAGGAACGCACGGGCCTAGGAACTATCTTGGATATAGCCCGCTGATTGCGGAATTAGAATTTATATGGATCCGTGCACGCGAGCTACCAGGGGTTCCCAAGCGATAGGGTTTGCAACCCGATGGTAGATCGGGGTGAAAACCACCCCTCATTATACTTCGGTAAAGACCAAGCCCGAGCCCTGTCCTCCCCTTTACTCCGAACGAAAAGCTTCGATCCTTCATGATGCACGACGTGCTGGCACCATCGTTCGTATTCCTACCGTTCGATATCTCGGACGAAATCTTTATGAAAATCGTACGAACTCGTTGATAAAACTGATAAAACTCGCTCGAGTCGTTAAGCAACCGTGTTTCATCCGAATTCACCGCCATCGTTTCCAGTCTGTTGTGGGTAGGAAACGTTTGCGAATGATGAAATATCGCTCTTAATGATTTGACGATAGGAAGATTTATCGTTTAAAACAATGGTGGTACTTAAGTGATACGAGAGAAAGAGAGAGAGAGAGAGAGAGAGAGAGGGATGTTTAGGGGTTAACGCGTTCTTTCTTTTCAGCGCCATCTACGTCGAGATCCCGTCGTATACATACATTTATAAATCCTTCCTCCACTTTCGTGGCATAACCGTTGCACACGGCTTTCTCATACGCCGTTGGAGCAACGTTCGATTCTCTTATGCATATGTATAAGTGAGACCGAGGTCTACGGCACTCGAATTGATGAAATTTCCAACATTAATTGTATCACAATGGTAATTGAATCTGCGCGAAGCGCCCTTCTATTTGAACAATAGTTGGTTATATTATGCAGATTTCCGCCGTGGCCTGCTCCTCTACCTCGGGTCTTTCCTCCATACCCTTCCTTCGTTTCTCCTCCTTTTCTCTCTATCGCGTTCTCTGCCGTGCTTTCTGCACTTCTTCAACGTTACTCCGTACCTACCCTTTCGCCGAAGAGGTTGAAACAAGAACGAGCTGGAGGGAGTGAGAGAGAGAGAGAGAGAGTCAGAGAGAGGCATCAGCTCGCAGTGAGAGAGGGTGAGAAAGAGATTGAAGAGAGGGTTGGAGGAGGGTAGAGAGTATGAGGTGGAAGAGAAGCCATCGCTGCGGAAGAGAGCTGGAGGGAAAACCGAGAATGGGATGAGAGACCAGCCCTGCACCCGGCAGGAGTAGCAGCACCAGCAGCAGCAGCAGCAGGAGCATCAGCCTCGCCTTGCTGTTTAAACACAGACGATATCAGAACTACCCTCCACCCCTCCCTCGAACTAAAATCGTACGCGGAACAGTTGTGCCGGGGTTAGATGCCTCTTCGTGAACGCGAGCTCTCCTTCGCTATTATCATAATTGCGCTTAAAGTTCAACCAAAGTAGCGGAGGAGTACGACTGACCTCCCGTCGTACCATCGTTGTTCTCTCTTGTCTTACTTCATCTATATCTATATATCTATAAGCATAAAGACAGCGGGGTTGTTACGTAGGGAATCTCAGAGTCAGCATAGAGAGACAACGTTGTTTCGACAACTTTGGGATTTCGCGTCTCAGCAACCGCAGTCTCACCTAGCCTCATTCTCCCTCCGTGTGCCAACTGATACCACTGTGATGATCAACCCCACCTCGCTAAATCACGACAAATCCGAGGCTCGTATCGCGCCTTGAATCGAAAATTATTTCAAATTCACTCGAAATATATTTTTAATAATCGTTAATTTATTCTCACGTTTATTAATTAAATAAGATTATTTCGAGATAAGGGTGAGATAATTGAATTCTTTTCTCGTAGTAGTGACTTATGATAATTACGTTAATTTTAATAGAAAATATTTCATTAATGTATAATAATGGGAAATTAATTCTAGAATCCTTTCAACGTTAGACATTATTAGATCCTTTAATTTCCAAAATAAATATCTTGTTTTCACGGTCGATATTTCTCATCTTTTTATCTTCAGAAAGGATGTTATTTCTACTGATAACTCGCATTGGAATTTTGTATTTATATCGAAAATAACAGAAGATATGAATTTTCAAACATTCTACTGTAAACAGCGTACACACCACCGAATTTTCATAAAAATGTTTATTGAAAAAGAAATTTTCAGGGCTGCCAACAATTTTATCGTATAAATAGAAGTCCAAAGGAGCCCTATGATTTTTTTCCGATTTTTTCTCACGGAATAACATAGTCAAATAAGCGGCGGACGCAAAGGTCCCATGTTCAGGGTTTACAGGTGGTAAAAACTACGAAATGGGACTAGGGTTAAGTTACAAAACAGCATTACATGATTTGCATTCCAATCGACCCTTGTAACGTCCTTGAAGCCCTTGAAGATCGAACATTGAGAATTGGATCTTATACGCCCGGCGATCGATAATCGTATAGACCCGAGTGAGATTCGACGATCATCATCAAGGCAGATATAGCGCCAGCGCGTATATCGCTTTCGCAGGTGTCCAACCGCGCTAATCGTCGCGCGCTGGGACTATCAGGGAAACTCGCCGCGTCTAACCGTTAGAGCCCGTATGATATATACACCCGTGAAGCGGTGAGGATAAACGGAAGGATGGGAAACCGAGAGAGAGAGAGAGAGAGAGAGAGAGAGAGAGAGAGAGAGAGAGAGAGAGAGAGAGAGAGAGAGAGAGAGAGGGGGTGGATGGAAGCGAGAAGGATTGCAATGTGTATAAGGGGTTAGGGTGTATTCCGGCGCACATATAGTCGGTCGTGAGAGAAGCTTCAGCGGTATTAGGGACGTGTTAGGGTTGTCGAGGGATACCACCGGCAGAGAGACAACAAAAGGACCGCACGCATCGAGACGTACCACTGGACAACGTCACATTACGCTGAAATTGCTTTCGCTCTTCGTCCCTCCTGTGGAGGGAGGGGGTAAACTACCCCTACGCCTCTTCTATCATTGATGTACGAAATTTTCTGCACATTTGCACGAGTCGATGATATCCGAACGGATCGAACAATCGTAAAAACAAACCATCGAAAAGTCTCAAGGTCGAATCAAGGACGAATG
Source organism: Netelia virgata (assembly GCA_951802705.1). NCBI lineage: Eukaryota > Metazoa > Arthropoda > Insecta > Hymenoptera > Ichneumonidae > Netelia > Netelia virgata. Next base: position 4,933,238 of record OX637868.1, read on the forward strand.
TAGAATTGGAAAATGTAGACAGTCGTTCGATCGTTCCAAGTCAACTACTGTTCAACCGTTTGATAGAAAATTGTACTGGTTTCCAAAGTTCGAAAGAAATCATCGAATCGTTAATTCATGGGTAAATTACATATTCGTGGCTTTTCCTCGTCGTCGATCATCCCCTAACGAAGATTTCTCGATCGACTAGCGTGTTCAGGAGGTCTTCGCTCGGCCTCTCTCTCTCTCTCTCTCTCTCTCTCTCTCTCTCTCTTTCCCTATCCATATCCGTCCTCGTGAGTTTTGGGGAAGAGAGAGCACGTGCATGCACCGCGTGTGCAAGCGAGTGGGAAGGAAGGAACGGGTAGCGACCGAGGCCAGATCGCAGCGTGTAATGCAGATTTCGGTCATTTTAGTCGCGTTTGACGTCCGTTCTCGGTATTACTGGGAACTTGTGTTCAGCTACGGCGCCGTTGCACCCGTCGACGTATATGCTATACGACGTGGATAGGGCCACGGACTTTGCTACCGCGCGCGCTGCGCTCTCTGCTGCTGGTGGTGTGCTCGCCCCCGTAGTGCTGAGCTCTCGCTCTCTCTCTCTCTCTCTCTCACACACACACACACTCTCGTAGACCTGCCAGCGAACCAGCCAGCCAGCCAGCCAGCCAGCCAGCCTGCCTGCCACCACCTCATTTGAATTTCTAATTAGGAAACCTCCATGCAATTATTGGATTAATGTAAATTACGAGAGCTGGCTCGGTCTCCGCCACAGCTACCGCCGCCACTACCACCAACACCGCACAAGGGTGGAACTCTCACTCGTTCCATCTCTCTCTCTCTCTCTCTCGCTTACCCTCTTCCACCCCCTTGTGCTACCGACTACTCCGTTTCTCTCTCTTTCTTTCTCTCTCTCTCAGGCTACACATCCATTTCTCCTCTCGTTCGCTCAACCTCTCTCTTTCTCTCTCTTGCTCAACCAACCTACCTCCCCTCTCAGCAGGGGCTGGGGATAATTAAAATCCGTTGATTAATATGTAAATTTAATAAGATTACTGTTCTAGGAATGCCCGGTTCAGACAAGACCGCGCGCGAGAGAGGGACAGAGAGACAGTTTGGGTGAGCTAGGTAGGTTTTCCGATTGTGAGAGCACCCTTCTACTCCCTTTCACCCTCTCTCTGAAATGAGAGAGACAGAGAGAGAGAGAGAGAGAGAGAGAGAGAGAGCGCGATAGCAGATCCTCGCATCTCTCTACGACTGGCCGGTTTATAGTTTCTACGTACGTATACAGGAACCACGAGGTCTCATGTAAGAACAGGTGCAATCGTTAAGCATGCAGGCAATCCCTTCCACCTCGGGTCTCCTTCAACCCCCTGTATTCTCTCCTCCTACTCGCTATTCTCGGACTACTTTACCGAGAGGGAGTTTCGGTAATGCTGAAACTTCTCGATTACTTCCCCTCCCCCCCTTCCATCCTCCCTTTTACGACGCTTAACGCCGGTACCCCAGGTGATAGCAGGCACTCGCAGTGATTTTCATCCCCACCCCTCCTCCCGTTGCGGTGTATATCGGATGAAAATGACAACGCGTATACGTCACGCTATTATCGTGAATATAACGGAAATCGGTTGTATAATTAGGTCGATCAATGTCGAACCGGGATAACCGTTTTCTTGGAACATAAGCCGGTCTATTAAAACCGAGAATTTTGTTCGTTATCATTCTTTTACGGGAGGTAAAGAACGCAATGGTATTCATTTAGAGCGATGGTGAATTTAGATTTTTCTAAATTTTCGATTTGGTTTTTTTTTCGATTTCGTTTTTTTTATTCTATTTTCGTTGTTTTTTTCTCGAAAATCTCACGGATCGCAACCGGCAGCCTTTCATCGAAAACTCTACGTCCATTTGCACGGTTTTAGAATCTCACACGGCGCTATTGTCGCACTCGGGCATTCATGACGTCAAAATCGTCGTTCGTCCTCAGACAGCCATGCCAGAGGGGGTAAATGACGTCGAGGTAGAACGAGAGGCAAATAAATCGCTGCGAGGCTGATGACCCTGCACACGCACACACACACATACACACACGCACACGTCTATACCGTAGCGTCCTACCGATCTTTTTTCGATTCTTTTTTTTTCTTTGTTTCTTTTTTCCTGGCGGGTGAAAATACAATTCGAAAAATTCGACAATAAACCTGATTCGCGAATGGCACGCGCTTTTTTCCATGTGTTATATAGCTGTATATATGTATGTATACGTGTCTCACTCGTTACCGCGTGTATAAAAATGCAGCTCGCTCTTCCCGATGCGCAATACTCACCCTCTCTCTCTCTCTCTCGCACACTCTCCTCTGTGCGTTGTGTCATGCCCGCCTGTGCACAAAACTCGCGAGAATGTAGGTTCCGCATCGAAAACGGCACCGCGGCAGTATTGTTCGGCATTGGACACAATGCGCCCGATTGGTTGGCTAGATTTTTACAACATTCGTCGGACCCGGAATTTTTTTTCAACTCTTCCTCCCCCATTTTGTCTCTTCCTCATCTCTCTCTCTCTCTCTCTCTCTCTCTCTCTCTCTAACTCTATTCGTGTATTGAATCGCACGCACACGAAAGAACATTGCGCGAGAGCTTGGCCTCTGGTCCACCAGCAGGGAAGCTCGTATAATCGTTGACGCGTCGCTCTTTCTCCTCTCTATCTCTCTCTCTCTCTCTCTCTCTCTCTCTCTTTCGCTTGTCCATGTCTATATACCTCCTGCGATTTGCATACACGAGCCAAAAGAGTATACCCGGAGAGAGCAACGCTTCGTGATGCTTCGCGAGAAACGGGAATATGCGACTATAGAATAACGGGCGTGTGAGCGTGTGCCCGCACCGTTGGCTACGGGGGATCGGGTGTGATTTTGCCAGGCCCTACACATCTCGCGACCCGCTCGAACTCTCGTAGCCATTTTTTTATCCACCCTCCTCTACGCACTCATACATGCAGAGAGAGAGAGAGAGAGAGAGAGAGACGTGAAAACTCACAGACCGAGCGGACTATAATGCGACGGGAAAACGCAGCAGCCGACAATACCGCGCTCTAACCCTGCCACGCGTTGTTTTTTTGCCTATGGTCAACGCCAAATAAGCCTTTTTCATCCACGACCTTCCATCCCTCCAAACCCCCGTTTACAACCCTTTCCTCTTGCATCGGACTGTTGGCAGTCGTGCAACTTCGACGACTGCAACGTAACCTCCCTTCGTTATAACCAACCTCCCCGTTTCTATTCACACAATAATTTTCCACATTTATAAAACATTCCACGTACTTTTAAAGTCGCACTGTTAATCGTACTCAACCCACGTTATCATTACTGTTTCTTTCTTTTTATTTCTTATTGCTATTTTTACCCTCATCGAGTATTTTCTCGGCTTTCGACGATATTTCGTTATTAAAATGGAAACAGGGGGAAGGAGCGGGTTGAGAGTCCGCAAGCGGTGTTTTATTCACGGTTCGAGAGGACACCAGAGGGACAGGGATTAGGGAGGGGGAGAAACAAAGTCTCGGGCTATGTCCCCGAACTGGAATAATTTCGAGTTATCTACCGTCACCTGACACGTGTGGGCAAATCGAATATCAGAACTCCACGAGTCTATCCGTGGTTTTGTAGCTCTGTGTGTCTGTGTCTGTGCATTATATATATATATATATATATATATATATATAGAGAGAGAGAGAGAGAGAGAGAACGTTGAAAAAAGTACGCGCGGCAGATGGAACGTGCGCTGGGTTGCTGGTCGCGTATTTTCTCGATAACTTAGTTATCGCGAAGTAACGGATTTGTCTGTGTCGTGTTCGGTTAAAATTTTGCACTCCGGTCGATGCAAAAATTTGTATAGTCTCTTTTGGGGCTGTTTTTTTGTTGAGCTTGTTTTTTTTTCTTTTTTGCTATTTTGTTCGGACGATCCTGAACGAACGAGGAGGAAAAAAAGCATCATCGCTATCGTAATCCCCCGACGAGACTGTGAGCGCAGTTGCCCGCGTTCCCTCCCTCCCTCCCTTACGCGCGATTCTCCACGGGTGTAACACACGCGCCTTCTACCCTAACATCGGCTATCTCTCGTTCGTTTTCATTCTTTCGCTTTTTCTTTTCTTCTCTTTTATCCAACGCACGCACACGCGACATTTTTTCGTGTTTGTGCACATCTGCACACGATACGCGTATTCGCGAATATAGGAATAAAAAAGTGTGGGTTGGGGGGTTGAAAGTCGTGGGCAGTAGGGGATGAAATTCGAAGTTGCCGATGCACGATACGCGGAAATTCGAGAGTGAGGGCCACTAACGAATCTCAATAAAAATAGTATGCGCTTTCACGCATTTGGGAAACGAACGTTGTCATTTTATTTCGAGCGTGGAAAAAAAGCTGGTTTGGAGGGGAGGAGGGTTGAGTCGCGAGGCGGCGTTCAGGCGAGACGATACTGAGCGTATATAGATACGCGGGGAATTCAATGACGGGCGTATTGAGAATTTTCGAAAATAGCAGTGTCCGACGCCGATAATTATTATGGATATTGACGCCACGTGTTAATGCACCTCTGTGTATCAACGGACGCCTTTTCAACCCCTCGCCCATTCTCACCCTCCCTCTCTCTCTCTCTCTCTCTCTCTCTCTCTCTCTCTCTCTCTCTCTCTCTCTCTTTCGTTCAGTCAGACCTCGCTAAATAAATTTACTTCTATACACAATCTAGCGCCCCCTTGTGGCATCGTCACAACCCCTACAACGTGACTCCGGCAACGTCGACCAAACGTCCGGACGAGTGGCCGAGTCTCGGGATGTACAACTTTTTCTACTCCGAGAAACGTTATTTACACCAACATATTATAGTTATATATATATATTTACGTTTTATATATAAATATATATGAAATAAAATAAAAAGAATACTTATGTGCAGACATTTACACACGTGTACCGGTTTATATGAACGACGTACGTTTGACTGCGCACAACGAGGAGACACGTGTATGCGCGCGCACACGTATAAACGAGAGTACGATATCGCTGACACCGGTGCAGTAAAGTCGCGTAGAGTTATCGTCCAACAAAATTCAACCACTCAGGAAATTAATTCACGGAATGGCGTTTAGTCCGTGAGTCGGTCGGGGGTTGGAAAAAAAAAGAAATTCGTCACGCCCCCGCATTCATACCACGTAGACGAACATGAGTGTTGGGACTCTCCACCCGACACCCCTTCGAACCCCTTCCCCGTTTTACCCTTCGTCGCGTCACATTTACTGGCCGACGTTTCGATATTGTTTATCATTATTACGAGCGTTCTCGCGCTTAATCGTTTGTAAACGGTAAACTCGGGAAATTTTACTTTTGTTCCCCGGCTTTCCTCTCTTTCTCTCTCTCTCTCTCTCTCTCTCTCTCTCTCTCTCGCTCTCTGCGTCATTCGTTTCGGTTAAAACGTGTATGTCTATGGGGAGAGAGAGACACAAAGAGAGAAAGAGAGATAGGGAGAGCAGAAAGCCCACGCATATTTAACGATGGAACGATAGATACAATGTGTCTGAGTATCTCTTACTTTATAATGTATTTATGTATGTACAGCAACAACCTATATATATATATATATACAGTTCCTCGAAAGTTTGTGCGTTGAAAAATTTAACGAGTTTTCGATATCGTTCGCGAGGACCGAGGGCACAAAACGATATATACGACGTAGGAACGGGGTAGTGGGGGTGGGGATGATGGTGGAATTTAATTACAATAATAACAAACTATAGTACAGTTCGTGGCCGAGAACTAATTACGATAATGATGATAATAACCAACTGTGTATAACCAGCTACGTGGGAGGAATTATGAGTAAGTAAACAAAATGAAACAAAAAATGAAGACGCGTCCGACGTAACGTCATCAAAAACGTCCGTCGGGCTTTCCTGTCTCTAGGTTGGCGGGGAGATGCGACGAGACACTAGTGGTACGAGCAAGGGCAGGGGTGGCGGACGAGGTGTGTGGGGGGGGGGGGGGGGGGGGTTGATGGTAATGGACCTCCGTAAACGTAGCGTGGGACGCTTCTATCTCTTCGCGTCGTAGTCTTCATGCAAATGTGCTTGTCTGTTTGTGTCTATGCGTGTGTGTGTGTACGTACGATAATGTTAAACTTTATTTAGATGAAGTTTATAACTATAAAACGTGATTCATAATAATTATGGGAGAGAGAGATGGGTTGAAACAATGCCCGCTGTCTCGTGTCCACTATATATTTATATAAAGGGTAGTCACGTATCCGATTCTCATGGACTTTGTCGCACGACGAAATTATTTTTATAAAATAAAAAGAATTCTCTTAGTCGCGACTATTACTCCGATAATATTTGTTTAATTTCGACGCACGAGCTTTTGGCGGGCTCGTTCGTTTTGCGACCGATATCGCGACGATAATTGCGATAATTTTGATTTTTTAATTTTGTTTTTTTTTTTTTAATTACTAGCAAATTTATGACGAGTATCGTTGGATAAAATTTATAAACGTACGAAAAATGCTCGTCGAGTGTTCGTTGCATATTTCGCAAGGTCGGTCGAAATATTTTATACACACAAACACACACACACACACACACACGTGTGAGAGAGTTTCACGATTGCAGAATCGAGTGGTGGATCAGGATTCTAGCAGCGACACCCCGGACCCCCAGCGGTATCGCGCCGTTCGACGATTTCGCGTTATGTTTAATTCATCAATTAATAAGTGCATTAACGTTCTGTTTGATTAAAAATAATGAATCTACGAAGTGCGCGCGAGTACGAGTACGTGTTGTCTCGTCGCGCATTTACAACGACGACGCTAGACGCGAGTGTGTAGAGGGCCCGTCGCTCGTACCGCACCCCCTCCACCCCCTCCCCCCCTGCTTCATACACGTGCAGAAAGCTGCAAAAGCTGTGGCTATGTTTTTACCGCCTGCCCGCTGCCGACTTCGGTTACGTAAAGGCCTTTTTGTCAATACAATCATTACTTTTTTTCCTCTCTCTCTCACTCCCTCTTTTTCCAACCCCCTCTCTCTCTCTCTCTCTTTCTCTCACTGGTATACAGACAAACACATACACATGCATACTCGTTTGATTACGGATTCTCATAACGCGTCCGCGTGCACGCGAGCATTATTAAAAAGTACTACCAGCGCTATTATTGCAACAGCTCGCGGTGTACGTTCGCGAACCAGCGTCACGGACGCAAGCGTATGAGCAAAATGTCCGAGGGATAGGGGGTTAGCCCGGGTGTTACTCTCGTTTTGCAAATCCTCTCTCTCTCTCTTTCTCTCTCTCATTCATTCTCTCTCACTCTGTCGGTCGGACGAGTCGCTCTGCCGTTATTTTTTAGGGTGTTTTTCCACACATCCTCCACACCCCTCCCACCTCTCTTTCTCCTCCAACATCGACTACCCTCCCGTGGCGTATACACGCATACGAAGCCCTGTCTTATACACGCACGGTGTACGCAAATTGCGGACGACATTGTTTTCTCGGATAACAAATGGTATTGGAAAAATAGCGAATTGAACCTAATGCCTGAAAAATCGAACGATGAGGGGTTGTGAGGGAGAGAAAGAGCGAGAGAGAGAGAGAGAGAGAGAGAGAGAGAGAGAGGGGTGAAGGACGGTGGGATGGTTCAAGAGGGTGCACACCCATGGCTCGTAATCACAGGCTTCTCCGATAATTATCGTACACGTTGATAATAATGACGATTATTACGATTCTACGTCCGCGAGTATCGCGCAATGACCAATAAATCGTACAAAAAGAATTCATGTAATCAATTAAAAATCAAAGCGAACGATCCATCTCGTTTCCGATCATATATTGCGTATTCATTATGTTTTTTAAAGATTCGTAACGACAGAAAAGGAAAAATTGAATTTTCCTATCGCCAATTATCGGACGGATAATTCCTATAATCTTATTACCAGGAAATTAGAATTGTAAACAAAAAACGAATCCTCTAATCGTATGTTGTCGATTTCTTTCATTTTTGTATATTTAGAAAAATAATGATTTGCGTTCAATAATTGCGACGGCTCGTCGACACGCGTGTTGACAGCTGTCACCTCACCGAATAGAAAAAATATGATGCGATATACATATACATATATATATATTTACGTAGGATATAAATTCGTTCGTGCATAGGAAGAGCGTATTTGCCGCGAGTTCCTCCGGCTAGAATCGCGACCCTCTCTGGCACACAACCCCTCGTCGATCTCTCGGCGTCCTTCTCCATCGAATCTCTCTCTTCCCCCTCTCTCTCTCTCTCTCTCTCTCTCTCTTTCTCTCTCTCGCTCGGCACACACGAGCCGGATGACGGGTTTAGATTTTAATAAACCCCCACGATGTAACGGCCGGGCGATAGGCCCGCTCTCACCTCTTTGTACAACAACGCCGTAGAGTTTTCCACAAGAGCGCACCGATTTTTAAATATAGCGAAAAAGCTGGGCTCTTGCTCTCTCTTTCTCCCTCTCTTTCTATCTCTCTCTTTCACTCTCTCTCTCTCTCTCTCTGTGGTAGGTTTGGACGCGAATGAGAGCCGACGTGGCGCAAAAAGACACACACACGTGCATACACAGCTTTAATAGCTATATATATATATATATATATATATATATATATATATATATATACATCTATATAACCACAGGAGAGAGAGAGAGCGTCAAAGCTATCCGTAAAACCTTCCGCTTGCCTCGTTGACCCACGAAAAAGTCTCGCCATCCGTGGAATCTTTTGTTTATAATTTTTTGATCATTATACCACCAACGATCGACTAATAATTCTGTCGGCGGGTGCATTCAAAATTTATTGGTTGCCCCTTTCAGCACTCTCGAGGGAGGGTGGGCTTGAGGAGGGACGACGAAGCGGGTGAGAGGAGGAGAATGAGGAGGAGGAGGAGGAGGGGGGGGCGAAAGAGGGAGAGGATGGCGCCGCCGGAACGAACGCGCTTTCCAATAATTTTTTTATCCCCGGTTCGCCTCGTTTCTAGGCGTCGTCGCTCAAAGGGGCGACAGAGAGAAGGGTAAAGAGACGCTCGCGCGCGATATTCGAAGCTTCACACGATATAGATCTACGGTATATGAAGCTTGGAAAAAAAAAACAGAAAAAAAAAATTACAAATAAAAGGAGACAAACAACGACGATGACGACGAACACACGCGGACGATAGAGAGACAGGAAAATAATAAAAATAGATGAAACGAAAACACACACAAACACGAACGGACCGTTCTCGCTGTGTGCGTGTGTCGATGTGTGCGGCGCGAAAAAAGTTCGATATTTATCCAAATTACTGGCACGTAAAGTGAAAAGTGGAAAACTCTCGTACCCTTCGTGTCTCTCTTCCGCTCTCTCCTTCTCTCACTATCTCTCACTATCTGTCTCTCTCTTTCTCTCTCTCTCTAGCTCGCTCACTCGCTTCGTCCCTTCATTCGGGCTAATTTTTATCTCCCTTCGACACTCCCTCGCTCTTTTTTTTTGTCCCTCAATTTTGTTTATTTCGCAAATATTTTGTACCCGTTGTTATCGCTCTTAATACACCACGTTCAAAAGTTTATATGGAATTTTTTCGTACTCAGGGTATTAATTAATGATGAGTACAATGAGAATATAACGAAAACACGTCGGGTTCATTCGTCGTAATTAATATATCACAATTTTATTGTTAATGTACGAAAATAATCATCGACAATCCGAAATATTCAATTTCGCGTAGCTTATCGGATAATTTTTTGTTTTTATTTTTGACCAAGAAAGAAGTAATTCGTATAAGCAAAAAAAGAACAGCAACAAGAAGATGGACACAATATTTTTGGTGATATAAATGAAAGAAAAATAATGTTTTACGATACAAAAAAAAAGTGTTATTTCAAAACGTTACAATTCGAGGGGTGGGTTCTGACAGAACCAAAAGTGCTGTTTCAAAAATGGAATTACTTTCGTGTCGTCGATTTCAGAATGCGAGCTCGCATGGTAGAGAAGGACTCACCACCCTCAATGGGCCGGGAAAACAGAAACGTACGTGGATGGTAGTAATCCGTGTATTATTGTGCATTATAAAGCCGCGACTGCAAAACGAGACAGAGAGAGAGAGTGAGAGGGGGGGGGGAGTCAGATAGAGAGAGAGAGACACACAGATAGAGAGAGATAGAGAGAGAGAGAGAGAAAGAGTAGATTGTCGCGATACAGCGAGAACGACTCGTTCGCCATATTTTTTTTATTCACCGGCCGGTGCGCCCGGGGGGGTTGAGACTATGATAGAGGGGCCAGAAATAATGTGCTTAGGCGCAGGCCATTTTTTTTTTAATATCGTTTCAACCACCCCTCCCTTACTACCCCCGCCACAACTCCATACACACATCGTTCGTTCTCTCTGCCGCATTCGTTCCTCATACTCTTCCGGGAGTACCGGCGTACTCGCAGCATTTTTCGTTGTTTCCAATACGCTTTATGTGAATTGCAGTGTAAAATCTCATTATTATTCGTGTGCAATGCACCCATTATATTCTATGCCCGAAACATTCCGCCTCGTCGATTTTCTCTCTCGCCTCCTGCCACCGATCTTTTTTTTACCCCTTCGGTACCCATTTTTGCCGATTTTTTTGTTTCGTTTTCATCGCATCTACTTTGTCCATTGCGCTTTTTTTTCTTTTTATCATTTGGCAAAATTAATGAATTCAAATTTATCTTGTTTTTTTTTTTATTATTTTCCATGACTTTAATTGTTTTTACGAACGAGGGGAAAAAGAGTACGGGAACATTTCGTAAGTACGTCTGACTAAGACACGAGTGACAGTTAACATTCCTGCGAGAAGCTGACCGGTAAACCTACCCCCCGATTCTTTTCCACGCCCTACAACCCCTCCGGGTTCTCCGGATATCTCTTCGTAGTTACGGTGAGTTCGCGCCGTTCACCGGATGGCATCGCGAGTGTCACAGGGTTCGCGAAAAGGGTGGAGGGAGCTGAAATCGAGTAGAGAAAGATAGACGCTCGTACCAACCGTTAAAGCCTGGGTGTTCGCTCTCGTACGTGTGGGTAAAATCGCGAAGCGCGGAGACCGAGAGGTTAATGGCGCGTCGTTGCGTATTCCAGCGGTGTTTGTTTCCCCCGCAGTTGGCAATAAACTAAGATAAATGAATGGCGATGGTGTGTATAGGGTGCTACTCTCTCGCGCATGCCGGTGGGACGACGCTAAGGGATGGAGGGGGATGAGTTCGCGCGAAACTATTATTCCTTCGGACGTTGCTTGCATTAACTTGCATTAAGGTCGGGAAATGAGACGCGGGACTCGCGTCGTCGTACGAAGCGATTACACACGGAAGTGTCTGAAAACGACCTGAAACTTTTCCCACCACATTTTCTTTGCATCAAAAATTTCAGCCTTAAAATATAAATTTTTTGTATAAATTTTGTTCAACTTTGTCGTCATTTTTATTCTCGATTCGACGTCGTTTATGAACACAAAACGCTACGAACGATATGTTTTTGTATCGATTAATAATTCTATTTCGTTATAAATTCCGGATTGTTCGCTTCGAGGAACGAGTCTCGAGTACGAAGACTACGGTGGTAGATTTTAAGATATGTACGGGGTAAAGGGTGTGGAGGGGGTGGAGGTGGGGTTGTATACGAGGAAATCTACTTGCGGGCATGCGAAGACGTCTCAAAATTCAGGCAGAAGAGAGGCTCAGCTCGTAAAGCACAGGAAGACTGCATGCCTACGGGGTAGTGAGGTAAGAGCGGGGGGAAGATCGAGGATGGCGTCGGGAGGGGGATCGGGGGGGTAGATATTAAGGCCATTATCGTCGTTGCATATTCATGCGGTATTATAATGAAAATACAGTTTATTACCGAAGATTAACAGCTTCTTACGTCGTGACACGTGAAGATGCCGAGAGAGAAGAGACGGCCTTACCGAACGTCTCGTCACTCGTTTATATATATATATATATATATGTGTGTGTGTGTGTGTGTGTGTGTGAGGGTATACATATAACGTCTCTCACACACAGATATTTCGAGTGAATCGTAATCTCTGTTGCATAATCGTAGTAATCGCTCACGTTGGTAAACCCAAACGATTGTGAAATAATTGAACTAATTACATTAATTTCTTATTCTCTCATTTTTTTATATTTATTATTTTTTTCTTTTTTTTTTAAATCATTATATGTACCGATTTACGCGTAAGAATGTTCATCTCGAGGACGATAACGATGCGGCAAATATTATTTGACTTATTTACGAATTGCATAGAGGTTTTTTTGTTTGTTTTTTGTTTTTTTTTTGTATTCAACGGAGTACGAATCCCAGTGACAGATTTCCGGCTCGAGGTTGAGACCGCGCGCGAAACTCGGCGAGAGTAGGAAAAGCATTCGTAAGCCTTTCTGTTTACGAGCCGTAAATAAGTAAATAATTTACACTCGACGACTCCACCGGGCTGGCAAGTGTCGGTGGGGTGGGGATGGACGATGAGGGGTAGTTCGGGAGGAGGGTAGAGGGAGAGGGGTGGTTGCAAGTACGAAAGGTACGAGGAAAGTGGGTGCGATGAAAAGCAGAGAAGCGAAAGGGTAAGAAGTAAAGTGTGAGCGAGTGTGCACAGCGGAAGAAGCGAGGCGCTGTGAAGAAAGAGAGAGAGAGAGAGAGAGAGAGAGAGAGAGAAGTACGAGCGAAATGGTGCGGCGTTTAGAATGAGAAATTGTGCGAGAGCGACGAGGAAAACAAGGTACACGAGGCGAAAGAGAGAACGAGACGGTGAGAGAGAAAACGAGCGTGAGAAGTGTAGCAGAGGCTTGGGAGGAAATCTGCATAATATCGGTAATGCTCAAAATGCGAGTCTCGTAGCCGCTGCCTTGTTTATATTATATCTATAGATACCGAGCTTTTGCACAGCACCCTCTCCCTATCCAACTCTCTCTATCCTTCCATTGCCACGTCAACTAAAACTTAATTATAATTAATTAATGCGACTGCTAACTGAGTCGGTGGGACAACTATTGGCCGCTCGTCCACGAAGAACTCTCAACACCCTCTCCGACATTTGCTAAGTTTGTACCTATATATATATATATACGTTTCCTGGAATATCGCGAGACCAAATATTCGCAATAGATACAATAATAATATTCTTATTTTTTTGTACAATTTTTCGTACGATTTTATATATCGAATATTTATTTTCAAATTTATATCGATCATTTCGCTCGCACTTGCGCGAGCTGAGATTTTTCGTCTACTTTTTCTTCGAGCCTTCGACACTCGTAACGCCTCTCGCCTCGACGCTAAAAGACATAACATCTCCATCCGAGAGTCAACCCGAGTTGAGTGCCAAGTCCGCTTTTACTCTACTCACGTATATCTGTATATGTCGGTGTGTATGTATATATATATATATATATATATATACGTGTACACTGCGATGCGCGTAATTAGAAACCTTTGTGCAAAATGAATACCGTTAATTAGCCCGTTTTCCCTAAAAAGACATTACACCCCGCGACGAGACGAGACGCTGAAAACCCGCCGGGGAGCTATACACGCTCGTACCCTCGGCGTGACAAACGATTTTATAATATTGAATTATCGCACGGGCGAAGACAACGACGATGAATCGTAAAAAAATGCGGATTTAATCAAAACAAAAAAATTAATAATTATAATTTTTATTTTTCTTGAAAAATGCCCGAAGGGAGAAAATGACAACGTCCGCGATTAATCGATTAAACGTATTTATCTTCGCTCGATATAAATGATATAATAATAACGAAGAACATAAATTATTCATACATATATATATATATATATATATATATATATATATATATATATATATATATATATAAATGTATATACGTATGTATAATTCTACGCATTTTCTCTCAATCTTTGCTCCATCGTTCCATGCGTCGCCGAGGACCGCACGTTATAGTTTCATGCGCTCTGCCACGGTCACTCTAGCTCGCGGCTTTGCTCGATTGGCTTTCCATAACGCACAACGGCGGAGAACCGAGAGAAAGATGAAGAGAAAGAGAGAGAGAGAGAGAGAGAGAGAGAGAGAGCGAGAGAGAGAGAGATAGAGAGTGAGAGGAAGAGAGAATGTGAGGCAAGAGCGAAAGAGTATATAGTGGAGGTTCGGGCTTTCGAGCTCGCGCCCGGCGAGCAATTACAATCTGAAAGGCGCATAAATCAGCTGGTTTAATTAACGCGTTCATTATTATCACCGCGATACCCCGAGAGCCTTTCGCTCGCGAGAGCTATGCTCTCTCTTGCTCTCTCTCTCTCTCTCTCTCTCTCTCTCTCTCTCTATCTTTCTCTTTCTCTTTCTCTTTCTCTTTCTCTTTCTCTTTCTCTCCACCACAATCGCGAAAGAGCGGTCTCGCGACGCTCAGAGAAATTATACACATATATAGCTAATAGCTTACACCGGTATATAAGAGAACGACAAAAAAAAGAAGAAAACGTGAGACGTATTATAATATCACCGCAGCTCGGACGGAGAGAATGTGATTTCGTAAGGGGATAGGAATAACAGAAAAAAGAAAGAAAAAAACGTTGCGGTTTCGTTGCATCGACTTAATTCATTGACTTTTTTTCTTCCTTTCGGCCGACTCGAGAACGAACCGTACCCAAGCTCGAGTCAAAATTTTTGATTTCTAATTGATTCGATCTCGTTTTTGTGTTTTTTTTTTAATTCGAGAAAATGTCGGATAACTGAGCGAAAAAATGCTTTAAAAAATGTGTCAATGATCGACCCGAGAGATCGAAGGGACTCGAGCGCTTGTCACGACCGACTGAGCCACAGTCAGTCAATTTGCGATTGATGAAAAGAAAAATAAAGAGCCGAGTCTTATGTCGAGTGGATCGTCGCGATGTCTCTATTAGCGCTCGCGAGATTAATAGGATTCTTTTTAAGGGTGTATAGAGCTCGTCGAGTGGCGTTCGTGGATGGCGGAGTATGGAGAAGTTCCTCCCTCCCCTCATCTTCCTCTGCCTGTCTCTCTCTCTCTCTCTCTCTCTCTCTCGATGGTTACGAACGCGCGAAGGGACGAGGGTTGAAAAGTCGCTAATAAGCGGAGCGGAAGAGCGTGCGAATGAAGGAAGAGCGAAGAAGGAGAGAGGTCGACCGAGAGAGTGAGAGAGCGAGAATGAGGAGGAAGGGGTGGAGAACATCGCTCACTCCAAACTCATAATCAAGTAATCACAAATGACGTAGGGGATATATCGAGTGGTACGTTTCACCTATCGGCTAATTCCCTATATAACGATATAACTATATGTCAAGCCAAACGTCAGGGGCGCTCAAAATGTTTCCCTCTATCTGTCTCTCTCTTTCTCTCTCTCTCTCTCTCTCTCTTCAATCCATTTTTGCGCTGTTTTTTTCCAGCCTCATCGATGTCTCCATATGCGCCTCGTATAACCATATTTTGTCTATATCTAGCCATTCGCAACGAATCTGCAACCCTCCATCCTCTCGGTTCCAATCTTTCTCACCCTCTCGCCGATTCTTCTCGACGACGACTCATCTAGCCGCCCTGCCTCATCATCTCCTCTCGTATTTCTCGTATACGAGCGCGAGAGGCCAACAGTGATGGAAAACATTCGAAAGTCTCTCTCCCTCGCTCCCATCACGTGCCACTAACGGCATTCTACACGATATATATACATACACAAATATATCGGGGCGTATATACTCGGATATTTTTAATTAATCGAATTATTGAACTGTATCGCAATTGAATTGAATTAAGTGTCGCGAGTGATCGAGCTAGCTAGCGAGGCATCGGATGAATCCGTCAAGTCCGCTTTCTCCCCGACCCTTCATCCCTCGCACGACTGTTCTCCCGCAATATTGAACTCGCTCTGAAAAAAAAGAGACAGACGAACAATTTTTACCGTCATTAAAGCTCTCGAGGGATCTTCTCGAATTCAGGTTGCGCATATTCTCGCGAAAGCTCTCGTCTCTTTGGAATCCTCCATCGACATCGTCATCATCATCATCATCGTCCCTTATGATACCACACCACCTCTTCGACGTCGTTCCAATTTATTCATTCTTTTTGCAGAAATTTATTTTACCCCTCGTCCATTCACGTATAGGAAAAAGGATAGAAATTATCCACAATTTCGATTTTTATGGTATATCACCCTATTTCTTATAAACATCGGTGTCAAAATGATCAACCCCTATTTATACAAAAGTCAATCTACCTACCAACCACCATCCCTAAATTACCTAGATATCATACATCCTACATTCTGCACTATGTAAGGTACATCCGGTGTCGGACGTTGTTTCATCCCTTCGACCAGTTCCATCGCTCAAAGTGTGAATAAATATCTATATGCATCAAGATATATTTATAGAATACATATACATAGATATAAATGCAACGCACAACCGAAGTTGGCTGCTTGCATCACGAGAGCCAGACCTCCCCTCCCTCCTCGACCCCCCCTCGTCATATACCTACACTGTGGCAACAACCCTCAAAGTATTCCCCAATGCACAGCAACCAGTAGGCTACTTGACGTATTTCAATTAACCTTATTGCCGTTCGGTAGTTGTACGCCCGGCAAATGTCAAACAAGCATCGTCCACGTTACGAGAACGTATGCAATGTGCATCTCTATACCGATGCGACGGTATTATCGTCCCACGTGTTATATCTATATATTTATCGGTGCATCGGGTCTCGTACGTGGGTAACTCTCGTTCGAGGGAACGAGGGCTTGCGACCCCTTCGTCGTTTCTCTTGCTCTCTCTCTCTCTCTCTCTCTCTCCCTCTCTCTCATTCTCTCTGTCTCTCTTTCTTTCTCTCTTTCTGTCTGTCTCTCTCTCTCTCTCTCGCTCTCTCTCTCTCTCTCTCTCATTCTGTTACAGACACGATGCCGAAATTCGGGATATCGATAATAACCACGGTTGGGATAATCGTGCGAACGACGACCGAACGCGAGTTTACATGGTTGACGCGACGAGCTTTCGCACTCGACCTCGCGCATTACTTCTAAATATATTTTTTTATAAGTCTTATATTCGTCACGTTGTATTTTCCATCAAGTACGAAGTTTCTCGC
This sequence comes from Netelia virgata, assembly GCA_951802705.1. Lineage (NCBI taxonomy): Eukaryota > Metazoa > Arthropoda > Insecta > Hymenoptera > Ichneumonidae > Netelia > Netelia virgata. The sequence goes on from OX637868.1 coordinate 4,950,326, forward strand.
AGACGTTATATTTTGAGGATTTACGTACTTACGATATATAGTCCGCGTCGTTCGATGGAAACAAAATGGAATACAGGGAGAAAAAAGGCTCTCATTCGATTTCAATTAATTTGCAGTGGTATGAAACGAAATTTGTTTGATTAAAATCGAACTTATCGATACTATTTCGTAATTTGCAAATTGGACGAGATGGATTTTATTTGAAAACGGATTTTTCGTTTTTAAATTCGAATATTGAAATGTAGAATTATTATTATTTTTTTTTATGAATACTTTGCCCAGCCTCGGCCAGAAAAATCTACAGCGGTCTTTCGAGTACTCGACGTCATTCGTTCTCGCGAGAGACTCATTGTACTTCGCGGTACACCCTGGACACTTTTTTCTCATTTTTTTGGAAAAACCTTCGCGAATAACATTTTTTGCCTCTTAATTTCTCTCTCTCTCTCTCTCTCTCTCTCTCTCACTCACTCACTGTTTCTCTCCGACTCGTCGTTGCTCGTACAAGTGTAACAATACAAGCCAGCACTTTCCGTTCTCCCTCTCACTTTCGCAGCTCGCGACGGACAGAGAGAAAGAGCGAGAGTTTCATGCTCAGCACATGAGAGCTTTTTCATTGTTTCTCCCTTTGTGCGCACTGCCTTATTTTACACTTTTCTTTTGTTAAACAACGTCGTCCAGCGTCGCCCGGGTGGTTTTCCCCGGTAATTTCTCGTTGCTGCCCTATTAACGTCGAACTTTACCATTTTTCACTCTTTTCTCTCTCTCTCTCTCTCTCTCTCTCTCTCTTAACCTTTTCTTTTTTTCGTGACGATCGACCCACGAAAGAATCTCCGTTGCTTACGATGCTCGCGAAATAATTCTTAAGCAACAATCGTCACTTCAACCTAACAAATTTATCAAGCCTGACTCTCGTTACCCCGCCGATCGCCATTACCCCGTCACCTTTCCTCATACCGGAAGGAACGTTCTACGCAGAAGTCTCTCCCGGTACATGACCGAGCATCGCTATCTTGTATTTCGTGCATAAAATACCGCCTGTCGCACCCTCTAAAAGTCCATAACGGTCCTCGCATATCGGAGAATAAGAGAAAGAGGCGTGTTAGAGAGAGAGAGAGAGAGAGAGAGAGAGAGAGAGAGAGAGAGAGAGGGTGAGCAATATACATATAACGAATGAGAGAGCAAGACACGATTCGGAACACCTCGATGGGTTGTACAAGAGGACCAAGGAGAGTGCAAGAGGAATGGGGTGAACGCGGGGTTTATGGAGAGAGGGGGGATACAGCAGAAGAGGATGGTCTAACCGAACTTAATTGAATCCCAGTCCGAATGTATAATATGTAGACTGCTTGCATAATGTCGTATGCCCGTGGCAGAGGTTGTCAGAATGCTTCGAATCTATCGTAGAAATAGTACTCGGGGCTTGGTTTCCTCCGGCTTCGTTACTATACCAGGTACTATACGTATAATCACAATTATATATACCTATATATGTATATATGTGTGTATAAATATATGTAATCTGTTCGTTCTGGCAGATCGGTCCGGCGAGACTTTGAGAACCGTCCGCGGAATTAGATATACAATAATGTAAGCAGAGCTCCGTTGTGGTGTAAGGGTTGGCGGTGGTAAGGTCATGTATATTCATACATCGGCCAGCCAAACCTCTCTCTCTCCTACCTACCGACAACCTCGCTCTCCGCACCCCTCGATCCTCCGCCACCAACTTCCCCTTCTTCATCTCTCTCCCACCCCTTCTCTTTCCTCTCTCTCTCTCTCTCTCTCTCTCTTTCTCTACACTACTGTTAGGCAAAGCACACACCCTCGATGTTCCCTATCCGCAACCCTCCCTGTCGCTTATGTAGCCCGACTCTCCACGCGCGCGCTTTTCAACCCTTTCGACCATCGGACTCTCTCTCTCTCTCTCTTCTTCTTCTTCTACCTCTCTCTTTCACTGTCTCTCGCCAAACAACTCTCGGGATATAGAGAATGGATTTATGCTGCATTCTCTAGCGGTTTATGACTATGTGTATACATAAACGCGAGGCATCTTTTAAGAAGCACGTTCGAGAACGTTCCTTTATGATTGTGGCTTTATGGTTCAAAATGAGGGAGATGATGGTACGAGGGTAGTTGTCAGTGACGACGCTTTTGTCACGATGCGTAAAGCGATACAACGAGCTGGTAAGAGCGAAGGAATCAAGTTCTGGTGTTTTTAGATTGTATTCGCGCGAATATTTCTTCATCGAAGAATTATAAATTTTTGTTTATCTTTATCATATTATTTTCTTCCATGTATCAAAAAATTGTAATAATTTTGATAAAACGAAAAAACGCGTCGTAGTGTCGAATGTTGGATATAAATACAGACGTGTTTTCTTTTTGTTGTTGTTGTTTAAAATCAGTCGATTTATCCGCTCGAAGGTCGAGGTGCCGATATAATTATTGAACGCGACTTTCGATATGCGACTTTCGTATGGAGATTGTTACGCGGTGGCATTGTCGCGAAAGAAAAATTAATCGACCGTTAAGTAACGATGATTACACAAGTGGCGAGCGATTGTCATTATGAGTTCGTTGATTAATGTGAAATGGTGCATAGGGCAAACGTTAGATAAAACTAGTCGGTGGGGATCGAGTACGAGCGAGCTAATGGTTGGCTCGTGTCGAGAGAACGGGGCAAGGACGATCATCGAGAGGGAAACTGTTATGTCCGAGTCGTGATCAAACAATTCGTAATAAAAGAACGAAGCCACCATTTTTTTCTGTGTCAACTCGCTCGACGACAGAGCCAACGTGTCAGGAATGAAATTAACGTTGCGATGTTCCTGTCGATAAGGCGAAGAAAAAAATAATATTCACTCTCCCCACGTTACTGAATTATTTTCGTCCTTGAACAATGATAATTCCATAATTTTATGATTCCATCGACTTTCGAATAATTTTTCATTATCGACCCTCGCCTCGAATACGATATTCATTCTCTCGACGTCGTCTCGTCGAGATGCGACGTTTAACCGTGGTAACGATATCGAAGTATAATGAGGACGGGAAAAAAATATTTACAAGTAAGATCTCCCTGGCACGGTTGACTGAAGGGTGGTGGTGCACTGTTCGAGGGGTGGAAATAGACTTCATTATAATCTCGCGGGGGATTTTCTCACCGCGTACCACGCTCCGTACCGCCGTTTCGCATTCACAATGAACACGGAAAGGGAGCGACGGGGAGTGAACGAGAGCGAAAGAGAAAGAGAGAGAGAGAAAGAGAGTGGGAGGATGAGGAAGGGGTAGAAAGGATGGTCATTCATTTTAATGTCCATTAAATGCAGATCTCCGACGAAACAGACGTTTTACCCTCGTACTTCTCGAATCTTATTACTCGGATCCGTAATGAAGTCCTTCCACCGTAGAATGGCGTATTACTTACTCCCTCGTGATCCGACAAAAAAACATTTTTCATTCTCCGATCTCCGATAAACTAAAAATTTACTTCAACGAAATATAAATTACACGATTATTTCGTTACCATTACATAATAACAGTCGAAAAACAAAACAAAAAACTAATAAACGTGTCGTACAATTTTATTATTTCGTCGATCAAAACGCGCATACGTGCGAAATATGCAAAAATGTTTCGTCGCATAAATCATACAAAAAAATGGATTTCTACTTCGCGGAACGGAGACTCGACGGTGTAGAGAGAAAGAGTAGTAGCTATATATCCATGTACACATATATATCCTGGCAACATTCTGCGCAATCTACCCTTTCTATCGGTCCTAATTTATGTTGAGTAAGGTAACAGTAGCAGCGAGGCCCTGTAGCACAGCAACACCCAGCACACAACCCGCGTCTTGGGTGCTTTCGCGCTTCTCGGTATTACACATACATACACACACACACATATATATATATATATACATATCAGTATACACATATCTACGTATACACGAGAGGAAAGCTCGGTAATGTTTCAAGTGGCTTGTCTGTTGTTAATTTACCCCGCACTGTGGGGGCCTTGATGGGGGTCTGTCTACCCGCTGCCACGCTCTAGTCGTTACGATAAATCGGTCATTATCTATAGTACGTATATACTCACATACATATATATACATTATCCATTATATGTATATATATACATTATCCATTATATGTATATATATACATTATATACATTTTATGTACATAGATATATTTAAACATACGCGTACATGTTAGATATATTATTTATGTACCACTTTCCATATATATATGTATATTGTATTTAAAGGAGTGTGCTTATGTGCCGCGAGAGTACGGGTTATACATAATGTATATAGTTTACAGAACCGCGGCGTGGAGAATTTTCGATCTATTCTTAGCGTGGCCACAGGGCCACTAGGCGGGCTCGAGGTGTGCGGCGGGAAGCAAAGCAGGCGGCTCGTTAATTAGTTATACTTTTGTCCAACCCCTCCGCCCTTCAGTCACTCCCTACCATCGCTATCAAATATATATATATATATATATATACATGCGAAAGCACTCAACCAAACGTGAATACCGACTGCAGCTGTTTATGACCCGTGAGTATAGTTAGGAATTGGATGCTCGATGTGGGCAACCATACTGTTTCATCCTCCTCCCCTCCACTCGACGAGACCCGAAACTTCTTTCACTTTGGTCGAAGGAGAGTCGAGTCTCGCAACGGCCACACGAATATATATATTTTACGTACGTAGCCTCCTCATCATCGGCCGAACTGAGAAGTTTCCACGAGAGTGAGACTTCCTAACAGTCCGAAGCAGAGTCAACCACCCTCGCGAACTCTTCTACACGTCTGCTTTAGTAATGTATGCATAAGTTTGCTGGAGTGAGTGGGGGCCAGGAGGAAGAGGGAGTGTTGGAAGATTTTTTCTCTTTTTATGTACATGTACGTAGTCGGGACAGTGAGAGAGTTGAAGAGAGAAAGAGAGGGAGGGAGAGAGAGAAGGAACGAGAACGTAAGCATATGACGAGAGAGGGTGGGTCTCGCGAGAGGGATGGAGATAGAGCATAATGTAAGGACTACGAACCCTTTTTCACGTATTCTCGCGCAACCCCTTTGCCTCGTCGCATGACGTTACGAGAGAAAGAAAGGGGGAGAGAACGGGAGAGTCTCGGCTGGAACATTAATATCGCGAAATGAAGCTCATTTGCATATAAATAAGGTGGGATGATGTTGGTTGGGGAGGTAGAAAGGGGGGACAGCAGCGTGCAAGGGATGAAGGAAAGAGTACGAAGGGTGGTTGCGCGCGAGAGTAAAGTAGAGGTGCTGCCTGGATAAACTTCTCTATATCTCTCTCTCTCTCTCTCACCCTCACCCACTTTCGTCTCATCCACACCCTTTTCAACCCTCTCTCTCTCTCTCTCTAGCTCGTGCCTTCGACCCCTCGACGGAGAACGTCGAAACCGACGCCCTGTGCTTTCCTGTGAACTAATTACACTTACGGACAAAGCGATGTGGTGTCGCGCGGCTTTTCAGGACATCGCGAACCTCGAACTTAGGATAAAACGGATCACTCGGAACTAACGATAACGCGTGAGCTTCGTACGAACACGTGATGATTTTCCGACTTCAACCCTCTGGCGAACCTCCCCTCGGGAACGGACGAAGTTATGGCCGAAAGATCATCGACGAGCTTCGTTCTCGCGAATTAAAATCTTGGATTTCGTAAATATCTGTAAACACGACCCTCCTTCTCATTCCCTAGTGCGAATAACTTACGCGCTAGCTTTATCCCCAACATTCTCACCCTTATCGTTCTTCGGCTCGAATTCTTTGAAAAACCATCGCGAGATACGCGCGATAAAAATACGTATTAACGATTCCGGAATACCGAGCCATTAGTCCAAAGACCGGGCGACCAGGTTCTCGTTCTATACGGCCTCTAACTCCGAGGCTATCGTTTATTAAGCACAAACGGATATTAATGGATTTTTACACACGCGCCAAACTAACGCGTGTACTTTTTTTCCTTCTCTCTCCCCCTCTCTCTCTCTCTCTAGACCATTGGGATATTCTCTTTCCGCCGTCTCTCGTTTTTTTTTCACCCCCTTCATCCCTCTTTCGTATCCGCACACAACAACACACTTCGAACCTTGCCATCCCCTCCCACGTTCTCCTCTCCACAGGGCACCAACAGAGTTCGAAGCCAAATCCAATTACTTTTATTCGGGCAAAATGAGTGCAGCTAAGTCATTAATACTAATCAATGGACGAAGCGGGACCAACGCGCGCGTGAGTCTCGAGCGCGCTCTCGCGCACGGCTCCCTGTATAGGAATTACCCATAACTCAAACGGTTAAATTACTTTATTGCAAAAAACTTGCGTTTTTGTGCGAGCGCGTATATTTGCGCGGGTTGGTGAACGACCAAACATACGTACGAACGGTGAGGAGCGAGCAAGAGAGGGTGCGAGAGTACATATTACCCTCGAGGCTTCGAAAAAAAAAAAAAACTCTTTTTTTTTACCCGACGACCCCGCCCGTATTGCGCATATACGTCGGTATTGTTAAAGGCCGGGGTGCCGATAAGTAATGTTTATCGTTACATTTCCAACGACTCTCTGCAGTCAACCCCCTCTTCCGCCCTTCGTGCCTTCCCTGATGCCATGCATCGGCTATATAACGAACCACCCCTCGAATCCACCCTCCTTCCTCTCTCTCTCTCACACACACACACTCCGGTCAGGGAAACATTTTTTTTAACCCACCATCGGGGCCACTCGGTTCGTTTTTCGCATTAGCGAGATGACCCGTGCTCTGACGAGGAGAGCAATTTTTTTCGTTTTTTTTCTCTTTTTTTTTTTGTCGTTTCGAACGATTCCAGAGTGAATTTACAATATTATAAATACGAGCAGACGAGATGCACTTTTCTGCGCTTTGTTGCCGACGAGATTTTTCCTCCTTCTCGCTCTTTCTCTCTCGCGTGTTCGATACGATTGGCATGTACGTCGTTATGCCACCGTTTGTGCATCAGTGTTCGTGTATAATACTGACGTAGTTTTTGTTCGACTCCCTCTCGCAATTCGAAATTGGTATTGCCCGCGATTATGCAAGCCCGGTTTACTCAGACGATCGAGTAAATAGCCGGTTACTTTAACTGCGACCAACGTGTGCCTCTCACTGATTATACATATATATATATATATATATATTTGTATATAAACGAGGGCAATACCAAAGTGCACACCAGGAATTTTATAGTTTGCGCGCGACCCACCCCTCAATCCGGCGAAGCTAATCTTCGCAAATTGATCTGGTTTACATATCTACCGAACGACTCTCTTTCGCTCGAAGTGTTCACTTCTGATGCAATGTACGTACCCGAGTTTAAATCTCATTGAATCGCGTGTACCAGCCTTTTCCATTCGTTTGGACCAATCGTTCGTGTTGAAAAAATTTGTTTGTCGAAACAAAATTTCGTAACTTGAAAAAGTTTCTCTAGATCGATAAGTTTATTGGAAAAATTGCCTCGGAACTCTTCGAGTCAGGATAAGATCAATGAAATAAGATTTGGAACATTTTCGCACGGAAATCTGGACGAAAGTCGACCAAATTGAAAATTTGACTATTCATATTTTTCTACGTAACGTATTTGTCCCAATCATTCGTGTCGATTTTTAGCTATTATTATTTGAAATACGTGTATGGTTTATAGATCGATGGTTGTGGCGTCGATATATTTTTTTACCCCAATTTGAAGAAGCTAATGTATTCTCTGTGTCGAAGTTCCACGCGTGTAAATATTTACATATATATATATTCTATAAATCCACATGGACGATTGCATTATCGTTTCGTTGGTCGAGAAAAAAAAAAAAAAAAATAAAAAATTTACGAATTCATGAGACCGGTCGCTGAAAAAAAATTTCCCATCATACCGAAAGCATTTATTTTTATGAAAACGGGCCGAATATCCTCTTTCCGCGGACCTCGCACCGCGGGACCAATCGGTCCAATGAGGTTATAGTCACGCGCGATTTTGTTTTTTTTGCTTTTTTCTGATTTTTTTCCACCAACCAACACTCTTCTCGCAGCGCTCTCCTCCCCAACCACCACCTCCTCCTCCACCTCTCTCGTAAACATACATTTCTGCGGCTTACTACGTCACCCACACACTTTTACAAGTAAAATGCTGAGCGCCCATACATTTCGTGTGGCTAATCCCCCTTGCCTCGTCCATTTAATATGCAGTGCCCATATCGCGCTGGCGTAGAGCGCATACGCGGTGCCCGGCGTTTACGAATTCACGCTGGACAGCGAAAAAAAAAAAAAAAAAAAAAAAAAAAAGATTGAACCGAAACCCCGCCGCCACCCCCTCGTTTCGACCACCCCCTTCTCCTTCGTATAGAAGGCGATTTTCGTTCGTTAGCTATTGACCGGGCTTTATCGGAGGAGAAGCGTGGTACATTTTTTGCCCCACCCCTTGCCACCCCCTCTTACCGCCTCCCATTCAACCGCAACTCAAACCGCGAGACCACGACAAAAAAATCTCGGTATGCGGAAAACAACTTCCCTGATAAGAACGCATTGCTATCGTAGCGGTCAACGGTTTTACGAGGTGACGAGGAATGCGAAAAAAGCCAAAATCGCCGTTTGGGAAATACAGAAAAATAGGGTTATCGCGGGGAGTTTCGAATACCGTCGAAATCCGATTATTTTTCATCTCGATTTTTCTTTCGCGATCCTTTCGCGATGTCGTGAATTTTTGTATTTCCTTTTTGTTCAATCACCATGGAGAAAATAAAATAAAAAAAACTCCGATCGGTTCCCTACTGTGTCGTTTGGTTGGTGCCGAGAGCTCGTGAAGAATTCTTTCGTCGAATTTGTCGGGTGCACCCAAAAGGGAAGCTCTAAAACGCTTAATCTGTATCTAACTATGGCGATACACGTTCCGCGGCATATTTCCATTCCATTATGCAAAGTGGCAGTGGTACCGGTAACATTACCGCCCGTATAGTTTCAACCGATCGCCGGGGTACGGGAGGGAACGACGGAGAGAATACCTTACTAGGCATTTCAGCGCAAACGTGCCATATACCACACACCGACAGACACATTTATATACGTATATATATATCCTGCTTTATCGATTTATTATAATCCGGCATATGTCTTCCACGAGATACCCCTTTCTTCTTCGAGTTTAGCTGGCTTATCGCCACGACCACTCCAAACACGATGCGATTATAATGCGAAAATAATCAATTCTCTATCTTTCTCTATATATACATATGTGTATATATATATATATATGTGTGTGTGTAATCGCTGCAAAAATATCCGAACGTCCGATATTAACCGAGGATTTTTCGTTTTTCACGAATGTTTTCAGGATAGCGACAGGAGTAGCGTGGGAAGTCCTGAACCCGGTTCCGATGTCTTGCACGAGCAAAGAATGTTGCTCGAGGGGATGAAAAATTCGCGAAAACCAAAGAGAAGCATTTCGCCCGAGAACATGTCGCAGGCAAAATGTGCGGCCGAGGCACAGGCTCATCTCAATGGTACAAGTACGTATAGAAAGTTAAACCAAAAAAATTATACACGTCGAACAAAAAGTAAGAAACTTCTAGCTAATTTTTGTAACGGGGGAAATAAATAAGTGTTCCGTTCGCTGGAAGACTCGAGCTTGTTGTTGGATGAAAGAAGTACTAATTAATACGACGACAAAATCAAGAATCCTTTTGTTTTATGAAAATTTCAGTGGCGGGGATGGTCACCCTTCAAAATCTTCAGAATTTCGCGAACCTTCACAATCTGCCGCAGGTCGCCTCATTGGCGGCCGGTCTTCAGAGCGTGTCGGCGAGTCTGTCCAGCAGTCAGTTGATCAATACCCCGTTGAATCTGACAGTCAGTTCGTCCGGTATGTTGACGAGGCGATGAATCTCATTACGTATAATTATTGCATGCCATACATAGAATATCACGAAGAACCCATAGGATTATCAATTTTCATGAATAGCCGGAACGATACCAACCTCGTCGAGCGCGACAACGGTGCCGCACCTACTACCTCCGAGTTCGACCCCCATGGCGACGTTACCCCAGTTACTTTCGCAGCCCCAGCCCGTGGCGATGCCCCAGTTCATACTAACGTCGGGTCAGCTAGTCCAGGGTATCCAGGGTGCACAGCTCTTAATACCAACGTCACAAGGTGAGTCTCCAACCTATTCGACCCACCACATGTTATAATTCTCGTGATAACGATCGAGAGAAAAATTTGAGGAAACCCTTTCGATCGTCGACGATTCCATCGTTCTAGTCCTCTTCAGAGATTCACGAGTGAAACCACTATAGCGTTCGGACCTTAATCATACTCGCACAGCTGCATAATATTACTCAATCGAGTTTCCGTGGATGTATATATATATATATATATGTACATATAATATCATTGGTGGTAGAAGCGGCCGCAGGCTTCGTGTTGGGGACTATCTCTGGCCAGTTCCTCGGACCAGGAACACCCTGGCTGTCGTCGCGTCCATACTTAGTGCGGTTCTAGGGGCTTGAAGCAGGCCGCGCCGAGAGGCGAACAAGGAGAGGGAGAGAGAGCTAGCAAACTCTGCAACTAATTTCAATGTATAATTAACGTCTCACTACCATCCCCCTTTTGCCACGAGACCCTACTGGCGCCTTCTCTCTCTCTCTCTCTCTCTCTCTATGCCTTTCGCTGTGGCCTGCACCCGGCACTCCTCGTAGTCTTCTGTCCATAACTATATACGTATGAACACCCCACGGTCGAAGTCGTGGTGCGTTGGTTCGTCCATTCGCCACCCCTGACCGCCCAACCCTTCCGCGCTTACTCTCCTACTCACATTAGGCATCGTCTTCGTCGTCGTCACGTCCGCACGTCCTCTTCGTGCCCAGGCACAGTCGAGTTTCGGCGCAAGGATTCGATGGTTATTATATCGATTCCGAGCTAGCGCGCGCCGAAGACAAGACATATATCTAGCTGCTAGCTTCGCGCGCTAACTTAGTTTTTACCCTCCCCAGCCGACAAGTTTGGTTCTCTCTTGCATGTAGCAATCGGGTAGAAGTTGAAGCCTTCTCGACCTAAGTGAATTGAAGTTACCATCGGTATTCGCATGTATGTGCGAACCGACGCCGAAGTTGACGGACAGAGCGATGGTAACGTGGAATTGCATCGAGCGTTGAGGGAATGAATGAGACGAGGGTGGAAAGTCAGTCACGTTCGTGCGACAGCGTAGCGATCGAATTAAGATCGGTACCGATAGTGACATCTTTCTCTTCGTCTACCACACGTATCGACCCTGTTTATGCCTAATTCGCGAAATTCCACGACGAAAATCTTATCGCGTATCCATATCGCGTAGTCAGACAGCCAGAAAGACACGATTTACGTCTGTTTCGCCATCAACTCGTTTACGTATGCGTATAAATCTAAACATCGTAATCGGTTTATTATCTGGCTTATATGCCCTGTACCTTCCCCTCCCTCCCTCCCACCCCGCTATCCTCAGTACGTGAAACTTTTATGGCTGCGTTGGAATACGGGATTTGCTTAGCCAAGCTATTAGGTACATACACAGGTACTCAAGATCAGTAATCATATTAAGCGCGTGTAGGCGAGTTAATCAGATTAGGGGAGCTGGGAGGTAATCCCGAAACTATTCTAAGTATGATTAGGCAGCTCGGTCCTTCTCGGGCTAGCCCAGCCCAGCCAAGAGATAGAGAGGCAGAGTGTCTGTGTGAGAGAGAGAGAGAGAGTGAGAGAGAAGAAGGCAGAGTGAGAGAGAGAGGGAGAGAGAGGCCAGTGCAGAGCAGGACCAAGCTCACTGTACCTGGTACCCACTATGAAGACGACGATAATAGTTTGCCAACTACGCTGGCCTCCGACGTAACCTGCCCTATGGGTTGCTTAATAATCCCTCTATGAGACTCTGATAACTTCACTACGTATACCCGGATCAACGAAATGTGAACGTTATACGTGCATGCAGCCCCATCCTATATACGCGAAATACACCAAGGGTGCTTCATAGAAGTCTCTCTCCTCATACCCTTACAACTCGAATGCCCGATCCTCCAAGCCAGCCCTGGACCAAACGGAAAAATTTCCTCGCGAAATCACCGATCAAACGTTTCTTTGCTCCTCGTTTCAGGCATCGCGACGCAAACCATCTTGACCATTCCTGTCAGCCACGTGACGAACAATCAGATGGTCAACTTGGCACTTAGCAATGGCCAGGTTGTGACGACGACACTGGCCAACCTTCAGTCGATCGCGCAGCCGCAAACCATGATGAATACAACATCAAGCAATGGTAAGTTGGAATCGAAAAAAGTTACGATAATCGAGGCGATTCGATCGTTCACGTTCATCACAATGGTGTCTTGGTCATCGCAGTACCAACGAGTCCAAATCTCGCCTCGGGCCTGAGTCTAAACCCAGCGAGTCTGCCTCACCTTCTTGGCAACAGTTCCGCGAGTCAACAGCTCCTGAACGCCATGCAACCCCAGCAGCTTCTTCAAGCTGCACAGGCCGCCCAAGCCCAGGCCGCCCAGGCTGCCCAGGCGGTCCAGGCTGCTCAGGCGTCGCAGCAACCCCTTCTCACTACCTCCCTGCATCAGCACAGCCATCGGCATAGCTCGCACTTGAATCATTACGCGGTGAGTTTCCATATGTGATTGTGATTTTTTTCAACAGCTCAACTCTCCGACACACCTTGTGACTCGTCAAAAATACGAATTACTATATTAGTTGGTAAATTAACGGGGTTGCTGATTTAGCTTCGTTCCTCGATCTAATTCATTGATCCGTTGGAGGATATAACGCGGCTAAACAACATTACGCAATTATACCGTTTCGCTGTTTCTCCGTCGGAGCCAAAGTTAATAATTCTCGATCGCGTAAGGGATAATCTCGTTAAAGAAAAGTCCTCGCTCCATTACCGACGTTTAATTCCTCGTTTTCGTCATCTCGGAATACACTTATTAGATTTCATCTTGTTCCGCGAAGTATCGAGAAGCTGCTTTGCTCTCGTCGGGGAAAATGTTCGAAGCGTTTTCCTCTTCTTGTTTCACGAGCCCATAATTGGGCCGAGATAATATCCTTTTGTCGGTGCGACGAAGTAAGGAACGAGGAAAACTTTATAACCAGCTTCTTTTACATCTCTGTGTTGAAACAGTCGTCGGAGAAACATCACAGAGACAGGCTGGAACAATCGTCACCGATGAACGGACCTGTCGTTTCCGCGGCATCCGCGCTCAATAGACTTGCCGCGAGCAACGGTGAGATCACGATCACAACGACCCACGGACCTGGCGGTGGTAGCGGGGTTAAATCATCACCTAGCAGCCTCCACAGTACGAAGGAGGAGGACGACGATTTGCTCAACGATTCGCCAAGTGAGTGAGAAGTGTCGAATTGAAATTTTGACGAATTCCATGAAATCGGAAGTGTCTTATTTTTTAAGAATTCTGTTGATTGTCGCGAGTTTAATTTGTTCCTGGATGCCTCGCGCGTCACGAGTGATAATGGAAATAAACAATGATTTTTATCGTCGATGATCGAAACGAGATCAAGCTGAACAACCTCTTGGTTCAATATTTTCAGACCAACCGACGATCAACGAAGCGACGAACAACGTCGTCGACGGTATTAATCTGGACGAGATCAAAGAATTCGCCAAGGCGTTCAAGCAGCGTCGATTGTCCATGGGTCTGACGCAAACACAGGTCGGCCAGGCTCTCAGCGTCACGGAGGGTCCAGCCTACAGTCAAAGCGCGATATGCCGGTGAGAGCTACGAGGCCGTAAAACTTTGTACGAATTAAAAAACAAAATTCAAGGAAACGAACTCGAGTCGCGATGATGAAGCGCAGTGCGATCGTAAATCACTTGATTGCGAATTATTCGCTCGCCAGGTCACTGGAAATCGCAAGAGAAAATTTTCATTGAAATTTTGAAACGATGACAATTTTTTTGAGAGAACGAAAATCTTATTTCCTAAATTAAAAATCAATACGAAAAAACTAATTTCGATCAGAGGCTTCGGAAAAATGTCAGATTGTCGAAGATCGTACGAAATTGATATAAAAACGCCTTCAATGTCTGATCGAATCACTTTAATCCAAAACAAAAATGAAAAAAGAAATTAGTAATTACAGATATTCGTGCGAACATTGAGAATATTGAGATAACGTCCTTTGACAGTAAAATTACATTTTATTTCTCAAATATGTAAAATAAAAAAAGGAAACAAATAATTTGCTATCGATGATTGCGGTTTCACCGGGGCGATATTTCGCGATAGCCTGAATATCGCGTATCCCTTGAGATCAAACAACGAAAAAAAGACATCTCTAACCAAGGGCGCCCAAAGATTTCGTTGCGAACGAAGGAGAGAAAAAAAAATCAAATTGGCGGAAAAAATATCCGCCGCGGTGAAAACGCGGTCATAAAAAGAAGCACGATAGACGAGTCGGGATTATACTTATAGTTTCGACTAACTTAAGCATTGGTGATTGTTCCCCAGTGCCCTGGCTACCCAGATGTACGCTGCCACGCAGATTGCCTCTCAGCAGCAAGCTATGTACGTTCACCCCTCATGCTACTTAATTTTTATCTTAAAAAAAGAAACAATGAAAGTTTTAAAAACGAAAATCGATTTTAACTCCAATTCCTGCAGTTATACCCAAGAACAAAGAAATAGATAATTTTATGATCTAACTTGGACTCGTCGATGTGGCTCGTCGTTAAAACGAGTCAAAAACAAAAAGAAAAGATAAGAAAGCAAACAGAAAAAAAAGTTTTTTCGCGATCCAGCGATACTAGCGCGTGCACACGAGAGATATTTGCAATGATAGTGGAAAATGTGAATCGCCGATGAGACACTTCGGTGATTACGTAGGACATTTTTTCGATCTACGATCGTCAATCTCGTTGTTGTTACGAATTATTATTTGATTCACTTGTTATCATTTTTCTTCCACAAGCACATATACTCACATACACAAAAAAAACACACACACACATACATACACACACGCAAACACATTCACACCAGATGACGACACAATTTTCCTTTCCAATCCGACCTGGTTCGGAAATCCCATCACGATAGATCACGATTTTGGGTATAGCTGCAGTACTTATGCGACTGGTTTTCTAATCTCGTTCGCGTGACGAATGATAAGGAGCACTTTTGAAATTAACAACCTATCTCTCTTTCTCTCTCTCTCTCTCTCTAATAATCTCTCTATTACTTTCTAATATTTTTCTATATCTCTATATCTCTTTGTTTCTCTTTCTATATCTCTCTTTCTCTATAAATATATATATACATATACGTGTACATATATATTATAATTTACTATATTTATCATCGAGCCAGGGCATTGGCAAGCTTGGGCATGGTGTCGCCAACACGCGATAGACTCGTATTCTCGTGTTCGAACGTCTCGAAGCACGTTTTAATGTTGTGCGCGCGCGCGTGCGCGTGTCACACTTTCTCTATCTCTCAAAATACATACCGATATATGACCGATCGTGTCCGACTGCGACGAAATAGCGACTTTTTTTTTCTTCGTTTTTAAAAAAAAATTATTATTGTTGTTATTTCTTACGCGAATAAATCGATAATTTGCGACACCAGAGTTGGCAACATCATGACGCGTTATCACCAACAACCTACACGCATGCACGCATTGTCAATGTCCTGTTTACCAAAAAAAAAATGATGCATGCCTCTTAGTGCTCCTTTTACTTAGTTATTATTATTATTATTATTATTATTATTATTATTATTATTATATATTTTTAATTTAAAAAAAAAGACAAAAACTGTTCAAACGCGTCCTCGACTCGATTATTAACCGAGGAAGGGGGGCAAGAGGGGGCGTCTAGTACGTTGGGACGGTGGTTGAAAAATCTTTCGAACACGTTAAGGAGCGATCGATTATTCTTGGCTCTAGGTTCGAGAAATTGGACATCACGCCGAAGAGCGCGCAGAAAATCAAACCGGTGCTTGCGAGGTGGATGAAAGAGGCCGAGGAGAGGTGAGTTTTTGATAATCTCCATTAAGTCCATCACGCGCGATAAACTAAGCTCGTTCGAGTCAACTTCAAAACTTCAACGTCTTTCGCTTCGTCCCTCGTTCTTTCAAGTACGTTCGCGTATCTTTTATCAAAATTTTTCACTCGCAACTCGCAACCACCCCCCGACCCTGCAACGTCAAATTCTCGAAATATTTTGCCAATGGTAGAAAAGTCAACGTTGTCGTTCCCGAACGTATTCAAGCTTCTACCGTACGTTATAAATCCCGGAAATTCGTTAAAAGCTGTTCACGTGCCGCGAGGTCAGCGGGCAAGCAACAGCGTGAATCGTGTGTCGTTCGCGCACACCGTGCCGATCCGCACGTTCCATATGTATAGGATAATTTCATTGAGCGAACTGTCGGCGCGTTGGGTGTTGAGAGTCCATTCGCGGCGAGAACCAGTGGAATGAAGGGACGGTTCGGCCGGTGAGGTGGAAGAGGGACAGGGAGCGGGGCAGGGAGAGGATGTCATCGCGATGCAACGGGAACAAACACCCTTATCGTATTTCGCGTGCCCGATTAATCCGTAATCATCCAACAGGATCTCGGCAATGTCCCAGAGGGCAACGTACACGCGCGTACGTTTCTCTCTACGTACGAACCGTGCGAGCGAGCCCGTGCTAAAGCGCCTGCGTACTAATTGGTAATACGCTAATTGAATCTACCTGATTAATTGCGGAATCAGGCATCTAATAAATACGCGATGGTACGAAAAGGTAGATGAGGGGAAAGGGGGGGGGAGAGGTTGAATGTTAATTAGCGAGGGGAAAATTGTTGCTGGAACGGCGCGATTTTCGAAAACCCGAGCGTTCGTCCTGTCGAGACGAAAGTTTGCCTGCGAGATTTTCTTTTTTCAATCACGTTTGACGCGATTCGATCGATTTTGTTCGATAAGTGTTCGATTAATATTTGATTTTTAATATCGTTTTTCGGACAACGGGACGGGTTTTTTTTCGAGCGAATGTCGTCGTTCGGCTAGTTTGTCCTGTTGATTGTACATTTTGGTGATTTCTAACGTTTCGGTAATCGTCATTATTGTTAATCGATCGATATTCTCAAATACATCGAAACTTGCTGATTTATAGAATTGTGTGTACACGTTTGAGCCTTTGTAGGAATCGGAAAGAGAGAGAGAGTGACGGCTATAATTCACGCCACCGGGGCCAATGCCGCAATGAGATTAAGCCAGAGCTCGATGGCGTACGTCGCGAGTATCGATCGTCATGCGTTATTCGTCAGATGGACTGTAGACGATGCTTTTTGTTAAGCTGTACATCGAAATCGAGGGGAAAAACATTACCCGTATTAATTAATTAAATGATAAATTCATTAATTATTGAATCACTCACTTTCGACACATTATTTATTTATTTATTGCCCGTTTATTACTCGGTGGATCAATAATCAATTATTCGAAAAATCATCGGTAACGATTTTTAAATAATTATCTAAAGATTCTCGAATTAATAAAAAGAAAAATCATTATTCGATGGAATATGCTCCGATTGCAAACCTCGCGTCACGATAAAAAACATAATCATAACAAAATAACCATATTGCCCAACTAACGAGCCGTCGCAAGTTCAAAATCGATTTGACCTTTCGCAAAGTAACCGCGGAGATTCGATCGACGAGGCATCGGTAGGGATTCGCGCGTAACACGCCATTCAATCCGCATCGCGATCGGGCCGTGGCATTTTCCAGAACAGCAAACGATTATCCATGCCGCATTCTCGAAGCGTAAAACTAAAAGTGCGACCGTGTGCCTGCCTTCCAACCGTCCCCTTTCCTCCCCTTTCCATACTCTCGTAGTCCCCCTTCTCGCCGATCTCCCACAACACGGGGTTATACCGAGATGTATATAAGCGCGTTGGCGGCGTCGGCGTCGAGAGTCCGGACACACCGGCTACACGGCGAATGGAAAAATGAAAGCGGCTAGTTTATGCGGTGCACGTGCACGATTTATCTGCCGAGTAATTAAACTGTGGACTAATTAAAATCAGGTTTCTGATGTACCCCGCGCGCCACCGGCCCTCCCCTCCTCCCCCCTTCTTCTCTCGTCCGGTGCACTCGACTCCTACCGCGACGCAACTGGCACCTTTTCTCACTGAATTCCCCTTTCCAACCCCTTGCTCTACGGATCTTCGCCTTTCTCGCACGCTACAGTTTTCTTTCTCTGTCTTTTCTGGATTCTTGCGTTTTTTGTTTTTATTTATTTCTTTTGCTTTTTTGTTCAATTGTTCGTCTAGTACTTCTTCTTAATTTTTTCTTCATCTTCCTCATCTCTTTATTCATGTTCTTCTCGCTCTTCTCTTTTGCATCCCATTTGGCTTTAACTCGAGGGCATCCCCTTTTTCGCCCCATTGGTTCATCCCCTATACTCCCGCGGGATCTCACGATCGTATTAGCATATTGCTTTCACAAATTTAACGAAATATCCTTCTCTGCCTCTTCGTTCTCTCTGTCTCTCTCTCTATCTTTCTCTTTCTTCCTCTGTCTTACTTACTATCTCACTTTGTAACGCACACATACACGAACATGGAGACGATGCTAATTCTCGCTGCTTCGTAATTTTTGTTTTTGTTTTGTTTTCCTCCTCTTCATTTTTTGTTCGTTAGCCGGTTTGGCAGCCCGACAGTTGGTCATTCCTCGGGGCTAAATTAAAAAACATAAATTTACGGTTTACCCCCGTCCCGAAAACATTGTCCAAATCAACCCCGGCGAAACTTCTCTCGGGCCGTTGGGCTCGCGCATATTATTCTTTTTGTAATCACCGAGGACGTGTCTCGCATTTGTCTTGACGTTTTGGTTTTCGCTCGGTTCTTATTCGGGCACGGGAACCCGAAGGTTCGACGATGTGACGAGAAGTCGCCAGAATTTGAGTGAGAGTAGGGTCCTTGATTGCAGGTACAGTAGCGGGGCAAGCGCACTTACGGAATTTATCGGAGTCGAGCCGAGCAAGAAACGAAAACGACGGACGTCCTTCACCCCGCAAGCCTTGGAACTACTCAACGCTCATTTCGACACTACTACTCATCCCTCGGGTAAGAATTATTATTTTTACTCACCTCAACTTTTTTGTCCTTCATCGAGACGAAAAAAATTCATTTTTTTGTTTGTTTTTATATCAAAAAAATATATATATACATTATTTTTCGAAACCCGCTGATTCGCGTCGTTTTTGTTTTTTAACGTCGATTACAGGCAACGAGATTACGATACTGGCGCAGCAGTTGGGCTACGAGCGCGAGGTGATAAGAATTTGGTTCTGCAACAAGAGACAAGCTCTGAAGAACACGGGCAACAGGACGACGGTAGGGAGCAAAGGAACGACGGTATAAGTGGAAAACGAAATGATTTCGAGCGAAACAAGAAAGTTAATCAGGTAACGGGTTTTTATTTTTATTTTCGCGGTACCTCGAACGACCGTCGGAAATGAATTCGGCACAAAGAATGAACGTCGCGTACGACAATCTTCGCTAACGCGTCGGGTGTTCCGTATTGTTTTCAATTCTCGCCACTGTCGCGTCGGTAAACCGGAATTGCGCGTATCCTCCCTAACCATTCGCCTCTTTGTACGTTTTTCTTTTCTCTTTCGTATTGAAAATTAAATCATGAAATTTGTCTTTTTTTTGCTATCGCGAAAAATTCGCCACTTATTCATCGGAACTACGAACATCATTTTTGTTTTCGACAATTTAAGGAGAAAAGAAAGTGGAGGTGTTGATAAGCGGGGTAGGGAGTTTCTCGAATAATCGTCAAGTGCGAAGATTCGTCTCGTAATCGTTCTTTTTTGTTTCACAATCGAATCTGAACGCTCGTGGTTATTCGCTGTCGAGTAACGGCGATGAAAAAAAAGAAAACAAAAATGAGGGGAAAAAAAGGGAAATTGAATTATACGATGCGTCTTCTCGCGCGCTACATGTCCAAAGGCCGTCCGCAAGGAAACGACGAATATCAAGAGATTACCAAGTAAAACAAGCAAGCAAAAAAATACACATACACGACGCTCACCACGCACATTGTGATCGAAAAAGAAAGAAAGAAAGAAAAAAAACGTATACGCGTGTATTATCTGTAAATAGTATTGAAATCGATATTACTACTCGTGATTCGTATGTCTACATACCTATATGATTAAAGAAGACGATGAAAAAAGAAGTAAAGGTGTTGAAGCAAATCGAGAAACGACGGACGATTATTATTATGAATAATATTATTATTATTATCGCAATTATTATTATTATTATTATTATTATTATTATTATATTTATTAAACCGAATGCATGCCGAGCCGTATTAGGTGTATGATCGTTGCAAAATGACGCGATGATTGAACGAAGGAATAAACAAACAAAATCGAAAATCGAACTAAAAAAATTAATAGTCCGATCGATTTCATCTTCAGGCTCAAAGACTCTCTACATTATCGCGGATATTTAAGCGCCCGATGAAATCGAATGGTAAGTGGAATTGCAATAACTTCCTTCGTGAAAGTATGTTACGAACGAATGTAGAGGGGGAAAAAAATGTTTTTCCCCCGACTCACGTAAGCTTGTGTCTAATCTCACTGAGGAAATATACGCGATGACTTGAAGAAAACAAATATACATAAACAGATATGGCGACAGTGGGAGCGTAGTAAAGAGAGAGAGAGAGAGAGAGAGAGAGAGAGAGAGAGAGACGTTGAAAAATTATTTAGTTTCCCGAACGCTAGTCCGCAATTGGCGCCTTCCAAGATTCTCATCACGTGGGCAACTCGTAAACCGATCGTTCGCACCAAAAGTTTTGGCCTACCATCGAAATATTTGATTCTTAAACAAATAGAAAGAAGAAAACAAAAAATAGAGAAAATAAACAATATGGTGGAAAAAGCTTTTATATTTGGGTGATGTCTCGGTGGCAATGGGCTGACAAGTATTCTCTAGAATTTCGCACGTAGCCTCGCATGATATTAAAAATAAACTACACGTTTGAAATAAAAAAAAACCAAAATAATATTCAATGAAAAAAAAAACTAAAAAAAACATTCGTAATATCTGTACTTGCAAACTCCCGTAAATTTGAGCTTCATAATGTCGAGTTATACTACGAAGAGGGGAAAAAAGAAGTAAAAAAGGTGAACAAATAAAATAAATACCACAAACTACCGCATAGTCGAAGCACCGACGTGAATAGCCTGTATATAATAAATAAAAGAAAAAACAACACACATACACATACACACACACACATACCCAGACACTCAAACACGTACACTTAGGCATTGTAATATTGAGGTATCTTTTAATAATTAAACAAACAATAGCTATAAAATAGCTAGACTCGTGCAAAGAAAATTTACATGGTTGAAAATAAATGTTTTCTTTTTTCTTTGGCGTATGTGCATATACGGCGCATCGAAGATATTCTCTTTAGAACGAAGAAATAAAAATTGAACATAGCGATGATGTTCGTGACGAAGAAATAAACAAAAACAAAAAAAAAGAAGAAAGTTGTATTATAAAGATAGACGAGGCGATATTCAAAATTCAAAATTTTGATCCAAATCACGTCGAGACGTATGTTGTCCTTTTGATAATGAAAAAAACAAATGTTTGTACAGAGATATTCCGGTTATTAAATTTTGTTATGAAAAAAAAAAAAAAAAACTGCGGAGAGAGAAAGAAAGAAAGAAGAGAACGAAAGAATAAAAATAAATTGTAGAGATCATGTGTATTTTCTTCGTGACATTATATCTAGTGGTTATTATGAGAATATCAACGTGAGTATTATATAAAAAAATAAAAAATAAAACAAAAAATATACAAACAAATGTGAATTGTATTCGTGAGTGTCATATTTCTAAGGAAGATAGATCCACGGGCTAATGTTTCATCGCAGTTCCCATGCAAATTTTGTTCTCCAGACTGACGTCAAACCCAACATATTCACTCTCGAACAACAATCTATCGAAATTATCCGTTACGACAGCCTGACGAATTGTTATTATATACATATGCATATACATACACACACACATATATTTCAATAAATATATATATATATATATATATATCATATTATATATATTCATCAACTTCCGGTAAATAAAGAGGAAACTGTTTCTGAAACATTGCCCAGCGAAACCAAGGTTCCTACTACGTTTTATAAAATGTAATAACTAACTTTACTGCGAAATTTGAAATGTAAATACGTCGCCCGAGTTGAGCTAGTATTCACGATGCAATCAGCAATTTAACGACGCTACGAAAGAAAACAAAAAGAATAAAAACAATTAAATGAATTAAAAAGATAAGAGAAAAGATAAAAAAAAGATACGAAAGACGACGAAACAACTGACGCGAAAAAAAAAAGAAGAAGGGTTAACTCGTATAATGGAAAGTGGAGTGTCGCGACGAGAGCGAAAAGAAAAAAAACAATACAGAAAGAGATCGTTGTCTCGTTGTTGTTTTCGAGACGCTCGATTTTTTGCGAATCGAGCTTGTAAAACTGAAAAAAAACGATCGATCTCGAGGCAACCACCGTTCGTTCGCTGCGAATCGGCAAATTCAGCACATAAGTATACAATTAGGATAAACGCCGTAGTTCTAGTTTGAATGTTAGCGCCTAGAAACGATGTAATATTACGATACGTATTTAATGAAAAAAACAAAAAACAAAAAAAATACAACAACAAAAATATATGAATTTAGCCATTAAGCGAATACCTGTGTAAAATCTAGTAGGTGTCCACAAGAATAAAATAAAAACTTATATTGTGGTACAAATCCTACACGAATGTCGATGAAATTCAATGAATACGTTCGAAGTCTTGGAATCGTTCGATCCTCGGTCACATATATACCGATTTACAAAGATTCGCGATGCGCCACCAGCTCGAAATCAGACTTTTCTCCAACGATTCTCTTGATCCTTCCGGTAAATTCGATGATACCGTATCCCGTGATTCCAAGACCGAGAAGACCGATTAAAATGTAGAGCTTGATGTACGTGCAGAGATAGGGACTGTAGGCGTACGCCACCACCGAACCGGTCGCTTCCCACAGACGGAAATTCGAATACGCCGCTTCTTCCATACCAGGAAACAATATTCCGCTCAATGCTACATGAAACAGAATATAGAACGTGTTTTTACCGACAGTCGTCACAAAATGTCCGAATGTACGATTCGTTCTTAAACCACAAAAGATTTTCTGCCGTGTTACACGTTCTACTTTACCATCAGCTGGTAAATTTATCGATTCACCATGTTCACGATTTTTCGTTGTTGATAACGTGCTAAGGTAAACTAGAAAATGACCATCGATACGATATCGAGGAATAACGAGATCCCTTTTCAATCTACCCATGGGAAACACATTCGTCTCATCCATGTCACAAAACTGCCCCAGCATTATAAGGGATGTATACCAAAGGCGGTACACAAAATTAAACAAAATTGAACCCCTGTTATCGGGACAAGGTTTTACTCACCGTTGATTTGAACGAGCCAGATAGCGTCGCATATACCCCACAATCCCGACATGAGGAAGAATATCAGCCCTTGTTCCGGGGTCGGTTTCCAGAACAGTAGCGTTATTATTATCATCAGATGTAGAAGAAAGGCGAAGATCATGACGGGAATTCTACCAGTAACTTTGACGACCGACCCGGTCGTCAGTGCCGCTATTGCATTAGCAACCCCGTAACATATCATGACGTAGCCAATGTTACTGATACCCCAGGCGCATGAAACGAACGACTGGAAAACGTATGAAAAGCCTTCATATCATTTAATATATATATAAACATATCTTCGCCTTCCGCATCGACGATTCGTAGAAAGCAGATGGGTTGGAACGTTACGTTCTGTAAACTCGTAGACATTTTCAAAGTTACGGTTTATGGTGTCCCGGAGTGGAAAGTGATGTAAAAGTGATGGATAAACTCTCGAAAGGTTTATACCTTTCTATACTTACGGCATTATAGTCGGCAAACAAAAATGCCTGTTCCGCTCCGATAAACATTGTTATCGGCAGAATGAGCAGCTGACTTTTTTCCTTCAACAATTTCAACGTGACGGCCAATAGCTTGAGACCTGCTTGCCCCGTGGCTGATCCAGTTCTTCCTCTGTCATATCTGAAAACAAAGTACCCGAACGAATGGTTTTTTTCTTCAAATTCCGGTCGTTGCTTAGCTTCAGGCAGCTTTTGCCTACACCTTTTGCAATGCCTCTTTCTCGATACTTGGCACGAAGAGTCTCATTATTTTTCGAACGTCTTTACTACCCGGGCGATCCATTAACCGTTGCTGGTATAATGCTTATAATACTATCGTTTTTATCGCGTCATTGGTCACATCATGATGGTCGCTGAATTCAATCTCGAATTATCCGGATGATCTCATTGATAGTATAGAAACAGTCGAGTTTATCATGTATACGTATATCGACGGGTTTTACGACATACCCATTTTCTGTGTTAAGATATCAAAGGGGTGGACGATCATGACGTGAGAGAAATGGACAGGCGTATGGGAATATTGAATTATCGAGTATTCGTGGAATGGACGGATAATGAATCATTCCGGGAAGTCTCCAACTGGGAGAAAGGGCTCGACCCTAAGCTATAGGGTCACATAACCGATAGTTATTCGCATTCATCCGGACCAGTCTTATCTGCATTCCATAGTTCGTTCTGGAGCTTTCTGGCTATCTCCCAAGTAGAGGGAAGTCCATGACTGGGCGGATAATTGTTTTCTTTTCTTTTGACCATAAAAATCGACCCCTGGTCGTTAATTCCGTTCAACCCCTAGTCATCCACGAATCGTTCGTGACTTACCTTGATAAAGAATCGACCCCAAAAGCCACGATCAAAACTGCCCCTGCCATGCACGCCAAGTAAATCCCGGAAATGAGATGAATCCTTTCCGGTGGTGGGGGCTGCAAATTTGGATTGTCCGTCTCGCTGGCGGTAACGCCACAGAAGTTGGCGCCACATACCTCGGCGACGATCGAACTGTTCAGTGTGATATTAGTCGGTACGATGTCCATTCCGTAAGACAGCACTGCAATAACGGCAACCCCAATAAATGACCATCCCTTCTACACAACCATCAAATAGATAGTTTAACTCAAGCTCTAAATCTCTTCGTGTAATCTTGATGCCAAGCTGGCGGTCGTTAATGAATGACCTCATTAGACCTTAGGATAAGGACAATTTACTCGATGCTTGTAAATATCGTCATTATCGCTCCATGGACTGATAAAGCCATTTATCATCATCGAAGAGGTGTGTCATGCAACTTGACAAGGTCACATCGAATCTATTTTATGCCATAATCAATACGCTTATCCAAGTCCCATTATCCATTGCATTATTTAGCTATACACTACAGACGCGAATATATTATTTCACGGTAATTACAGTCTCATCAACGAATACCTTACGTCTGATAATTAACCGTGTAACTTCAGTCTTCGATATCGTTTTATCGACGTGTTGCAATGCACGTCCGGTATCGACGTGAATATCAAAATATCTTTCCGTTTTTAATTCAATCATCGATCCGTAACTAATGCATTTGATTAATCACCTCACCCTCCTCCTTCTCTCTCTCTCTCTCTTTCTCTCTCGATCGAGTAATTTTATACAGCCCCGCTGCGTATCGATTCCACGAGCAAAATTCGCACATTCTCATTCGTTTTTTTTTCTTTTTCATCACATCTCGTGTATGCACGATCGTCGTACGAACCGAGAAGCGTACAAAAATGTATATAAAATGCGAAGCACATACCCGCGGAAGAGATGAGGTTTCCCCAGACCTGAGCCATCTGATAGAACATGAAGAACAGCCCGAAGAATCTCGTGACGAGAACATCAGCACCGAGATCGGAAATGGTTGCGTATGCTTCGGAGACGACCGTCAGGTAAGTGCACTTCGCGCACCAGAGCGGTCCACCCCCAAGGCCAACTGCCAATCCAGCTGGTATCATCGTATAGAATTTTGGATAGAATTGGGCCGCGATAAACGGCATGTAAGCGACGAACGTCAAAGATATCGTCCATTTGCAGCCGAGCCAGCTGGAATAAAATATGGATTTTACTTCAACCACCCTGCTTCTGTGAAATTAATGGTACGCAGGGGGAAAACACAAGGCCAGTAGAGAGCACGAGGATTAATTTCATTTCGACAAAGTGGCGAGATGAAAAACCACGAACGAGATATTAATAGTTCACGAGGACCACCGTCGTGGTCATTCGAGTGATAAAGATTGTCATCGAGGTTATATGACTATATATATATATATATAAAAACGTGATGCATGAACTTGTTATAATTGGATCATCTGGCTCGATTGCTACGAGTTTCTTTTTTATACACCGATACCGAGACAATCTTAGTTCTCCTGTTAAAGCAAATGAGATTCTCGAAAAGTGGGTAGGGGGTTTGAAAGTGACACGATTTATCTCTCCCCGTTGAATAACGCGAGGATCTTCGAAGCTTCGTGGTAAGAATATTCGTTGGGGCCGATCCTCTCGAAAAGCTAGTAGATGTGTCCATTGAGTAAGAGAGTTCTTTCGAGGATATAGGCGAGCTTCGTGCGACGCCAAGCTTATGAATTTCTCTGATTAATGATTTGTAATCTTGGAAGCTGTTCGGATTTCGACCCGACCTTGAGACCCGTACTTCGAGCTTTTCGCCCGTAACAACATTTTGACGGTTGGAAATCAACCGGGCTCTTTCGATCGACGCTTGCGTTCATGACTCGGTGTCTTTTAACGCTGAGGAGGGAGGGACGCGACTCATCTCTCACGTTGAATGACACGAGGTCGTTAAAGCTAAACAATGTAACACGGGTTCGTTGTAATCACGAGCGAGAAAGCCCACGAACGATATCGGCGATTGATAATTTCAATCCACCGAGCAAAATCGACGATCGTTTCGATCATCCAACATCGTTCACGGGTTTAACCTCGTGGAATGCCTCACCTTATCATCAGTACCGGCAAAAAAATGTTGCTGAAAATGAGACTCCCGTAGATCGCAGCCAGTGTAAACGTGCCTAACGACTCGTCGGCGTTCACCGAACTCTGAAGATTGCTGGCGCCCATAAAAGCGGTAAAGTGAACCATAAAAGCGAGACCGATCATCAGGATATTTCTCATTATTCGCCATCTCTCGGATGGCTCGAATCTGGCCCCACCTGTTCCTACACTCACGAACTGACTCTTGTCTCCTTTAGTCGCCGCCATTTTTTTCAAACTTTTAGGATACAAATTTTTACACCACGCACCACAATATAAAACTCGGCAAAAATATCACTTATCGAAGAATCGTAATCTCGACGATCTTCATCGATATTTCTATCGATATTGAAATAACGAATATCGAAACGCTTTTATCACGAAATAATTGAAAATTTTCGTAATCGACGAACGCACTGCAGTCTTCGATATTTAATTGACTTGTTTTAACAACGAATTCCCGCAACGCACCGTGTCTCAGTCGCGATTTCTCGTCAACTCTCGATATATTCGTATTCGCTCTTTTACGTCTTGGCCGTAGTTCTCGTCTCGTTCCTTTTTTCCATCGATAATAACGCTTTATTTTTCTCCGCGAATACGGTGTCGAAGCACTCGATGAATAACAGAGGGGAATGTCATCTCGCGAGAGACTCGAAGATTAGCGGCATCGTAAACGTCGTAAGAAGCGAACGAGTTGAGAAGATTTCCAACGTTGACGTTCTATTATTGTCCACGCTTTATATCGTATGCTCAATACGTTATCGCGATGGATATATCGTCGTTATGTTCCGAGTCTCGTACCTTCCCCGACAACTTCATGACAACTTGTTCTGCAACTTGGAACACCCGCGTATCACGGAAATCGACGTGACTGTGAACCGCCTTGTGTCGAACCTCTCGACGAGTTTACCTGCAACATTTAAATACCTTGAATATACGTTATCCAGCAAAACGATTGTACGTTCAATCGAATCCGGCAAACGTCGGTGGGAAGTCGTTGGAAAAACGATATATATATATTCGCCTCTCGTCGATAACGTCATGATTAATTAACCCGCTTCGGCTCAAATTTCAAAGATATTACGTCTTGATTATTTCCAACTCGAAAGGTTAAGAATTTTTTCCGCACAACTACACTTCGTTCGAAACTTGCAATCGGGGCCAAGCCCTCGGTGCTTCGTGTATCATTCGAACGATCGCAATCTATGGAGATTTACGGAGGAGGGACAGGGGAGTCGATCGAAGAGAGGGGTGGGGGGACAGGGTTTGGAGAGGGGCAATGGTCCTTGACTCAATTGACGGACGTCGCATTACACACGATCATAAACGGTGAGGCAACGCGATCGAGTGATACTCTCCTCGCTGTATAATAACAGTATTTTATGACACGCTACGCTTTCAATGCCTCAAACCCTCTCGTACCTATATATCGACGTACCCTCCGGAATAATAGTGTATTCACATTTTGAAATCGTGTTATAGCGTCGGTCGAAGATTTGAGAAAAATTGTCGAGCATGTATTTTCGAGGCTAATGAAATTTGCGTTAAAACGAAACATAAATTAATTTAACCCTCCCCCCCTTCTTCAGTGAAGTGAATCGAATTATCGAAGTGCACGCACGTGTCGTGAGATCGGCTCGCTTGTATCATCGGTATGGAACGAGGGCTGTATTTTTATGCGTATAACTTTATTATTATGCATTATTCACCGATTGTTTACGAACGATAACGAAAACAAAAGAACGCAGTAAGATAGCGATTTTTGCTCGGAGTAAATTTCAACCGATCGCGATCCTCCGACGATACGCGTTATCGATCGATCGATTTTTCGCGACGGTAAATATGGAAACGATGTTTTTTTTACTATCTTTATTTTTTGTTTTTTGATAATAACGTTCGGGTTTTATGAAAACGGGGAATATTTCACCAGTCGCACCGACGTAGAGACATTCTCTTCGAGTACGTTGGAAAATACGACCTGTTGCAATATATAATTCTCTCTGCTTCAAAGTACACGCCGGTCGTCATATCAGTGTCGTCGTCGACGTCGTCAACGCTGACGCGTGGCACGTAGGGCAGAATGCAAAATTCATCCACGCGCAACACGCTTCCTCGACATAACACATACACATAAACACGCGCACATCAAGATTAATATTCTCGAGGCGAAACGTTGGGTTTTGTCAAGGTTCTTTCACCGTAATTTTATTTATTCCTTTTTATTTCGTTGTCCCGTTCCCGCCAACCGGGATTTTCAAGGGACAATGGTCGTTCCGCGGGACGTCAGGATCGTACAAAGGAAAACCGTTGGACGAAAAAAAAACAACCCCCGAGAAAATTCGCAGCAGCTGATGTGCATTAGCACAGTTGTTCGCGAATTTCACATTTTTCCTAGTTTACGCCCAAGCCGAGAGCTACGCGTGTAACGTACAAAGCAATGGTACCCGAGCCGTACATAAATCACGACGATTAATGTTTTCTATTTTTGTTTATCCTCTTCTCGCTCTCGACAATTTTGCCGAATCAAACATCGAGGATTCTCTTCGCGAAGTATAAATGGGGAAAAACCAGATCGGTGACAATTTCAAGGAAACCCGTTGATTCATTTTGTTTTTCAACCTCGTCGCGTTACGATCGTTTGCATTTTATTAAATGGCCGTCTCGCTATATCTCTAGCTTCGTAAAAGTATGAAAAATTGTAATAAAACGAAACGAGACGATGTACTTCGCGGTAGAAACGACGAGGCGCGGGAGAGCTATCCAACGATTTCCGCCAGAATTAGTTATTCTCATGGCTAATTGACTTTGCCACCGGTTGTTATTGCATCAACGATTAATAACCGGTGTATCGTCGATACATGTGTATATGTGTGTGTGTATGTTTACGCGAGCGTGCCCGTGGCACGAGCGCTAAAGCGCTCGGAGATCTTTCCGTCCTGCGGCCTTGGAACGATATCATACTCGGCACCTTTCACACGAGGCAGTGCCCCGCGGCAGGAGATTGTGCGCGATATACCTTCCTGGATCGGCGCTCGTTTCTGCATCGCCCCAAAGTAATGGAACGTAGGGAGGAGAAAATAACAAACAAAAAATACTTTTCGCCACAGGGCATTATTTCCAATCGCCTGTAATAAAGTATCGGGGTCATTTACGCGCGACACGTGGCACGCAGCCTGGAGTCAATACGAGAGTATCTCGTTTCTTTGACGCAGAAAACTCGAATGTTAAAAATTTTGTGAACACCGTACGTTGCTCGATCGATCGGTCGATATGGTAAAACAAAAAATGAACAAAGATAAAAAAACAATTCAACCGTGGGAAATTGTTTTGTTCTATCGAAGAATTGTCAGGAACGCGTGAATAAATTATTCGCGCTACGAGCAGTTTCGAAACGAGAGGAAGAGATAAAGAATCGGATATTACGAGTTTATTCTTCAACTGGAACGAATTGGTTTTACGAATTGAAATGTTAATCGCCCTGAGAAACAGAGATGCGAAAGGGAGACGGGGAACCGGAGAGGAAGTATATTTCTTCTTCTTCTTCAGCACGTGGAGCTTCAATACGTATATATATATGTCTACGTCGGAGATCTGGTTTCCATCTCGAGCTAGCTTGACTTCGCGTCTCAACGAAACCATCAAGCGCGTTAACGTAACGAGATTTCTATTGTAATAAGAAAACTCGCTACCTGAAGATGGAAAAATACAATTATGGGATCTTCAACCCCCACCCTCCAGCCGAGCGCGTCACGATTCATGCATTTCTCCCTCGGGCCGCTTTCCTCCCGAACTTCGAACGATCCGCCGATAAAGTCGTCGGTGAATTTTTTTATTATTATTCAAACGGCCGCGTCGAGAATGTAAATTATGATTCGAAACAGAGAACGAAACATAGCGGTTAGTATATCGAGGTATATATTCAGCGGTTGGGAAAATATTCCACGCAGGCAGAATGCCGGATCTTTTTTTCCTGCTACGAGTACAGGAAAACAAAAAGAATCTTGACAATTTTTATCGTCGTATATTTCGCAACGTTGCGTAATTAATATATCGCTACGATGTTTAATAAAATTCAATCACGTTTAGATCGATGGTATCTTCTTGTACGATTTATGAAAATTTCGAAAACTATATTAATCGTGCGTGTATTCCCGTAATAGGCGATACGAGAGTTGTGTGCACAGCTTGAACGCATAGCGGATCAAGGACTGGTAGATCGATAACCAGTTATATCGTGGCGTGTCTGTATCAAAATTGAAGTCTCGTAATACTCACGTACGTCGAGTAAATACGGAATGAACCAACGACACGATTAACGCACACGCGATTCGAAGAGATTGGTAATAACGTAACGAAGGTTATTTCGCATATCGAAAATACGAATTATTGAATAAACGATATTAACGCTATTATCGGGTGTAGTTTACATGGGGAGAGGGGACGATCAGGGGTATTGTTGTGGTTAATCAGGAATATTTTGGTCATTTATCGCCGGAAAACGAAAAGCTTCGTCGAACGTATATATTCCGCGTATATATTCGTTCTACGATACGAGTAGATGCTGCGGGCGATATTTCGAAAAGGTAAACTCTATCATCGCACTGAAAATCTACGAATGCGAATTCCATGGTGCACGGAAGTGAAATATCGAAATATTGACTTTGCATTTCGCTGTACCGATTTCTCCGATCGCAGCCACACGCTCAATCGCACACGGATAATAATAAATTAATCGCAGGTAATTAAATAGCGTTCTCGAAAGATAATATTTTACGTCGCGCGAAATAAAACGATATTTTCATTTGATAAAAGTGATTACGGTTTTAATTAAGCTATTTACGAATCAGCTTATTAAAATTAGTTCATTAACATTCAATCGAGAATAAATTCACATCCTGTCTCCGCTGGATTATCGGGTATTTCGACGGTTGCTTAAAACCGCCGATCGCGTTAAATTAAATAGTTAATTAATTATTTCGCGTAATAATAACTCACTGTATTTTGCAAAATAAATATTCCTCCGGCGTATTACGGAACTCCTTAGATTTTGTTCTATTTCACAACCGTGATTAAAATATATCGTAGTATCGTTTAAGTGGGAAAGTGTATCATACCATCGAGCGAGAGCAAGTCAACGCGCTGAGATATAAACGTGACTGGTACACGCGCGATTGAATGACCGAGGTAACTCTCGTCGACTCTCCATTCCCCACCCACTGAAAATGTGCCATTCCTTGCTTCAAGCTCTCGTGGTTACTCCTGACGAACGGGCTCGATATTGTCTCGCCAATGATACTTCGTTCCGATCGTTATCTCGAGTTAAACATATCCACGATGTATCGAGAATTGAACCAGCCACACTCGTATCTTATCTCGGTCTTACACGAGAAGATCATCGTAATTTTATCGTCACTCGACGATATTAAGACCGAATCTAGCATGGCCGATCGTTCAACCTGTATTTCCCTTAAATTACAGGCTTTTTTTTAAGTTTGTAAAAGCTCGTTACGCTAAAAGAGACAGTTTTTGCGAAATTCGAGCGTGACAGTCAAAGTGTCGAGGGGACGAAAAAAAGAAAAATGATTTCGTGAATTTCCGAAGGATGAACAATACCACATTAATCACAATCAATAATAAGAATTTGCGTCGATCGACGCCGGGACTTTAGTAAAAGCCATCATCGTACATATTTCCGTCATCCTGCGATTATTAATTTTCATTTTTTCTTTTTTTTTTTACAACGGCTCGTTCGTTCCACCTTCGAACATTCTCGCCTTTAAACTATATAATGCGACGGGTATATTTACATTATAGCGGGTCGATCAATGCTATCGTCGCGCCATTATTCACGCGATCCATTGGAAAAACTTGACAGCCACTGCGAACGAAACTTTCTTCATTACCCACCTATGTATCGTGCGAAAACGCTCGCGAAGATCACGTTGGTTTATTCGAGGACTTGGGCTCGCGCCAAGTTGACAACGTACGCGTTATATCCGCCGTTGTCGAAGTACAGAAAGTTTTCACGTCGAAGTTAACATTTATAAATGGCTTATTTCGCGGAAGTTTTAGTTCCCGGAACGATCAATCTATACTTACAATTTTCCTTCGAGAAACCGGCATTGCATATTTACTAAAGTGGATGACAAATAGTATTTTTTTATTCCCATGCCTCTTGCCCTTCGTTCGTTTAATCTAGAACGATCGTTTCGTTCGAGACGAAAAGTAGTCAATTTAATGAACTGGATTATTATTTTTTATTGTTACAATTTCGAAGATAAATCGTCGAATCGGTTTGTTTTGATAAATCGCGCGGTTTTTTTTTCGTATACGAATATTTCGTCTTGTTCGATAGGTAGGTATACGAGCTTAAAGGAAAATTTGGGTACCACGATAATGGCGAATCAAGCTTCGCGATGGGGAGTAGCTTGATCATGGCCTACTTTCGTATTCATGGGCTGGTTTTCCATAACCGACTTTGCGTCAGGGATAATGATGGATCGTCGGAGGTTTCCGCAGCTTATAAACCTAAACCGGGAGGGACAGAAATGAAAGGCGATGATCGCTCGGTCGCTATACGGCCCTCTTGCTTGTCGGTTGCTCGTGCAACACAAGCGAAAGCAACATTATCACATGCCAGAAGCGATTTGACTACGGCGCGATGGTTATACACGAGGCTCGATCGAAATTAGGATCAACGTTTTGAACTTCGTCACGCGAGTAAGACCCTTAAATTGGTCGAAAATTCGGTGACGCTAGTTAAACACCGATAATCAAAGATTTTTAATATGTAAAACATACTCGTTTTATTCTTATTTTGAACTTTAAATCATCCATCTTGTAGCGAAGTTAAATTAGACTCGAAGGATCGTGCTACGAGCCAGACGATATTCTCCGTGAGCAAACGACGTCGTAAAGGGAACGAAACAAAAAAAAAGAATAATGAAAAATAAGAAAGACGATAAACTGTTTTTACGATAATTTTTATTTTCTAAGCGTACCTATTATGCAAAGAGGTCGTACCTGGCGCGTGAATCACGCCGGTGCAAAAACCGGTCTGCGTCAAATACCTCGCGAGTTGCTTAACCCAAAAGACTCGAACCTTAAGTTTCCATAATCAAAAAGTTTTCGCGCGCGAGAGACGGCTGGGACAAACTGTCGGCTTCGATAACCGCAGAGGGCGGCTATACTGTGCAAAATACGTTGCGGAAGATGTTACGAACTCTCGGTACTTCGCGTCTATATATACAAAAACATATATATATATATATAAGACATAAAGCTATACCGAACTTCATCCAGCTTTCCGCGTTTCGGCGATATATCACGTACATGCGTCTGCGCCATTTAAAACAACAGGGAACGCTTGAGGTTCTAATCCACGGTTGTAAACTATGCAAAAACAGTCGAGGATACAACGTCGCATCCGGATAACTCAGCGTCAGCTTCGTACTATCACGAAACAGTTTCTGTCACGCCCTCGCTCGTCACGCGGTTCGCGTAATTCAGGAATTGTCTTCGATCGGTACCTACGGAGAAAGCTGAATTCGCTCGTACAAATGCATCTCACGAGGATATACAACAGCGTACGCGTAACGCATCGACCGACGCGCCAAACATTTGAATTTAATGGAAATTCTTAAGTTACGTCGACGGTGACGATATAATTATCTTTTTTGTTGTTTTGTTTGTGATTTTTTTCACAGCCACGTTTGATAAACGATAGACGCGTAGGATAATATAAATTTTTGCTATCGTTCCTGCGTATATTCGTAGAATCGAGAGGTTCGTATTACGAGGAGAATAAAGTACAGGGAGGTCGGACGAATCAGGATTGGAAGTGTCGCGACGGAAAGAGGTAAAAGGGCTACGTCGTCCGAGAATTGCCGGTCGTTTTTCCAGGCTGTCAGCGACGACTCCGTTTCTTCGACTCGTTCGCCTTTTCTCCCTCTCCCCTCGTTCTTTTTAGAACGTATGGAAAATATGTTTTGGTCGGTGACGGTTACGACGATAGAATCGAGAAAAAATTGTCCGAATGTTTTTCGTCTCGATTTTTTTTTATGTCGGTACGGGGATAGACCGAGTGGATGTAAATTCGCAACTTTACCCTCGATAAAGTCTCGCGATATATCGAAAAACGCGAGATAGACGCCAATGACCTGTTTCGTTCGACGGATGAGAAATTTCACGAGCTCCCACCACCCCCATAAAACTACGGTCAATTTCATCGTACGTCAGACGAGACTTCGAGTCCCGTTGAGTAGATATCCTCGCGTCGCGAGTTTTAAACGTCGAGACAGAACGCGAGATAGGCTTGTGAAATTTTTCAGCCGTGCGAGAAATCGTCGTGGATCGTTCGATATTAAAATCAACGAGTGCGATCTAGTTTCGACGACCTACGCTTCGAACGAACGAGCGATGAATTTGCCAGGGCGATAAATTTCGTCCTCGACTGCTACGAGCTTAATGATTAAAGGTACGTTCGATCGAGGATTTTTTTTCTTTCTTTATCTTCTTCTTCTCATTTGTCCCTGTCGACGAAAGCTTTAAAAGGTAAAAGTAAAACAAATGTTTCGATAGTGAGTGTTCTCCTAACGTGGAATGAAAAAGAACGCTCTTAAGGGGTTATTTCGTGGTTGGAAAAATCTTTAAAAGTATAAGATTCATTTCGCTCCTTGCTTCTTGGCAGATTTCGTCTTTTATTCTCTCTCTCTCTCTCTCTCTTTTTCCTCAATTCTTTTTTTCGATTTTTCAGCAATAATGAAGCTCCTTAAGTCCTTTCAGCTCTTGTCGTTTCTTATCGCTTCCGGTAGAAGCCGAGCCTCATCTTCTCCTTCTTATTCTTCCATCTTCACTTCTCCTTCTGCTCGGAAAAACTTCTTTACCCACGACGTGAAACATTATGGGCGAGAATATCGCTGGTGCGGAGAAAATGCTCCGCAGGATGGCTAGTGTGAGCGTCGGAGAGATTTCGTTTCTTGCGATATGCACACAATTCCCGGTGAGCTCGAGAGAATTCTCAAAAGCGTGTATATACACCCTTGGGCGGACGCTCGTTAAGGGTGAAGTGTGTTTCCTAAATCAGAAGTACATACCCGTGACATACGTTTGCCTGCTGGTTCTGTGAACAGGCCGGGAAATGGGTAAGCGTTATGGTCGACCCGTCGGCTTCCTGCGAAGAGAAAATTGAAGTCGAAATTGCCAACTCTCTCTCTCTCTCTTCTACTTTCTATTCTTCGCTTGGCGCGAAATCGTAACGAATGATTTAACATTTTTCTCATTATACGTCGAAGACGAGTTCTTTGTTTTTATTTTTATGAAAAAAGTTTTTTTTTTGTTTTTTTTTTGTTTTTTTCTTTCTTTTCTTTCGTAGTCATAAATCCGCGCACGATTGTTCCACGCGCGGCGAGAGACTCGATCGCCTACACATAAAATCTTTTGCATCTTTCCGTTTGCATGAATAATTTAAAGAGCTATGTTGCATATCGAAGTAGCGAGTGAGATAGATAGATAGATAGAGAGAGATAGAGAGAGAGAGAGAGAGAGAAAAGGAAGACGAGTGAAGAAAAGAGGGGGAAGATCGGTGGCTGTGAGTGATGAGTATCGCGTGTGATGGGAAGAAGCCGCGAAAGTATTTCCCCGGTTTTTTGTGCTCGCCTTCTCGACATACTTATCGACGGAGGAGAGAAGATCACGTATGGAGATGAACATCGACCGGAACAGCATTGAATGCAAGGGGTGGATGCCGCGAGCATCTATACTTCATCCCTCTATCTACACCCGTGTTTCGTCTCTCATGAATCTTAATGAAATCCGCACTGTCGAGAGACGTTCTACGTGACGTCGCGCGATTGTTGTACGAGTAGGAACTCGATACGAACAAATTGTTCGTCAACGAAAAATTCACCTGCGTGTGTGTGTGAACAAAATTCTTGTTCCAAGTCGCAACTCAAACGAGAAGCGACAATAAAAATTTACGTATGATACATTTTAACGAGTTCCGGGCCAACGTAGATTCGTCCAATATATTTTTGAACGCGTTCGCGTATGAGAGCGAATCGAATTCGCCGACAGTCGCGTCTGTTACAACGAGCTTAGGTATAGAAAGAAAATTGTACGTTCGAGTCAGACGGTCGTTTTCGTATATTGTCGACGGAAGTAGCAAGAATATGTGAATAAATCAAATATCGTAGAGTCGGTGACACACGAAACGTCGGATTCGGGTAAATAAAAGTGTACACATTGATAAAAACGTAGGAGCATATTTTACTTCCGCCGATGGGAATACTCCTTTTTTCTTATAACCTCGCGTACATATTGCAACGACGAATGGGAATGTCGTCTACGAGGATAGATAGAGAAATAGCATATGCGACTGATATTACACGATCAAACAAAAAGTATAAGGCAATTCTTAATATCCACGCGAATAAATACGACAGGACGTCTATTTAGTAAAAAAAAAAAAGAAAGCGAGAAATGAAAGGCTTCTCTTCTTTCATTTCTAAAAATAAAAACAAAGCTGGCTGAGATTGAAAACGATACGGCGATACATCGAGATTTAAATTCTCTCTCTCTCTCTCTCTCTTTTCAACTATTTGAATTACACAATAAAAACAAAAGCTAACCCATCGATTGGCCCGATTGCACGAAGTTTGGTCCTTCGGTACGATGTTATTCCCGTTTTTCACGAAATCGGTCAGTTTACTTCATGTAACCCAAATTGAAACGAGTGGAGAAACCTCTATCGGGAATCCGTAAATTTTCGGGCACCTCGTGACGGCTGCAACGGTACTCGAAAGTAGAAGGGCAAAAAAATTTATCGTCGAATCCGTTACTCAGACTTGTATATTTTCGTGTATACCTGTATAGATTTATCCAGGTAGTTAGACGTGTACGATCGTCGACTGTGTGGGAGAGTTTGAATTTGCGACCGTACCAGAAGCCGTGTCACCCTCGTCGTGTATATCTGTTGTGCTAATATGTCCGCAGCTTAAAAATCCGCACGGCAGACCATAAAGCTTCAACGATTCGGAACAATGAAATTTAAAGCCGAGAGGTATATAAATTCGTGCTAAATTCAGTAGAGTTTTATTCTTCCCTCCCCTCGTTTATTTGTCGCCAGGCTTTTACGATAATAGTTAATTTTGAGATGGCTTATCGGCTCGAAAATAGCATTGTTATGCTGGGTATTCCGGTTCGAACGAACTATCGCTAAGTTGAGTGGTAGATGAATTGATTGGTTTTCGACGAATCGGGTTGATTCGATTTACGTTTGAATCATGAAAACGTAGAGCCTGGGGGTCCGACGTCGGCGTCGAGCATTATTGGGGATTGTTTTGTTGGTATACCAGTCGAAATGCGCATGGGGCGACGACTAACACCCTCGACGTGCAAACGACGTTCATCTCTTTGTTATCAGAAATGACCGTGCATTAAACTTTATAATTTTTTCTTATCACTGGAATAAAAAGATTGATATCGATTAAAAAAAAGCTAAGGCACTTTTTCGCTTGGGTGAGATATGGACCACGGATTTATGGATCTTTTATGGGCCTTTTTTTATATCTGTATATATTTTTCCTTTCTCTGTCTCTGTCTCTCTCTCTCTCTCTTTACAAATATCTGTTGGAAGCCGAGATGAGTGAAACCCCTCAGGCAGGGGAGCAGGGCATGTCTTCTGTTACGTCGATTAGTTAAGGGTACAAAGCAGTGTAATGACTCTCATTGCTGTTATCACTATTG
The DNA here is from genome assembly GCA_951802705.1 of Netelia virgata. Taxonomy (NCBI): domain Eukaryota; kingdom Metazoa; phylum Arthropoda; class Insecta; order Hymenoptera; family Ichneumonidae; genus Netelia; species Netelia virgata. Next base: position 4,989,155 of record OX637868.1, read on the forward strand.
TTGTTATTATTATTATGATTTTTATTTCTACTATTGTGCTTTATTGAAACTTTATTTGTATTGTTTATTTTATTTTTATTTCTATTATTGTGCTTTATTGAAAATAACTTGAACTTTATTGTATCATATTATTTCCTCATTTGCCCTATAGCGTGCTAGGGCATAAATAAAAACATCAATCAATCAATCAATCAATCAATCAATCAATCAATCTCTCTCTCTCTCTCTCTCTCTCTCTCTCTCTCTCTCTCTCTCTCTCTCTCTCTCTTTCATTTCAGAGCTGGCTGCTGGGAATAGTTGGTGAAGATGACCGTACCGCTGGTAAGTCAGAACGTTCATGTTCGTTGACACTCGTGAACCGGCGTATTTGCTGTCCCACGTGATAATCGTAGACTAATTAACTCCCTTATATAAAACAATAATTATTGAATAATTCATTAGAAAATATCGTTCTTGCATAAAAAGAACGCGCATAATGATTTTGCCATGCGAAAACATTCGCCTATTAAGGGTAATTTTTCTCGAAAGTATTTATAAACCGTTTTTAATATATTCAAAAATTATATTTTCGTATTTTTTTATATATTCGTTTATTTTTTGTAACTGATACAAATATCTCTCTGTACAATAATAAAAATCGCCGAAGTCACTGTCGTTAACAAATATCGAGGGGGGAGAAATATAACGGGTGTCCCAATCGGAACCGGACGGTTGCCTCAATTAAAACGAGTTTACCTTTGACGATCGGCGCTGATGATTTTTAAAAGCTCAACTCTCGATCGAGCTTAAAGACTGAAGGTTTTTCAATTAAAAAAGTTGATCCGCTTAGTAACTCAGCTGTGTCATCGTCATAGATCGATTCGGCTTACGCAGACTTAAATCTCGCTTGATTCCATTTAAAAACAAATGGCTCTCGGCGATCTTTAAATACGGGATGAAATAATTACGATCGATCCGGGTCGAAGAATGAACTCGTAGAAAAAAAAACGGTTATTGGGATATCGAAACGATAGACCATCGAGACATTCAAGGAAACTATATAAAAGTGCGTGAGAGACAGCGCGAAAGAGGGTGGAAGGAAACACGTAGCGATGAGAATGCGCGTGACGAGAAGCGCGTCGTAACGAGGGGGTTGGTTGTCGGTGTTTGAAGCCGGCGATCTCCAAGCGAAACTTTAGTTCAGTATACGCGCGTCGGTACATTGGGGAAGAGGTCGCTCATCCCTCGTACCCGTAATAATAATCGAGATATTTATTTTTCGTTCGATCGAAAATAATATTTCGGTTAATTCGAAATTTTGACATTCGGCGAGCGTGATGTGAACGTCGTTGGGACAGAATTTTCGTAATGTTAAAAGTGTTGTTACGATCGGTACAACGCGAATAAAATTAAATTGGCATTTTTTCGGCAACACAATTAATTAGAGATACGACGATAATTAGAATAGAAATAAATTAATTAAATAGGATCGATAGAATTTACGATTGCGTGATTTTTATTTCAAACACGTGGTACATGTGCGAACGGGACTTTGGCGTTTAACACGATGATCCTCGTCGAGCGGAGGGCAAACTACTCGACAGCATCGTGAAAGTAAGTGCTGCTTTTATTTTCTTAAAATTATCGCTAAGACATCGCGACTACTTTTGTAGTTACTATTTAAACATTCATTTTTCAAATATTTCGAGTCGATCGGAGAGTCACAATGATTGTGAAGAGGTTACGAGAAAAAGAACGGACGATATGAAATTTCATTCTACCGAAGGATGGAAAATTTCGAAAATTAATTCTTTAAAAAATAAAATCGCCGATATTTCTCATCTCGTGTTTTCGTAACGGCTCGCGCGTAATATGTGCACCATGTGAGACTCTCATTCGTAGCCGTGATAGTGGTCGTGGAATTTTTATCGAAGCTCAGAGTCCATAACATCGCAGCTTCATTGATCGAATTTTTTTCCGTCGTTCGCTGGAATTCGTTTAGGCCTCCTCTTTGTTTATCCATTTTGCTCACGAACATCCACATAATTCAATGATCGTTCAATTTCGAAGAGTGCGAGTCCAGGATGACCGAGAGTCGTGTTCGTCATTTTTCACCCCCTCTGTGCTGTCGGAAGCTCTTTTATTTCTACGAAAAATTAAAATACAAAACTTTATATAATTAACCTAGTAACGTTTCATATTTTTATTCTCAGTTCCAGGAAATTCTCAAAACAACTAGAAACAAAAATTCACGTTAAAGGGAGCTTGTCGAATTTTCCAATTTTCCAAATAGCTCGCCTACGAAGTATTTTTTATAGACTCTGTTATTTTTCATTCTCTCTCGAATAATCGCTATCGATGTTGTCGCGTCGACAAATAAATTGAATTTTTTTCCTGTTCAAACGATTTTCTATCAACCGTCACATATCATTTTTATCGCATATTTCTATAATATATTACTTGACACAATTATTCGCTTGAATGGATATTTAATCAAGCATTGTGGTAACTCACGTATCCAAATGTGGTCCAAACTCGCCTTTACCAACGTAGCACCGCAGTCTCTGGTTTTCCTCCATAGTTACCCTTTGAACTGTGATTGTTTGTGGCTTGTAGTTACAAGGGCTATTTGTTGAAAGACCCTCGTAACATGTCAAAGGTTATATATTGGCCGTCCTAGAAATCGACAATGGCGTGGGCTTCGTACGTTCCCTTCATTGTCATCCCGGTTATTAATAAACTGTACATACGGTCGACATAGATGTACAGTCTCGTATATTTCGTGCAGAAATTGCCGAATTTCCGGTACGAAATACGCGAACCCCCGGAGTCCCGTCGCACGAAGAGATACCATAGGTTCACCTGTTGAGTAGTAAGCGAATGTATTTGACTTTAGACGAGAATTTTCATGGTCGGAGAATCTGACGTAAAGTTAGCCATTTTGGTCTACAGTTATTATTATCATCGCTCTGTGTCTTCTGCATAATATTTTTTCATTTTTATTTTGAAAAATTAATTAATTAATACTTCGAATATCGTCATTTTTCTTCATTCGAGACGAAGGATTACTCTCGAGAAAAATTATCGACTGCCCGATATCCCGATAATCATAAAATTCTTGTAATTTACGTCGCAAAGATCAAGCGGTTGTGACTCGTTATCCGAGGTGGTTTTAATTACGAAACGTTACAACCGTGAAATAATGCGGAAAATTTTACGTCGTTTCCAACAGACTTTTACTACCGACGTACCCATTTTAGTCAGTATGCAATTTATTTTTTATGATTCGTAACTTTTATTATTCCCGTAAAGCTAAATCGAAAGAAACGATCGCTCCTATCCAATTACAATTTTGTCTAAGGGAGAGTCGATTATTGCGGCTGGTTGGTAATTTTTTTTTATTCGACGATAGGAAAAAGTGTTTTATTGGAAACGGTTTTTATGTTTTATCATTTAATACGAACGTGAGCGCATTGCTATAGAATGCTTGTAATATTCATAGGTACGTGTCGTAAAAGTATTGTTGGAGCCATACGTACGTGCGTACGTATGGGCGCAACGACACGTCGACAATAGTGTACAATACTGTCGGGTAATATTATTCATATATCTCACATTGCAGTGAAATATATTATGCCGTACGTCGATGCTCGAGATATACCGTAATATAATTTTATTCGCCAACGTCTTATCGTCGTAAAAATATTCGCATTATTAAAAAACGAGAGAACTCGATAACTGAGATCTCCATATTTTTTGTCGCTTTTGTATTTTCCAAAAAAGTACTTCAACGAGTAATAAATATTTTTTTTGAGCAACTTATATCGACATAGTTATTTTCGCTGATAACAAATTCGTAAGCAATTTTTCTGAAAGCTCAGATATTTCCAGTGATAACACATCATTCGGCTTTTTTTCGTATGGTTCTTGCTTAGAAATGTCTAGACGCTTACTATTGAGACTTGAAGAATCGTCGAGAGAAAAGATAAAAAAAATGTTAACACATTCTCCTTCAGTTTGATCTTGACACGCACGTATCTGCACTGTTTCGGACAGCTCGGAGTCAATTATCCTTTAGGAAAGTTGGGAAAAAAGCGATCGAACGGTCTCTCTTCCTCTCTCGCTTTTCTCAGCAATATAGCGCACAGAATATTTTGCGAGGGTGCGGGTAGCGGGTCAGTATCAAGTATCTGCATAAATAGACCGACCATTAGTCTGCCAAAGATAAAAGATCCACTTCGGTTTGAGTGTTACATTTTTTTTCCTCATACCATTCGTATATATCGTTGGAATCGTTTTTTGGTTTTACTACACACCGATTCGTAGGCGGTTTTTTCATCTTCTTTTTTTCTTTTTTTTTCCTCTTTTCTTCGATAACACGCGAGAAATAACCTTTCTCTCTGGTATGTCATCCTCATAGCGGACCCGATAACGATTTGTCGAAGCACGTGGTCTCCAGGGACGATAAGAAAGGACGATGAAAGGGCCGAAGATTTTTCTACTCTTTCGTATCCGCAAAAATCCCTCTTATTCTTTTTTTCCCATTACTCGAGGGCTTTTTTTTTATTGCTCTCCTCGCTTTACGAATACAAAGTTATATTGGTCAGTCTCTCTTTCTTTTTTTCTCATCATCCACTGTTTCTCTTCCTGACCTTCGAAGTGTTGCCAAATTGCTACGAGACGAACCGATAAAATGAGACCCGAGGCCACGATATATAAGAATTTGTTTGTCGTAAAGTGTGGGAAAAACATTTTGAATTAAATCTAAATAAGTTGCATTTGTATTTTTTACTTTTGTAATAACGTTCAATTAATCAAATATTCTAAATTGCTATTGGCTTCTTAAAAGTCACGATCTCGATAAAATCTCGGGATTTCTTAATTTTTTTAAATTACGCAAAATAAAATTCTTAAAATACTTAATTTTTGTATACAATTTTTTCATTCGCAATCCACAAGAATAAAACGCTAATCTTTTTGCAAGCTGGTCGTATCGATATACCGATCATCGTGCAATTTTCTTAACGAACGATGGGTAAAATAAATGCGCGTTACCTTCTTTTTAATTACCACTCGACGTGACGTTTCGTAATTTGCGAAAATTAATTCGATCCGCAGGGGTCTCATGAAGATTAATTACTTTTAACTTGTACGAAGGTAAGCTTTAACGCAATTATTCGATATTATTCAAATATACGGAAGAGGTCCGAGGTCCTAGTTAAAGTGTGATTAATGCTAGAATTTTCTGCCCCCCATCCTGCTCACGATATTTGTCTCGCTTTAAACAGAAACGCGCTAAATAATGAATGAGCGCAGCCAGCAATTAATTTCAATTCTTGGAAATAGCGAGCTTGGAGTTTTTGCCTGCAGCGTATGTACCACAGAATGCAAAATACCTCGGGTAGTTCAACGAGTTTTTTTTTTTTGTTCAGGCAACATTCGATATGAGAATTTATTATTATCGGGATGGCCAAATAATAGCCTCTACCTCTAGTTCCGATATAGGAGATGGTTCGTTGCAGGTATTTTTCACTGGTCTTGTACTATGATTGACTTTTGCAAAAAAAATTCTATCACGTTGGATCTACGATGTACGGCATAGTTCGAATATCCTAAATGTAGATTATCCATTATTTGGCTAATTAATTCCACCTGAAAACAAGTAGGGTAAAATAGATAACAGTAAAATTCCGGACATAATTTTCAGGGAAATTCTTCAGGCAAAAATCCGTTAATCCGAGGATGATGATTTTTTTTATCTTTACTCGCTTCTTATGAATTTTTTTCTTTGTCGATAGTTCAAGGCAGGTTTATCAAGCTCTCGAATATCTCTCGAGTTAAGAGCGATACAGAGATACGACGTTTAATTATTGGCAACGTTAAACCGGGCGTTCGGTTTTATCGACGACAAAATTCCTCGATTGTTTCTCCACCGAGTTACTCGTCTCGTAAATATTCACTAAATAATGATGCTCGCGGCATCGTCGAGAGCTTTTAAACCCCGAGAGTATTAATAACTCGTGCTTTTCTTTTTGCATTTTTAACGACACAGTTCCCTCGCAGTTCGTTACTTGGCCAAGTTGACGATGTTCTTGATTGTGGTCGCTCGGAAATCATAATAACCACGTCGAAACAGCGAGCACGTTGAAAATTCTCTAGGTGAAATTACAGTTCCTTGAAATAATTGGACGAACCTAATAACGGTATAATAGTCAAGAGAACAAAACACCCTCGCTTGAATAAGATTTTCCACTTTGTTGATTGGGGCGACAATTGCAATCCTCATTCTGAAACTTAAAAACCCCGTGTGCCAGATTCCACGACGAACACCATTTTTTCATCATAATGAAAAATAATTATTTTTAAAAATTCACAATTCTGACATTCTTCGAACAATGAAGAACGTACATACGTTTCTATTCGAGTCTTAACGAGGATCGAATGCTTGAAAAATTAAATGTGTCGCAGGTTCTGTGTTAATTTACGTCGAGATGTTATCGAAGAGGGTGATTTTCCGAGGAACGATCGAGTGTTGCACTATCAAACCCCTTAATTAATACTAGGATTATCTGTGTTTACCTCACGGCGCGTAAATCGTCCCAATTGATACATTAGACTTTGGCGAATGATCCGTATGACACCAGCTCTCTTGCAACGTGCTCAGGGAGAGAGTGAGAATAGATATATAAGGATACCAGACCAATCAGATGCTTCGTGGCGAATATAGACATTGGAAGGGCTTCCTGATATATATGGGCAATCTAAACCCTTAATCCTCGACACCTTGCATCTACATACAGCCACGTATATATATATATATATGTGGTAGTATGTACGCATGGTGCCTCGGCCCAGCGTAAACTAATAGCTTGCAGTTCACATACGCGAGAGAATATCGGGCTGCAGAAGCCCGTGAAACGTTGCCAGAATTATATATATATATACATATATATATGTCTGAGAATTTCTGACGATATTTCGGAGAAGAAAATCGTTGACCATGTGAAAGCCGAAATTGAGTTTTACCACGTGTATGTTCCCCATTCCTAACAATATCGATTCTACCACTTTCTATCCATACGAATGCCAGTCGATGATGAAAATCGTAATAGAATCTATGGTTTCTCGTTTTCGACCTACGAGAAAATTCGAGCACTTGGAGAAAATGGAAACTCAGCTACTCGAATCTTAACGAATGATTATGTGTTATACAAGTTTTTTTGTTTTGTTTTTTCTTCTCGTTCGTTCACACAATATAGTCGTAATCAAGTTCACGAGTTTGATTCACGAAGTTGGTAATCGGTGAAATTCACGAAGAAAATGAGTCCGTTAATCATAACCGGAGAGAAGGATTCGGGCAAGGGTAGTTATTTTTTATTCGCGTGGTGAGATCTGTCTTTCGCGAATCTAATAACGAAGGGTGAACGAAATTGGAGTGAAAATTAATGTAATTGACCTCGTCTTCGCGAAACAATTATTCCAAATCGTAAAACAAAATTAGCGGGACGTTATGTGCTGTACTCGCCAATTTACGATATTTCTCTATGGTATATAGATATATAAATGTATGTGTCGTTGTATGTACGTGCTTCATATGATTTACTATCGAGTAATGAAATTTTATCACCATTTCAACCATACCCTAACTAGCCGTAAACTGATTAATGTTAACTTCCAGATGTGCCAAGATGGTACTAATAGACAGAGCGAGAATTTCATGATGAATATATACTAATATCGATCCTCGAACATTTAGTATCTCAACACGATGAATATATTTTCTAATTCGCGAAAATCCCCCAAATTTCTAATTTAACAGAGAATGGTAATCATAGATAATCTAGATTAATTGTGGCATGGCAATTTATGTATAAACGAGGTCCAATAAACCATGAAAATATTGCCACCTGGGCTAAGCTTCCGAATGTTATTTTCTGTCTATATGCCTCTCTACCTCCTTCTCTCTCTCTCTCTCTCTCTCTCTTTGCATACAATCACTGCAGATCCGTATATAATCTCTGTCTAGTCTCGCTGGCGCTCGGGTGTTCCTTCGTTTATACCCGATAAGCACCGAATAGATATGCTAGTTACGATCTACATGGTCACCGATTGGACAAACGTTATGTACACTACAATACATATATATATACATATATGTCACCATTGATAATTGTCAAGTTTGATTTATTTTCGAAATAATGACGGAAGAAAGGTCCAATCGTGTGTTCGATTCGCGACTGAAAGAGTTTTCAGTTTGTTCAGGCGTGCCAAAAATTCTATAAAGCTAATGAAATTGTCCACGGACGATAATCACGTATTCGAGAGAAAATATTATTTGAACGAATCGACGAATTGTTTTGTCTCGTTTAGCGAAATAATGCCTCGGGACAAATGCCGAAATATTGTGACTTGGCCATTTTCGACAATCGATGCCTCGAACTTTTTTCGTTGTATCGAGACGAAGAAAAAGTTTTTTTTGTCTCAATAGCCGAACGGTTAAAGCTTTTCGCCCGGTTGTGGCCGTCTCGATGTATGGAAGTCGTAGAATCAGCGGCCCGTACCATTTGTGGTATAGTACCAACTCCACCCCTGGTACCAGAATTACGAAAGTGTTTTAACCCCCTCGACGCTACGTCGGGGTCAAACTTATGCGTTTTCTCTCTCTTTCTCGCTCTCCCTCTTTTACTCCCTTGACTAGTGCTTTCGAAAGCAAGACGGCGCGGCTTGCGAACTCATGCTTTTTCACCCTACCTAAAAGCTTGTCGCCACTATCCTCTATTGCTCGCTCTGCGGTCGGCGCGTAACGCTGCCCTCTTTCACGTGCGTTCGTGTTTTACGAAATAAGTGTCGAAGGAGTGACTACTAGACGTTACCTATTTATTGCGCTGCCTCTTTTTAGTAATATTATTTTCTAGAAAATCCAAAGGCAACTACAACAACAACAACCTTTTATTCCATTTTGTCTCGATTCACTCTATCGTAAAATCAAACCAATTAATGTATATTTCATACAAGAGTCCATTCAAGTTTCAACGTTTTGCCATGAATAACAAATGAAATATCGTAAAATTTCCAACCGAAAGCTTTGACAATGCACGCCACGGTACGTTTGAAAGTCGTTAGACGTCCGCTTCTATAATGTAGGTAAATCGTTGCGCCACCCTACGTGACGCTACGTGATGGGCGTTTCATCGCTCATGCCCTACCGGTAGAGAAAGCGAAGTGAATGAGAACAACGAGATGGTAGATTTGCAAAATTACATGTTCTCGACGTGCCAACTGCGATCGACCACACATACGCACACACCGGCAAAAGTATTTCGACTGTCTCTGACTTTGGGTACGTATCCTAGTTGATGACGAGGTTTTGGGGAACGATGAAACTCAGCGTGTGGATTCAACCAATATTGATACATTTATTTCAGGAGGATCAAGCTTTCTCCCGAGGCTAAAAGGCTCTCTGAACTTTACGTCGAGTTAAACGTCGTCGGATTTCCACGTCGTCGAGAATTCCCCATGTTCCATAGATCATTTGCGTACCCTACTGCATATTCAGGCCAAGTTTACTGGCTATAAACTGGTAGCTTTAACCACGATCCGACACGTATTCATTAAACGTATGCGCGGCTTTGCTCGGAAGATTTTTCTGAAAGACATTTTCAACGTAAAAATGCTATCGAAAAAATTTTAACAAGAAAGTGGACACAAAAAATTTCTCTTACATGACTGAGCAATTGAGGGATGAAAAATAGGTGTTGAAGAATTCACAAGCGAGCACAAAAAAGTAAATATGGGTAGGTCTGCTTGAAACTTCGTTAAGAACTTTATTCGTGGCGGCAGATCTCGTGAAAAAGAAAAAAGAAAACAACAAAAAAAAGGACAAAACAAAAAAATAGAAAAAAGAAACGTTGCCCGCGGCGATATAGTAGACCCTCCCAATTACCCAACTGGCGGATGAAACTGCTCCTCGTTTCTCCACTTTTCGAGACGATAGGGGCAGAATTCGAGAGAAACGAAGACAAAAAAAATGTTGCTTTAATCAACAAAATCGGCATACCTCCGACCATTCGCCCTCTCCAAAATTCAGGAAGATCTTCGTACGTTGTTTGTTTTTTTTCATTTCATCCGCTAGCAAATTAGACCGCTACCAGAACATCTTCTTCGCTTCGAGTATCTTACAATTCGAGGTCGAAAACCGTCTTTTGACGAGAGGGGTGAGTGCGACACAGAATCTTAATATTTATTTTCGAGTTAAGGGATTTAGTTTAGACGCTTAAAAAAAGGCTATTTTTGTAAATTTTTTAAGAAGGAATTATTATAGATATTAGTAGAAAGTTTATTGGACTTAACAAATGCACTCTCGAAGTACATGATAGTGGCTTTATTTATTGATAAATAAAAAATGGCGAAGATAAAAAAAAACAACAAAAATTATTTTTTTTCACTATTTTTCGCCCAAAAAAATAGTAAAAATGAAAATTGTAATACGGTCCTAGACCGCGAGGAAGCTATTTATGTGCAGAATATGTGGTTAAAATTTCATAAGGATCGGTTCCGTGGTTTCGGAGAAATCTTGACCACCGACCGAAAAAACGCTGTTTCGAGAAAAACGCGTTTAAAGTTTTTCGGGCGAGCGCGCCTGCGAAGGGCGAGCGCCCTCGGGTAATAGCAGTAGCAACGTAGACGGCACAAAATAACAGAAGTTAGACTCATCCGATCATTCTCAAACTTTTACACAATACTTTCGAGAAATGTAAAAAAAATCGATTTAAACAAATTTCAAACCACAATGATCCCTTAAGTCGATTATGATCGCGATTCGTTAAATCAAAATAATGTGTTGATGACAAGATCGCTCGTTGCCAAAACCGATATACATCCGGTAGGTTACTCGTGGTCTTTTAATTCACCAGAATGTGCATAGCTTTTATTACCATACACCCAGAAACGGAAATCCATTACCCACCGAACTGGTGATTTATCGTCGTGATTCTCATGCAGAAATTCCCACGATTCCTTGTATTCCCTCGCAATTCGCACCCGCGACTCAACCCCATAATTCACGGGTTTGCTAGTCGCTCTACGTACCACTTATTTAATCAATTCGATCCTCTTTTCTCAGCCGTTTATCTTACAACGGACGGAATCTCCCGCATACACCCAGTCCATATTTCCTTTTCCGTGTCTATCTTTGTACATAAGGAGGGAACACATTTCTTACGCGTCGCGCACTAGGGTCAATCTCTAAGGTCTACTTAGAAACCTTTCGGGCACTCTAAATATTAGACTATCAATTTCAAAACCCTAAACTGCCAAAGATTTATCTGTCCACCCCCTGACACGATATAAAACAAATTGCAATTTATCCCTCTGGTAAAAACAAAATTCGTATAATCGCTCTCGTAAATTTAACTCGTCGACAATTCTTTCGAAGATCGACAATATGGACGACCCGAGTAGAAGGGTACTTTGAATAATTAATGGCTAACTTTGAATAATTGTGATCTAAGAAAATAGTTACGTCATAAAATACAAATTGTGTAACCATTGAGTCTTATACCAAGATAAATTTTTTATTTTATTATTTGTGTCGGAAGCATGAATATTTATAAGAAGAAAGTTGAGTGTTAACGCGGGAAAATATTTCAAGACGGACAGCTCGCTAACTCATTGTCTTCTCCGTGGAAGCTGTCACGAAGATTCCTACGGTGGAAGCAATCAACTATGACAAATGCGAAAAGCTCCACCTGCTTTTCCAAATCGCAGCCGTTTAATTTACGAAGATGTTGGAACGAGTCCGTTATCTCATAAGATTCAACAGCACCGGTCATCGTAATTTCGCAAGATGAGCAATTTACCTTAACCGATGAGCGAACTGTTGTCATGAGTAAGAAAGACGGAGAGAGAGAGAGCAAATTCCGCGAAAGTCATGACCGAGTTTGTTACTTAACTTTGCCATCCAGTTAGGTTGTTGACGCCCGAAATGCAAAAATGGTAAGTTGGGTCGGACAAGAGGATTTACAATAACATTTCTAACTTTTGCTGAAAACAAATTCTCTTAGCTTGTATTTTCTGTGCTTACTCGGAATATAAAATTCAACGAGCCGATTCGTTGCTAAAGACAAAAAATGTAGTCATAAATCGCAAAAACTATCGGATGTGGGAGCACCTTTGCTCGAGTTCGCGTTTTACTGTATGCTTAAAAATACGAGAGCGTTTTGTGGACGAAGCGAGAAGAAGAGAAAGTACCGGACGTTAATTATGACGGGATATAAAATGAGCTCGAGTTGGGAGGAAAAAGGGGTTTTTACTTCGAAAAAATGATCTACGAGAAACGACGAAACTACGAGGGTATCGTCCTACTCTCGTGTATCGACTTCTCTCCCGTCCTCCTTTCACGCTTTGTTGATTTACTCAGTACGCATTTAAACCTAGCGTTGGTTCAATTCACTGAAAATAATGATATTCAAACTCGAAATTCTAATTCGTCCAGACGAAAGCGATACGCATAACACCGTTTATACGCATGAAGGAAATAAGATTATTTGCATACAGCGGTACTTGTGTACAAGACATGCTCGTCTTTACAAACCACGTAGGAAATCTCAGAGAGAAGCAGGTATAAGCAGCGCGGTTGAATCCAACGAAAAACCCAAGCACAAGTTTTAGAGAGGAAAGAAAATGTACAAAAATAAAATCCTACCTAAAATAAGACACGTGTAAACGAGAGCACTCTCGGTGAAAAGCAGCCGGATTTTTAGCCCTGGCTGAGGATCAATATTTAAATAAACCACGGAAATTATGTTTTTATGTTGAAAAATGGTATTAGTATAGAGAATTGAAAAATTCTGGTGGTTCGGATAGAGAATTGAAAAAATCTGAAGGTTGCGATAGAGAATTGAAAAATTCTGGTAGTTAAGATAGGGAATATATAACCGAATACTTTTTGGTTATATTTCTCAAGGACGTACGTGTGACTCGGATTGCCTTATTTTATCTTCGTTGCCAAGTCTCTTTCCCAGAATACACACGTGTGTGTTTACCCATGATTTCACGAGTCCCTTTGAGAAAGGAGATCGCCAGAAACCGTCCACACGGTTATAAATTAAGAACGTCACGAAGGATGGTAACGTAAAAGGATACTCGAATATTGTCAAAGTAAACCTGCACAGATAGTAAATGACAGCGTGGCGCAAACGATGTATCACGTTGAAGCCGATTCGTTGATGGGGCAATTTTTGGAAAAAAGTGCGGTTAACGAGGTGCAAATATTATGAGTTAATGCGAGGGACAGCCCGTTATAGGGGTTGCAAAATACCGTTTCATTTGCTTTTCGTCGTTGGGAACCGAATATACGGGCACATCCCTTTTTTCCTAGTTGAAAACATTACTTCGCACATTTATGTGTCCGATAATCTGGTAAAACATTTCAATTGTTAATTTGACAGAATGCTTACTTCGATGGCAAATGTATTTTAATTTACGTTTTTACCCCAATGCCATGACATGGAAACGTCGAAGCAATGAAAAGAAAATATAACGCACATTGTCTTGATCCAACGTGAACTGGGAACGATATGGAAAGTGTTAAACATATCCTCTATTTTCTCGGGGTAATGTTCTCGTATTTTATATCGCATTGATAGGAAACTCATATCCAGCAAATATTATTGTCGCCTAGGCGATAAAACTTTAACTGCCTTACCGCACCCTTCGACGTCCATAAATTCAGCCAACGTACTGTGGAACGAATTTTGCATTCAAGGTATATGTAGAATTATAAATCGTTCGGCGCAGTGACAATTTTTCGTTACAGATAAATGTCTCACGTAGATATGGAAAATTCGCGAAAATCGATGACACGACTTTAAATATCTGTCAAAAAACATTAAAAAATTGCAGTGTGATGCGTCAAGGAGAGTTTTAAAGCTTGAAAGACTGCAAATAGAATGTGCCCAACGCGGATGCGATGGACCATTTTTGAAAAAAACTTATAAACATTCCAGTGATCAACTTTTTTTGTGACAAAATACGAAAACAAAATTTCAATAATGTTTTTATTCCAGTACTTACACATCGTCGTGTTCCGGACCCCTTGAGAATAAAATTCACTAAATAAAATGTTTACCCTTTTTCACCCATCTCGGAATTTTCGAAGTCAGAATCGCGGAATTTCGCGTTGCCAAAACAATTTATCTGTTTAACTGATTTAGGTTTAATTGTAATGTTTTCAAAACATCAGAAGCGTTGTCGATATCTTATTCTGGTCGCATCAGGCACGCTGTAATTGCGGCCTCATTCGACCCTGATGAAGCGTCGAGCAATCTAACCAATGTTCACTTTGGTATACCTATAGAATTAAAGAACAATACAATAGATATTTCAGTCGCGTACTTCGCATCTAATTATTCAATTAACGAATGTTTCTATAATTAACCGCTACCAGACAGGCGATATTAAATGAACATTCCCCGTCTCTTAGTTCTCGGCGCCCCATCTGTGTCTACCCATTAATGATGTGCTCGAATTAATTGCAATTTCCAATTATGCCAAGCTTCGGGAAACGGCAAAAAAATCTTGATTTTGTTTACTGGTCTTAGTTTCTTCTGAGCCGGTATCAATGAGAATTCTCAAGGAACGTCTCCGGACTTTTTTCTCCCATACTTGATCCTTTCAGACATATCCCCTATCAAGCTGCATTGATTGGTGGAGCCCTTTAAAAAAAAGCTTCGTTTAACGAAAATAAGTCTCAAATTTATTACATATAAGATGCTGGAATTTTCTTGATACACAAGCTAGAGACAGAGAAAAGAGATTTTGTACGTCCTCGGTACTGCGCGTTCAGCCAATTATTCGACAGGACTCCATAGTTAAAAATGAAAACGTACTTTTATGATCCTATAAATCCCGTCGGCTCATGTCCTCATTACAAAGGTTTTATGCGACGTGAGTACAAAAGAGAAATCCCTCTGCTATTTTAAAAACACTACCATCCCTCTATTATCGTCATAAGGGACATAGCGAGCTTGTTAGTCTGCATCGAATACCACTCACTCAGCCATTTGACAATGCGTATTAAACGGACTGGTATTTTGAAGCGGGAGACTACCTAACGATTATGAGCTATTGAGAGATCAGCGAACATTTTGGTCCACTCACAATCTAATAGGAGTAGATAGCAATTTGTCATGAACGTACGACATCAATATTTTATGACCACCGATACGTATACCCTCTGAACGGGTGAATCCCTTCCAAACTATCCTAACACGACGTCCATTCCCGAACGTTAAAACACCAACCAATCCAATTAATTTTCTAATAACAATATCGTAGGGGGTTTTAAATTAAGCCGAGAATTAGCAACTTTAGCTAAAATAAAGATCTTTGCCTCGTTTTCCCAGCTTGGATAACTCTTTAGGGTTTTCCTAATAGAAGAGCTGCTTTTAGCTCCCTGGCCATTACAAATTCAGCGTTTGGTTCCTGCAACCTACTCCCCGCGGGTTTGTATCTATCTATTGTGTTTTTGTACTAACTGGTGCAAACTGGTTACGGACTGTCCAACTTATTGTCCATAGTGGTGCGATTCATCACTGTCCTGGGGCCATTCTTGGTCACGGCGAGGCGTCAAGATCTTTTTATTATCCACAGATATCAATATACATATATGTACATTTGCAGATGTAGATTTGCATACATACCGTTGAAGAGGCAAAGTGATCAACACCGAAAGTTCATTGAAAGTTTCCACCAGTTGGACTGATTTAAACGGATTGCCGAGAACCGCTAGACGCGGAGAATACGAGAGGGGCCAAGAGCGGAATGGCCCGATATTTTAATCAGTCCGAGCAGTTGATATCATTCCCACGCCTTCGTGACATTATATGGTCGTAAATTGGCAAAGTTGTTCCCGCGGAATAAAGATTATATCTCGCTGGCTCCGCGTTGTTCTCCATGGATCGTACTTTTGTGAGTCACTTGCTCGTTATTAATCTTCTTGCAAAGTGGACCGTGACATCAGGCAATCCTTAACCGTGCATCATAGTATCCACTCGTAACGCTGTTTCTCTCAACGGACGAAAATGGTTGGAACGGTTCGACTGTATGATATTGACGTCAACATTACCAGTGTGTAGGGTGGAATAACCGAGCGGAAAACGAATATCAAACTTCGCAGTGATTGATTGTTACCGCACGCAGCTGCGATCTAGGCAGTTTTTGCAATTGAATTGCGATGACGGACGAAGGATCAACGTGTTCCTGAACGGGAGCCGCGTGTCACGCCGGAATTTCCATCGAATCGATAAATTCCTAATCCAACGAGGTATCTATTATTCGTACACGTAACCTGTGCGTACGGTAATAACGTCAAGGAGCCCGATTACGTTTCAATTCTCGCAAATTGATGAGATTGTAACTGTTTTGAGAAAATGATGAAAATATTATATTTTGAAACATTTTTAGATCCGTATATAGCGCAGAAGGTCGCTGGCCAATAAACTAAAACGAGAGATTAGGTGGGAGATCAGTAACGCTCGACAAAAGTTCAAACCTCGAGAATTTGTTTTGAGACAGTTTGTTGTACCCACGTTAAGTTGGCGGCAAGTTGGTCGGGTGTTTCCGTGAATGGGACCGGCTGTGCAATGATGACATATGCCATAATTTCACAGCCTGTCTCGTGACACATGTCATCATTGCATAGTGGGTCTCATTCTAGCAAACACCCGACCAACTTGCGGCCATCTTAACGCTGGTACAAGATAGTTGGCGCTTTGGCCACAGATGTCGCAAAACAAATTCTCAAGGTTGCAGTTTTTGCCGAGCGTTGCTGATCTCCCCCCTAATCTCCGCTAAAACATTTTCAATACGAAATCTTGATTAATTTGTCTATAACAAACCTTTCCAACGACTGTCCAAAATAATTTCCATCGCGTCGTAACTTTCTCCAATGTTCCAGCGGAGATTCACGATTATTTGACACGCGTATTACTTTTCAAGACTTAAAATTTCGTTACCTCGGCCGAAATCTTTATCTCAGTTTCGTAATGAGATTTTCAAATATTCAGCGCATTTCTGCATCGTTAATTTACCCTCGCGCACCCGTGAAACTGTGGTAGTAGAGAGTTCTAGTGACAAATGCAATTTCGGCCTCGTGGCGTGACTTTGCCTCGAGCATGGAGCGTTCGCGGTATACTGTGACGCTATTATAAATTGTTCCCGGTCCCGGGCGTAGCTATACAACTTCATTCCTCGCGTTCTCTCGTAGCGCACCCCGCTGATGCTTTCACCAACAATGGAGATCTACCAGCTTCAACGCGCTGATTTTCCAAAACCAAAGAACTCGCTTCTCACTCCTCTCTTTGTATCACCCTCTTTTACTCACTACCACATCCAGTCACTCAGCCGGATCGTTATAGCACGGTCAAGAGAGGACAATTTCCTTCTTAGAAAATCGCTCGACCGTAAAACGTGTGAGTTAACACACACGTGATGTACTTACTGCCTTGCGAGCAGCGCTTGAGAGGTACCGGAAGTGTGCACATACTTGTACACGAGAGCGAGGACTACACAGTAGTCGTCCGTAGTTCCTTTAGCGGCAACCACGTTGTCTCTTACGAAATAGAGGAGACACACGTTCTTAACGATACGTCGTTAACTTCAGAAGGAACCTAATGCGCCACGGTACATAGAGGACTGTGGTTATGTTTCATGAATAATTCTCGCGGATAGTACGAGAAGCTCGTATTCTCCTACAACCACATCGTGTGAGAATAATTTTCGAGCGCATACCAGTAGCTTTTATGAGCTTAAAAGGGAGGCGCCAGAAACGTATGTCTTCCTGAAAACTCTTAGCCTCGTAGTTTTATACCGAGAAAAGGGTTCTGGGCGAGGTCAAAAAGAAATACCGAGAGGATTCTTGTCGAGGAGATCAGAGACACCGACTCTATAGGCACGAAAATTATGGTGACTATATTTTCAGCTTGTCGTACAAAAGCTTATATTTCGTAAAATCAAAGTTGATCTATCGGTGATTCGAGTTATACAAAAGCTAGCTATGAGAAGATTCCATACGATTCGTAAAGCCCATCGGCCGTGTCAAATTTTCATTTATCGTTCGAATTCCTTCAATCATCGCGAAAATTAGCAGAAATCATATCGAGTCGTTTCCATTATACAATTATCAACGGAAATACAATTCACTTTGATCAGTGAAAAGAACAACGCTCATTTCCCTCGATTCTCCGCATTTCATGGTAATTTTTCTCATCAGCGTTCTCTTATTCGCGGAACAAAAGGACCGCGTAATTTCGTTCGAAGGTGCCTGAGAAAAGGAACAAAAGACCCAATAACTTCTTCTGTTTTTTCTTTTTTCTTTTTTTGTCACGAAGCTCGGTGGCGTAAAATCGTGGCGTCTAAAAACTTTTCGTGGCAAAGAGCACGGCGATGAAATCGAGAAACGGAAGAAAAAAAACGAAAGAAAAGATCCGCAAGACGTGGAAAAAAGTTTTTTCGCGCCCTCGAGCTTCCGTACGACAAATTGGAGGACCCGGGCGGAAGAAAAAAATATGAATAGAGATAGTATTTTTCGGGTACTTGCGATACGCGGACGTGTCAGCAGGGTAGGAGTTCGACGTCGTAGGGATTCCTTGCATCTTCTCGAACGATGTCCGCGCGGCGCGCGCGTCTTTTGTCTTGTCCCATATTTTCCTCAGGCACACACATTCTCTGGGGAAAGAAGAAAATATACGTAGTCTCCCTTTCGTCTCTGTCGTTGAATTTTTATACTGCTGTAGCTGGAGCGTGACCGACGAAAAAGAAACTGGTGTGCTACTCGACGTGACTGTGCTGTTTCGAACTTACACACAGCCACACACACACACACACACACACATATTTGTAATATAAAGCTGAGAGACCAGCACGGAGATCCAGGACGTTGGTACAGATAAATCTGAAGACGTTGAGCGTAAGCTTGGTCGCGCAGGAGCGATACCCTAAGACGCCCGGAGTCCACGTCTTGCATGCACTTGGCCCGCTTTCCATTATTTGCATTTTGTCACTTCGTGACTTGCAGAAGCTCGTAAAATTTTATCGTCTAAGTTCGGGACAAACGAGATTAAGAAGTCCCGAAGTAGTGACGGGAAATTGGCTAGGGTTACTGCATAAGAAGAGAGAGAGAGAGAGAGAGAGAGAGAAAGAGGGTGGAACGTGGGGATAAAAGGATGGTGCGCTAAATGGAGAACGCGGGAGATAAGGGAATAGATTGAAAGGAGGATTGACGACCGGATCGCGAACCGGTTTTACCCAGCGGTATGTGGGAGAATGTTTTATCCCGACGTAACGTATATCGGTGACACATTGCTGATAGGAAAGCGGCGAAGTAAATGTGTACCTACCTAAGTCCACCACGCGGCGAGTGAGGTAGAAAGGGTTAAAGACGGGTACGAGAAAGTTCGGGTTACTTTGTGCAACTCGCAGAAACGTCGTCCATCATCCCTTGGTCCCTAGCTCCGGCCACTGGCTCGAACGTCGCGAGTCACGTTATTGGACGAATAGAATGGCATCGTCACATACGTGGCTCTATTCGACCAAGAAAGAGAGAGAGAGAGAGAGAGAGAGAGAGAGAAGCTCCCTCGTCGAATCAAATTACCACGATACCCCCGTGAATGCTGTTGCGGGAACTTGTCACGTGACCGATGGCCATTTGCAAGGGAGAAGTCGTCACGGTTTGTTGGTTAGTTTCAGCATCCGGCTGCCTAATCCCTAGTTTCGAAATGCGCAAAGTCGCAGCCGAACTCCTTAACCACCGTGCAACGGAGGCAAACTTCTCGCGTAATCATCTTCTTAGGTACTCACGTGATTGTTATACTCATAGATATAATACATGTATATAGGTATATTAATGTTGGTATCTAGATCTCGGGACGAAAACAGAAATAGATCTCTGGATCGGAAGTGCTATAACAATTATGCAGATCGTCAACCCATTAACTCGGTCGAACGATCGACCGAAACGTTATCGTACGGTCTGATAATGTGCAAGTGGCTGAGATAAGAAAGTCATTGCCGAGCGAACGTTTACGTAACGACGGAATTTTTAACGACAGAGGCAATGAACAATGAAAACATGCTCGTCGTTGATGAAAAATAGCTCGCGATGATAAGACTTCGTAAAATCAATTGTCTTTAACCGAAGAGTCGTGAGAAAATCCACGATTTAGACAACGTTAAATAAAGAGTGAGAGAAGGGAGAGAATATACTTAAGATTTCGAAGGTCCGGATGTTTGTCCAGGTTTGGTTATTCTCCTGACCATTTTCACACGGTTGATTTTACCCTCGGCGTGTAGGCTTAGCGCTCGGAAAGTTTCTGAGTGATTTAGTAAGGTGCGAAACGTTTCTTCTCTAACGTCGCTGTTTCTCCTCTGGTTTATAACACCGTTCTCTCCCTCGGCGGGGAACGAAAGTTTTTTCGAGCCGAGAGTCTTTCTCTGGGAGTGAATTATTTCGAGTGCAGGTACGATAACAATCTCCGTGCCGGCGGGTTATTACTTTGAAAAGGAATATAATGCACGCCGCTAAGCACATCCAGGGATTTCAAGATTTCTCGTTGAATTTTATTTCATATTTTTTACTCGGACTTTATGGAGTGAAAATTTGTTCGTTTGTTTGATAATTTCGGTATATAACTAACAATGTTTTATTACGATTCGTTCCAATTCATCCTCTAAAGAGCGAAAATAAAACGTAAAAATTTGTTGAGCTTTTGAACGAAAAATTTAAACGAACCGGGATTGCATATGTTTCATATTCGTATTGCACGGGAAATTTCCGATTTGGTAATATTTCTATCGAAACGTTCTCTGGTTTTTAAATAATACATTCTTTATAGTTTATTTGCAATGAATTATACGCTACTTGGATTTTCTCAATCGACATTTTCAATATCGAAGAATTTGTTGTAAAATGTTCGAAACACGCGGAGATAGATTTTTGTCCCATTAGTCGTGATCGGGTTTGACATGAATTTTGTACAGCGGAAGAGAACGTTGCATACTGATTTTCTATTAAATAATTCCCCCTGGAAATAACTTTTTTTCCCGTGTGGAACTGGATTTCCGAACGAACATCGAAATATAGTTATCCGATATTGATGTGTATATACCAAACAACGCGTGTACATAGATACGACGTATATCCGTTATGTAATGCTATATCGCACATAAATCGCAAAAATGTCCATGTACTTAATCGATATTTTTGTTCCCATGGGTAGGATAAAGAAAAAAAAGTAAAAACTGAGAGAAAAGAAAAAAAAAAGAAAAAGAACAAACAAAGGTACAGTGCGTCAAGAAGGATAGATACGTGAAAAGAAAGAGGGGAGATAGAAGAGAGTGCTACCATTGACATCGATGTGCAGTCGACACATCGCCAAAACCAGCACAAAAGTTTAAATTCTCGGGAAATATGCAGCCGGAGCTAAAAAAAAAAAGAAAGAGCCAAAAGACGGGTGAAACGAATGAACGAGAGCCAAGATAAGAGCGACGTTACGTGGAAAAGAGTGTAAAGATCTGAACGAACGGAGAACAAGAGATAAAAGAAAAAAGCATAAAAAACATATACGAAATAACACTGAAAGTGTCACATAGAAGGAAAACTCGTTTTATAGCGACAGAAATGTCTCGGGTTCTTTCAGAGCCCTCAGCACTCAAGGCACGAGTGACGTCAGAAGTGACGCTGATATTTTTACTTATTTACGACTGTACGTCGGTGCATTTTTCGATCCACTAGCTCGACCTGCTACGTCGAAGAAATATCAACATTTTTTAAAATAAAAATTGCAAACCAACCATGTATTTTTTTTTTGCTT
The DNA here is from genome assembly GCA_951802705.1 of Netelia virgata. Taxonomy (NCBI): domain Eukaryota; kingdom Metazoa; phylum Arthropoda; class Insecta; order Hymenoptera; family Ichneumonidae; genus Netelia; species Netelia virgata. The sequence goes on from OX637868.1 coordinate 5,011,003, forward strand.
TTGATAAAAATTGCTGGTCGAAAGGGTCTGTAAAATAGTCGCAAGACTTTTCTAGTGCATAATACTATGCATGCTTCATGTATCGGTGAATTTAGAGTTGAATGGGACGTGGAATTGGGAAAAAATGTCGTGTATGAGGCGCCAATATTTCAGATCTCGACTGACACTTATTAGTAACTTAACGCGTACCTTTGGCTTCTTTATCGAGCGGTGGTCCCTTCCATCACGGGAATTACCGTTCCCTGATGGGCTTCGAGATCCTCGGAGCTTAAAGGATCTCATGTTCAGCAGCTATATTCGTATATTCGTAAAAATAATGTTATTGGCGTGTCTCGCATCGAATTCCTCTACTCTTCCCTCATCCCACTTTTTCTTCACCCTTGCCTGCTCGCTCTATTCTCTCTCGCCCCGTTCGGCTTGAATGCAAAATCGTAAAGATTAAAGTTTTCATAATACACACACGAGAAAGGCTCTTAGGTTAGAGTCGAAGGAAAATCCAATAACTGGCATGGGAGAGAGGCAAAAGTCAGCAGCAATATCGCTAACTGGGCCGTATCCGTTTAATATAAAGGCAGTACACCTGCAGCTGCCATCTGTGTGTGTATAATTATATATATTAATAAAATATGCATATATCCGGATATTTTACCTACTAGTAATGAATATTTGTAAATACAGTTGGTTTTATCCGATCTAAAATATTGGAAAATTTTATTTCTACTATCTCGCTCGCGGGAAAAACCGGAAATTGTATACACGCGCAGTCTTAATTAGAGCTCGGGTGATATTTGTTCTCACACCGGGGGTTGATTAAATTAAAAAAAATCTTGACGAATAATTAACGTATGCCCTATTTTTCTTTGTTCAATATGAAAGGCGAGACAAAAATGTAATATTCGCGACACGTAGCACACAATTTGATGCTTCGAGTTCCGTTGGAATGCCTAAACCGATTAAAAAATTATACACTGTTTCGTTACAACCTCGAGGGTTGGTCGGATTTTTCGTTTTCCCGTGATTCATCTGTTCGACAACTTACAATCCACCGAAACGAAGTTTTCCACGTAGCGACGAATACACGCTAGCGGCTCGCTATGATTGAACGCCAGATGGAGGATTTTTCAATTGTTTTATTTTTTTCGTGAAAGGTTCGAGCCGAGTTTTACCGCGGAGATTGACATACGCACGTGCTGGAGCTAATATTGAACCAAGATTAGAAAGTAAAATTGAATCTGAATGGAGGACGATTAAAAGAAAAAGAATGTCTATTTCGTTTTTAGCGATTCGAATTGGATCTATTTCCAAGTTTTGAAAATTGAAATGTACGTGACTGCTTTTTCTTTATGTTGTCAATGTTGTTAAAAAATTTTAAGCTAATTTATCAATTATTTATTTTTATTTCAAATTAGCTCGGATTCTTAGAATCTCCGCTTTATAGATTTCGTTCCTCTCCACACCGACCGACATATTTCACGTTCGAAACGGCCAATACCGACCGCTATATATTTTTTTATCTCGCATGAAAAATAATGGCAGGGCATTTGCGGTTAAATGGTCCGATTCGTGCGGTTTCAGCCCCTACACGAACATTATTCCGTGCCCTCGAAAGTCAGTGTTCCCGAGTAAGAGAAAAATGTACAACGATATCGTAAGCACCAAGTTCACCGATGTTAAAGCTCGTCTCTCTCTCTCCTCGGTGTTTCTAGCACAGCCTCGTACACGACCCTCCTCATTTTTATAGAATTTCCCTTATCTAAAGTCTCGATTATAGACTTTAATAAAAAAACAAAATTCCAAGTTCGGATGTAAAAAATAAAATAAAAAAGATTTTTACCGATTCTTCTTCAATTACGAACGCAAGCTCAAACCTTAGAGAGGAAACTGTGATTAAACGTTAAAGGAGATAGGTCGATTCAGGATAATTGAATTGTGCGAGTGACCTAATCTACGAAATCCAATGAGATTCGTACCGACAAAATCCACATATAACCAACATGTACATTTTCGATGAGATAATTTAACAATTGTACGCGACGCGAACATACACAAAGAAGCTCTCACGAGTAATTGCAAAACGAGCCCTTACCTAGTGTTTCTCTGCCGGTAGCGAGATGAACGTGGACGTAAGCACATCTGGCGCATTAACGGCGCTCCGGCTCTCAAAGCTTGTTGGTTCTGTTGGAGTTTTCAACGCACACATGTATATATATATATATATATATATGTTTGTGGGTGTATAAATGTTATATAATGCATAAAGCAAAGCAATGTATTACTGTGGTCCCATCTCGAGTTTCCCTTATCCCTCACTCCCGTCGTCAGGATATCCCGCGGAAAACCAGGATAAAACTGGTGAGACACACAAGAGAAAAGGTATGAAGCTCGACGCAATGGACCGCAGCGAAGAGATAATGGCACCTCGAGAAAAAGTTTTCCGTCCATTCCCGGTGGGTTGGCTGGTCACCGAACGCATTAAACTTTGAAGTCTTGAGTCAGAGACGCGGCACGATTGTTGAAAAATGGAAGGGGTAGGTAAAAGTGAAATATAAGAGCGAAGTTATTTTCCTTTGGAAATCCGACACACCCCGCGCGATGAAAGGGCGCTACTTCTAATGATTAACCGGCGGTACGAGGTAAACATTTCTCGCGTGTTGGAAATCAATTGTGTACAAGTTAGTTCGATAACTACGGAAATCTCAGATTTTAATTACCTTTCGATCGTAATAAATAGACAATTTTTATTAATAACGATTTATCTTTCACTTGCTATATCACGAGTTTTTATTTTTAGTCTTTCGTTGAAATCAATTTTTCATCTATTTGATCAAATCTAAGTTTCCAAGAAGAATATTCGTGGCGAAAAAAGTCACGATCCTTTGCCATTGATTTTCATTCAAATGTGCTACTCGTGTGGGAATTCCTCCTGGCGACGGAATTTAAATGAGAATTCTTTTTCTTTTTTCATTTTTTAAATTCGACACTCGCGATGCAGAAAAACGTGCGAATAAACATATGCGCATCGCGCAGTTGGGCGTGAAATGATGTGATATTCAATAAACATGTAAATACGCACCGCTGAGACAACGAGCGATATTAATCGTTTTTCTGCTAATTTTATTTACTTTCCTCGTCATTGAACTTTTGGCAATTCCGTTTTGTTTACTTCTTTACTGAACGAATGATAATTATAATAATGATTTTTTTCAATAATCATTTACGATAAACTGTTTTATAATAATAGTAATATTGATAAAAACAATAAAAATAATTATAAATTCAATAAAAATCATTTTACGTTTTTTCTCCCAATCTCATTTTTTTCCTCGTTATTGGAAGTTTAAGGATTTTTATTTGATGTACTTATTTTACCACCTCCCTGACAATCATCCTTGGTCGAGGGATAAATATTGGCACCGGAACGCTGAGTTCACTCATGCGCTCGCATCATGTACGGGGTGAAAATTGTGTGGCAGGTGCGGCAACTCGATAGTCTACTGAAATCCCAAGCAAGGATTATGGGATTGTCTCTATTCTTACGAAAACCGCGACCTCGCCCTTGATTCTGTACGTATATAAATATCGCACATATTATACGATACCGGCAGGTGGTCTCATACCGAGGGAAAAAAAGTCGGAACGAGTCTCGCGATGCGGGTAAAAGTGTGTTTACAAGCTTCCCATGATCTTTTCGCCACCCCCTATTTTATACAACCACCCGTCTTCGCCTTCCCGCTCTCCAGTCATTTTATACGCAACACCCACCACAGCAGCTTCCTCTCCGTCCTCAAAGATTGTCTGTCGTCTGTCTTGGAAATTTCAGGGCAAACTTTTCATAACGTCGCGACGACAGAGATATATAGAACAATAGGGAGCTTTACTTTTCTCATCACTCGCTGTGCATGGATCATATTTCACCGTGAATTATCGCTCGCGTATGACAGATTTGGAAAAAACGTATCATATTTTCTGTGACTGTATAAAAAGAAATTTAATTCACACTTTAAATCGAAAACTGGAATATCGTTCACTCGAGCTACTCGTCTTTAATTAATTTCCGTCGTTAAGTCAATCGTTATTTTCACCGTTAATTTATGGCCAAATTTTTATGAAATAGAAACAAAAGTATATAATTTTTCCGAGTTGAATGAAATTTTGTTTAATAATGTTTTTGTTTCGTTGTTATATAAATATTGTTTTTATTTTTCTCTATTTAACTGCCGATGCCTCGGTGTAAGAGTTTACGAGCTCTCGCGACGAAGGAGAAGAATTTGCGGTAACCATAAAGATTTATTGTCCGCAAAATATACGAGCTCTATGCCCGCTCATGCTAGACTGAATCTACTTAGTCGCGGGACGAGAAACCTCTGTAACATTTACATGCGACACGCCCATCGACATATCGAACGCGATTAATCGCCGAGTCATTTTTTTATTTCTTTCCTCGAACATAAATAAATGCTTGTTAAACAATTTTCACGACGAAATATTAAAAAAAGGAATTACCCTGTATGACAAATTGCTCGAATGTTTTTAACCGTACGAAAAATAATGTTAACGTTAAATAAACTTTTACGTCGCAATTGTACAACCGTTACCGTTCATATCGTCACGGATGACCTAGCGATGTTCGAACTACTTAAAACGTTGTGCACACCTTCTATGTGTCGAGGAAATGCAAATTAAAAATATACCATTACGCGAAACGGTCATGAATAAAAGCTGAATATATGCGAGTCAGGATAATCCGCCAGTCGTTTCCTGAGAAAGAGAGAAAGACAGAGAGAGAGAGAGAGAGAGTGAGTGAGAGAAAACAAGAGCGAAACGTAAGCGCGTTATGAGGCGTTTACGTACGGCCGGCTATCATTTGTTCGGTCATATAGAAGCCCATACGCTCGTATATCCATTCGACATTTATATACTGCCGTTAGTGCCAGACAGAAGCCGTTTAAACGAACTCATACACGCACAGTGTGAAAACACGTGTTACCATTTATCAAGTTATTTAAGTTGTCTCGTCGCTTCTATAAGTTTGTACAAATTCCGATTGATACATATCTCTCTCTTTCTCTCTCTCTCTCTCTTTTTTTCTCTCTATCTCTCTCACTATATATATATAGTGAGAGATATACATATATATATATCAGGTTTACGTTACGCGTAAATATCGTATATCTTTCGCGATACGGAATGAACGTAAATCATGATCAACATTGCCGCCTAAGCCGATGATAAGCGAGCGTCCGCCTTAATCGTCGGATGCGCCAAAAATAAATAAAAAAACATTCGAATGTAAACAATGTTTGCGACTCATCGAAAAATGCGTCAGCGTAATTTTGTCAAAAATATGCACAGAGACGGCATTACGGGCGATTTGGATTGAAATCTCGATCGTAAAATGTAATTGGGCATTCGCGTCATTTATACGTAATCCAAAAATCCCAATGGGACACGAAAGGCACGGTGATTCGCGACAGAAACTTTATTTTACTCGTAAAATCGATCAACGATGAGGCATCAACGTATCCACGCGGTACGCGAAATTTTGTGGATTTTGAAATATTTTCCGGGTATTACGTTCGGATGCTTTGCCCCAAATCGTATCGTGATAAATCATTCACACGATGCGGCAAACCTCGACGTTTTCACAACGAATCATGCTCCGTCTCTATGCGACGAAATATTTCTCTTTCATCTGCAGTGGATATTGCTGCGTTTCCTTTCACTGGCTCAAAATGAAGAGACCCGGCTCCGTGCGTGGGAGTATAACCGCGAACGGAAATTTCGTATCAAAGCTGGGCGAGGAGGTTCTCGTACGTACACGTAAAAGCGGCTAGAAAGTAGTCGGAGTTTTATTTTGTGCTTTCTGCACTTTCGCAAACCACGAACTATAAACGAGGGAAAAAAAATATCATTTTATTTGGGTTTTTAGGTGGAATTTGGTTTTTTATTTTCAGCCCGTGATAAAAACCGTCGTCTCTTGTAATCAGGAAATAATTTCAGACCGGATGGGAGTTCTTTGCGAATGATGAAAATTACTAGAAAGAAAATATTTCACGGTAAATATACGACGCTTCGGTAAACAATGTGCCGAGTTGAAGTATTATATAAAACAAAAGGAGCAGCTTAAAGTCAAACGTAGCCGAGGGCTTCGTACCGGAGAAAAATTAATATGTAAAAGAAAACGATAAATTTATCTCGTTTAATTCTTTCACGGAATCAATTATGAAATACCCGAGCACTTCTTGCGTCATAAAAGGCGGCCTCGCGTAAGATGCGATTAAAAAGTTTTTATGTAGTTTTTGCAAATTGCTTCGCAACCTAGAATGCTCGTTGTTTGCGCTTTTAAATCTCTTTTCTCTCTCTCTCTCTCTGTTTTCCATCGGGTCAGCCGAGAAAATGTTGGAAAATCATACTCTACGCGAATTGTGAGCAACTTTTCCATCGAGAAACTCAACATTCTCGAGTCTTTGTACAAATATATATATATATATATATATATAGAGAGAGAGAGAGAGAGAGAGAGAGAAACCAGTGAGTACACGAGAACATTTCTCACTGCCCTCAACGGGGGATGCTAGAACGCGAGAGGGGAAGAAGAGACTCCAGGAATTCATCCGATGCAACGCGCAAAGAGAACTCTCCTGCGAATTTTCGTACCTACTGCAAACTATTCAAATATTCATAAAAATTTGACTTTGTCAGATACGATTTAATATTTCAGTGGAGGATCGCGTTGTCACGGTGACTGTGAAATTTCTTTTACCAATTCTCCTTTTGTCCGAGCCAAAACGATTGTTGTTATTTTATTCGTGTTTTATCGAAGACAAAGTTGAACGTCGCGTTTGTACGAAATAATAAAACGTCGTATATCCTTCGGCACCAAAGACTCGAGGAGAAAGGGGGCGGGGGTTGAAAAATTTAAAGGTCGGTATACTGACCGCAACCACGACGGAAATAAGAGGTCGAGGTATCTCACCCGCGCCTTCCGAGTCTTACTTCTCTTGCCAACGGTGAAAAACTTTCTCATTTATTTTCCCACATTTCACGGGCAATGAGACGTAGAATTTTATTTCGCGCGAGACACGAACAGTTTTTATTTACGAAGGGATCAACAGATGTGGTCTTCGAGATAATTGCCAAGCGAGAGGTGATAAAAATTGTCGAAAAAACTTACGTGTGTCGCGGACTTCCGTTTCGCGTCTTACGATGCGTAACGAACGAAATAATTTTTCCTTTTTTCTTTCGTCTGGTCGCCACGTGCTATATCGACAGGATGTGAACCTCGATTTTCTTTTCTCGATCGATCTATTCGACGAGAAATCTGCCCTCGCGCGCGGGCTTCAATCTTCGCGGGAGTAATCAAGATTTGACGCTGTGAGACGAAATATCGCGCAGTAAACCTTCGAGTCCAGGTACGTGATTTCGTATAAAAAGCTTCGACCGCTGAGTAAAAGAATTCCCTGATTTCTCTACGAACTTGGATTTTCTTCCTCGAGGAAGTCGTAGCAGTTTCATTCGTGAAACGACGAGATTGTCGTCGCGAGTCTCACTTCTTCGGGGGAAAAAAAAACTGGCGATTGGCAGGAAAATAAAACGAAATCGAGAGATTTTGGTGGCGTTTTTATTTTATTTATTTATTTTTGTTCGGGTTTTACCTCGATTTAAAATTTATCTCGGATATTTCGATTTATACGCTTGACTATTGGATAAAGTGACGGGTTAATGACGCGAATTTAATCGCGTTCCGAAAGCAGTAAATTTTAAAGTTTGTAGCGAACATTTCGCAATCACGCGGAACGAAGACGATCGATTCACGTCACGTTTGAAAAAACGCTTATTAAGGTAACGAGTGCCGTAAACTGTATCACGTTCGAAGCACGCCAATTAAGCCTCGCTCGTCGACCGATCGAGCTCCGTACTCTACACACCCCTTAGCTCCCGCGATCGTCGTATACGTGCCTGACCAGTAACTGACGTTTACTACTGCGACCGAATCTGTGGGCGATTTTCACTTAAAATTTTAAAGAGCAGCGCAGTCACTCTCGACCTGAACGATCCTGTCGACAAAGGTTAATTTAAGGTTTATTTCCTGACTTTAAATCCATTTTTTTCAAGGATTTCTTCCAGAAAATGTTTAATCGAGTTAAGTGAGAAATTTTTGTTTTCGAAAATCATTTAAAAAGGGTTTAATTAATTGTTCCTTCCTGCTTTGAGTTATGCGCCGTCATTCTATTCTCGTTTCTCGTACGGCTTATCGCGAATCATAATCATACGGGTTTGCGGTACCGTTAATTCCATGTACACCGTACAATGTCAAGCCAGACCACGTCGAATCAACGCATCGTGTATTCCTCCCCTTCGGTTTCCCGTGTTTCATATCCCCCCATTGTTATCAAAATTCCCAGCTGACCAATATGCGTATATCAGTGTCAGAATACCAGCAATTAATTAGGAATCTTTGACAGGGGGTCCGAAGTGTGCTTCGGGTCATTAGCGTCGATGCTACGACCGAACAAACGGAATACCCGGATGAATGATTCATCGATATCTTCGAGTTTCCTACAATTTTCGCTATCCCCAGTAATTATCGATCGTACTGAAAAAATTCATCGCAAGACTTCAACCTTCGACATTTTTTTTGCACCCTTTTACCATTATCGAGTATATGAAGAAGGAGAAAGCCTCGAGGCGAGGAAAAAGATCTCGGCGGACGAACCGCTCGTTGATCGAGATAATGAATTTTCACCGTGCTATGATTTCTTTTTAATTCAACGGTTCTTCGAATACTTCGCCTTAAAGAAAACCCATTATCGAATCGTTTTGTAAATCGTCGTATTTCGCGCGAGATAAAATCAATTCGTTCTCGAGGCGTCGGTCGGCCTGCTGGCAACGGCACTTTTTTTATCCCCTCAAACGCGTATTAATGCGGTAAGTCTGTAAAGCATCTATCAATTTATGTTTGAAAAGCATTTGTCATTTACATTGCTATTCGCTGAAACAATGGAAGATCGTTGAGTTATTTGCCTCGTCGATACGGTTCGAACGACCATCGCGGTCGTAATTTTATTTAACGAGCATATAATTTTATCGATTGGTCCATTCGGCTGTCACTTTTTGGCACCGCGACAGATAACAAATCGTTCAATTACGAACGAAAGAATAATCCTCCGATTATTCAATGTCACAGACGCTTTTTTTTATACAGCGAACTTGAATTTTATAATTCGATCGGATATCGTTGAAAAAAGTTGTAGAATTACGCGAGTGTCTATTTGAGAACGTTACATGAAACAGCATTTCCAAACTTTTCGATTCTTCTTCTCGATTGCGTGAAAATATGCAGATCGAAGTTTCTTGGCGTCTCCAAACCGTAGTTCTTTTTTATCACTCTCGTCGCTCGATCTTCACTCGCGAGATATTGCATCACTAGCAAAATCTTCGGGAGCTTGCGATAAAAATCTTAGGCTCTGTGTGTGTTATCCTCGACGAAAGTAGGTCTCTCTTTCTCTGTCTCTCTCTCTCTTTCTCCGTCGAGAAAGAGCGAGAGAGACACTTCTCGAAACTTTCTAAAGGGCGATTTGGAGGAACGAGTCGTTTTGGAACCGACGTCGTACGAAGGGATAATTTATTTTCAGTGAGGTGCATTATTAACGGCCGACAAAACTTTCATTTTGTACAATTTTATTCTCATACGACGACAAGCCAAGTTTTCAACATTATATTTTTGATTCATGAACCTAAACGTTCGGAATTTTCATTGTTATGGAATGCAAAATTCAAGAGAAAAAGTAGAAAGATTTTTCGTTTATCATTTGGCAACGAAATTCTTGATTTTAACACGTAGAGAGAAAAAACGATTTATCCCTCGTTTAATTTTTGACACGGTCCATGCATCATAAAATTGCCTCGAGCTCGCAAAATTCCAATATTACGAGAATAAGAAATTTCCGCGAGTGGGATCGAGTGGGCGGCGCGAAGTAAAGAATGATTGCGCACAAGGATGAGTCACGCCCCGTATAAATTTCTACCTCGTACCTTCGTTGTATCTCCACCTCTCCCTTTCTCTCGTTCTCTCTTTTTCTCTCTCTCTCTCTCTCACTTGAGCTTTTCCGATTTCGTAAAAGCTAAGGAAAAATCACCCGCCAGGAAAGTCGAACGTAAGATTGAAACATACGACGCAATTTCATGCCTTCGAATCTCGCGTCGAGTCCTTAAAGTTCAACAATGACTCGAGAAGTGGATTTCGAAAGAATTGCCTTTCTTACCGGTGCATCAACTCTTCGCTCTCGCGTTTTCCTTATCTCTCTTCTCTCTCCCTCTCCCACATACATAAAGTCTGTCCCATACGCTCTAAGTATTATAATATATCTTGGTTAACCCAAGATAGTACCGATATAGACCGATAGTAGTTCTGCCGCAAGTACAATTACCGCAAAACTCGAGAAATTATCCGGCCGGAAAGTAGTCTCGTATATTCCACCGATTGGCTTCAATTAACCGTATGGTTATAGACGAGCTCGGTAAATTCCACAGAGAACTTCTTACAGTGTCATAAAATAATATTTCTTTTCGAACGAATTTTCTCCATTTTTGTTTCATCAATAACACCAAATATTATAAATAAAAAAGAAAAACATTTCGTATATCCCATAACGATTAATTAACTCTACAGTCTGATCAATTTTAGTTGGATTGAGATAAATCATATTTGGCTAATAAAATTGATAAGATTACAGTACGTTCGCTAGTTGAATTCCCAGAAACTCCGGGGATTAAGGCTTGCATTGTGGATGAGATTAAATTATAGGAAAGAGACAATGTTACCGGGTGTGGTGCGAAGGGGAATTAACCTTACGACCGAATGCTGCTTGATAGACCATTAGACGCGGCCTCAACGAGCCAACTTAATTGTGCACGTCTCTCTCACTCTCTACGTCGTTCAACGAATTCTATTTGAAGCAAATGGCATACTTCACCACGTAAATTACCCAGGGGAGAGATTTAAGTATGATACGACTCTGCTCTCTCCTTATACTATTGGACTCGAACAATTTCATTACGAGGATCAAAATCTCCTCGTAAAATCCACACTTGAGAATTTTATTCAGTAAAATCCGTCTTTATCTCGAACGAGGGTTGAAACGTGTCGAATAGACAAAAAAGCAGCATCCGTCGAGTTATCTATCGCACGTCCGATAGAAAATACGATGCATATCACATATTCTTTACGAGATTTGAAGTCTCGCCGTGATTGCCTTTCAGCAAAACTCTCAGTGTGTGATGTTCCAGGTCATAAACTGTTGGCTGGTCGCCTGCCACTCACTCGAAGGGACTGGACGAGATTGGTGTTCTGTCGAGTGTTTTTTTGTTTTTTGTTTCCCCACGATTTTGTCCTTTCGAAGACCGCAAAATAAAACGACAGAGAGGGAACAAAAATAATAATGAAAAAGTTCGACCGTCGCGCGAAATAGCCTTTATCGACATCGAGTTGTGGCGTTTGACAAATTGAAAAGAAGAGAGGAAAAAAGGGGCGAAGGACTCGCGAAAGAGAATTGATAATATCGTTCGAGGGGGCTACGCAAAATTAAACAAAAAAAGGATTCTCGGCTGTCGTGATTCGTGAAATGTTTAGTGCCGTCATCGGTCTCGTTCTGTTTCCCTTTTGGCAGGAAGAAAACCTTACCGTACTATGTATTATGTAGCTATACTTTATGTACGAGCTATATGTATGAGCTTGTCGTTGCCATGCTCTCAACACGAATAGTAGAAATATTTACATCGTGCTTTCCTGCAGATTTTCGGTACGTTACTTCATCGAATATCGCAGGCTTACCGTGAGAAATAAATTGAAAGAACGATTTTTTTTTACACGAAAGAACAATTAATTAGTTTTATAAAAATAATGTAAAAAACAAAAGTTTGTTTTAATTTTCTCAAAGCGTATTCGCGCAATTTTCCCGTGCACTTGTGTTTGAATATTTTACGCCATTGACACGAAAATATGCTCATTCTCTCGCTCTCTCTCTTTGCGTATTCGTATTTTCAACGAAACTGGAAAATTCAAACAATTTTTCATTCCGTCTATTTTGTATTCGTCTCATCTCGATTTATTATTTTGTCCTATTTTTTACTCTCAACGGGGCCCACGCCGTACGTCGGTTTTGTCATAAAATTTCGAAATACACCGAACCAACAACTGTCGATTCAGAAAATGTTTCGACGTATATTGTAGTCTGGCTGTGAAACGAGACGAAAAAGCTGTATTCCATTCGATCGCGCTTTGTTTTCAGGAAAAACATCTGGGATGAATTCTGATTCGCGACCCGAACAAATTTTTCTTCGAAACAACAGTATATATAAAAATCTTAACAATCTTTTGCTTCAACGATATAAAGCATTTTGTTTCCAGTGAGCGAACTCTGCTTTTTCATTCGCGTTTGCGTTTTATCATCTACCATAGAAACCAGGTTTCCGTACACGTTCGATGGGAAGGTGCCATTGCAATTTTTATTTCTCTTCTTCTTTATCAAAATATTTTGGAATGTTTTATAAACAGTGGCCATTTTAAATTGACAATATTCTCCATACTTTTAACATAATCCGATTTTACTCTCGGTATAATACTTTTTAGCCACGTAAGAAATCGTACCGTTCAAAAAATGGTAATGTCCTTAAGAAACGCAGAGAGGTAACGAGATAGAGAGAGAGAAAGAAAGAGAGAAAGAGAAGAGCTCGAGCGTAAGTTGTCCCAACCGAAAGTGGAGTAATCCCATGAGAGGGCTGAGTTAGGTGAGAGTGGCTCAGTGTCATGGCGAAAAGTGAATCGTCCGCTCTCGCTCGCGACTCTCGAAGCCTTCACAAAAATGTCGGAGCTTTCGTTCCCGCATACACCGCGAGTCATATTATTATTTTTCACGCAACCTGTAACCGCGTTTATACGCTCGAATAATATCTCCATTTTCAAAAAATTCGTCCTGTGACTGGTGGCATCGGTATAAATATTAAAGGACCGCCGTACTTTGTATGATAAATGCGGATGAGCGAAACCACGAAATATTTGCAATTAAAATAATTCATGGAAATTTAATCGCCATTTTATACGACGATATTTTCGGTTCTTTAGTTTGAAACGAAAAAACAAAAGTAAATAAAAATAAGATTTCATATCCAACGAAACGTATAAGCGGACGGTCTTTCAAGATCGTAGATACGGATTAAGGCGCTGTGTCGGCGGGCGTTCGTGCGCGTCTCTTCGTAAAAGGAAATATTCATACACAGCTGAGTGGAAGGATTATGGCTACGCTTGAACGTGACTGCGTCGCAGGGTTAAAGAATAAAAGCTTAATGAGCAGATGCATTATGCAGAAATTTCGCTACGGCAGAAGGAAGAAAATAATGGAGGAGATGCTGGTGTCTTCTTTCCTCGCTTTAGGTATAGCAACCCTCTTCCCCCAGCTCTGCGTTAATATATCCATTATAAACGCTGTGCAGTCGAAAAAATTACTCGAAAATTAGTCCCCCTCGTGTCTCGTAAAACGACCTCGTTCTTTTTGCCAGTACGATTACGATAAAAAAGGAAAATCGAGCTTTATTCCGCGACGAGCTGAATCTCAACTCAAATTTGTATTTTTCGGAAATTGAGACCCGTCCTACAGACACCAGAAACCTGTCGAATTATTCCAATTCGAACATATTCACTTTGTCCGATTAACATGTAAAGTCGTTCATAAATTAATGAAAGCTTTAACCCTAAATTATGAAGTTTCGTCGATTCTACGTTGAATTAAGGTTACTACTGCAAGATCAAACGTTTCACGTAATCACGTTTCTCCATCGTAAGCTGGCTGACCTTATCATTTTTTTCCCATAATGTCGAGAGCGTCTTTTTTTATAGGAAATGATTTCTCGGCACGTACGCGAGACGAGAACAGTGATATAAGATATCATTAAGACACGATGCTTGACAGCATAGCGTCATATCACGCGTGTTTCGGGAGGGGCGACGATTAAGCTGTGGTTGCTACTGACCATGATCTGTGGACACGAGTAAGAACAGAGACGGAGAGAAATATTTCATAACTGCTTTCCATCAGAACCGGAAACGGGAATGGCGGCGAGGACCCCTCCGTTACACCGTTGGTATTCCTTCATTGTTCCACGAGATATATGGCGACCCCGCGGGCCAAAACTGCCCAACTTTGTCTCACTCAACCATATACGTATATGTCATCGGCAATGCTATTCGTATGCTCACCTTGCCCACCGAGAATCCGTCATTCAACGAGATAGAGAGAGAGAGAGAGAGAGAGACGAAGGGAAGAGAGACATGCACTGGGGTTGGAATTTCACGAAGGGCGAGAATGAAGATACGATTTTCACGTTGATCCAACCCTCAGGCCATATAACCGTTCATCCTGGCGATCTTCGTCGAGAAAAATATCACGCTGTCTCGACACAAAAAAAACCCGAAAATGACACGAGCTTGAGATCATCGTCGAGTTAGAGGACCGATATTAGTCGATACGTCAAGATAAACGAATAAACGTGTACGACTATAATAGGTTTTGTTTCTGAATAAAAAGAAAATATACTTCTATATCGTACATTTTCTTCCGACACGTCTGTTATTACTTTCTTTTGCATTCGGAAAAATATATCGTGTCTATTAGAAACGTATTTATGTAATATTTTTCGATAAATTTCTCTTACTATAAATATCGAATCGGCCTTATTTTGACATGGTGACCGTTGCTGCACTATGTACAGGTTTTCCTTCGAGTATCGAATCTGAAATCAACGAAAACGATGAATTGGATAATATATAGATTAAATAACATTCTGTATAAAATCTTTCATAAAACAAATCGAAAGTAATTTTCCCCGATTACATTCTTTCTTTCGTAATCGACTAGTTATCATCTCGTGAATAATTCTTGCCCTGTTACGCATTGAAATTGAACAATGTGAGTCGGAGCGCGTTTTATCCCGCGCCCATCCGCCCTTTCATATTAATTGGCGAGGACATAACAATAATAATAAAATAGAATTTTGGTAACACGACGGTGCTTTGTTTCTATTCCGAAGTATATGTCTATATCGTTGGGCTATTTCTGCATATACCTTAAAAGCTAGTATGCTCGATATAACTTGCTCGTGGTATTATGTTGGATACTGCGGAATCGTGCAATTTCACCGGAGCCACGAGATGATTTGTTTCGTCGTGCTTTTGTTCTGGCACGAGGATCGGATAATAACGAGAGAACGACTCAATTTTCTGCCGGTCATATTACGTGTATATAAAGGTATATGTGTATACGTACAGGTTCGCATAAACGAAACGTATCCATCTCTACTTGCGGGAACACATAGCCGCTGTTTACCTCGTGAGATGATGAAATCATTCTCTTTTTTCGTATACAAATAAAAGTGTCTCGCGATAGTTCGTTCGCATAACGCTTATTTTTTTTTATGCTTCCTCGAGGCGGTCGCCTAAAACGGGCTTGATTTAAAGCAGGACCAGCACTTTATGTTTTTTTAAAAATCAATTAAATATATGTTATTCGACATATGTTAAAGTAGATTCGAGTAAATCTTTATCGAAAAAATAAACGATGGTTGAAGTACACTTTTCAAAACTACTTTATCAAAAATTATTATTTCTGAGAGGAAATTTTGATTGAAAATATTTTAGGTGAAACTAATACTTTTTATTTCGAAACGTAGGCATATTTCGAAAAATAAACAAAATCGAGAACGGCTACGATCAACGGTAGCTTTTATAATCACAAAAAATGTTGTGCAACAATTTTATATATCCCACTATTATTGGTCGAGTTATCGTCCGCACCAGTTTCAAAAACATTTATTATACTTCAACTATTGATTTTCTTTTCGATACAAATTTACTTAATTATACTTTAATATATGTGAAATCTCATATATTTAATTGATCCCGTAAAAAAACATTAATTGAATTAACAAAATTCATACAAAAAAACTTATTTTTTTAACCGTCGTACCTGCATTAATGAAATTAGATTCGAGAGTAGCAACGGAGTAAACAGAGATTTTTTTTATTTCACCGCGTTACGAAAATATTATTTTCTTCTTTTTTTTCTCTATAAATGCGATAAACACTCAAAGAATGTAATTTCTCGCGATTTGGTATGTATTTAATATACGAGGGACGAAAACGTGCGGTCGCGCAGGAAATTTGCCGATTAATCATCCCAACCAAATCGCCGGGCGATAGGGTAGATTATAACAGGGTTGCGGGGAATCGTCGTGAAAAAGGTGGACCCTCTCTCGCGACTGGGTCCGGACACCAAATCGATTTCACATGCCGGAAGCATTTTTCATATCAGAAATCTCGTCGTGTGTGCCGCGCGGGGAATCGGCTTACCGATGAAAGCCACTTCGTCCACTCTCATTTCTCGTATACGCGTGTGTCTGTGTGCGTGGGAGTGTAGATATATATTTTTTTTTTACCACGGTCAGGATTCAATTTTATCGTTCGCGTTTCTTTCGCACGCCGGATCGCTCGAGACGCTACGAGGTGGCAAACGAAAAAAAGACCCACGCACACAAAAAATCACCGACGTAGGGTCGGATATTACGTTCGGTTCATCGAGTAAATCGTCGAAGTGTATTTTAAGCCGAAAAACTTTTTAGCCGATCGAGCAAAGTTCAAATGAACGAAATAATTGGCTTCTTCCGAAGGTTTGTTGGCAACGACGGAGGAAATTTCTACGAGGAAAACACGTACAATTTCATCGTCCTCCAAGGAAATACATTTTATTCGTCGGTCGTTGCAAAAATTTCGGAACAAAAGAAAACGTCTTGAGTAAGCGATTTTTATAATTCTCGAGAAAAACTTAATTACGCGCAGGAGCATTGTTTAAAAATTATCCATAGTCGCTAATGACGACGTTCTTAAAAGAAACGAGGGAATAACGCCGGTCGAACGAGTCACGAGGACTTTATTATATTATTTTCTCGTAAACGCGAAGGAACGACGCTGACTGTCGTCCTCCAGTTGAGAATCGTGACCGGTACATAAACGTTTGTGCAGAAACAAAGCGCTGACACGAATAACGAAAAGCTCCATTCTCGAACCTGGCGCTCGGCCAAGGTCCAAGAAACTTCCAGGTCCGAGAAACTTTCTTGCAAAGTGTTTTTATGGACCGCCGTCCGAGCCATCGGACGGACAACCATTTGCATACGAAACGTTTTAGTTTACGGTGTCTATATTTCCCAATTGATCTCGTCCCTGCTTTCACTGTTAATTTTGGCGATCGTGGCATTTTTCGACCAAGAAACCGATGAACGAAAAAACAAATAAAAATAAAAATCTAAACGAAAACGAGCCTTCGAATAAATTCGTCCAGTCGCCGTGTGTTTTCCAGCGCTCGTATCTGTAAAATAAACGACTCTAGCGTGACCGCGAAATACGTAAATGTAGCGAAGAATGTACGGTCCGGCCATGCTGAACTGACGAGAGATAACACAAACGGGCACACACCCGTTGCTTTCGGCGATCGTTTTTCTCGTGTCCGCCTGACTTTAACGCGTCTAGCCGACTTTTTGATAAGAGCTTTATTCTGGCAATTTCGTCGTTTCCTCGCTGGATTAAAACGAGTCCTTTTGCGAATTTCGCATCCGGGTGTCGAGCGACGAACGAAATGGAACAGAAGCCTATGCGACGGACGAGACAATATAAAGATGATATATTTCGTTTAAATAAAAATGCGTTATATATATATATATATATATATATATATATATATATATATATACAACGCTCGAAAGTCGTTGTCCATCGCAACGAGAACGTACCATTGTAATTCCGTCATTTATTTTACTATGTATTCTAAATTTTTGTTCATAGCCCCGTGCGGCTATTCTAGGTTGTACATTTAAATTACTCCGTAATATCTGTGGATGTACGAGTCCCTTGGTAGAAGTTGGGTTAAAGGCTATGCAAATGAAAGCTTACTCTTTACCATAACTATATATAAACGATCCCGGAAATACTAGTTCAACGTTAACTTTGGCGAGGAATTAATTGGTTAGTCGGAAAAATACTTGCGAAAACGGAAATTCAACGTGACGACACAATCTGAAGGAATGTGCCTTAGGCCTCGAAGGGGTGAAATTTTTAGCTATAATTTTGATAATTCTATTAGTTTTAATTTTATTTATTATCAAATCGTCGATTTCTTCATACAGCTTATATTTATATATTTTTCATGCTCAGAAAAATGCTTGCCACTCGTTATCGCCGACTTTTTCGGACGATGAGTTTACGACGATGTAGTAAAACGAGGTCTGCACGTGATCGAGGTTTTCCGACACACGTATCGCGTCGAGAAACTTTCGGAGAATATTCGACATACTAGCGTTACCGCCAGACTCGTATATTTCGCGAATTCGTATTAAATTGCGCGTAACATAGACTGGTAGACGTGACGTGGTACGACTCCAACTCGTCCGAAAGACGAGAATTAATATTTTTGAATTAATTAATTTTGTTTAAAGTTGAACAATAAAAGTTTTATGCCCGATGCATTATTCAGATTAAAATTCTGCTTTCCATATGCACGGGGTTAAGGTCTCGCTCCTTTTACGGCGCACTTTCCACACGACGAATTTTACCACGATATTCCCTTTAAGTTTCATACCCTACTGACCTAATTTTTCTAGTGTTATATAAATACTTAATTTGCTTAAGATTTTTATTATTAGCGACAGGTTAGTCAATTTTCATTTATTATTATATACTTAATTGTTTTAAGGCGAAATATGGACAAGCCGCCAATATATTATGACTACCGATACCTAACGTTTGTTCAAGATCAATTTCGCAAAACTGAATATATTACTTGTGAAAACAAAAAAAAACTAAATTCTCACATTCTTCTCGACGATTATTCATCCTCGTCGTGCATTCAGATATAATTATTCATGTCGATCGATCCAACTCGTATAACGTTGAAATTATGCAGAGTCACAGGACACGTTTGACGTTCCATTTATCGTTCGCAGTTCCTGTTTTCTTCTCGGATCGTTTTCTCCTACGCCAGCTCTTCGTGCAGCTTTTTCTCGGGAAGGTCCAATTATACGTGTCGAATACGACCGGCACATCGACTGTTCATTCTACCGACGTCACTGCAATCAACATTGTTTGCAATATGTGCACGAAGAGAAATAATACCAGGTCTCGCGTAACCGCCCATCGCTGACGATTTTGTGTTAATCTTACATCTATAATTACGTCAACGCCACAAATAACGCATCAGATTCTCTTTCATAGAAGCGAGTAAATACAATATTGCCCGCGCGAAACCTCAGATCCTCGCTGATAATAGCAATCAAATAAGATCGGTAGTAATTTTTATCAATTGTTTTTATCGAACGTTCAATCACCCCTCCGATTCAAATATATCGTAAGCGGTAATTTTTCTTTCCACGATTTATTCAAGCTCGCTCAGCTCTCTTGAGCTCGTTCTTGAAAGTTGTACCGTTAAGAAAGAATAATCTATTTTGTTTAAAACGTGAGCCGTACGAAAAGTCTTTTCGAGGGAAAGAACGTTACGCGCGAGCGGTAGGTACGTTTTCGATGAAACTTCGCTCGCCGGTGAAATCCTCCGAAGCTTGACAAGTGGTCGCTTGTCGCGAGAATGAGGGATAGGTGAGGCTGCGAGAATGTGTCGAGACATTCGTGAAGGGATGAGTCTCGGATGAGCACGAGGCGTTGTTATATATATATGGTATATCACACGGCGTGTAAACGCATTTGGGGAATTGTCTGTGGCTGTCGAACAGGGAATATCCATGGCTCGGGGGAGTGCCCCGCATGTTGGACCAAAGTAATCTCTATCGATCGATGGCCACAAAGCTGGGGCTCACCACTTAAAGGGGGTTCCCTCACGATGATCTCCTCGCTCGCTAAACGCTTAGCAATTTCTCTGTCTCTCTCTCTTTCATTGTCTCTCTCACTGCCTGACTAACTTACGAAGCACTGTCTCACCGCGAGAAAGTGAAAGAGAGAAGGAGAATATATATATATAACGAGACAGCACTTATCCCCGTCTGGGGCATTATCGGTTGGGTGCTTGCAGTACACCGAGTAAAGAGCTCGATGCAGCCTCCCCACGTTCTGAACTTAATCCAGAAACGGACGCGACGTTATATATATATCGAAAGATCGCGTGCAAAAAATTACTCCAGATAGAGGATCCCTATCTTTGCAAGAAAAAGCAAATGGGCCCATTATCAATTTACCAGTGGAGCAAGAAAATAGAGAGTAATGGTATCGTTCCATCGAGAATGGCAAGGGAAGAGCTGACGATTTTTGTCTCTCGCTTTGTTTCACTTTCTTTTATTCCTACCTTTTGGTGGACGATTTTAACCTCTCCTTAGTTTATCGAGGTCACGTGAATTTCCTCGTGACTTGGATCAACCACGTTTATGTGGACAAATAAGTTTTTCCACTCGCCAACGATTAATACTTACTTTCCAAATCGCTTCGATCTTTCTTCATTCGCATTTTATATCTTGAATTTGGATTTTTCCATTCGAAGATAAAACGGGGTAATTATACAGCTACGAGAATGAATAATCAAACTGATGGTGTTTTTACAACAAAGGAAAGATTGATTGGATAAATAGTCAAAGAGTTTCATTCTGATAAATGTCTTCAAGAGAATTACAAGTGGCGAGCTGTCGCAAGTATCCTCAGCCCGAATTTCATTAGAACTGCACTTGGTTTTTTGGTAATTTTGATACTACGCTGTACGTATCGCTCGCCAGCAATTTCGCACCGGCTGCCTCCTTCAGAAAGACTTCGAGCACTAAAAGACTGCAAGATAGAAACCAGACGTACCATAGGGTATGTATATACCATAGTTTAGCTATAGGATGGCCACCAGCGTCTTTCGTATTCCGTCTGAGACTCCTAACGCCGTATCAGATCATGCTTTCAGGTGCCATAGAGTCCCGAATTCGATAGACCGTGAACGAGTGGAAAAGGGAGCCTCGCGAATGAGTTCATGCATAATTTAGGGAAACCTTTGTACATTTCGCGAAGGTTAATACGTCCATGGGAGTACGTGACAGGGAAGGACCCTCGTTTCACTCATTTTTTCTCTCTCTCACTGTCTTCGAACAGCGAAATCTACTTTCCGCCGAGCATAACACGCTCTTCTAGAATGTCGCAGAGCGCAGTAGACGCAATTTCTCTTTTGTAACCACGGAGGTTGGTAGGAAACGATCTATAATATCGTCGAATCTAGAGTCTTGAGGGACAAACTCATCCCCTCTCCACTCTTTCCCACCATACGGCGTCTTAACTTTGATTGAGACGCGTCATGCGTGAGAATTTATGATTCTTGGTCCGAACCAAAGAGTCTCGAGAATGCGCGTAGATTATATGAATATAATTAATTGTAGAGGAAATCTGTGACGAAAATGATCGAGGCTAACCGTTGATTGATAATTCCTTATCTAAAAATAAAATCTTCGTTTTACTTTATCTTGATGTTTTATGTTCGTAGGAACGAGCGATGATCATCGTACCGGCAGGGTGATGATTCTACACAACAGTCGAACGGTCCTCTCGGCCGTCATTTGGACAATACTGCTGACGATTTCGACCCAAAAAACGATAACAGACGGAACGAGTGTCGAGATTCGCGATAGAAGTATCGTTAGCTCGGAGCCGGAAAAGGAACCGATAGATCGAAAACGGGATATCAGAAATTCGATAACGGTGGGAGGAAACGGGGAAAGAAAATCTCCGATAGGAACAAATAAGGGGAACGATACGGTCGACTATGCGGTGGGAATTGTGGTTGAGAAACGTCACGTACGACGTTACGCATCGAGCCAAGCGCTCGCGTCTACTCGAGTTTCAACGGAGAATATCAAGACAAACAATGCTATTTCCAAAGGTACGGGCCACGAAGAGAAGAATAACGACGAAAGAATGTTCGAGCAAAGACGCGAGATACTCGATGTTTCGTCGTCGCGAAATATAAATAACGATGTTGCGCGTAACAAAAACTCATCCTGGATGAACACATCAAACGTCGCGAGAACGAGGACAACGACAAAGGACGTCGAAACGACGAGCGACGATGCGACAGGGTCGAACGAATCGTCGGGCAAAGGAATCGTACGCACGGAACGTGATACAAAGCTCGAGGAGATTGTCGAGAGTTCCGTTTTACTAATCGACGGTACGAAGCCATCGAGAACGACGGTCGAGTCGCGGAATTCGAGTCCAGGTACACGTAGCTACGGATCCGATTATTCTACGAAAGGAATCGTGCCAAAGGCGGTGCGCCCGAGTGGCGCGAGTGATTTAATGGAATTTTGGTCATCGAGTCGCGTGTCGAGAGAAAAGGATCAACGTATGGACAAAGCCGTAAGATCTACAAAGGAACGACGCAACGGAACCGTTTCATCGCTGGAAGAGCGAGAAACTATTTTGTCGGTAAAGTCGAAAACCGAGAACGAACATCGAGAAGAAGGAACGAGAAGTACAGGAGCGAGAAGCGATGACGAGTTGAAAGATTTATCAAGGAAAAAAGAATCTCTTTCGTTGAATAACGAAGATTCCGGAATTTCCAACAGTTTTATGGCAAATCCGTCGAAAATAAGGGCTAATCGAGTAACCGCTCCTCCAAGGCTGGATCGCGAAACGACGCGATTTACCGCGGGGCTTGAAATATCGCGCGAAACGTCGAAAGAATCGTACGTACAAATTTCCAGGCCGCCAAACACCGGTACGGCCGGAACGAGAGTCTTAGCGGAAAACATCGTTGAGGGTTACGCGCATTCCACGCCGAGAGATTCTTCCGCGTCGGACCGAATGAAAAATCCTCACGGTATCTCCCACGAGATGGGAAAGGAGCATGAGCGAAAGTCGGGAGAAATTAATTACTACGGGTGGGAGCGAGTCAAGGGCAGATCTTACTTTGCAACGTCGTTGAGTAACGAGGACGCTGGAATGAGCACCGTGAAAGTCGGAAACGTCGCGAATTCTAACGAAGCTGAGAAAAAGCTAATCTCCCGAGAAGACGGTCTCGTTGTGACGGGTAATAACGAACAGGTCGTAGGATCTTCGAGCGAGCCAGGGAGGTGGTACGGTAGCGAGACGTCTCCTAGGCCGGGTGAGTTTGTCGATAACCCGACGTGGACCGATAGGACGCAGAAGATGTATAGAAACGTCGTTAAGACGACGAGTACCACGCAAGGTTTGCAAATGTTACACGAAGGTCATGAAAGTCTTATCGAAGAACGGTCCACTCGAGGGATCAGGCTGGGGTCGCCTTGGAACGACCGTGGGAAGCTAGCGCGTGTGAAACAGGTGGAAGAAGTCTCGGACGGTGGTCGACGCGAGGAGATGGATGGAAGTCCAGCACGAAACTACCAAGCCTCGTCGTTATCTTCTCGTGAAGCGTCGCTTGTGAATTCAGAAGCGTCAACGTCATCGACGCTCGCGATGAAACGGGACGAGAACGTATCGGACTCGAGCGAAAGCGTGATTGGCGAGCGTGCGAGAAAGATAAAAATTCCCGACGACGAAGAAATTCGACGTTCTCGGAAAATAAAGACTCGTCGCAACGACGACGAAGACGTTGTCGACGACTACCACTACGACGAGAAGACCGTTAGTTTTACGAAAGAAATTGCCAAGGTGGAACAGAAGACGGTGCAATTTTCGCAAGCCATCAAGACGGAAAATAACGCTGCGGGCGATGGAGACAGCGCTATCTTGGAAAATCGAAAGAATTTCATCGAGAGAATTTATCAGACCCCTCGTACCACCGATACGCCGGCACCGTCGATGGATTCGACGCTCGCGGAAGTACACCCATGGGATTTCGATCCAAACGATGATGACGACGCCAACGAAAAAAACGAAGACGACTATCACGTTCTCAACGACGACGAAGAAATGAGCGAAGTTGTTGCCACGATGGAATATCGAACGGAGGCAGAGAAACTATTGAACCAACGGAGGGAGGAAAACGATCGTGGAGACATAGCTTCGAGCGTTTTGAAGAAATCTGAAGGTTACGACTTGTCAATGGTGACGCTGGAATCGAACGAAACTGCGACCATGGAAATCGGGATCGTTGGAACTATCGACGTTATTTCCAACGATCAACGAGACGGGAAAGACCAGAGAAAGGATTCAGACCCGGATATCTCCGGCGAAATTACAGATGATAGGCGTTATAACCCTCTCGTTGAAGAACCGACGACGCTCCGTCACGACGATAGTGTCGCGAGAGACGATTTTATGGGACGGAAAACTTACGTCGGGGGGTCAAAAATCGATGATACGAAAGGTGTTCTAGTCGTAAATCGTTTAAAGCTGCGTGACTCGACTAAATTGTACGAGGACGATTCCCACAGGACTCTGGTAGATGCGAAAAATCGTATCAACGACGAAATTTCCAACGTCGCGCAATGCGAAACGTGCACACGTGTATCTATTTTCGAGAGGGCGAACGACAAGAGAAAGATCGAAAAAAACGTTTATAGGAACGACGAGAGACAAGGCAATCGTGCAAATGTCGAGGCTAGCGGGGGAAAAGCTGTGCGATCTATCAACGTTGTTGGGGCGTCGAGAAGCGCGATTCGCGATGAAATAACGAATAAAAAGAGTACGTCCGTTGATCTCGAATTCACGACCGGCGATGGACGTTCGTTAGCGAAAACTGGGGTCGTAGCTACGACGATCGATCATACGGAAGAGAGCATCGGCGAGAGAATTCAGGGGGAAAATACAAGAATTTTGGTACGAAGCCAAGAACCAATTATCAAAGCAGCGATAGGGAGAAATTTAATTGTCTCGCGGGAACGGCCATCAACCAAGATACGAATGCCGGCGAGCATTGTGAAATTAAACAACAGCAGGGAGCGTGAACCATCACTGGATAAGACGCGTGATCAACGAAGCGAAAGCTTCCAAAATCTCCCTTCGCCGACGGTCGAAAGCAGCGAACTCAATCTTCGTACCGTGACTCGGATAAATCTTGAAGAAAAACAGGAAACAAGAATTGCAACTTTTGCCGAGATTTTCGAGAAAGGAAAGATGGGAGCCGAGGTTTCCAATAGTGCCGATGGTATCCCGGGGGATCGTAAGAAATCCGGAAGACACGCAACCCCGCGGATAGGAAACAAGTTCGATAGTGGTAGACGATGGAAAACCTTGGTTAACAGAGATGCGACGACGAGTACGACGAAGATCGATAGGTTCGATGATTCGATCGCTAGGCCATCCACGAGTGACGAATTCACGCCTGAAAATCTTGTCGCGCGTTCAAGGACGGATCCGCGAACTAGCGAGATTTGGAGAAACATCGTCAGCCCATCCGACCTCAAAATGAAACAAATCAAAAGAGGATTTAAGAGAGATGACAGTATTTCGATCCTGAACTCAAAAACGACAACCAGACCTTTCCATGATTATAGGAATTCCGTAAGCACAGAAATGTGGGAAGATCCAGATGATGACTCGAAAGAGATAACAACCCTGGAACGCCCAGATTCGATGTCAATGAAAGATCCAAAAGTATCCAGGAGCGACGAGCGTCTCGCCAGCGAAATATCCATTTCCATTCCATATTCGACAAACAGCCCTATCACGAACGTGGAAAGCCTCGACGGGCTCGACGAATTATTCCACGGTCGTCGTGTTGTCATGGACAAAATACCGCCAACTCTATCGGTCAACCCGACCAACGTAAATACGACCGTTGTGGATACGGTGAACTATAATCTCACCACCGTCAATACAACGAGCGTGCCAGAACATAATTTAACGGGAGGTGGCTCGACCGAATTCGGCAGACCGCGGCCAGCGCCGATGGAGAAACAGCCTCGCGAAACGACGAGAAACGTTGAGCAAGGATCAGCGATGGTGTCCCGGCCTCTCAATCAAACGATCTCCGATAATTCGACACGCATAACCGCAACGTCAAATCAATGGCCGGTAAAGCATAGCGCTGTGGTCGAAGGTGATTTGGTACTGGGTGGTTTAATGATGGTACACGAGAGAGAGGACTCGGTTACGTGCGGGCCGGTAATGCCCCAGGGTGGTGTCCAAGCACTCGAAGCTATGCTCTACACGCTCGACTGGCTCAACGAACGTGATCTCGTTCCAGGTGTTAAAATAGGCGCCCATATACTCGACGACTGTGACAAGGATACGTATGGTCTGGAGATGGCGGTCGATTTCATCAAAGGTGAGCTGATTATATACGAAGATACTTATAGATCAATTTCGTTGATGACCGACGCAATCAATGTCGATTCCATCTCATCATGCTAACGAAGCAGGCCTCCTCCTGCCAATCGGTGGATAACGGTTCGACTTCAAAGATATTCCCAGTAGCATCTCATTGACCCATCTTTTCCATCTCATCTTCGACGGATCGAAGAGCTTTTCCTCCGCGCATTACGCTATATATACCAGAACCCAGGTTTCTAACCGAGGGGAGATTAGATTTTCATTAAGATATTCGAGGCTCCGGTGTTCCTGCGATGTGACTATTTTGCATTCTGCCTTGAAATCGAGTCTCGCTGATATCTCGAAATCTGACCGAGATCTGGAAAACCGCGTTTTTTCCCTAGCATCCCCTATCTTTGCATGTTAAGGGGGATGAAATAAGGTAATTGCCTATGAGCAGAGCAAGACTCTGAGTCGGCTCTAACACGTGGTTTTGAGAACGTACATTGCCATCCACTTTGTTTCGTGAATGAGCCTCTAGAGTTTAGCCATTTGCTGGTGCCAATTAGGGTGAGGATGAGATTCGTTAAGGGTGATTTTCACGCGTACTCGTCGCAGTCGTATTACCGACCATTTTCTCGAAGCTCGTTTTCTGGTCTGGAGAATGTCGGCAGTCGGTAAGTAGAAATATGAAGACCGCTCGCAATTTATTGAGCTTGCGCCGATAACCGCGTCGAAAATCTACTACCGGAGTCATCACGGCACCGGTCGCTTACTGACCGACTGATGGGGGTGGTTGAAATAAAAGCTCATCTATACCGACAGAGAGCTTCAAGTGCGAGGAAAAAGTTTCGACCATTGTCTATCGCGCAAGCTTACAAACCTACCGCTGGCATTTGCATCAGGGAACATTTTTTTTCAACCTCTGTTTTGTTTATCCAATTAAAATGTGCATAGTTTTCTTGTTTTTCTTCAAATTGAATAACTATTATTGGCGTTAACATTGATATGAATAACATTTTCGTTGAAGCTGTATTCAAGCTCAAATTTTACTTCAATAAAATAAGCTTGTTTTTTTTTTCTTGTATTGTCAACGGATTTCAGGCGACGACGATACTTACGAATAAGAAATAATGCTTCGGTCCCTTCGTTTCACGTATCTGAGCAGCTGAAGGTTTTCGCTAATCGAGCGACCAATCCCATGGGGGCAAGGGAATGGGCGGCGAGAGGTATGAATGACGATTCTGTGTGTGTCACAACCAAAGCTCGGGAGAAAGCCCTATTTCTTTAAGTCCTTATCGTCGGCCGTGGCTTGATGGCGAATGAGCAGACGGATGGGGGGTGTCGAGCGAGTATAATTTTTCTTCCGGAAAATCCGATTCCTAATGGCCGACCGTTCTTCGTCTTTCTCACCGAGAAATACTCGTTTTCGCCTCCCCCTCGTATCGTTTCCCGTAAGAAAAACACCGTAAATCCACGAATTGTTTTTCGTAACGTAAGAAAAAAAACCTACCCGCGTCTCATTAATCCCTTTGACAAATTTCAGGATAATTATTTTCTCGATATCGCAATCCACGTCTCAGGCACAGCGAATGAAATTACGTCGTTCGTTCGATAAACATAGTAACCTGAAATTGAGTTATGAAAGCTAAGAAAACTTAGGCTTCGTAAATCCGTGTCCAAGGTGTGTGTTTTTCTTTTTTTTTTTCTTATTTAATATATCTGATTAACCGTTAGCCATGCACTTTCCGAGAAAACAAGCACTCCGCGACGATAAAAATCACGGTAACGGAGACGGCCTTGACAAAAAAGAAGAAGAAGAAGAAAAAGAAATAAATCTGGCGTAAATTTGATAGAACGTTGATAAAATCCTGACGTGATTTTGCCCCTAACCGTCTCCTTCCCTCCTTTCTGTTTACTGCAACACCCGACTGTTTCTCTCGTGGTTTCCTCATTAAAACGAAATAGTATTTTCATTACACATCGAGCCTCCCTCGTACTGCGCTTGTGCTTCCCAGATTGCCGGTATGCACAGATTGTTCCACGAACACGCGATCGGCCTAACCTCTCATGTACCACCCCGAGCCTTTCGTATTCCTCGAGCTCATGCACCGCATTATTGTACAATAATGCTTTTATAATTCTAATGCGATACTTCGCCTTGAACAAAAAAAAAGAAATTCGCTAACGTATAATCACCGACGTGTATGTATAGGGGCGTATGTTAATTCGCTCGTAAAATGCGAGTGCTTTTCTTTCAATATGGTCGTCGCACTCTCAGCCACTCTTAAATTCTGTTTTTTTTTTTTAATTTTCTTATAAGCTTATGTACACGAGGTATGAAAAAAGATTCTACACGTATATTTCGTACATAGGGACGGTGAACCGCGAAGCTTTACGGAAGCATCTATTTGTGTCAGCGTTAAGTTTGATCGCGTCGTACAGTTCGGCATTAGGGATAGTCGCGTCGTACTAGTTTTGTAAATTACCAGAGAGTAGACGAGGGATGAAACGCGAGGGTAGTTAGGAGAGTGACAGTCCGGATGATCGTCCGGATGAGTTATTTTTTGTATGTACAACGCGAAAGCGCACTTCTTGACTGATTTGCATAACCGAGACACAGTTTCTTGTATAGAGGACGCTCGCGTAATGCAACCCCCGCATCGATTCTCCGCCTGGCGCGATATTGTGTTCTTTTTTTAATATTTTTTTTATCGTTGATCGATTGTCACAGAACGGGTAGAGCGTCGCTACTTTTTCAACGTGACTTTCTTTTTCCTCTCCTCTTTTTTGTTCTCCATCGTTGTATAGAGCGGCAGTCAATGTGACGATATAAATCATGCTTTGTGACTTTGAAACGCGTGCACGGGTTATTGTTCAGATACAGAGACGATACGATTTAGATTCTTCGATATTACGGTTTACGTACGTATATGTCTCTGTAAACGGTTATAGGATGTAGCGAAGAGGTGTACCAGCGAGATAAACCGCGAGCTTTCCGCGCAGCATTTCGCGCGGTAATTTGTCAGAGGACTTTCGCATACGTTCGCCGGGAGAGAAAAGGGACGAAGAAGGGAGTGAGAATGAATAGATGTGAGGGTGAGAGAGAGAGAGAGAGAAAGAGAGTGCCAAGGAGAGTAATAAAAAAGGCAACATTTTTCAAGTTTTATCTGGAAGTCAAACAAAGCGGTAATGGCAAGACTGAGAGAGGCAACCGTCGCGGCGAGCCACTTGCTCCCTCGTTCTCTCTTGCAATCTCGCAAACTCGGACCGACCGGCTATGTGAGGTAATGGTAAAATCGAAGCTCACTCTCTCTACCACGCTTCCCTGCTGGTTACACGCTCTACTATACATATATATATATATAGGTATATGAACGTATAACAGCGAAATGGTTTATTGCACTCGCGTGCTTCATTTTCGAACGAAGCTTTTTTTTCGCACTATGCAAACATTGTTTTACGGAGTTTGTCCTTTTTTCCAGCACGCTCGAGATTCCTCGTTTCGAAAAATCCGAGGAAATGAAACTAATGAAATGTTCATCGCATCGTGATCGATGTTCGTACACTTGGAGAAAAAGTTTATACGTCGCAGGTTTATTTGCATCGCGATTTATTTGAACAAAATAAAATACATTTTTCTCGAAAATCTTCGCACTTTTATTCAATGGATCATTTATTATTTATATCGTGAGCAGTTTTATCCGAAAAGAAGAATCGCAGATTTCGTAAGATTTCGAGGTCAAATATATATATATATATATAATTTTTTTTATTTAAAAAAAAATGACGATTCGTCGATCAGAAACGCGTCGGGGTCGAAGTTCACGATCGCGAAATATGTAGCAAGGGTTGTAACGTTGGACATCGTAATACGTAATTTAATTGAGAGAGACGTATGTAATCTGTCGTTAACTGCAACCGTCGATCAACCGGAACGAGTGGAGAGTTGAATGGATTCAGGTCGACCGAGACATGTTGCATTTCAATTGCGTTTGGGGATGGCTCAAACGTAGAACCTGTACACGTAACAAAGTCATATATACGTGCATACGTCTATGCATGATACAAGAGAGAGAGAGAGAGAGAGAGAGAGAGGCTTCGAGCTCACGGGATCAGTTTCAGTAGTACACCCTAGTTTTGGTCAGGCTCGTGTACCTCTCGTATCTGTACTCGCCCATTTCGTCGGATAACCTCCGTCAGTGTGCATGATTGTACATCTCGTATCGGTCACGTTGATACTCGGACGAACCAACGGCAAGATACGCCTCGGGATCGTACATATGTGTAACAAGTACGGTCGATTAACCGGGGAAATATCAGACACAATAGTTGTAGTGGCTGGATATAATGTCCAAACGTGACGAGAATTATGCCTCGATAGTCTACGCAGTGTCGAACTAGATCTAATAATATTTCATAATCATTCGTGAAAAAAAGTAAATACGTAAGTTCATTGAAGTAAAAATTCAAACAAACAAAAAATAGGTGAGTTAGTGTAATTTTGAAATCTTCTCAAACTCCCATAAAACGACGGTGGAATAACGACGAACATCCTATCAGAATTAAGTGCGACTATCACTAAACGCAAGATCGTAAAATATCTAATAACGAATAGAACTTTTATAGTCGGGTCGGCATCGTTGATGGACCAACAAATATTCGAGTGCCGTTCGTAGTCGACTATTTCGTCGAAATTACCCTTATAAAGGATTGCATTATGTAGTCAGCAGTTCTCTCTCTCTCTCTCTCTCTCTCTTTCTCTCAACACTATATCATCTTCGTATTTCTCAACTCTGCGGAATACGCTATAAAAGTCATGTAGATTATATTGCCGCGATTTACATTTAATGATCTTAAAACAATTACGACATGTCATCAATTAATTAACAAAAGATGATAAAATCAAGCATGCATTACTACTAGCAGCTATGACGCCTAGGTGCTCACGGCGATTAACCCCCGTTTCTCATGAAAATGCACGACCACCGAGTGACAATTGTTTCCCATTATCATATATCTACCTACTTCATAATATATGAAGTAGATAAATATAGAGTAATATATGAAGACATATATGGAGATGGACATAATGGGATATACATATATATTTATTCACAATTAGCTTTGTATATATTGCAATTGGAGTAGCGGACCGAGTTTCTATTGCTACGACGTTACGGTTCATCGCTCATATTCTCTCGCATATCATACAGTCGAGGGACATCAAGGTTTCCTCAACCTCCTGGGTCTATTCTCTCTATTGCCATCAGAAACCCGATACTATTCGAAGCAACTAACCATGATGTTCTGACGTTGAAGATACTGCTTGCTACGCGAATTTCGTATAATTGACCGTCTGAGATTGTGCAACACGATTACATGCTTGTGTTAAAGCGGCGTGTCTACTGTCTCTCTCTCTCTCTCTCGCTCTCTTTCTCTCCTTCTGTCTATTCCGCGACGTTAAGATTTCCCTGGGGATAGTCAAGAGCACTTTGGTTGGAAGAAAATCATCGGCGCTCCGCACGTCGCACTTCGCCGGAGCACTTTATCTCTT
Source organism: Netelia virgata (assembly GCA_951802705.1). Lineage (NCBI taxonomy): Eukaryota > Metazoa > Arthropoda > Insecta > Hymenoptera > Ichneumonidae > Netelia > Netelia virgata. Next base: position 5,042,805 of record OX637868.1, read on the forward strand.
TACTCACGGCGTAGCTAGACCTATACACACACACATATATATATATATATATATTTGTTCACCGCCCTAAGCCAAACATTTATTCTGCGGTCGTTAACGTGGAATCGAGCTTTCTTACTTTTCAATGGAAAATCCCATCGTTGAAATCTCGGTGGTATGCGGGGCATTGAGTTTATTGTTGAAAGTTCGATTCGAGGCCAATTTAGGAAATGAAATATTTTTGAAAATTATTGTGTTACGAATGTTTTTTTTGTTTTGTTTTGTTTTGAGAGTTGAGAAGGAATTTTACAACGAACAGATAAAAACGATAACTTTCAAGAATTCGCAATCAACTAGAGGTTCCGAACTCGCAAACGGTTCGATAGTCGCAATTGTAAAAAATAGCCCATAAATTTTGGGACAATTCCAGCTCGTAGAATCCGAATTCCCTCTCGTCGGCCGATTTTCTCCGTTTCTTCGTTCAATTTGTCGTTCACTCTCGGGAAAAGCTACCAATCCCGGCGAAAATCGAGAGACGTGTCCCTCTGACGTCCGATATTTGCTGACTATCTTTTTCCCCCCACGAGAGAGCGACGGAACGCGCGCGAGAAAACAGCGAAATAGCGAGAAGGAGGGAGAGAGAGAGAGGAACAGAGAGAGAGAGAGAGAGAGAGAGAGAGAGAGAGTCGCTACAGTATCGTCGGTTGGAATTTCGTATCTATATACGTCGCGTGTATATAACGTTTCATGGATGTGCCGGGGTGCCGATTCCGTACAGATAACCTTACAGTATCACCTTTTATAAATCACATACAACTGCTGCTCGTACCGCGATCCTAGAAACCCACGAAAAAGGTATAAATTTTCTTCCATCTCTCTACATTTCTGACCGTACGAAAGAATTTCCGATCACGTCTTACCGCGCGTATCGAAAATCTCCTTCTATTTTCGTTTAATTCCCATTTGTCTCGCCGATCCGCAGTGTGACTAATATTGCGTTTAATAAATTTATACTTCCTCCATGACTCAATAAAGTACATATGGAATTTTGTATTAAATTTATTATCATAGTCGTTGTCGCGCAAAGACAATTTTCAATGATGAAAAAAGAAAAAGAAAATTCAACAAGAAACGTTGTCTTAACAAATTTCGTGGAATTTTTGACTTTTCAATGGCTCATCGTTTGTAAATAACGTTGCCGTAAAAAGTTCGTTATGCGTTCGAGATATTTTACCGTCGAGTATATTTCCGTTTAAGTGTCAATGTTTTTACGCCAGAACGAGAGTGGCAGCGTACTAATATCGGAGGACGTTCATTACGCGAAACGAGAGGAGGTAAAAGTGGAATTATGATGTATGCGAGCTTATCGGCATTTACGAGCTTATGATAACAGGTCTGTGATCGTTATCGGAAAGATACGGATACCGGAACATTGGTACGATGGATCTTGCTCGACGAATCGGTGAAGGCAAAAAGCACGTCATCGTCGTGTCCTACTCACCGAGCTTTTGTTCGTAGTCAAACGAGGGAGGGCACATTGTACGTACGACGAGGGGGTTAACACGTGCAAAGTATATTTTACGTTCAACGAGCATACAGTTTATGCATCCGCAATGGGTTTCATGCAAAATGTTCACTGCGCAAAAAGGAAATCGAAAAACCTCTCGTCCATTTACATGCTAAATTGGGCGAGAGAAACCTCACAGACTTTTAACAATCGACATATATAAATGTGTGTGTATGCGTGGGTGTATATTCACATACATTTTCCGAGATGTAAGTAAGGCACGTACGACGATTTCCATGTACGAATGTTACGTCAGAGATATACGTAAAAGTTAACCCTCGTTAACGATCTTTTCATGATTTCTAATTAGTATGCATATGATAACGGCCATACCAGCTCGCTAACTTCTCAGTCAACTATTTCATCGCGAGTCACTACTTATCGTTAAATGAAAAGAGGCAATCTCGGGAGGGAGAGAGGTGGGTGCGTTTTTCTTTCTTTCTTTATTTTTAATTGGTAAGCGTCTACATTCGCGTGATGCAGTCATTAACCCTTGAAAGGGTCAAGCTCGAGGTGTTCGAATGTGGTGGAAAGTTGGCGAAGTAGGTAATTTTCTCGAGTAACTAAACCCCCGTGATAACGGTTAAGAAATATTATGAAGTTAAGAAAGAAAATATAGCGTTATTTCTCGCTTTAGCGTTGCGCTAAGAGAAGCAAAATTTTCACGCTGTTGCTCGATGGGAATGAAATTAGTTTCGGCAACTCGATGCGATGCTTTTCATCGTTGATTGCCAAGACTTAGCGCAGGTTCTTTGAAAGCTCGACGGAAATTCGGAGAAATTGTCCAAAGTACTGATAACAATTTATAATCACCGCTGAGTTCAAAGATACCGGAATTAAGGTCAAGAAGGACGCTAATCTTCATTAAATCACGACAATTAAGGCGATAGTTTGGAAAATTTTCAAAATAGTTTTCGAGATTGCAATTTTGTTATTATCCATTTTCGCATTTTATTCAAATAGTCTCGATCGGTTTATCTCGTTTACAAGATAAATCTTTTTTTTTTTACAACAACGACGTCCTAAAGTTTTCACCTTTCGTAAATAAAAACAAGTGTAATTTATTCAAAAAAATGAAATATCGAATAAAAATACGGAAATAGACCGAGGTGGTATTTCCTTACGAGAACTTACGGAGGGTAAGTTCGTATTTGCAACTTCCCGTTCGCCAAAGCATCGAAGCGCGTAGAAAAAAGCCTTTATTTAGCTCCGTGCCATAGGGACGAAGGGTGAGAAGCACAAGGCACGTACTTCGCCTATACTTCGCGTACAATCTTTTTCTCTCTCTCTTTTTTTCTTTCTCTCTCTCTCTCTCTCTCTCTCTCTCTCTCTCTCTCAGCGTCTCAAGTCGCAGTGAGCTCCCTGGCCAGTGGCCTATTGTGAGATTTTATAACTCTCTGAGGTTGTTCTGGGCCCCTACTTTACGGGTGCTCGGGTGGTAAGCACGCTATTTGAGTTTGTGCTCGAGAGAGAATCTCGTTTGTAGGAAAGGAAAAGTTTTTTTTACCCATTTTTCCTTTTCATTTTTTTCTCCCTCGCTGTCTTTATTCCGAAAACGTTCCACGTTTGCCGGCTCGAGTCTGAAAAATGGTGACACGAAGAATGATTCATAAATTTGATTCAAGCCCCGTCTGTCACGATTCACGATGAAGAGAAACAAAACTACACCACGAGAGATAAATTATAAATCAAATCGTTGCGAACATATTTTTCAAAAAAATATAAATCCGAACATAGAAACGAAAAATTGAGACAGTTTAAATATTATTTCAACGATTTTTCAAAAATCTCATAAAAATCTAATAAATACAAAATCTAATAAATCTAAATAAAATTAATTAATTTCCTTTTACAATATATTTTAATGCCGTGCATTGCGTTCGTGCGCTAGTGTTCGAACGTTTACGAATACAAAGGTTAACAAACAAAATCATAGTGTCCTCTCATCGACCGTGGACGATATTTTCCAAAGTTCCAACCGGATGCGAGGGTCGTGACTTTTGATCGGGTCGATTTCACGAATAATGGCACGCGGACCCAAGTTTGATCGAAACTTTCAGTCCTTTTACGATTTTTGTCAGGGTGAGCCGTATTTGTAGAAGGAAAAGGCGCGAGTTGCGCGGCAAACGAGCGTGTGTGTCTACGGGATCTACCGGGGTGCGCGATGCGTGAATCCCTAAGGGCAGGGAGTGAAGACGAGCGCGAGTGGGAGGGAAGGGGCTCCGTATAGGGGTTAGAAGGGGGTTGATTCGTTTCATGGAGGAGAGGGCAGTGTTATCCAGCGTGCGGAGGTGCCTCAGTGGCTGCTCTGGCACAGAGCCGCGCGCGACATAGTTCCCTCAGAGCGCGCGCACGTTTAACGCGTCGCCCCCGGGAATCGTATAAAATCGTCCGTTCAATTTTCTTTTTCCTATTTCCTTAAATTTACCACCAACGTATCTCGCGACTCTGACGTTTCATCGACACTTGACGAGCCACCGACGTCACGATAATTCAGAATTTAATTTATCGCATTACGATCGTAACGAACGCGAAATATCGTTCGATTTTTCAAAAAAAGTGATCAGAATACAAGAAACAAAGAAAATTGAAAAAGTTCGTCGGTGTTTGAAAAAAACAAAAAAAAACAATTGTCATTCAATAATCTCGGCACGTGGCAGATTTTTACTCGTGGAAATTATTTTTAATGATTGTACGTGACATTGATTAAAAGCTGATTAAAATGTGAGAAAATTAAATGAAAATTACTTGCAATTATGACGAAGAAAAACTTTGGTTGAGTGTACAAAAAATGTACGATTATCGTGCGCGATTTTGAGATGAATATGCAAGAACGCTTTCGCGGTAACACGTGCGACGGTGAGTCTCGTGAGTTTTCATCGAATACGTGTGCGAGGGAGTTTGAGCGATGACGCGAACACGCGATCGTCGTCGACAACGCGAAAATCATTGCTAAACGTATTATATATGTGTATAGATATATATATATACACACATATATGTCTTTTTGATACATATATATATATATACATATATATGTATCAAAAAGTACTTATATCCATATATATGTAAAATTTTCAACCAAAGCACGAATTAATGGTATATATCGATTTATCGTTAATTACCGAACGAACTATCCGTCGAGGTAACGGCTGTACCGTCCGACATTTCTCGTGCAAACACAGAAATCGTATAACCCTACTCTTTCACTTCTCATTCTCTTCGCAAGGGCTTACTACTTTTGGATGTAGGGCTTGCACACACGGATACTTCGACACCAAATCGATAATTCCCTCCATTAAATTTATCTCACTGAAATTAATATCCTCTGGGCAACCATAAATATACGCCGAACAATTTATTATCCCCGGAAGCGTTTGAGTGCAGCTCGAAAGATTCAACGTGAAAGTATTGTAAAATAATCATGATTTATAAAATTTTAAGTCGTATTGATTTTACGTAACGAAGGTGGTAGACCTTTTATTGTTTGTTGAAATATTTTCGATGAATTCACAGACGAGGATTCGTAATAATATCAACTTTTCACCAATTTCATTCGGTTAATTGATTTTTTAGAAAATTTTAATAAAAAGACATACAATTTTTCGTACCGGTGATTGTTTGAACGAAACGCACGGTACAGACGAATTATTCGACGAAGAAAATGGACCGTCGCTTATAGAAATCGAATTCACTTTACGGATCACAGGTGGGAACAAAAAGAAATAAAAAATTTGCACCAGTACTCTAATGCGATAATGATTAGTCTCGTCGATCAAATGACGATAATACGTCACGAGGAAAATCGACTTTGCAGAAAATTGAGAACTTTTGCCTCGCGCTAATTTAGTCCGCGATCGAATAAACTCGATATCGAGGGATTCATAAATAAACCATATGTTGACAGCGACAGCGTGAAACGGCGATACACGTACCGTACAAGCAACACGACGGTGCTGTGAAAATCTCATAAAAAAAAACATTCGAAAAATGTTTCGCCAGTACTGGCAAATATAAATTGCTGATTTTTTTTTCAATGCATAATTCATCGCTAATACGTATGCGACTCTCGTTACTTTACAGAACGAGAATGAGTCACAAACACATTTAATAAATATCGAATAGAATGGCTGCTGCAACTCAGCGCTAAACAAATTTTACCACGCTCGAATGAATAATTATATTAACCGTGTGTCGTTCAATCTTATCGTCAAATGATAATACAATATTTGTCGAAAATAACTGTATATACGTTTTAATTGGCATTCGCGATTATTGATCGAGCTTACCGTATAAAATCCGTGACGCATAAAGTGTATTCACTCCTCTGGGAATTCGTAATGTTCGCGGTTAAGCGCGAGAATAAAAATTCAATTATTCCAGTCAAAGTTTATTTCGTCAAAAAATTACTCGTGTCGAGTAATATGTAATTACACCGAGATAAATCGTTCTTTTTTCTGGTATTATCGATCGAATGCAATCGCGGATAAAACTATTTTTTAATTGTTTATTTGCGATTTAATTCGAACAGTTCGAATATCGCGATTGTTTTTCCATAATCTTTGTTACAGCATAATTTTCCCAGCACACAGCATCTCGTCACTAGATATTCCAGGTTTATATATCATACTTCCGAGTACACAGAATTTCGGGATGGCAAACATAAGTTAACTAGCGTACACGTCTCTCGGTCACGGAAGATTCTCAGAGTATTATTCGAGCCAAGACGGTTGGCGTACGTTGTATCTTCCTTATTGCAAGCATCAACGTTTGAATCAACATTTGCACATAATTACAGTGCTCTCATACATCAGAAATACTCGTATGACAAACAAAAAAACACGGAATAATTAAAGTTATTAAAAGTAATCATGAAATTAGTTAATATTTTCGAACATAGAAAATAAAAATCCGATAAATTGTTTACTTTCATTAATCTCTCGTAATGGTAGTGCACCTATATATTTTTTTTATTCAGACAGACACGTGTTCTTACTAAAAGTATATTTTTTATTAAATATTTGCATTCACGCGCGTGCCAGAAAAATATTCCCACGTGGATCTATAACCAAGGTCTTACGACTCTGAACGCCGAAGGATTTCCTGGGAAGGGTGAGGGCTTGAAGTATATGATGAGGTTGGCCGGATATTTTGATATTTTGTAGTTATATATATATATATATATATATATATATAATGGAGGATTAAGACGTAGGGTTTCGGTATCGGTCGGATGTGCAAGGTGCCAAGGAAGTCAGCACATCCCGTAACCATCGAGTGGCCTACGCCAGGGTACAACGCGAGAGCTTTCGATATTCTGGAACAGCAGGAGTTCTCGTCCATCGCTTATCCGCCATGTCCTCTCTCTTTCTCTCTCACGAGCGAGGGAGAACTGACGAAGACAGAGTTTGACGAGGGTCGCAGCGTCAAGTACCAACTTCATCGGCGTTCAGTCGTGCGAAACAAAAAAAAGGAAAACAGAAGGGAAAATAAAACAGGACGAGGCGTCTGGCATTGACGTAGTTTATGCGAAGGAATTCTAGCCCGATCGAACAATCCACCGGCGTTTTTTTTAATCTGAAACTTCCCGCGCTTTCCATTCGTCAGTGGCGTTTCTCTTCCGTCGTTCCATCAACTCGAATTATTGGGGAAATCGATAAAGTCATTCTTCATAAATTAACAACAATTAATTGTGCCTCGGTGATTGTAGGAAGAAAAAAAAATAGAGAGAGGGAGAGAGAGCGAAAGAGAGAAAGGATGAAGAATGGAGAGAATGAAAAAAACCTGGAGTATCGAAGAAAAAAAATCGAAATTTATCGGCACGATGCCAAACGGACTATCGATATCAGAGGGAGTGAGTGACGAGCTTCGACACACGTAGTCCGAGCCAATGGAGAAACCAGTATTTTTGTTTCTTTTTTTTTCACGAATTGACACTCGTTCTCACTGCGCCTTTTTTCAACGAAAGAAGGATTCCAATCGATTTGACGAAAACTACAACCTCGAGTATCGAGCGTTATAAGTTGACGAGATACTTCAAATAGCAAACTAAATGCAGTTTGTTCCTATTGCAGTAATAATATGTGAGGTACAAAATATCTTGTAGGTACACAGCGAGAAAATTATTCGTCCCTGTATACGTTGTTTTTGACAATGGAAAAAATTTAATTAAATTTCTAGGAAAATAGAACACGGGTCGCTTCGATTGACGTCGTCGTTCAAAATTGCGCTTCCCTGAAACAGCTAGCACGTAATTCCCATTTAAATGGACTCCAATGAGAGGTCAAAGAGCCGTTTATATATTTCGCATAACTCACCGTACCTGCTCGTGATAATGTTTCAAAGGGTACCGTAGTAATAATTAAAGACACAGTGAGGCTGCGAGTGGGAGTAGCCCCCGTTATCAAAGCTCGGTGATTTAAAAAGAATTAATAAAAATGAAGAAATATTCGTCGATAATTCAACAAATAACGTTGCGCAACAAAAAAGCTAGCTCAACGTTACTTTTTCAAGCCAATTGTATACAAATTTTCAAAATCCGTCACTACCAATAAATGTTCTTGAATCGTTGCTCTCAAGACTTCAGGTTCGACCTAATTCTATTTAAAGTTCGTTAATGAAATTTCCGTGAACTCGTCGCCGGGTTCACGATGGCAGAAGCGTTGATAAACACGTTGTATCATATACGTGTATATGTATATATATACAAAATGATGACCCAACATTTATTATGGTAATCAAGGAACAGAAGCATTCATATAAGCGAGTGTAGATTACCCGTGGACACATATCCGACACAGACACCTAGAATTGTTCGGAACAGTTGCGACATTGTCGGTTAATGATTCCGTGTTATCATACATTAGCGCAAAGCACAAAAGTACCACCTCGGCTTATGTCGCAACGTGTGACATTATGCACCCTCCCGGAAGTCAGCGGATATTTTATTCGAGCAAATATCGGAGAAGCGTAACTGTTATTAGAGTTAATCTTGGACGCCGTAGAATATCACCCGGATTGTCCTAAAGCCCTCGAGGAATTTAAATCTCGAATTCCTTGCAGCACGTAAAACGTCGAGACTCGGAAATAAATTTTCGTCGCAAATTCGTTAACTCGAGCCAGTCAGTCTGCCCGCAATTCGTACAAGCGACCCTTAAAAAAATACATCCGAGGAAATTTGCATTAAACGAGAAAGTTGTTTCGGAATAGCGTCAAAGTAGACGCGAGCCTGATGGAAGCTCGGCAGGGGTGGCCGACGTTGTCGTGTCAAAAGTTGACATTATTAACGAAATTTCCCGACATGCATGAGAGAAATTTCTCTCGGCTAGGAAGGAGAATTGCAACTCGCTATACAATCTAGAAATATGACCACAAAAACGAGGTGCGAAACCTTTTGCGACATTTCTTTGCTTTCCCTCCAGTCGTTTAGCAAAATAAATCCAACCCGCTACGAGAAAACGAGCAATGTTTTCGTTTTTATTCTATTGCCTGGGTCAGCTGAAAACCCTAATTACTCGGATCGTTATGGTGCCATTTGAGCTATTTCGACGGCTCGATTTATACGACACATTATTGTTGGTCCGAAAAACAAAAACGAAAAAATAAATAATGAGCGCTTCCAGAAGAGAGAAAAGGCGAAGAGGTATAGAAATCGGCGGGCAAAAAAAGTATTCGTGCAAAAAACAATAAAACTGGAGAATTATACGTTAGCCAGTACAATTAGTGAAACCCACGACCCCTTTTCGCGTAATGTTATTCACGTTTCGCACATTAGCCCCGCTTTTTTAATGTATGCATTGGCAAAGGCCGTTACTTGTATTATGTTATACAAACAGCATGGTGAACAAATTAACGTAAACATCCGAAATGTGCAATACCGATGAACTACTAACATAATCAGTCGCGAGAGTAATTATCAAAGATAATCTAACTCTCATATTTAGTAAAATAAAATGACCAAATAACACATGATGTTTACAATAATAATGTCTTTGTTTTAAATTAAATATCAAAATTCAGGATAGTTTCGAGTGACTAGAGGATAAATGAGACTCAGCGAAGTGTGGCTGTGAATCTTCGAGCATTTTTTATAACAACGAAAATTGAAATCGTTCGTAACATCAAGTGCCATAATCGTTATCTTCGAACGAACGATCCGAAAGTCGTTGTTTCCATCGCGTCATGGAATCGCGAAAAGTATATCAACCGAAGATAAAGACATTCGGCAAAGTCGTTCCAGCGCGAAAAGTGAGTCGTCGAAAATATCGCGATTGTTGGCGAACGATGTGAAAAATCGCGGACGCAAGAGAAAATCGGGAATAACGAAGAGAAGCTAAGATCATCGTCGTCATAATTTGAAATCTAGGAAGAATGAAGTCATGAAGCGTGTGAGCCTGGTGGTATTGGGCTGCGTTTGCCTAATGCTGTGCGAGGCAAGGCGAGCCAAATTCACGGATGATTGGAACGCGAATTTGGACCTGTATTACTATGACGACGACGACGACGACGCGAGAACCGATCGCTATCGTACGATCGATCGCGCGAGCGAGATCTTCGATTCGAGCGGGACATTGAGATTGTCCAACGATCCAACGAATCCCAAGTCTTTTCGTGTTTATCGCGAGGAATCGGGTCAACGAAGTCATTATCGTCACAACGAGAGATTGAGCCTTACCGGCCATCGATATCGCATCGAAAATCCACTGGATCATCATCCGATTAGGCACGGTGATCGATTGTTTCGTTCGATCGACGCTAATCAACGGCCGCCCTGGCCCGTTAAAAAAGAGGCCGTGGTCGAGGGTGACCTGGTGCTCGGTGGGCTAATGATGGTTCACGAACGAGAGGACTCGGTTACTTGCGGACCGGTTATGCCTCAAGGTGGTGTACAGGCCCTCGAGGCGATGCTCTACACCCTCGATTGGCTCAACGAACGAAATCTGGTGCCCGGCGTCAAGATCGGAGCTCACATACTCGATGACTGCGACAAGGACACCTACGGCTTGGAAATGGCGGTTGACTTTATCAAAGGTGAGTAAACTTAATGCTGCATTGGCTCACTTCGATAGTTGGATTTTGTTTGACGTTCGATCGGATGGAGGAGAACTCGTTCGGGTCATTGGGGCTGAAAATTACCGTTCGGGGGTGGATAACCCTCTGGATGGGCTCGACTCGAAAAGCTCGTGCAATCGATTAGCAGACCACCCGGTTGAATCCGAATTGATGTTCTCACCCCCTTGGGAAATTATGAGAGTAATAATTATTTTATAGCACTATTTAATTGATGGAGAATCGTTTTAGTATCTATGGAAATCATAATTTTCATTCACCGGTTCTCATTAATATTCCCTCGTGCTAAATGCTATAAGGGATTTCGGTACCCGGGAGTACAGGATCTTTGGGGTAGGTCTACGGTGATTGTTTTGGAATTTTAATGGCTATTCGTCCTCATTCTCGCGTTAAAACTTGATTCTATAAAACAAATAAACCTACATAGAAATCTGGAAATGTTGAAAGAATATAGAACGTGTACTTCGAAGAAATACGAATCAGGAAATTGCATTTCCTAGTTTTCCGTAGCCCAGGGATGAGTAATTATAAACAAAAGAACTGGCATACTATCCAACGTTTGAACTAATGTCCCTGTTTATGAAATTTCTACGAGTAGTTTTTTTTTTCAAGCTATTCCCCCAATACAAATTTTCACGATTTCAATGATTGAGCTTAAAGTCAATCAATGAAAATCAATCAGACATTCATTACTACGCGAGATTCGATCAACGTGACGGGAACAGATGCCTGGGTACGCATGAAAATCACTTTGCCAACGTCATCCCGCGGGCTCTTTCGCTCCGCCGTGTTCTCTGATGGACACGAACGGTTCTCGTTGTAATAGCGACCTGCCTCGCTGATAAAATCTGACCCACTAAATGTAGGCAAAAAAAGAAATACACGATATAAAATTCGTGCAATTCACACAATACGACAGCGATAAAAAATATGTTTAATTCGACCAAAACAAGGTTCACGCTTTGCAAAGCGGACTGATATATCGATAAGAATAAATATGTATTCGGTAGGATAGTGAGTGAATCAATAGCGACTGAAACAAAGGTAAACCGATCCAAGAGTTACTAAATCCAATATTTCCGTTCGCTGATAGAACCGATAGATGACACCAGGAGAATTTAATCACAGAAAAAAGTAATTCGATCTGGCAAACGATGGAGTAAACGTGCAGTACATTTTGTTCTACTTTCGAACTAGATTTCCTTCTTTTTTTACGTTATTCAGCATAAAAATAATAATTTACGACACAAAGCGAGATCCCTTCGTGTCGTATTCTGTGCCTTGACTATTAATATCATGATCTGGTGAAATAAATTCGAAAGACTATCTTATATTATATGACAGTCATTTCAGTCATGAATTTCGCAGTCAACGAGATGATGGGTAGACAGAGTGAGTGAGAAGGGCGGAAGCGAGAATGGGATGTAAACCTCAAAATCACAAGGGGATCTGTAACTCATGGGGTGTTTTTCTCATCCGTATGGCCAGAATTCAGCATCAGAATTTCATAGTTCGCACGTAGCTCATTCGATTCTGGAACCTTGCCAATTTCGGAACTTGATAGATGACAGTTGGCCTCTTTCTCCATCTCTTTTTTTCTGCGTTCCATCCGAACTCTCTCTCTCTCTCTCTCTCTCTCTCTCTCTACGTTCGCCTTATCTATCTCTTCATTTCTGACAATGTCCGACTTTCACGTCTTCTCATAACCTGTTCCGCAAACTCGATTCCGGATAAGAGGCATCGGATGAAGGAGTTTCTATTTTCCTTCCTTGTCTACGCTACGAGCGAGAACTGTAGACATAACCCTCCCTGATCCACGTGGCATGGGCCGAGATATGTATATATATACTAAATGCATTATCGAGAACGTTCTATGGTTACCAGCATCACACGTAGCGCCCTTTATCTCTCACTTCATCCTTCATCCTTTACCGTCTCTCTCTCTCTCTATCTCTCACTCTCATAGTCTCCGTCTCTTTTGGCAAAGGGTTATATCTGACGCAAAAAGATCTCGACGGGCGCAAAGAGAGCCTGTCTCATTACATCGCATGTTCTTTCGGACAGCTTTTTTCCTGCTTCGTGTCGATAGAATTTGCCTTCGATATCTTTCAGCTCATATTATATACAATATCGTTTCTGTAACGCAAACTTCTCCTTCTTCTCCCGTCATTTCGCATTACCAGCGATGACATTTATCGCGTGTGTTTGATCGCGTATCGATAAAAAGAAATACGTTTGAATTCACGCGAATTTTAGTACGCACGGAAATTACGTTGTTCGATTCGATGATCGACATATTTGCTTTTTATATCGTTGCAAGTCTCGGTTCGCTCCTTCATAATGGAACGTGAAATTTAATAAACTTTTCAACTTTGGTAAGCAAACTTTCTACAGCAGGCTGGCATCGAACTCCGTATGCATACGAGTGAAGTTTCAAATAATTTTCAAATCGCTTACTTTCATTGGAAATTTCTCGCACATCACGAAAATCATGTTTATTCCTTCGATAGTTCAAAATCAATAGGAGAAATTCTGAAAAAATACTGTGAAATTTCACGTTACGAATATATTTGCAAATAGAATTGTGAAGAGAAGCTCGAAAAAGTGGAGTGCACAAAAATGATTTCTGTATATATGTATATAAAGTTTTTCCGAGTACGACACGTCTTCACCGTATACTGACGTTACTATTTGTCGGAATCGAATCGTGCAACTTTTATGTCCGCTTCGTAAGATCGTTGCACAAGCTTTTCGTTTGAATCGGCGATTTCGTACGTGAAGGTATTCACGAAAATTTTACCGTATAGAGACGCTGCGATGCGACGCTCTCTCCATACCTTGTACCGTCGAGAAAGATAGATCTTTAAGCTTCTTTTCGCCCTCGCATTCACGAAATTTCATAAGTCATAAATAATTCTCTTTCCGACATTCGCAACGGGTGCACATATGAGAAAAAACTACTTTTCGCGTCTGTATAATATACCTGCGACGTCCTCGTTCCAACGTATAACGTTGAATCTTTTTTCCCCCTTATTTTACGTCCCAGTATGATTCATAGCGAAGCCAAAGAACGATTAATGACGTCAAACCTTTTCGTACAAATTAGAACAACGATAATGTTTCCGGAAAAATTAGACCACGAGCCTCGAATCGCAACGGAGGGAAACGGAGGGAAGGTTTGAGGAATCGTTCGCACAATTCATGGAACACGTTCGACCGAAAGTACAAAAAGTCTGTACACGTCTTCATCGGTGAAAATTAGTGAATCGGTTGGAACGAAGAAACCAGCCTGACGAAGCAAGCTTTGAGGAAGTGGAGCGTGGCAAAATGTCGCCATGGAGTAACGAGATTCCTTCGCACGGCGAGAAAGTCCGACGTTAAACTCGAAACTCTCTCGCACGAGGGTACGAGCAACTCGCTGAACTGGACGACCCTCGTGAAACTCGACGATCATTATACGGGAAAGAACGTTGGGGAAGTGGAATGAGAAAAAAAAACATGGAGAACGAGAGAAGTCCGGAAACACAAGCTCTCGTGTGCTCGTTAAACAGCCTCTGTACGACTAGTGTGTATGCATAAATCTAGCGGTAAAAGGTTCTCTAAGAGTTACCTGCATCGTTGGATTTTTGCGCCGTTCTGTTTCACCTCGCGTGACGAAACACTAATGTTCTTCTCGGGCTTGAAAAAAAAAACTTCATCGATATACTCGCGTAGTCTGACGTGCGAGAAAAGAGCGAAACTAATTAAGATGATAGAACAATTATCGGTATAGCTCTGAAAAAAATTGAAAACATTTATCAATAATTGAAGAATCGCTAATTTTACAGATAGGGGTGAGGTTGAAATGTACATTTTAGCCCGGGCGAATTCTAAAGAGATATATAAGATTGAAAATTGTACGCAGAAAAATAATATATAAATTACCTTTTTTTGATTATAGGAAATTTATTCATGAAAAGTGGAAAAACTGAGATTATCTATTACTAATTCAATTAAGATACAATATTTTAAGCTTATACTTCCAATTAAATGGGTCTCATGGTAGATTGTAAAGGTAATAGGATTGATAACAGAGAGACTTTCGCCGTGAGTTTCCTCTGAACGAAGAGACAAAAAAGGAAAATAGTGAGGTCGAGTGGATATAGAAGCTGAGGGATGTATTGATAAAACGAGGTGAGAGCTCCCAACGGTGCCATCTCGAAATCTTCCTCTCTCTCTCTCTCCCTCTCCTTCGGTTCCCATCGATGTTTCTCTGTATTTCAACATGATTCACGTGTGATCCTTTCACCTTTCGTGAAATCATTCACGACTCCACTTCCCTCTCATTTTGTTTCTTCTTTCTTCTTTTATTCTCAAGTGACGGTTTTCCTTCTGGGACCGTCTGACGATAAAAGTGTTGTGATATAGGATTGTTAGAGACGGACCATACATATAATCGCCACTAGACTACATATATATACAGCTCGCGTTGAAACTTTTACGACGGTAGACTATCGTACTTGTTCTTTCCTTTTTTACGAGCACATTTTTTCACGCAAACATCGTTCAGCTTTGAATTTATAGTTGTGAGCCCATTGAAAATTTATCCCGACCAACGCATTTGTTATAATAATGAAAAATAGTAGCTTGACGAAACTTTCTTTTCTATTGGTTGAGCTAAAAATTATACAAATTTTCATCCGATAGTGGTGCCCTCGGGGGAAATCAATTCATTGTTTCTTTTCTTTTTGTTCGTGTTTACTCATGAAAAAGACCGTGTTATCTATATATGCGGACACGACTACAGAAGAATTACCCTTTATACGTTCGAAATGACTGTTTTCCTTTTTTTCGACCATCATTCCGCACCATCGATTAATTGGGATTCGTTGGATCTGTCGAAAACACGTATACGCTAATAGTCGCGATCACGAGCGATAAATTCACGGATGGCCGTTTTTCTATTCGCGGTGGATTGTTACAAAAACGGAAACGCTTGTGCGCTTGAGGGTTCGTGTAGGATGCATAATCGGATACATTACATTAACTTCGATATTACATCACAACATAGGCTCAAGGGAACGTATTCGTGCTAACTTTAACACGGCTTACGATCAGAAATTACCGTGAAAAGCGATTTCGTACAGCACTTTGTTAATTTTTATCGAAGCTAGATATAACTATAATAATTTTTTTAATATCTTTACACTTATCCGACATATATATACATTTTTTTTATCGAATATGACAATAACAATAGATCGAAATTGATGCTGAAACTGCCGTTTTGAATCATGAACTCGAAGCGAGCTCGCTACACTCTATTTTCGTTATTGTTCGATATCGGCGAGAGGAAGCGATTCATTAAAATCGCCGCGGAAAATTGCGACGTATGCCTGTCAAATGCATATCCCAATGATCGGTGGAACAATGGAGCTTTCGTTAGGATGCCAAGAGATAATGGTTTTTGAAAAGTGACTATAATTGCAAAAAACGTATATGGTAAATATACATATATATATATTTATATATATATATATATATATTTACATATATACATTTATATTTATACATTTATATTACATATATATATTTATATATTAATGTGCCCGAACTATATATTCGACTGCATTATCAGAAGGGAAACGGTGAATAACCCCGCGATAGTTCGACCAGCTTTTACACACGCACATAAATATATACGTTCATAAACGTGTAGGATGGGTTACACGAGACGCCTCTAGAAATAGCATCGCGTGAGCTTTACATCGTTTTCATTTTGATGTTGGTTACCTATACCAATTAACTCAGCCTCCCTAGCTTTAGAATCAATAACGCGAAACATCGCGTATGCGTCGTCCTCTACGCCGTTGATTCGTGGACAAGTACACCGAAATCCCGATTATGAGAAAGTTTTCGAGATCGCGCTAGGCAATCTCTTTTTTTATTTTTACTTCTCACCGAAACTTCGTTTTATTACTTTAATTTTGTATTTTTACTGAGGATCCTGCGCACTTTGTATAACTCTATTAAATCTTGAAACAATGACGAGAGAACTTCTGGTGATAGGTATAAAAAAAATTCCAAAAAGGAACATGAAAAATCGATATAAGAAGATATATATTGGTATAATGTTCGTGTGGATCGGATATCTGCCAATGCGCTGGTAATCTCTCGTGTATATGAGTAAGAACGAAAGCTTTATACTTTATAGCATCGAGTGGAAGAGACATGTGGAGTTTGAACGCGCTGAGAATCAAGGGCTGTCTCTTCACTGCGCAAATGCAGTAGAGCAATACCGTACTGGTCAGACAAGACAAATCCGGATAAACCGGCTCAGCCAACGAGTAGATTTGTTGCTAAAGATCGCGTGTTGCACGAATAGCATACAGTATGTGCTGTACATACTATATTACACACATATATAATTTTAGCCCATATACGTAATGATAAAGTGCAAAAAAGAAATTCAACCCCCTGGACAATCACACAGCCACTATATTAGCCGCTATGTGTATAGATATTTGCACATGGGATAGATATGAACATGAATAATCCACTTAGGTGCAACGGAGCAAAGAATGTATCAACTTCAGAAACTCACAATTTGCATGATAATATTTTAAACATATATACATCTACGCAAACTCTTGACCTTTTTCCTAGCAGCAAAAAAGCTCCGTCATAGACAAATTGCTTTGTTCCATCTCTCTCTCTCTCTCTCTCTTTCTCATCCCGTTGTTGCACTTTTCCTTTTAATGTATGGAGAAATGGTGGAGGTACCTACTTTGGAAACGGCCGGTGTGGTTAATGGCAAATCCCCTGTGGCGAATATAAGAACGAAAAATAAAAAAAAATAACTACGGTTTAAGGATCGGACCTGGAACCAGGTGCATGACGATTATCGTACACGGGGGAGCTGAAGAGTCTCGAGTGTTTCTTTTTAATAAATATTTTATCTCAGTAAAATCTTACCTGCTTGGTATGCAAGAAACGAGCTTCTTGAATAATCGTTTGACAGGCTTTTTATACGATATCCGCGTAAAGTCGGCAACTCTTTTCTTTCACACATTTCTCAGATATTGCTTAATATTTCACAGATAATTCTAATACTTTAAGGTAACAATTTTTATTTTTTTTCATTTTTTCGATGATTAATACAAATTATCCATACATGTAGCGATCTAATTTTATCTCATAGTAAAGAAATTGTTCACTGGCACGCGATAACCGTTTTCACGACCACTGAAGTCTACATATATAGATACATACGATCATTATCTGACAGAGGATATCATTTTTTATTTCCGATTTTTATTTCCCAGGCATTCAACGTTTTTTCTAGCGTAGTTTCAAAGGATTTCCGTGCACGTAAATCGAAAGAGTACGTTATAACCGTAGCAACGATATATCATAACTCGTGTTTCAACCGGTATATCTCAGAGTCGAGCGTTTCATTTTGTCGCGATATTTCTTCCACGATTTCTTTATAAATTGTTTCTAAGAAATAGCAGAGCTTTGCAGTTCCAGAAAAGGAGTATTGTGAGTGAATGAGTGAGTGACTGGATAAAAGAGAGAAAGAAAGAAAGAGAGAGAGAGAGAGAGAAAGGTTGGAGCAGATATGCTACAGGTGGTTTCCTCAATGCCGATATAATTGGATTATTTAATCGTACAGGCGTAATCGACCCGTAAAGAATGAAGTCATTCGAACTTGAAACTTCGAAGAATTTTTCATACTGAATAAACCCTCATCAATTTCTCGATTTGTTGAATATTTTTCGTTACTAATTCATAACTTCGAAATCCGTTAATTGCGTGTATCACGAGTACGAAAAAAAAAATAAAAAATCGAAGAGTCACCGAGTAGGAAGCGGGCACGAACTTTGAATTTTTTTTTTCGTGTCTCAGCCGCCTCTAATCAAAGTGAGTCGACCCGACTGCTTTCCACCGGTGAAAAACTGAGAAGTGTCGCTTTGCGATTTAAGCGAGCATAGAGACTTATAGCATCGCGAAAAATATAAGAGACACGTATAATACCGCGTCACTTGACTGTAATTTATGCTTCGCGGAGCACGATGTACTACCTATAAAAAAGTTATAGCTTGAAATTTCAAGCGCAGGAACTGGAACTGCGTTTGAAGAGTCTGCCAGTCTCTCTCTCTCACCCTCCTTCTCTCTCTCTCTCTTTCTCCTTCGCGCTTATTGTATTTTACGTTACCATAAGTATAGAAACAAAAAAAAAATTCTCACACCTCTGACTGTTTTACATTTTTTATTTCACTCCCGTAAGCGTTTCGTTTTTGTCCCCCTTATTTTATCACCCCAACTAAAACCACAGAACAAAAATGAGAAAAGTTCCCACTCATCATTCGCTGATTCCGCAATAAGGAGAAGATGCGGAAAACAAAAATAGTAGATTGATAGCCCCCGTTCGACGACAAATTACAATTCTCACTAGATCGCGTTCGGTTGTGAAAAGAAGACAAAGAGAGAAAAGCTTAAATCTTTCCAACAGATACCGCATTTGTTCTCCCAGATCCTGGAAAGATGGCGGAAAAGGGCGAGGCGAGGAAGAGAAAGGGTGCTGCCAAGCGAGAGAAAATCGTGAAATCGCCGAGAGGGGTGAGGATTCGTTTCCAATGGAAATTGCGCTCTGATTGCTTTGAATTCTCTACTGACGTCTGTAGAACAGACTTTATGTATCTACATACACCCACACATACACGCATATACACATATATATATATATATTATACCACCATCTCTCACTCTCCGTGGCAAACCCTCGTCGTTGGACATATATCTCCATAAATTCCCATCCTGCAACAACGTAACGTACAAACACGTCCTCGCACATCAAATGCACCGCTAGAATAAATGGATGTGACGCTGGTTGATATACGCATATAGTTATATACAGTCTAAAGATAGTACTCGATCGGGTCCGTTGGAATATAGGAACGTACATAGATTTATTCTTCGATCGATCGATCGACGCTGTTGTCATTTCCTGTCCATTCTCTCTCTCTCCCGATCGGAGAAGAATTCTACCGTATCATGAATCGTCGAACAACTATAACAACGATTACAGATGTATGTCCCACGTCGTACTTCGGAGTAATTTCGTGCAAATCGATTAATTGATCGTACTGCGTGAATGTTGTTGCAGATGTACGAAGATACACGAGGTATTCCAGGAATCGTATTAGGCATTATGCTAATTTTATATTTGAGAATCATTATAGTAATTTTTCGAGGGATATAATGACTCGTCGAGAAGATTAATGAATTATTTGATAAATTATTACTCTTATCATTATTATTGTTATTATTATTATTCTCAAATCTGTAATAAAAATAATCTATCGAAGGAGGATTGTAATGGCATCCAGATTCGATCTCTCTTTGACCAGATCTACTTTGTCACAGGATATGGAAACCTCAAATCCAAACCCAACGCGTACACCATATCATTGGTCTAATTTATACACGCTGGAGAGTATATACTTATAACACTGTTGGCTCCAAAGGCCAAAATTCCATGATACAAATACCGACCGTGATACACCAAATTTATATATACATTTATACGTAGATCGGTGAGAGATAAAACATATATGTAGGATAGTTGATATGCGATGTGTCAAGCAGTGGTGAGCCCTACGTGCGAATTCCCATTAGGATTGGCACACGTAAATTACCGTAAAACCACGGTACCACGACTATACCCTACACACAGATTTGACAAATATATATGTATACAGAAACGTGAGTACGTATGAACGTGATTCTGTGGCTGACAGGTGCGGCAACTTATCACTGCCATATCGATATTGAAAGTCGGCCGAATGCTCAATTTTCATCCTTATAAAAGCGTCATTTTCGCAAATTGTGCAATAAAAAGGACAAAAAAACATACGACTTTTATTCGCCACCGTCCATTGTTATTTTCGTATTTTCTGGGCTTACGAGCTCTCCGTATACCGAACTCGCTGAGATTTTATTTCTTGGATCTAAATTAAGAGATAATCCTCGATGATAAATCATTATGTGCTTTTTTAAAGCGAGGAAAAAGAAAATTACGCTTTTATTTGATGAGAACGAAGATTTTGCGGCATGAGAAATCATGGCTTTGTAACAAATTGTGACGAAAAGTCGTTTTCAATAATTTCGAAAGGTAGAATTGAGAAATAGGATTTTATCGGTACATGCAATGTTGCAGCTTTAAGCTTACAGGCTGATTGATCACGACTTAGAGATGGACGTAGAAATAGATCGACGAAGAGAGCGGAGAGGGATAGAATTTTGCGGCACAGGTATAAGCCCGTAGGGCAATGGACATCATGGGCTTAAAGGATCTTCGACAGAATCAAGCAACTAGATACCGGGAATAGAATGTCGACGTATAAAGCTCCGATAAAGCTCGCACGAGCGAGAAAAACATACAACGGCCCGAGGGAGAATAATAGAGTACAGTTGCCTGTATTTATATAAAAACGAATATATACGTCTATACGTTTATATCAGTACGACGAAACAAAATGGTAAAGCAGTTAAAAAAAACGTATACGTATTTTTTTAACAACTTCGAACAATATTTCTTCGTAAATCATTCAGCGATATTTTTATTTTTCATGCAAAGAGAATATTCGGGGCAACGTTATATCGTTAAATAAAAACATAAAATAAAAAGCAGTGAAAAGCATTGAACAAAAAATATAGTGAAAAATGAATTACGGATAGCGCGAAGGTGACACATATGTTCCTGGGTCGAAGGCATAATTAGCAGCCTGCCAATAACACAGACTGGACGATACTGCTCAACCGAGCGTGGAACCGACCGTAATTTTCGTCCTGGCTCGAGTACGAGCTGTCGCATTCATTTATTACCAAATTCAAGAGTAGTGAATAGGGAGATGTCCAGAATTTCCTAGGGGTTGGCATATTATAAGCCCAGATGGCTAACTCGAGCTTAGATGAACAAGGCAGGAGAGAAAGGGAGAGAACGAGAGAGAGAGAGAAAGGGAGAGAGCAGTAGACATATGTATTAAACGATTTTGGCTCGTTTGCCGGATTTTCCTCACCCTGTGGCCGTACCGCATATCCCGTTATGTTGATAATGTGCAGCAGTTTGCTCGAACTACCAGTTTTCCTATTTCCACGAGTTTATCTCTTTCTCGTCTACGATGTGCACCGAATATTATTTTCACGAGAATATACGTGATCATATCCTTACGTAGATATTATATTTCAGAAAAAAATGTTTCGATCAATCTCAATCCGCATGGTGCACCTTTGATTAAAGTTTTAGTAAAAGAATGGATAAACGACCGTCAATTAACCAAAGTAAATTATTCAGTCAAAAAATTCCATTCGAATTTCCCATTTTGCTTTCATCCCCTACACCTTTTTGCCAATTATCAACCGAGTAAACAAAGCGAATTTGAACCAAATGCATGACATAATTTATATCAGAATTCTCGTTAGCAAAGTTTATTGAACGCCCGAGTTAACTCACTCTCGAGCGAATAGGAGAAATGGGTGAAAATATCGTTGACTACTATTCATGTTCCATCAAACTAAATTTCTTCGCAATAAAAGAAAAACAAAAAATCGATTCACAGACTCGCGAGTGCTAATTCACGAGAAGTTCTCGGGGCCAAATGCAATCGGAGTTAACGCGGGAGAGAGTGAAAAAAATTCCACTTTTGCGTAGATTCGCAAAAAAAAATAAAACAAATAAAAACGAGCCTACTTTTTCTCACAACCCCGTTGCGATATACGGAAATTGGAAATTGCGGAATGAACACCATTCGTTCGGGGAGATTGTCGATAAAATTAACAAAGTTAGCCCTCAGGCGGTGAATCGGTAGTATAAAAAAATATGTCCATTACTAAAAATATGATTGTTTACGTAGTTACGAGCGAGCGAATAAAAAAAGGCCGCTACATTTTTTCCGAGATAATAAATTTTCATGGTGTTTCACGTGGCGTTGCGTTGTATGAGTTTTGTTCCCGACTCTCTTATCGCGACGGTAGGCACCCTCTGCGCGTAATTTAACTTTCGCATCGCCGAAAAATATGCCGCGCTGGACCGAAACGTTGCCCGCCTGCCAGCATTTCCACCGTTGGAATAATAATGCCGTGAAATTGGGGAAAAGGTATAAAAAAAAGGTATACAAAACATCAAGCGCGAATTTGTTCGCTCGGCGGTTATTTCGATCACGAGCTGAGAACGCCGAACGAATGATAAAACATTGGGCGAAGTAACGTGATATCTACACGATAATAGGCATAACCGATATTTGATCTCGGAACTGACAATGGCCGTTACGATTTTATTACCCCGAAAAAGCAAAAGTCACTCGTCTATATTTATAAACGAATCACGAAAATAATACAATTATCGACGTAGTACGGATGGGAATTAACGATAGCTCGTTACCCAGTCGTGCGAGCTCGCCTACGTTCGACCGTACTTAGCACATATGCCCGTTAATTTAACGTTGCAGAAGAGGTTTTCACACAGAATAAGAGAACGAGGATTTTGCTCAACGCGAAACATTTTGTCACTGTTATAGCTCGTTGAGTTTATCACCGTGAATGCTTCGACGCTTTTTGCCACATAAAGTAAAACTTGATGTGCAAAGCGATAGCTAGACGTATTTAGAATTTTGAACATTATATATATATACAAATATATGTATAATAATACGGTGAACACAGTAGTCATTCGGTATAAAGACGTATAGCGTCGTTAGGTCGTCGGTGCCCATGACGTCTGTACGTCGAGGAAATTATCCAGAATTACATATATAGAGTCGGGAGGGTGGAGTATACGAGGCATAACACGTGAGCATTAAGCCCTATGCTTCTTCATTCACGTATACAGCGAAAGGCAGAAGGGGATGGGAATACGTATAACGCACGCGAATGCACCGGATGGCGGTCGTCTCACTTTACCTTCAGCTAACTAATCCATTTAGCGATGCTACCAAGCCCAAGCAAGCGATATACGTATACAGTACCTGTATGAATGAGACTCGACAGCTCTCTCTGCCTTTGAGTTATACGACTGGGAAAAAGCCTTCGTATTCGTGTACTCGACGTCACCCGAGAAAGGGATGAAGTGAGTTCCACCCTTAGCTCGTACACTCGACGATGAGGGCTTATAATGTTCAACCACTACATTACTTATCTCTTCATATATATGTATATATATATATATATATATATATATATATTTTGTCTCCATAAATTTATGTTTAAGTACATGGAGGGAGAGAGAGAGAGAGAGGAAGTGCAGAGTGCATTTGGACCAGCTATATCAATTTTAATTACTTGCACTCTCCAATATCCGATACGATGGAGTGGCTATATTGTTTCCATTATCAACCTGATAACAAAATTCGTTCAAGTATTAATTATAACATTTATAAACTGGAAATCGGAATTGATCAAATGATATTTTTTTTTGTTCTGATAAATATTACCAAATAAATAAAAAATTGAATATTAGCTCGAATTGTGAATTCAATTTTGAACTAAATTATGAATTTGATAAAAATCTTGAGATAACTGAAGCGTGAGTACCTGTCATTTATTCAGCAGACACTCACGTCACCATCAGCCGAGGAACCAGCTCGGGCCCCCGGTAACATCCAATAAATTATCAAGAGACCATGCCGGGTGTAAGTAGGTCATCATCCCCTAGCGTTTTTTAGTAGGATATATCTCGTAAGGTCTCTGGCACGTGAAGAAGCGAAGTTGGTCGGGTAAACCGAAAATGTGTCGGGTCAACTAATTAAAAGACGGATAATTATATTCTCGACGACGTAATCGATTGAGACAAGCAGGTGTTCGTTCTTTCAACAAACTTCTGTTTTCTTTTCTCTGTCCTTCGTGCCACTAATTCTGGTATAACGATTATTATTCCGGATCTGTTCATGAAATATGAATGAAGTTTAACGGCTGGCGGTCCACACGCATGGTCCGGTCTGTTTTCCGAAAAAACAAGTTAAGTGTTATAAATTTCGTGAACATCATCCTGTCGCATATGCGAGAACACGCATAAGAGACGAACATTGCATAAACATCGCACGAAATAAGGGAAATGTGCAAAATTTACGTTTTCATTGCAAATCTTCATTCTGAGCCGAGGCTCTAAAGGTGCGCATCAATATTTCATTCTCGGGCGGGTACTCGGAGTAAGAGGAAATCCGCGCTGATCGAGAAAGACGACAGCGAGAGAAGTAAGACAGCCTGAGTGAGAGAATAATGAAAGAGCTGCCTACGAAAATCGGAGAGAGGATGAAAAATTACCGCGAGGAAGCGCAAAGGGAAGAAACATCGCAAAGATGCACGTTAGTATGCGAGGGTAGTTTTCGCAGCTCGAATTGCGTCGAACATTCTTCAGCTGATGGAAAACATATCGACTTCCTCAACGAGCTTTTTTATACTCGATGTTTCCGTTCCGGTTTCACTTCGTTTATCTCGTCTCGAAGATAGACGATCTTGATGATCTTAAAGAAATACGAATAGAATCGTTCCATTTCCATAGAATGGTGGACGCGTCTATTTTGCGTTGCTCGCTAGAGACGATATTCGACGATTCAAGGGAGAACAGATTGCTAAATGCGCTTATATCGAATTATATGATTGTATAGAATCGTGCAAAGTCGAAATTTTGAAAAACTTATTTACAAAAATCAATGAAATGTCAATTTTGAAAATTGAACGACACATCGACGCGGTGAATCGTTTCGCAGTTTCATCGAAAAACTAAGTACACGGCGCGTAAAGAGTAGATATAAAAAAAGTCTTTCGAAAAGTCAACAATTTTCATGGAAAAACCGTCAAAAGTTCGATTTCTCTTTCCTGAAGCAAGGAAGATACCGGCCTCCGTAGCCCAATATACATAAAATACAGTACTCGCAATTCACAAACATATCTTCCTTCGTAAAATCGAGGTAAAACCTACGTTGTCTCGCAAGTTTGCTTCACTATGAAAAACAGTGAGAATAAGAGAAAAAAAAGTACCAAAAAACACAAGAATCGCTGCAGCGCACACATAGTGTGCACTTGACCCGAATCATTAACTCACTTCGAGCAAACGCGAGGAAAAAACGTTTTTACGTCTCTTTTACACCTTTTTCTCGGATTTTTCTAAAAATCCTTCGAGTTCCAAACTTCGCGCGTTAAGCTTCTTTCCCATTCGTCGACTCGTATCTTTCGTTTCACCGACTCGTATCTCTCGTTCCGCCGACTCGTATCTTACGTCCTCCTTATCAATTCGCAGTGTGAAAAGTTTTTGGAGAATTCATCGAGTCCATGCCAAAATGAATGAACCGTGGTAGTTAGGCGATGAGTAAGCGAAATTTAAGTCGAAAAATATACGGACGTATATATAGCTGTGCGAATTTGTAACTATCGGAGAAAGGGCAGAAAGAGAGCAATCGTTTCGCACACCAGCTGCTGAAAATGTGAGCTATCAAGTGACAAGAGACGAAAGTACGAGAAAATCAATAAAAAAAAATCCAAAAGTTCTATTCGTCGAGTCTTTTTTTATCACAAAAGGTATCGTTTTTTCCTCTTGTTTGACAAATCTCTATACGTATCGATTTCCGACCTGAGTATAGAGTAACATATTACAGGAGTATTCATTTTTTTTTTACTAAACTCCGTTCACCCCTCCAGCCTCCACCCTCGTCCCGTCAATCCATTTCCGTTTTCTCTCATCTCAATGTCTCTCGTTCAATCGAAACAATTTCGATCCATCGGATCGTCTGATAAATACTAGAAGTGATCGGTTTTTGTGCTCGACGCAATATCGAAGAAACACGAAACAATCCGTATCTTTTTATTTTCCGAACTCCGAGCGTGCGTGTGTGGGGAAGGGCCGGGGATAGGGGATGGGCGAATACCGGTTCATGTGTTTCAACTTCTCGGTGGCGAACGTTTCAAAAGAAAATCGCTCGAAAATCGTCGATGGTTTTATTGAAAACGAAATTGAGTCTTGGCAACAAAGCTTTCACGTCGTAAAACACACGTGTTTCGCGCACGTAACGTTGAAAGCATATGTGACGAAAATATCGATGTGGATCGTTCGATCGATCTCGAAGCTTTTTTTCCTTCGCTCGTTCATTCGTACGCGATATTCCAGAAAAAAAAACAACCGATGGTGTAAATCGTTACGATAAAAATATCCTTTCATCGAGTATTTCGTAAAACTATAAACAAACATTAACTCGAGAACGAAATTTTCACGTCATCGCGATAATTCGCCGAAACGTCGACATCGAAACGGTCAATCTGACTTTTATCCACCCGAGAGAAAGAGAAAAATTTCCGTAATTGACTTTGATAGCGATACGACATGTTCCCGTACTTTCGGCGAATCACTGGGAAAAACATCCCCCGGTATCACTGTAGGGGGATTTTACTAGTCCCGACGGACATCTAGGACGCGAGCGGATAATACGGGTGCTGGAAGAAAGTGTCCGGTGGAACGAGCCGGTGAAGCATCACGAAGCAAGTTTAGTGGGTTCACGGTCGATCTCACGGGGACAGTTTTGCTATGGCAGGGAGGAAAGAGACCCCGCAGACCGTAAGTAAACGTCGCCCTTACGAAATTCTCACGCACAAGGCTTACTACCACCGTCTTTTGGAGAAGGGATCGAAAGAGGGAAAAAACCTTTCAGTAATTCTCTTTTCCCTCCATGAGGGACAGGCCGACTTCCGGACTCGAGAGCATGACTATAATCGCTAATATATTTTCTTCACCAAAAGAAAAGAAAAAAAAAAAAAAAAAGAAAACGAGCAAAAACAGGCTGAGAAATAATCTTCCAAAAACATGAAGGCGTCACATTTTTCATTCAGTCGACGTTAAATTAAAAAAAATAAGCACAAAAAACAACAACGGAGGTAAAGAAAAAACGACTCCTGCAACGTTAACGACGATACCATGCGAGGATCACGCGATCTTGCAAGACGTTCGTTGACATCTGTGAGAAAATCGAATATCACAGCTGGGGTTAGATTGGTAAAGTTGGCAGGCAACGTTGCACACGCGATGCGTGACGATCCGAGAGAGGTGAGCGCATAATGTGTGACAGGCATATGAGACGAGGCCCCGAGTGTCGAATATACCACCTAGGTTGTATCAGTCACGCACCCTCTAATATCGTGAGGGTGCTTTTTTATGTACGAAGAAAAATATTACCAATAATAATAATGATAATAATAATAATAATAATAATAATAATAATAATAGCAATAATGCCACGAGTGATCCGTTAAGGACTTCCGAAGGTCATTATGTTCTATCAAGGTGATAAGTGCCAATGGATATCTCCTGATAACGGGCAACAGGCATTTCGCCATTCTCGCGAAAGGGACGCGTTACGTATGTCATAAGGCGAAGAGGGGTAGGTTACGATATCGGTCGTAACGCTTTACGGCCTTCCCAACGGGGATTGTTCGCAACGATTACCCCACGGCGTTGACCAATGGGAGGTGACCGGAGAAGGGGTCGAGTGGAATAATCATGGTAACTCGATGATGGAGATTTCGTGTACAACGGTGGTAAACAAACGGGGAATCGACCGATAATTTGGATATTTTAGCCAGTAATTTTACACTTTGATGTTTCGAGGCGCTAATATTGAATTTGAAATTTTAATATCGTGATAACTCGTGCTACTCTTGGTTCAGCCGTGACCATGATCGTTATTGACAAATATACATTTTCGATTATGAAATATTTAAACAACTCTCTCTCTATCTTTCTCTCTCGAAGTGATAATTTAGAATACCTAAAAATTCAAAAATTCGATTTTGAATTTTCCACGGTAACGGGAATAATTCTCTCGATTAAAAGCGACGTACTTACCCGGGGCTCGATATTTCCAATTCGCTCGAAGCCGCCCGATGAAAATTACTCGAGCCAAATGGATTTCGATTCCAGCGAACGTTAATTACCCCCCGACTGTATTTACGCCAAATAAATCCCGAATTTTTCGTACAATTCATTTGCCCTAACCACCATCGGGAATAATATTCAATGAAACCTTTCGGTACGCGTTACACGAGCTCGTGTATTTAACGTTTGAAAAATGTTTGTACCATGTATTGCGGGGCCTCCGAGATCCGTGGCCATAAAATCTAAACGGTACGCAATCAAGATAATTGGAACGGCCATTGAACAAAATCACTCTTGTCTCGCCATTATCACATATATCCAGCGTTCGTATATATCATTCTGCCTATATATTTATATGTACCTATATACCTCAACCATATATTTCCCGCCTTCTCTTTCGTTACCACTGCCCTCTAGCAGTGTGTTAGACGGCATAGCACGAATTGCCTGTGAAATGCGAGCGCCCGGTATCATTTCCTATCTCCGTTTCCCTCTTCTATCTCTCTCTCTTTCGCTTTCCCTCTTTCTCTATTTCTTTCCCCTCTCTCTCTCTCTCTCTCTGTCTTTCTGTTTCAACCGACTATGGTCTGCAAGGCACTAGAACGTGCAGAGCCATTTCGCTATAGGAACGAGATAGTCAGGACCCCGTTACATGCCCAATTCAATTTGAGATTGTAAACGTTACGAGCTCGATCTTATCTAGGGAAGGGCTGGGAGGGTAAAGCGATGCAAAAGGAGGACTGAAGAGAGAGAGAGAGAGAGAGAGAGGAAAAAAAAGAGAAAAAGAGAGAGACGCACACGTAAAGTAGAAGAGGCGTTTGCTCACCGACGTTTACTGCACGGTACACCAATGGGAGAAGTAGCCCAGGATACCACTCGTATGGAGATAACGGAGAAATGTTTCCAGTATTTCTCCGGAGCGTGCGAGATTGCCGCGATGAAAGAACGACAGTAGTTCTGGTACCGACCGTAATCTCTTGGTTGTCCGGATTTTTTCCCCCTTTTTTTAGTGATAAAGGGAAAGGGGGAAGAGGGCGAATGAAAAAGAGGCAATAAGCGAGACAGGAAGAAAAGAGATTATAGTGAATAAATTGCCATGCGAATTATGAGATCGTGAAAATATTCGAAGTTGAAAAACGTAAGCGATGTTTTGAGTCAAGCTTGATATACGGCCCAAGAGCAACACGGACAAATGATAAGGAATGGAAACTTATTCAAAGTAATGAGATATCAATTATTCTTTTCTTCTGCGGCTATAAAATAGTTTTGGAAAAAAGAGGAAATCATAAAAAAGAAAAAATGAAAATAAAATGACAAAATGGTCGTCGTTCGGTTTCAAATCCCTCTGGCTTAAAGCGCAACTAACTTCGAGTAGATATACAAGGACATAGTGGAAACTTTGGTCGATGTACCAGGGAGTACCTTGGGAGCTCCACCGGCCCAACTGTTCTTGCACTCGTAGGTCGTTACGCAGTTTTGTTATTTTATGGGTCACAGTAAAACAAAACAAAAAAAGGGAATCTCCAACGACCTAGACAGTTCATTCGAGACTCCTACCCCCCCCCCCCCCCCCCCTCGATCCTCCATACCCAACTCCACTGTTTTCTCGTCCTCTTTTCCTTCTTCTCTCAATTCTTTATACACTGTCGCATCTCCCCGTGTTAGAAACGCTCGTAGTTGCGCTCGACTCATTCCAATTCGAATCAATTTCCATTCTATTTAAGCGCCATTAGACTTTAAGAGACGCACGGCTGTACGCTTAACAACCTTCGTGTTACCGGTAGATTCGTCCTTTGCTCGCCTCTTTTTTTCGCCGACGGTTTTTGTTTGTTCCACGGACGAATACTAGCTACGCCATCTAGCGGAGACACGCTGCACTACGTGGAATTTTTTAAGTCGGAAGCATCGCGAGTTGGGGAAAGGGTTTTCGTGGGGGTGAACGAAGCAGAGACCTGCCGCGACCTCGACGTAACAGATGGAACGAGGGTTCCGTCCGTTTTCTTTTTCTTAATTCTCAGACTTTTCTTCTTCGTACGGCGAGCTAGTATCTCGATCATTAATTCTCGTGACTGACAGCTGTGATAGATATACATTTCACGAGATGCGTTTTCCAAATCGAGGAAAATATTCTACGTTATTTGCGTCCTTTTAATTGTTTTTTTTTTAATTTTATTCAATAACGATTGATTCCGTGATTTTTCATTTTTGATACACATTCCTGCCAAGTCTATCGCAAATGGGTCGGTTCGTAACGATGAGAAAAGCAAAGGGATTCGTAATAGCTTTATCGAGGGATAATCATAGAACACCGGGGATCCGGACGTTAAGAGCAAGAGTTGCGAGTCGGTGATTATGAAATTACATAACTACCACCCTTATCCGTAAGGCACAGACGTACTTTTACTCTGTATATATATAGGAAGAGAGAGAGAGAGAGAGAGCGCTCGGTTGTTAAAGGGAGTCCCTTGGGCTTGTGCTCGCCGCTCCGGTTGAAATTGCATGCTGATAAAACGCAAAGGAGGCGCTTTTAACAAGGACCCACCAAAGTATTATTATCACGTTTCAGATAAAAGATGGGAGGAGGCAGTTGAAAACAATACTTGAGCCTCTCGCAGACTATTTGCATTTAGATAAATGAATTTACCATCGGTGGATTAATTTGATGTAAATGTCATGAACATTTACGCAAAATCTAAGGAAATTCGACTTTTACGTATACGCAAATAAAACAAAGCCAATATAAAATTGAATACATCAAAATGTCAAATAACATAAAGTTCATTTTAATCCTATTACACTGTTAAAAAAAACAAAACAAAACAAAATGTAATGTCTTATTTCACGTTGCGAATATTCGATTCGTTATCCGAATTTGAATAACGTCACGTTCGACGAAATTCCACAAACGCTAAAATTCTATTTTATCTCGTATTTTTGCATTTCATGTTATCGGAAGATCACACTGGAATAAGACGGAACAGTAGTCGTCTTGCAAAAATGGGAGAACACTTATATTTGCCCAATTTGAACTCTCCCACGTCGTGCCAACGGATAGTTATATCTGTCTCTCTTTCTCTCGCGTAGTCTATACTATATATATATATATATATATATATATATATATATATATATATATATATATATATATATCTACAGCTCATAGGACTACATAAGAACACCAGACTGCTCGGTGAAAAAGGTATAAAAGTTCTAGGTTGAGAGCACCATGTGCAACAGCAGGCTACCTACCCATGACACCCGGTGACAAGCCATATCGTTCGATTTTTACAACCATCACAGAGGGGGCTTAGGAATTTCAATATAGAAAGTTCTAAGGCAATAAGAAGAGTAAACCTTAAAATTCGAGCGAAGTTTGCCGTTCGATTCGAATTTTCGTCACTATTTCGGGACATGACAGTATCAAGGTAAACTCGTCGACATGTGGCATGATTACTGGATGAACACGCTTCGATGACCTTGAATTATATATATAGAACGATATACGCGTCAGCATTAATGTCAATTATCCACGGGCTGTTAATGGCCCATTATCGCTCGTAACATATGGCAAGATTCGTCTCCGTTCCAGCCCGGCTATGAACAGAAAGCGAGGAACCCCGACGCTGAATCCGCAGACATCCGATTTGCATGAATATCACGATCACCATTTGCGTTATATAGTCGTACAGCAATCGAGGGAGAGAGAGAGAGAGGGAGGGAGGAAGAGAGAAAGAGCGAGAGAGTGAGAGAGCTATTTCGAGAATCCATCAGATTCTCTGATATATGAACGTTGTGCCCGTGACGGTGAGATTAGCGCTGCTAGTTGAGTGTATCTTTGTCCGTCTCCACCCCTTATCCACCTTCCTCCTCCATCCCATTAACGACATCCAAGTTCCGTTCCACCACATAACTCGCGATACATTAGTTTCTCTACTTTCTAAGAAACCCTGTTTCCGAAATAAACTTTGAGCCAAGCAACCCCTCGACAATTCCGACTAGTTACCACACGCACCCATGATAAATCGCATTCCCATATGGCGCCGTGATACGAAGGAAAACCCCTCCGGTAGAGAAAATTTTAATCGCTTCATTCCCGAAAACGCGATGATCTACTTTTGTTTGCCGAACTCCGAGTTTAATTGCTCGTTGAAACGATAATGAGTCCAATCGGTAGTTTTACGTCGGTACGAGTGTAGTTTTAAACTTCGAATTTCAAAAACATGTAAAATAGAACATGAAAAATTCTGAAAATAATATTTTTAACAGAATTTTTGTTTCGCGATATTTCGTTCAATCCCAGTTTTTTTCTACGATATATGTAACTCGTAAGCCTAAAAGGCTCGAGTAACGAGAAATTTCAGATTCATGGTCGACCCATTCTACGAGTACGAATGGTTTGCTTGATTGATGAATGAATCGTCGAGAGAACCACGAAGTTGCGCTCGAGGACGGAATTGATGGAAATCGCACGAGCCAATAGCGAATCGGGCTGATAACGCTAAAGCACCGTAATTCCATGTATTTGCACATATATATACATAGGTGTAGGTGATTTATATATATATATATATATGTATAGAACAGTGATTCAGGGAAATGGCGTTGATCATGAAATCCGATAGCAATCAACCGGGCCGCGGGCGACATGGTGAGAGTGAAGCAGAGAGACCCCGATAGAAGAGGACCTCTCGTCGCCATCGAGCTCTGGACTCGACGTTTTCTAATACCCGAATCCCCGAATTCGACACCCTTTGATCGACGCTACAAAGGGAGCTTCCCCTACCAAATCCCAAAATGCTTTACACCAACGATCACTGCATGTCACGTCCTATTTGATTCGGCACCTTTTCATGAGCCTGTTACTTTGGCTCGACGCTTTAACTGCGAGAAACTACTCGGTACCAATAATTCATAACACCGATCCTGCTATTTGCTATTCACCCTCTGTTCGAACAAGTTTTGCTCATACACGAATGTGTGTTTTTCCATATATGTGCTTTTCCATCCCTTGGCCAACTCTATTCCTCTGACGACAATATTTAATTTTTCAAAAAAAGCCTCTCAAGATTCTCGAACCAAATTCTAAAATAACATGCCACGAGTGGAATTCCTAGCAATACATTAAACAAAAGTCATGAACAAATTGCGAATAAAGAAATTTGATTCGAAACCTATGAAGAAACACACCCACAGACATCGAGCGAGGCACGTCGGTTATTTTCTCATGGTTGCAACTCGAGTCGTTTTGCAAGAACGAAGTGAATACCGAGGTGCTCGTGGATATAAACCATTCAATGGAAAGAACGGTGTACGGTGAGGAAACCTTATATACGTACAGAATGTAAAATAGGTATGACGGATGCGATAAATGGTGTTTCGCTGACGTTACATGACGACGAACACGTACGATGGTACCATACGTGAACGTGTTTGATATCGTATACACCGTTGGGATAAAATATTGATAACCGACGGGTGCAAGAGCGACGAGAAAGTGGCGGGAAAGTACAATAACCAGAATTGCATACCCTGCGAGAAAGTTGGACGATCTCTCTCGGAGGGATCCCACGTACAATGGTGACGATCTTGCAAAACAAACAAGGAAGAAACAGAACACTATGAGAAACATCAACTAGAAGTACTACCGCAATCCATATACGTGTATACGTGTGAGTGTACGTGTACCGAAGCTTGCTTGGAACGGTTGAACACCTTTAAGTTTCTATAACACTCGATAGAGTTTGATCGCTGAACAGTTTCCTCATGGACAAACACCGAGACATAGACACACGTAATACACCGCGAGGCGTCTGTTATACTTCCTGCTTCGCAATGCTGCTGCTCTTCTGCAACTGAGATGATAAAGTATGACCCACTTACACCTTTTCGCCTATAAGAAGAACCGGATGGTCAGAGAAAAAAAGAGGAAGCGCGGTTGAACGCGAGAGACATTACTTATCGTTACCAACTCGCTTTTCCCCTTTTTCCTAGGGGAATTCTCGTTATTGTCGCAGTAACTATAGCTACGAACCTGCGTGGAAATATCCGAGTACGCGGTATCCTCCAATACTGCACAAATGTCCCGGTCTCAACAGATCTGGCGAAACGTGATGGATCACGAGATGATATTGGAAGAAAGGGGCGGGGGGAGGGAGGGAGGGGGAGAGCGAGAGAGAGAGATGGAACGTTGGTGTGCAACGGACTTTGCACATGTCGACCAGACCATGTATCTCAGTTAAACCGAATGTTGATAACGCGTTTTGAACGCGGTAAAACTCGTCGCACTCGTGTTGATCTTTTTTTTTGACACCGACATACTGCAGCGATGAAATACGAGGAGAATAAAAAGACTGATTGTGAGATAGCAAACAGAGCGAACGAACGAGCAAATATGAATTGCCCATTTTTCAAAAACAAATTATTAAACAACCTTTTTCAAAAATCATCGAAATCATTTTTATATTCTAATTTTGGATATTCGGGAACGGTTGTATTTTTCGCATTTCGTTGCGTCGAAGTTATAGACGAATTGAATTGTAACCCTATCGAGAACGCGGATAAAATTTTATTGAGAGGGGATTGGCTCGCCAATTTCTCGATCGATAATCGATTCGTGCAAACGGAACACACCTTGTTCTCAACCTAAAGCACATTTCTGAGTAGTGCACATATATTCGATTAACGAGCCAATCGTTCGTTAAGGGCGAAAGAGAAGAGAGGGAGGGAGTGAAAACGAGATGAAGTGCTTTTGTAAGGGTGCACACAGAGCCTCTCAGAAAATAATCGACAAACGCTTCGCCTCCGGCTTTATATTATCCCGCTGTTTCACACACTTTATACCTACATACGTATTATCAAACGAGTTTATAGCCCGGCTGTATATTCGATCAAATTCATGCTATTCCCACTTTACCTTATCCTGCTGTATATATATATATATATTCGTCATACATTGCGGTAGTTTGGCCGTGATGTGGAAAAGCGTTATTGGATTCCTGCCGAATATCTTCCAGCACTGTGACTCGACGCTCGCAGAAGCGCGAGCCCGTCGATGCGAATTCTTCGCCGATTGAACTTTTCAAATTACCATTAGAAGAAAAATTTCGACGATTTTTTCCGGAATATATTTCATTTCCTTCGAAAGTTCATAGCTCCGAATCGTTTCACTCCGTTATCATTGTTTTTCATCTTCTTTCGTTCGAATTATCACATCTTCCTCTGCCAAAATGATACGACTTAAAGCGTCGAGGGACCGAGCTGAATTAAAGTTCGAATTGCAGCTATAACTAAATTCGACTATTTGGAAGGAACATAAAATTCACCGCAAAAGTGGAAGCCCGTATGTTGCATTGGCTCGGAGAGGGAAGTGAATTTCCATTGGACTTTCTACACTTTCGGAGCCACAAACCGTGTCTGGAAATGGTTCGATAAAGCGTCGAGGGAGAATCCCGGAATATCTATTTGAATTCTTGGCGCAAAGGGCTCGCGAGATCTTTCTTTCTTCTTATTTTTTTTTGTATTTTTTTACGGTATGATAAAATTCAAGGTTACGGTTATGCGAGACACTCAGGAAGCGAAATAAACGATTCTTGAATAGACGAGAAAACTTTTATCTACTTTTTCTATCTATATGTATAACTTCGTGCGGCGATCTCTTATACCCCATTTAAATATAAAAATAACGATCCATTTGCAAGACAATTTCGCGAAACGTTGAATGAATAACGAAAAACGACAGAAGACTGCGATGGAAAGTTATTCACTGTGCACTCGAAACGCAGGAGGTTCTCGTCAAGATTTCATGCGATCGTATCGCATCGACTCAAGTGTGTACTAATACACAAGAGGGCGCTGCACGGAGCTCTCGAACGCGCGGGAGTATAAACTGACGGTTGAGCATCCGCCAAGACAATTAAACAGTTTCGCGTACAAAGTTTCGTAATTGTTACTCGCTTCGAATACACACGTGTACATATATGCTGGAAATTGGTGAACTAGCCCCGACAAATATATAGAATGCTTTTGATCGACCGATAACAACTTTGGTAAAGGCCACAAGGGCCGTTTCGAGTCAGATCACAGAAACGGAAGTAACTCCGAATTCTCCGTATAATAGATGCATATGTAACTATACGTACTATTTAACGGAGGACTTTACACATGGAAGACCTCTGAACGTTTACACCCGGAAGTTCGATTGATATATATTTCCAGCTGGCATGGCAAACTAATAGCTCGGGTGTTCGTAGAGACCAATTACATCGTCTCTCGT
This sequence comes from Netelia virgata, assembly GCA_951802705.1. Classification (NCBI taxonomy): domain Eukaryota; kingdom Metazoa; phylum Arthropoda; class Insecta; order Hymenoptera; family Ichneumonidae; genus Netelia; species Netelia virgata. The sequence goes on from OX637868.1 coordinate 5,079,591, forward strand.
GAGTATCTCGATCCATATCCTCGAGAGCTTTGAAGACTCATACCATATACCTGTCTCCATCTATGCAAAAAAAAATCAATTTAAAATTTCACAAAATATTGTTCATATACGTTAAATACGTCAAAAACATTTAACATTTAATTCGACATGTCGCGCGACGCATTTTTGAATTTTAAAACTAGTAAATTTTCACGGCGGACCCGAAACAGGGACTAACAAAATTTAGCAGTGGAAAATAGCCCGAGAGTTGAAGTTGGAAAAACGTTTCGATGTTTCCTTGTTTTTTGTTTTTTTTGTTAACGAGCGTTCGCGCCCGTTGGATTGACGGGTGGACGATCAATTTCACAGCCCCATTTGCTATGTATATACGTACTACGCAAACGAAAAACTATATAGACACACATATACGTAGGCACTATACATAAATGATCGTTTCGTATACCTCCCACCACTTTTTATGTCGAACTTTGTCCCGACGAAGCTAGTGAATTCGAGAGGTTGGCGAGACAGACCCTGTCACATGGCATATACTCTACGGACTAAAGCGAATACGACTCTCCAACTTCGGAAAATGTTTCGTTCGGTTTATATATATGTCTAGATGCGAATATAGCCTTTTATTGAGAAAGAGGTTCGAGGTGATGTGAAATAGCTTTGATACGAACTTTATAGATATATCTATGGAGGTGAGATTTACAAATTATTATCCGCCAGTCCAACCAAGAAGGCCGATGAATACTTCTACCTACATACGTATATACTTATATATGAACGTAGAAGTATTCATCGACCGTTTCAGTTACATATATATATATCAAAGTTTCCCAATTTCTATGATCGTCACGTCCCAATTTCCTGGAATCGACCCACGTCCACAAAAAATTCGATTACCGTTTGATGTCATTGAACACGCGCACTTTCCACTCCCCGTTCCTCGAATATATCTCTGCAGTTGAAGAAAAAACGACGAAAATGCCAATATAATGCGACCTGTCATGCTCCTCGTATACATCGATTAGAATCGCGTGTCCGGTGTATATTGGAAAATATTCTTGTCAGCCTCTTTATGTCTATGAGCTATTTATACGTGTCGTACGTATGACATATTATTCGTGACTTGACGAAATTTCAATATTTCGTGTCATTGAACCAGCGGACGCGTACAAGAGGGAATGCAAAATCCGAAGGAACAAATTTATTTAAGATTTACTCCTAGATGAAAATTAAATAAATTTGCGATTATGCGAATCAATAATTTATAATTGAAATCTTAATTATCACATTTTTAACCATTTTTTTCCATAATTTATTCATTCTTAGTTCAATGTATTTTGAAGAAATGGAGAAAAATTCATTGCGCTAATTAGATCGTTAGTTTCATTTTTTTTTATTGAAAAATGTATTCGAGGGTATGTTTTATCATCAATCCAATTAATTCTGTTATTCAGTACGGGCCGAAAGGAACTTCACGAGCACAAAAGCCACTTCCGGGATATATTTCTACTTTATTACGTATAGTCGCATCGATCCGAGGAAAAATCAGCCGGCTTAACTTAAAAAACGTGTTCATTATTTTTATAATGAGAATAACTTCGAACGGACGGTATCCGTTGAATTCCATGATCCATCTTATCTTTTGTCTTATTCACCGCGAAAGCTCTGCTATTTCTTCAATGAGGCGCGCGTTCAATAAGGACGCATTTTCCGGTAGCGGATTTTCTTTTCTTTCATTCATTTTGTTTTCTTTCATATTCTCAATCTCTGACGCGTTTCATGAAGCGAAATGCCGCAGTCAGGCACTTCGCGTACTCTCGCTCCGTTTCAGGTGCGTCGCTCGCCAATGAGCCAACGAGAGTCTATCCATGGATAAAATAAATTACGGAACGCACACTTTCAGGGCTTTTTGTGCCGAGGGCAGACTCGCTCAATAGCATTCGTTAGATACACGCCCGCACCATGCTGAAATTAATATCGCGTACAATAATGACAATCATAATTATGATAATAATCTGTTGAATATAGCCGTAAGCCATTCTCTATCGAAAACAAATTTTCTCTTAGATTCATACGGCGTCTTCGAGTTCTCTTCAAAGGAACGAAGAAACCTTCTTTTTTGTTTGCAAAAATCTTCAAAAAGATTGAAAGCTGACGAAACTTACGTTAAATAATACAAGAAAATAAAAATAAAAATGAATTTTTCGAATATTTTGGTAATTAAAAAACGGAAATTCACAATTACAGTCGAAACTTTGCGATAATAAGCAGAATTTTTATAATAATTAATTGAAATCGCATCGTCACCTCGGTCAAATCAAAAGTGATCTTATGACAACGAAAATTATTGAACAAATTAAAATCCCAATTATCGGCGAGACTATTTTGTAAACTAAAAAATACGACAAAAGGTGCCAAAACAAAAACGATGAAAAACATGAAAAGTTTACATCGGGGTCAAATCGTTTTTATTAATTTTTTGCGCATTTGCGCCGCCTAAAGCTTTTAGGCAGCTTTATTTTGTTTCGGACAGATCTCGGTACGCGCTACCGATCTCGATTCGGTCCACGCGTCATTGCAACGTAACGCATAGGTTGCTGGACAGGAACCAGACTATCGTCGCGGACATAGGATATCCCGTAATTCGGTATGGTTAAATGTTGTACGACAAAGCGGGATTGCGCAAGAGAGGCTGAGTTGGGGAGGAAGGAGAGAGTGGTCCTATTGTCGAAATACGATTGATAGCAGGGTAATAACTCCGACACGCCGGAACAAGCTCAACGACAAATTCGGATACGCAGCAAACCCTGGAGAGGTCTGAAGAGCTGTTACGGGTTATGCGTATTGTTCCCCGATATAAGCTCGTCGAGCAAAACGCGCACATGTTACAGCGCTAAATTCCACGACACACCTCTCACCAATGGTGGACAATATTACACTGCATGGAACGCAACTCATGTTGCATTCGATGGACCTCCAGGCAAAATCAATGCAGCGAGACTACGATTCGGTCGAATGCGTTATGAAAAAAACGGAAAAAGCGCGCTGGAGGGCGACGAAAATAAAGTGGACCAAAATTTAACCCCGAACAAAAAATGGTTGCGATTCGAACGTAAAATTTGTTCGCTTTAAGCTCGATTCGATTTGATTATAGGTTGGATTTGAGTAATGAACAAATTTGTAAATATGAATTCCGTCGACAACTTTTAATTGGGCCGATTCGATGTTTCGAAACAATTTTCCACATAAAGGAATATTTGGTGAAAATAAAGTCAGGCAATACCCTGTGTACATTATCATCAACGCTCCAACTCCTCGGTTGGAATCCAGGTGTCGCGCGGTTCTTCGCTTATACACAGGTATATACGCGAAACAATCGTTACGGCAGTTTGTATGAAGGATGAGAATGTTTTCAAAGTGCCTCGGAAAGGCTCTTGGAGCAGAAGCGATGGGAATTTCTCGTCCTTTGAGGATAATACACTAGGTGCACGGTGTGCGCATGTTGAAACGATATTTTAGAAGCGAGACGTAACGTTCGGAAAATACATGGGTCGTTTCGTCTCGAGGGGACAAATTTTTAGTAAAACAATGTTCTTCTGTCTTCAATTAAAGACTGAAAAAAGCAAAGACACGTTTTCTATATTCTCTTAGACCGACTTTCGCATATTACGTGAGTTTAAGAGACTCTCCAAATTTTCAACGTTTTCGAAAAAGTTTAACGAAGAAAAATTCCGACATTCGACGTCGAACGACCCATATATATATGAAACTGGACTGGAAAAGCTCTTCTAGTCACGCGAGAAAATCTTTCGCATAGCTTCCGTTATCCCGACTGGGAACGCTCGCGACGTAGCCACGAATAAACCCTTTATTTAGAAGGGGGAAAGGCGTACGAGGCTATATAGATGAACCGTAGATGAGAGAAACGTATATGGGGTATAGGGGTCCTGGGATGAGAGGGAGGAAGGGTTGGGAGGCTATGTGTAGTGAAGCCGAAGAGAGAAGAGATAGAGCAACCCGAAAGGGGAGGGAGGGGGGGTACGAACTCCTGGTTAAAGGCGAACGGTTTTCTCATTGATGGAAACAGGTTGCCTCTCGAGAATCGATTGTTCTCCATCGTGAATAATGAGCCGATATTTTATATATCGAAATGTTCGAGTCGATAATTAAAGATCGATTTCTGGATTAGAAAAAAACATAAACGTTGTTCTCTCAATTATTCTTTTTGTTATTCTGTTAAAAAGAAAATCTAAAACCATTTCTAAAAAATGTTAACATTTTTATAATATGCCCAAACGATCGAATGTGGGAAAGCAAATGAAAAAAAAAGTGTGGTTGGAGTCGAAATTCATTTTTGTTGTATTTGATGACTGGAACGAATAATCATTGAGGCCCGAACGTGCGCAAACGACAGAGATCGTAAAACGAGGAATATATTCGTGACGGCAAGAATTTTGTAAATATTCCTCGTATTTCCGATAACATAATATAAGTCGCCCCGAAACCCTTTTGCATACCCCTGTATTTCTTGTTGGCCATTCATCATAAGCATGGATGTCGCGAGAACTGGAGGGTTGGCGGATGATCGTGTGGAACACGACCCTGTAACTACGCAACATACTAGTTTTCCACGTACGTAATTTATACATACATATATATATATATATATATATATATATATATATATGCGCGTGTGTAGTCGAATTAAACATGTAATCACCTTATTAACCTCTTCTTCCCAGTTTCCAACCTCCTGCCCCTGATCCTCGCTCATCTCGCACTCTGCCACGAAAATCCTGGACCGACAGAATTCCCAGTGTACCAAGAGTCGTCGAGAGTTTCATGTTTATGGTGGCTCGTAACGCGTGCGGTACACATTTAGCCGTGAATATATATATATAAGCTTATCGAGTAAGCCGGGGTAGACAGTCTTATATGTATATAAATTCTATCCGATCTAACTCGGATTACTTAATAAACTTAAATTAGACACATATACATACATATACATATATACAAAGGTGCAAGTATCACCGGAAATGAGGTTCGCGTTAGGTATGTTTCTCGCTCTGCTACACACGTCGTAATTCTCATTAAGTGCTTTTATATACATATATACGCTTGACACATTTGTCCAGGTACGTAGTGGACTGTGGTATCTTTTACATCATCGCGTCAAATATAAGCTGAACTGCTCGCATGAATGAAAAAATAACGCAAGATGAGGTTAGGCCGAAATCATGATTAACTTATAATTCGAATGAAAAGTAATAAATACTGGTTCCTCAATGAAAAAATGTGAAATACTTATTGTTAGTAAAAATTATAATCATTTTTTACAATTACATAAGTTTGCATAGACACTGTTCAAAAAAATTGTGTCGACGTAATTATTAAGTCTGCTTTACGGCCATGTATATTTATATACGTTCGTAACAACGACATACAGACTTTTGTAATACACACAGGCACACATATATACATATATATATAGAGAGACATGCCTCAGTAAAGAAACTTGATGGTATCTACGTGAGCGGAAAAAGAGGCTGATAGAGGGCCAGAGAGAGAGAGAGAGAGAGAGAGCGGCAGAAAGATAAGTGCGTCGTACGTATTATGAACTGGGGGAGCACGATAAGGCGGCGTTTGTCACGGCTCGACGACCAGAAAACCTATCGAACCATATAAAGGATTACTCGGGCCACACACTTTTCGTCTCTCCCATTTTATCGACCAAAGTGAGAAAATATATGGATACGTAGGTACATTTATATATACCAATATATAAGTAGACGGGTATCTGGAGATATCTATGTGCATATGGAGGTCGGGTGTTTCGGGGGCGCGAATAATGTTCCGTTGAGAGAAATGATCCCAGAAGTGCGCGAGAGTACTCCGTTTCTACAAGTTTATCCTCTATCTCCATTTCCCTTCCCTGCCCTAAGCTATTCGACTCTTTTTATGTCATCAAGATGGAAAAGGAGTCAATATCCTTTTTAAACTTGGCATATCTACGTTATCTTTCGTTCTATCTCTCACTCGCCCAATGTATTATAACAGCTTTCTGACATGTATTCGCTTGATCCAATTCGAGTGAAAAATTGAAGCGACCCCGAGTGAAAAAAGATCTTGAAAATATCGACGGTAGCATAAAAGAGATATATGTGTATGGTAAGACTATGAGAGGGTGAAAAAAATAATGGGGTTTTCGATAACCACGAGAATTATTAAAATGTGTTTAGTCGCAGAGTTATGTGCAAGGTGTACGTAATCACTGCGGTAAGACTGTGATTGATGTCTTGCCAATAATTTGATTCGATAAATCGCTGAAGACGTGATATTCGACGAATCGATTAGATTTTTTTTACGTAACTCCTATATCTCGCAAATAGTGTGTGTGTCTGCATGAACAGATATATCTAGCATTCGCCTAAAATGTATTGCATGCTCGACTGAATGTAGACCGAAAACAACTCGATGAAATCTAGAATCGTTGTTTTTTCATTGCTATAAAAACAAACGCGTTGGATTCAATAAAACTCCGGGTAAACGTAGAATCCAACGTTTTTTTATTGTTCTATATATAACACTCATAGTTTTCTCTGCACTTTTTGGGAAAGCAAACATTCGGGTCTCGAAAGTCCAGGCGTCTGTGTATTTTTTCGTCATCCTCGATTTTTATATCGGACTCGTTATCACCCTCGCAAATATATATATATATATATATATATATATATATATATATATATATATAGATCGATAGATAGCTACATATGTATACGTAGGAAACGTTTGAAACATAGTTTTGTCAGTTTTCATTCCGCTTTCGAAGCCATATGCACACCCTCGAGGGATAAAGCGAAAAGCTCTTGTGCATCGCCCAGAAACTCGTGTGTGTATTCGGAACACTGAAAATATGTGGGTATACCGCGCCTTTTGTTCACGATGCGTAAATACCGAATTCTCACACTTCAGTGCAGGAAATCGTAGCTGCACACTGGCGGTACAGGCGATATATAGATAAATAAATATACATAGAGGGAGACGGGCCAAAACACTCGGCAAGAATTCTTCAAAATTTTCAGAAATTTACCCCCATCGCTGTATCACGAGTAAAACTTTTATTTAGCAATGTTCAACTATTCCGAATTTTTACGAAACATACAATTTTTTGTTTTGTTTTAACGACAACTTTCATTAATGTGTGTAACCTTATAATTCGTGAACAAAAAATGAAAAAAAGACGAGTTTGACATGGAACGTCTCATGTGTTCATCGTTTTCATCCATTGGACAATATTTCGTGAAAATTCCGACGGTGAAAAATATCGGTACAGCGAAATGGCAATCAAACTGACGTTGCCGATAGCTTCGACGATACTATTTTGTAACACTTTATAAATGTTCCATCGCTATATATATACAAGACGTGTTTTAACTTTTCGTCAACTCGGCTGGCGCTTGATTGTAATTCTCCGCGCTTCGACGCTTTTTTTCATTCCACACTTCGGCGCGCATGTTCCCTTCCCTCCGGTCGATTTTCGTCACAATGAAAGAAATGAAAGTTCTGTCGAAAAGTTCGAATGCTACTTTATTAACGACTCAGCGACGTAACGTCTGTTCGGTTGCGGTAAATTTTGTAAATGAACTTTGTCAATGATTTTGGGATTAATTTAACGATGGAAGTAGAGCGATTTTATTATTGTTTTTTGTCCATTTTATGATTCGTAATAAAACTTTATGCGATTCTCGCGTAAACCGAAGAGGCGGAGGCAATGAAATTTTGTTTCCAACCAAATTCAACCTATTTTTCGGAAATTTTTGGGGCAAAATTAAATAGAAAATAAATTTTCGCGTTTTTGTAACTTTTAACTGTTCGTGACATGTATGGGAATTAATCCAACGGTGCTGTGAGTCTGGTAACCGCTAGTTACCAATTCAGCTCATACCCAAAAGCTCGAAAATCCACCGGGCTTATCAAAGGCAAGTTCCAGAACGATTCGAGGCTCGCGTATATTTCCCGTTCCTATCCTTAGTTATGCAACAGCGCCGGATATCCAATTAGGTAACAAACCCAACTATGCGAATGGAAAGGGAAAAGGCTACGACGTCGATATTATTCGAACACGTTGCTCTCTTGCCTATTCTCCAGCAACAAAACATCAAATTTTGCATTTCCAAAATAAAACATTCCACATTTTAAACGTTTTTCACACAAAAATGGGTTTCCATCGGAATATTTTTATCGGCTGTAAGAAATATTACGTTTTATTCGAATGCAAAGTATAAATTATAATTGATGAAATATTGTGTCACGCTTATATTTCTTTTCTAAATGCTTTCAGCGCCGATACCTCTGAAAATTTCGATCACTAACGTTTTAAAATATCCTATTTTTAATACGATATCGACCTTTGTTACTGGAAATAAAATAAAATTTCCAATCCGATTTAAATTCCATCATGTGAAATAAAATCCGGCTCGTAACAATATTTAATATCCTCTTTCGTCGTAACGCTATAAATACATCATGATAAAATAAGAAGGAAAAGAACGTAAGAGCGATTTTCTAATTTGATCCGTGGTTCTTTTGCGAGCTTTTATTTTACCGGCTCGCGTGGACGATCGTCGTTCCATCGAACGTCTCTCCCCCGTTTGCACAGGAATTCGGTATCTCGGGAAGAATATCCGTATCGATCGTCTCGTCTCGATATCCGCATTTACACGCGAAAGCTTCTGAAATAACAATGTAAACCCCAAAAATCCCATCCTCTCTTAGTCTCTCGCTCCCTCCGTAAAAATCCAGAAAAAAATTCTTCGTTCCTACCGTGCTTCGTCCCACCGATTCTTATCCTCTTCGTTTTGCTAAGCCTTTTATTTTCGTTTTTTCTTTTCAGCGATTGGTACTTTCGTATCATTCGCGAACTCTCTATTAGCATCGTTTGATTCCTAATCCGATATATCTCGAAGCGATCCTTCGACGAAGCGCCTGGTCTGTATCAGTCCTTCAAAATTTTCTTTCCTTTTTTTGTTCTTCCTTTCTTTCTACCAGCTTATCAGAAAGGTAAAAAGGGTCTGACGGGTCGGACGAAAGGCGAACGGGATATAAATCGAATTATTCGAATTCCATTTTGGTTTACCGTTCGGTTCCACACGAATTCTCGACAGCGGAATTGCCAATGCCAACACTCAGTCTTGCCCTAATATCGATTCTCTTTTCCTCCCTAAGTTTCTTTTCGCTTCGAAGGGATGAAAAAAAATGGCCGCTGCCAAAGGGCGTAACGGTCAATCCAATAACGGACTCGCCCTCTCTCTCTCTCGGTATTCTGATCTCCCGAGGATCTCACGACCCACCGCTGGGGCTCGAGGCGATTCCGATATACTTCTTTCGACTAGTCGATAGTTCCAAATGAGCCTCCCTCCTTCGTTATGTCAGTCGAGGGCGTAGTAAATCACAAGATTTATGCGTTAGGGTTGCTCGTGTACGTTTCTCGATGATCCGAGTAATCAAAATGTACAATGGGGATCACTAGTAAAGTAATTTAAAAGAACAACCAACCTGTGCTTTCCTAAAAAAAACAAATATACGAAAATATTTGGTTGGTCAAAAAATAGCTACTTTTTCCCCTACAAACGAGCATACATCATCGTGCATTAAAAACGCAGTTACCTCCTATCCAACTCGAGATATTTGATAAAAACAAAACAAAAATTGCCTGTTATTTTTTGTTTTCATTTTTTACTGTTTGCTTATAAAAATAAATCTTGCATTATTCGAAAAAAGATTCGATAATTGAAATAAATTTTACGGTGGATCGAACAGATATTGCGTTCGAATAAAAAACATACTTACACCCTCGAAGTACTTGTTTCTTTCGATAAAATACGACTTGACTCTTTTCTCGATGCGACAAACGACCAAAAAAAGAAGGAAAAACTGTCTCCGTAAAAAGGAACGTGCATATTCATATTATCGCTTGGGGAGGAAACGTCCGACGACATATATTTAGCCGAAGATATGTGCAACAATACGCCCCATATGGTCGGAGAACCACGGTATAAAAATCGAAGGCAGTATATTCTCGCTCGTTTCTTTTCCTCGTACTTTATGCCCCAACCGAGACATTTCGAACCGACGGCAGTAGAGCAATCTTTTTTCTCACCACGATAGTTCAAACGCATTGGAAGCTGCAGCGTTCTTGTAAATGGAAGGGGGTTTGGTTTGGGGGGCATTGTAAAAAATATACGATAACAGTTCCAAGAAGGTTGACGTATTGCCGGTTTACATACATGTTTTATTTTCTCGTGTAAAAAGTTCCAATAAGTCAATAATTTGATACCAACGACTTTCTACTTAACTCTAAAGGTAAATTCTGCCTCCCCTCGGGCACTTTTCCGTTCGCTCCAAGTATGCGCCATGAAACTCAACAAGGTTCTCGGAGCAAACTTGGGTGAGGGAAACTAAGTGAAACTTTTAACTACGATTCGAGACTTTTCGTCTCGGTTCTATGACTCAAAAGTTATTTGAGAAAATTTGATTTTTTTTGTCATTTCTTCGTATATTTTGCAACATTTGGAAATTGTTTTATTCGCGGTCCGGAAATTCTGGATTTTTATTTTATTTGTTGCTTCTTAGGACGATGAATAGAATATTCTATTTTTCATTTATTCAAAAAAACTGTGTTTTGTTACGTGATTTTTTTTTATTTCCTTTTCCAGTCGAACGTTTCGTGTTTTCAACCTCCAACGTTACATTCGAGGAAGAGAGGGAGAGAGAGAGAGAGAGAGAGAAGTTGAAGTGGAACTTTTTGAATTTCCCCTTTCTTCTGTATCTCCTTCGCGCATGTATAAAGCAACGCGCGTCTATAAAATCGACGAGTAAAGCAGTGCAGAGTTTTATATGCTTACATATCGCGAGGCATGAATGCATGAACGTATTTATAGGTATATCGCGTTACTGAAGTGGTCGGCCATATATTCCTTCACGAGTTATCGCACTACAAAATTTCAATCACACAGTACATGTAGCATATATTTATTGTAGCTCGATGTCGTATATTTGCTGAAGAATGGGGTAAAATGGGACAGGCGAAAATACACGGTGAAAAGATAAATGGCACGAACCTGAATTTGAATCCGAAAACTTTTTAGATAAATTTCAATCAAGCGCTGAAACCATAACGGCTCTGTCATTTTCGGTAGAAAAAAAAACGAAACTCCGGTGACCCAAAGTAGTCGAAATATTGTCGACTGTGTTCTATGTTGCCCCGCTGTGACCAATCATGCCCCGTTTCGCTCTACTCACCTCCACACTATATAACCCGATGTAATAAATTTTATGCCCCAGTGGACAGCAGCTGAAAGCGTACAGTTGACGAGAAACATCTCTGCTTTTGTGCCGGGATGAATTTTCCCTGCGTTTCCTTTTTTATGCCGAGATTCTATATGTGTGATCCTTTCACTCGAAGAATAACTCTCACGAAATAAAGTAAAGCTCCGCTTCTCGACGGTGTGAATCACGAGAGAAAATCAAAAGTGTGAGAAACATTTCTCTCCCTTATTTCTGTCTCGCTCTCTATATATATAAGACGTCAGGGGAAGTTCAAGTTTTATCAAAACGAGGAAAAGCACTTTTCATCGAAATTTATCCAATTATAAAGTTGGTTGGTATGGAAAGAGAGCGCTACTTACTCACTTCTTCCCCAGCTGTTACGTCACCACGCACCACGCATGTACGGTTTCTACTAAAGAATGTTCAGACATAAATAAAAATGTTTCATTATTTTTACAAGGCCTTGTGCTAACTTAGAGGTTGTGAGCGGTGAAACATTACTTCTGTTCACGATGATAATAATCTTCTTGAAACTCATTTATTTTCCAAATACCTGTCATTTAAATGCATCGATTTTATTCTCACTGCAAACAGCGATAAACAGAGATAAATCGATTTTCAATCGACCTAGAAAATTTTACTTGGCAGAATGAAGACTATTTTTTTACCGTTTACGGTTGTTATTTTATCCTTAAAGCGTTTGTCTCGATAGACCGATAGGGTATAGATCGCGAGACGAACTAAGGGTGCGGGTATTATAGATAGATATAAGAAGAGTGACAATATAATCATAAAGTTGCACCGCAAGATCACTTTCCTTTCCTTGTGGTTCTATCAGTTCCTGTATGATATCGGAGGCTGCTCTTCACCAAGTTCCGACGATCAATGCAAGTCCCAGAGTTTAGACAAGAGACCGGATGAGAGATAGCTATGGAATTAATCCATTCTAACCCCGACCGCACGTAGCGAGACGCTGGATGCGCGAGAGACAATATAACTAAACTCAATCAAACTTGAAACCTCTCGCTTCCGTATTCCGCACGTATAACCCTCCATCGAGACAATTTTCCTCTATCGCAGGTGGTCGATTTCATCCCCTTGTGCTCTTATCCAGTAAAAAATTTCACAACTTTTTCTTATTCTACCCAGGGATCACGCCCTGATGAACTTTGCACGGTGGTTCGCCATTTTTTTCAAATCGTTTATCTTTTTCATTGCCCTACGGAAAATAAATAGAATGACATTTTTTTACGAAATATGGCGAGGGTCATATTTTTCAAGTTTACATTTTTCATAATAAAAAATGAATAAAAGGGAGTAAAATGATAAAGATCTTATCGAATTGAGGAATAATTTCATGAAGATCGCTACTTGAAAAATTGGCACATTTTTCGCGCCGGATGGCTTTCTTTTCTATGGCGCGAACGACATTGGGTCACATAAAATTACCACTTCAACTTGCTCTTAACTTCGATATCCGAAGTCACCCATATAACACTCTTTTTTACTGGTAGAGTTAAAAAGCTAAGACAGATTTGGATTCAATGAGAATTACGATCGTTGATATTCCGCGTAAATAAAAGCGAGGCGGAACTTGTGAAGATTATAAATACATATATATATATATCTGAGCGCGAAAATACATAGGAAAAATGAAGCTGGCTTCGCTACTCCAAATTTACGAGCTCGACCAAAAAGCACCACTGGTCGAAAAAAGACCTTTTTACCTCTCGCCCACTCTCGTTTACCTTTTCGCACGTAAGCGATCTCTTTATTGTCTGGAAAAAAGCTCTCGAGCTCACTTGACTAAATTCTCGCCCGTGAGTGCCTATTCAACCCTTCAAAGAAGAAACCACCTCTGCACCCCGATCTATATAGCCGGAAGAACGGAATTACGCCAACAGTCGAACTTTCCTCCACCCCCTTAAACCTATCGTAAAATTCGCTACAAAATTGATCACTGACAACTGCACATAATCGATCGTTTCTCTTTTCTTCTACACTCACATTAATCTTCCTAATAATACGTTTCTTGGCACCCCCTCGACTCGCCATCTGGTCTCTCCGATTCTTATTCCACCCTACTTATCTCTCTTCTGTCCATTCACCCCTCATTATCATACCGCACATTTTTCCAATTCATTCCCTTTATGGTATCATCTACCTTCCTCCATCGTGATCCTTCTATTCTCCACCGCGACTTTTTTTCCTTCCTGCCTCTTCGTCTCTTGTTTATCCGCTTATTCATTTCAGCTTATCGTCACGAAAAGTTACCATTTCCCGGTCTGCGCGTATCATCTATTGTCAAAAAAGATCCATTCTTCACCTCGCTCGAACGCGAAGCTGTCCCTTTTTTCTTTGTTCCATCGAAGCTGCTTAAAACTAGAAAGCCTCTTTTCCCCTTGACTACCCGTTTCATCTTTCAACTACTCCCCCTGCCCCGCTCCCTCTCTTCTTTTCAGTCGAACTTCCCATTTTCTCCACTACTCTCTCGACCGCAACATCTTTCTCCGCTTTTTCATTCCCTCCGTTTCATCTCTTTGTGGTAGGAGAAGGGAATGTCTCTGGCCGCGGTCGTAGGAACAACCACCTAATGTTCATTAGCGATTGGCATTCCTCTCCTCGACCGCAGATGGAGTGCGGGAGACACGAGCTAGGCTGCGCGGGGGCGCTATCTAGCGGTGGCGTCATTAACTAAAGGCACGTCGAGTGAACTAAGCAGTGATTGGTGCAGCGCTTCCCGTACAATTCTTCCGCAAACGTAAATTACTATTCGCTCACAAGACCCCAGCTCACTCTTCAGGTGACGTTTGAAATACGATCGTCGACGGTCCTCCTCGTTGACCACGTGACGTCTTTGAAAGTTTTTTCGAAACGTTCAAACGTATGGAACGACACACGTACCAAGCACTGCACGATGACAAACAAAGGAAAACATAAAAAAAATAAGTGAAGTAAAGGAATGCCGCACACTGCTTGTAAGTAGCTTGTACGTATTAGATTGAATTCTCTAGAATCGATCGGTTCAAGTAGAAAGAGAGAGAGAGAGAGAGAGAAACAAAAATTGAGGAGAAAAAAATATGAAAGAGAGACACGATAAATACGGTTGGTATACGACGCGAGAGCCTTCTCCTGGGATTTCGCTCTGAGACTCTAACACCGTTCTGTGTGTATCCGGCAGCGTTCCTCTCTCGCTCTCGTTAACCAGTTTATTTCTTACTATATATCAATGTCTCTGTCGCATGGGAAAAATTGTGAGTGTTGGTGAATGGGGCCCTCGCACATGAACCCGAAAGAACATACGTGTGACTATACATCGAGCTTCTGGTATATCCGAGGAAAAGTCTTTCCTCGTGACAAAATGGATATATTTCTCTCTACGTCACTTTCTGCCTCCCTCCTCCCTTTCTCCCTTGCCAGGATACTCCATCTTTTATTCCACCTTTCTCTCTTACTCTGCGATTTTTTATTCCTCTCGTTTACGCAACAGCATGGCGAATGGTCCTCGCTCTTCGCTATCTTCGCGTGTCCAGCGATGAGTCGTGTTCCCTATTGCACCCGAGATATCGTCCAAAAGTCACCACTCTTGTTTATTTCCTACTGGCTATTGGAACAAAGAGATAAACGCGCGGAAGTCGCTCGATGGACATGAAACTATACTTATATGTTTTGATGGGTACACGTGTGTACCTGTTTTTTTGTTTCGCACGAAACGATACAAAGGAAAAGGGTTTTCGTGAGTGACTTCGTGGATGGGAGTGGGAGATATCCTGTTTTGACTTTGCCACTAGTGCTTGCGCAATTTTATTTCGAAGCACCGCACACACGTGTACACGACGGTCTGCTGGTTTCGTCGGAGTGAAAAAAGCTGCTCCCGATGGAATAAGCCCGGAGCAGAGATCCGACACCGCTCAGGGGGAATGGCAACGAGATGAATATTTTTTCTTCTTTTTTTTCTTACGTATGCGGTCCACGAAGTTTTCCCAATGGATATAATGTACAGTGGCAATGCTACGAAGAATTTTGGGCGAAGACGAACGATTTGTGACAGCGAGTATTTCTACGTGAGAATTTTAGGTAATGAAGCAAGAGATGAAAGATATTGGAAGAATATTTTTTGAAAATTTTGTTGACAAATATCAAAGAAAATGTTGCAGGATGGAAAGTTCATGGTAATATTCTTTGTCCATTTTACGTATGCGGAGCACGTATTGCTTATTTCATCTCGTACACGCATATACGTCTTGTTTTCCCGTATTATTTTCATTTTTCATCCTACGTACTCCCCGTCGGTGAATTTTCGCCACTGTGAAAAGACAGGGGAAAAAAACGCTTGAAAAACTTGGTAGACAGGATAAACAAGAGAATACGAGATAAAAATGACTCGAGGCGATGTTTGGCCTCTTTGCTGGTGCTCTTTTTCGAGCATAAAAAATTATGTTTATTTTGCGAAAACGGGGGAGAACCCTCTAATCGAATAAAAACGCTATTCCAAACATCGAGGCTTTTTTTCACCAACAATTGTTGATATTTCCATTTATGAATAATTATTTTCGATCGCTCCGAATGTTCAAATTTACTCGTTCGCTATTATTTTTCTTTTTCTTTCATTTTTTTCTTCTCTTTTCTTCCGTTTTTCTTTTTACAAACGTATGGTAGCACAGAATGTTTTTTATATCACCCGGATGTCGCGCGATTCAATCCTGTTTGCGAGACCCCAACGTGGAGTCGGGAAAGCTCGATCAACTAATTTTCCTAGCTTCCGAGCTCTCTTTCCCTCCGTATCTCGCCCTCTTCGTGCGGTCGCGCAATCCGACCGCGGCACACCCGGATTTCCCGCACGCGCATGGAATAAAATTGTCAGTAGGGAAACCGTTACTAGAGCAACCCTACATATACATATATATATCTTCACTATGTAAAACCATTCGTTCATTCCGGAATAGAGAGGGCAGAATAAATGTAAAAGAAAAAGCAGAGAGATGCCAGAGAAAATTCGTATTAGATAATGCTTTTTCGGTTTGTGAGACAATTCTTTAGTTTTAACCTTTGAAAAAAAGTTGAAGAAAACCTTTGAAAAAAACATCCTTTTCATTGTTTACTAAAATTTTATTTATTACTTTTCTATTTAAAGATTGTTTTTTATCACGATAATCATTTTCGTTTTGTGAAAAGTGGCGGGAAATGATATATCTTTTATCACTTTTTTCAAGACATCGATATCTGTGATGGTTTAATGACAACACTATATATATATGCTATTTTTTTAATATCCGGAAGACCACCGTTCGATATATTGGTTCAGTGCCGATCGAAGGCGAATGGGGACAAAATTAAATATCCGTTTTTATTGATCAAACAAAATATACCCGGAAGATAACATACAGAAACAGGCACAACTCGATTGACAAAATAATAATTTTTCTAAGATTAAAAAACGAAATTTATAAAACTCAGTGATTCGTTAGATTTATTATAATTCATTCAACGAAAATACAATTTTAATTAGGTAAAATAATATCGTGATAATGCAAAATGATTAAGATGTAAGTATTTGTTGGAAAAATAAAAGTTTTGAACAATATTTAATTTTTATACGATTATTCTTAGCACGGAAATTCTTCCTTTCTGCTTCGTGCTCCACAGTCACTCTTATAATTACGATATTGCATCACGAACTCGCATGTCACGAAATATTCTCGAAGACAGTATTCTCTACTACTTGAAGGACTCCGATACTGCATAACAATGGCTGCTACAGCTCATAATCAAATTGGTATTCATTCGACGAGTATTCATAGACGAGTGCCTTCTGCTCGAAAATACCCGTTGTGCCTACTCGAACAAATTGCAATCGAGTTTCAGTCAAAATACTCGAAGGATTTCGAGTCTTCGACCAGATATTATACGTTACACGTGCCTATCGAATTGATTTTATTTCTTCACCAGGACTTCTCGGTGTTTTATCAAGCTCGCCTCGTATACGAAATCGAGACACTCGACATTTGATCCGCACATGTATGTCCCGAGAAGTCTGTATTACCAACGGGAAATCGGATCGATGCACCCGAAGGGTCGCCTAATAAGTCCCGCAGTTGTCACGGAAAAAGGGTCACCCGCAAATCAGCGACGTGTGCAGAATACCCAATGTTTTATACACAGGCATGAAACGAGAAAGTTTCACTCAAAAGAACAGCTTGGCTCGGGCTTTCGCCTGTCGCGTCATAGAAAACGTGCTCCACGCGACAGGACTCTAACGATAAGCCCATATACGACCCTCCATTGTTTTACCATTAAATCTATCCCGTTTAAAATATAAGTACGAGCCTTAAGACCTTTCCAAAATATCCAATTATGAAAATAATTAACTACCGAGATCGTTTATTTAATTTAAATAATCGTTCGAATTTATTCGTCGATAAAACATCGAGAATATATCGAACAATTTTTTAAATAGTCAAAAAAGGAGAATTTAGACATTTTTTGTTACCGAAGGATAATCGACGATTCGACGAATTTAGAACGAATACGTTTACGAATCTCACACACTGCGTTTGAATTATCGTTATTACCGAAACGTCATGGCGTTGTACATACAAAAAAAAATAATTTGGCCATCAAAAATTGAATTAGCCTCGTTAATTTCTACCCTTATTTCTGCAGCTTATAGAAACTTTTTCACGCTCGTTTACATACACAGAGATAAGAAATTCACCAGTATATACTGGAACTGCATTTCAAGCCCTGGAAATAGCCAGCCGGAAGTGCAATTGTGAGTTGAGAACTCAACGCTTATTTCTCTACAAAAGTCTAAAAAGTTTTAATAATATACCTCGGGCTTCCGTCTGCTCATGGACCTAGCAACTACACTATAGTTATAGTAAGTGTATAGAGAATTGAGTGTAAACGGGACCTTGGTGTAAGTAAATAGTAGCCATGGCACGCTGCAATTCAACAGGTGCTACGATACAGTTTCTGACTGCTCTACTAACGTAAGTTGGGTCTCCGTTCCGCACGATAGAAATAAACCCGTAACGTGCCCTAAGCCCGTTACCACTGGCCACCGTGTCATACCTGACGGATTTATATATTTACCTTCGTTTATACGTTCGGCACAGACCAATTGTCAACCACGAACTTATCCATCACAATTTTAAACGAATTTCATCAATTTCCATCTCACCGATGCAAAAATATTAATTAATAAAAATACTACGTAAATAAAGGTTCAAGTAGACAGATAACCAAACTGAATAAACACAAATCCTTGAATATCGATGGTTTTATTTATACCTTCATAATTGTTTATCGTTTCACTAAACAAATATTTCCCTACGAATATTTTTCAAAATTCAATTTTTCTTTCGCTCTCGCCGATTATTTTAGAATTATACGTTTCTTTCCCATGAATATATAAATCGGGGGTTAAACGATAATGTCATGGCATACCGATACGAATGAAATTTATGGCCGAGAATAGTAAGAATATTTATAGAAAACCCGTGTCGAG
Source organism: Netelia virgata (assembly GCA_951802705.1). NCBI lineage: Eukaryota > Metazoa > Arthropoda > Insecta > Hymenoptera > Ichneumonidae > Netelia > Netelia virgata. The sequence continues at coordinate 5,098,426 of OX637868.1, forward strand.
TGAGATTTCGCCCGGATTTGGTATGCGCGTATCGTCTGGAGTACCATTTCGGAAACTTGTTGTAAACACGACAAGCGCACAGGCTTTTCACGGACCCGCACATTCCGCATGTCAAAACTCCAATTTATTATTCGCAATAGATCTACCCTTCTCGTTTAACCACGCTTATCTCTCTCCCTCTGTCTGCCTGTCTGTCCGTAAGCTTCTTTCTCGTTCTATCGCGAGCGTTCCGTTCTCGCTTCTGTGTTATCATCGATCAATGACAATTACCGATATGGTCGAGCGTACTCAACCGGTACGATCAATAAATTTCCATGATACGCGTGTACATCCGTTTCATTTATAAAGACCAAATTATCGAACTCCGGGATGTGACGTATCGATTCGTATTTATCATCGATAACGTACAAATTGTCCAAAATTCATAATCGGATTTGTCGCGATACGCGAATTACTTCCGCGTATCAATTGATATATTTCCACGCGTCGAACTCGACTCGACGTGCGCGAAATTAAAAATGTTCGGGGCTTCGCAATGCCACGAATCGATTCTCGCCGTGTCGGTCGTTGCATCGAAACGACCGTCCGAAACGCAATTGCGCTTAATTGCAAAAACCAAGTTTCTATAATTTGTCTCGTAAAAAGTCTCCGATGAAACGTATTTCACTTTAACGAGCCTGTAAAAACGTGATCGACTCGCCCTTTTTCGTTTTTCTGTATAGAAATTTGATCGCTTAACGATCTCGGCGAACAAATACGACGATCCTGGTAAGACGAGATCTTCGAGGTGGGAAAACGCTCGAGGTGCAGTCGTGAAGAAAACAAAACTACGAGTGAAAGAAAAATACGGATGATGTAGAGGTAAAACTTCGAAGCTGATTTCGAGGGAAGTGGCAAGAGAGAGGAGAAGAGGAGGGAAGGACGAATTGCTGTACGAAGAAAGATGAGGCAGGAAGAAAATTGTCTCTGGCAACGTCCAGGTCAAGGCGTGAAAGAACATCGATTGCTCTCGTTCGTCGCTGAACTGTATGTCGTGATCGGAAGTAATTAAAGAACAGCGTTGATATATAGGTTTATATCTTTTTTTTTTCTTTTATTGTAACGAGAAATAACTTGTCTCTCTCTTGCTTCGCAACGGCTCTCGTCAACCCGTATGAAATCAATACGCTGGAAAATCTTAAAAACGTATATTATGCATTAACTGCAAAATTTAAGAATCGTTTGTTCGATAACGATTGGACGATTGATTAAACAAATGTTTTTCTTTATTTTTCAATTTGTGATTTCAGGCTCGATAAGCAACATCGATGGTGCCGAGTATCATTGCAACAAAACCGCTGTGAGAAAAGTAATTAGCGGCGTCGTGGGTGCTGCGAGTTCGGTCACATCGATCCAAGTTGCTAATTTACTTCGTCTCTTCAAAATCCCTCAAGTAAGTTTCTGCTACCGATTGTTATTATTACTATTATTATCATTATTATTATATGATTATTGTTATTTAAATATTCGTCTCCATATATTGATCACAATTCGCCGATGAGGCTATATTTATATCGCGGACGAGGCTCTTGATTCGATCGAGAAAATAAAATTCGTCTTGCGAGACGACGGATTGCCATCTGAAATCCGTTTTCATTCTTACTTCGTATTTCGGTATAATATATGTATTAGCTTATAAAATTCTGGACACGAAATCGATTAGAGAGCCTCACGTAATATCGGACACGTTCCCTCGATCTTACGTATATATATATATATATATATACAGTTTGATTCAAGAATAAAACTCTCGTGTTAAATCGAACGAAACCAGCGACCACGAACGACTTCGAAGCTTTCCGAGCTTTCTCGTAGTTATATGTATATGAAAAACGGTTTTTCGTGTCTAATTCCGTACGGGACTATTCTTTGTAGGACGAAAAACAATAGCAAAAAAAGGACTCCGGCAGAGGGCGAGTAACAAACGCTTCCCTCGAGGGGGCACGAGCGTTTTTTTATACCACTCGCGTCTCAACACACAGACATACACGCGCGCATAGAGACAGAAAAAAAGAGAGTAAGAGAGAGCAAGAGATACTTTTGCTCAAGAGCCAGCGACCCGTGAGACTTTATATATTCTTGGTGACGGTACGTGGGGTGGGTGGAGCGCGCGCGTTGCGGCAAAACATCGTAGCGAGGGAGGTCGCAATGAAGGGGGTTACCAAAGCAATGGGCTAAGGGTGTCGTAGCGTGAAATCGTTTTACCTTCTTTCCAGCAACTTTTATCTTATATACCGCAGGCTTAGCTACTCTCGGTACTCTTTTTTTTCTGGAATTACAATCCTCTTCGACACTCCCTATCTTCTTTTTGTCACCGAGATATTTATATACTTTAATTTAATTGAACATTTTAGTAACCGCGCTGACGAAATTATTCAGTCACCTGTTGAATTACTAAGCAAATAGTTTATCAATCGTTAATTCGATGATTCGATTCATGAAATTGTAATATATTAAATGGTAAGTAATCACTCAAATTAATAAAGCTGGTTATTAATTTAGTGCATATTATAAAATTATAAATAATTATTATGATAAAGATAACATAATTTTATTCGCTCTTTCAGAATATTATTCTCTCGACATTCGTACAATTTATAAAATGAAATTATTTTTGAAATTATTTGGTGTAATGCGAGGGATTTATTCAAAATCAGACAACGAAAGGTTGAAACGAAACGTGAGTCAAGCTGCTTATACGTACGACTGACTATGATATTGAAAACGATATTATAATGATGAAAGAGCGCTCTAAAGTTATAATCCGCTCTCCGTCATATCCCAGTATTCCCGGCTCTATAACCAAATTCAATGTCAAGAGAGAAATGGGAAAGAAGAACCGTGAGGTAGGAAGAATTTTTAAACTCGCGAGGCATTCTAGCACGGCAGGATACATTTTCTATATAATATAATACTCGGTTTGATTCTCAAGCCCAGAGCGTGGAGTCGAAAACTTGAATGACAATGCGAATATTTCACTCGCAACACACGTTGCATAAAATATATATCATACGAGTCGGCGCGATCTCCATTTGAGAGAAATTCGGTCGAAAGATTCCTGCCTGAAATTTTGTGTTATGCATTGTGAAGTGAACCATGACATTCTCGGTTTTTAGAGCACCATTTACTCGACAAAAATATCTCACGTGGTCACGTATCATGTGACTAGATTAGCGTGGTGTGGTAAGTGACGAATTCGCATACAAAGGTTTTTCTTTTTGTCCGAGAATTCAATCAATCGTGATTTTTGTTTGGCTTACCTTGCTAACGAACATTCGAGATAGTAGTTTAAAAAAATTGGATGCACTCTCGTTTGAAAGATTATCGGAAAATTGTATAATTCGACGACAATAGATACATTAATATCCTCTCGTGTGTAAATTCCTGACGGCGAGTCCCTTTGAGATGTATAATTATCGAAAATCCCTCTCGTCGATATTTTCAACCGTAAATGACTCGCGAGTCTGGCAAAACTGGCGTTACATATCGTAATGAATTTATTCGAAAATAATTAAACGGGTTTTCCCCAATGAATAATCGATTTACAAACTTGTGGAGCAATCGACGAAAAAAAATGAACAATTTTTTGAAAATAATAATTGTCGAATGATTCTTCAATTAAACAAAGTTTTCGATTACATTTCACTCCAGTAAAATAGGAGACGTTGATTTCGCGAACAACGCAATTTTATTAAATTGAAAATTTGCAACGTAAACTCAATTCATCCGATGGTAAGAACGTCCATTAGCTTAAATTATGCTTCAAAATTGAGATAAAGTGCAAAAACCGTTTTTTGTTCCTTTCCGGAAACCGGCGAACACGATGATAGATAACTGTGCATGACGGAGTCTCATGAATGGCGTATGGGTTTGTTCCTCGTGAAATTGCTCTCGTGCATTGAACGAAGTTGGAGCTGCGGCCGGAGCGATCCTAACACCCTGGATGAGGAATGTAGTGCATACATGAGATACATACGTGTATGTGTAGGTAGGTGTGTATCCCGCCTGAACGGACCGAACTTCATGTCTTCCTCATCAATCACACTGGTGGAAAGCAGAAAGGGTCGTCAGGGGACAAACCCCGTGGGAGCTTGCTCCATGGGTTTTCCTCTTCTCCAAAGGGACTATTTGTATTCGCACTTCACTCAAAACCCACGATTGCACTTTCGACCCGGCATCGCTTACGTATATTACTCATTGTCATCAGTCGCATCGACAGATACAGAGTCAGGGTGTATTTACGTTTATTTTAAACGTTTAACGATTTAGGAAAATTAGATCATAAGCGAAACAAAATTGGGTCTCGAGGAAGTCTTGTTTTAATGCTTTTTTCTTATTAAACTGGTGACACAATAATTGGGTTTTTTTCTTAAATGAACGCGTATGTATGAGAAATGTGTCAGAAATTTATCCCTCACTCTGTTCCAACTTCTACATTTTTGCTGTATGTTTCACTAATGTGTGTGTGTTATTGTCAAAAGATTGAGAATATCGTCGCAAAAAAAAACGCAGAGATATATGTTTGAAAAAATATCAAAGTTGACGATAACTGAATGAGAAATAAGTATTACTTTTGCTGAGAGTGCGAGATCGTGCTCGCGTTTTTTTACGTTTTTTTATACGCTATTCTACTCGAGAGAACGCGATAAAGTTGAGTCGGTTCGTACACTGCGCTCGACGCTTTTGCGGGTGAAAAATAATCATCCGTGAGAACAGCATCAGCTAGAAAAACAGCAAATCTCGACGATGCACACAAAAGATGGACGTTCAAAGAGAGGGAGAGAAAGAAAGCAGGAGTGTGAAGCGCTCGTTCGTGTTTTTCGTGCTGCTCGGCCGACGGATTAAAAAACAAACGGGAAAAAATTACGGATGAAAGAACAACTTTTTATTTCCCTTTGTATTTCCCCCGGTCCGATGCACGGGGATGCTTCTTTTATTGAATCTCGAATCGAGAAGAACCGTGGGGCTCTTTAAAAACATTTTAACGTAACAGCCAAACTCCCGTCCTTCGTGGCGACCACGCTCGAACGTGAATCGAATATAGGTTACCTGCATAAAAGCTCCGCTTTCGCAACATTTTCTATGTAGAAACTTTTTCCATGAGAACTTCCCCGAACACGTTTTTTTTTAAATTTCCCAGGTACTGTCGACCGGACTTTGGCACATATTTTAAATTGTATGAATTTGAAATTTATTTATGGCAAAATAATGACCCTTACGAGTCTATGGCAAATTCGATCGCTCTCGCGATAAATAAAATTAGGTATAATACTATACCTAAATATATATATACATAAAAAAAATTAGATATAATAAAATTAGGATAATAAAACTATCATTAACAATTTTGTAAATGTATACATTTTACACAAAATTCTTTTAAATAAAAGTACCAAACAAAAGTCTATAAATTCGAATCCCTCCCTGGAGATGACAAATTTGAGATTAAGACCCCGTGAAGTAAAAATGACGGAGGTCTTTTGTTTCCCGTGACAAAAACCACATTTTACTTGATTTATTGCCTCGAAGAAACGAAAAAAAAGACATCTTCGGTGACAAAAATATATATTTCTCAGGATGTCGTAAGTAGCTTTTAGGATAGGAAAAGAAAAAAGAGTGAGAGAAAGGAAGATACGCACGAGACATGTGTGCGGATGCTGTATGATAGTGTCCCTGACATAGAACAAGCACAACGCGTGCGGAATCTTTTGAAAAATATTATAGGCAGAACGAAAGAGAGAGAGAGAGAGAGAGAGAGAGAGAGAGAGAGATCTAAAGAACGAGACAGCTGTTACTGACACACTCGACACATCCTCGCCGGATGGGTTTGGGGTTGGCAAGGTGTTTCGGGGGTGGAGGAGGCTAAGGGGTAACTCTCCTGTCCTCGCCCGGTCGCGTGTGATTCATCATCGGAGGTTTTAACGCGTTGGAAAATTCTTTTTGCTACTTTCACGCAACGCTGAAAAATAAGGGATAAATATTGGTGCACTGACACGGTGAATGCGAGGGGATGCAGATAGAAAATCAAATTTTACAAAACGAAAACATCGAAAAATCGTATAAATCTTAGAAATTTGCATTCCTACATTGTTCTTCTTCTTATATTCTTGTGAACATTGTTCTCTTTTATTTCCGACATTTTACGCACTATGAGGTGAAAATCATGATTATTTTTTGTTTTTTTAGTCTTCCGGCAAACGAAACTTTTTCTTTGAGGAAGCGAACTAAAAATGAAACGAAATACACAAAGGGTATTGAAAACAGGGCTCCTCGATGTGAAACAAAATTGCAGATCCCTTGCATATACACTGGCAAAATGAACAGTCCCGGTCTCTCTCTCTCTCTCTCTCTCTCTCTCTCTCTCTCTTTCTCTCTTTCTCTCCCAACTCTATTTTTCTAGCCCGACGTCTGATCAACGTAAACTCAGCCTCTCCCGGTTGTAGGACAGAGCAAATGCTGCTCTCTTTTTTTTTTCTTCTTCTCTTCATCCAACGGGGGTAGCACCTGATTGCAAAAGTTTTCTTTCGATGCCACATTCTCGCCCTTCCTGAATCCTCGACTTTCTAGCAGACATCGATAAAGCTCTCATGCGGAGTTTGTGCGAAAGGTTGAAAGCTGCATACAGAGAGAGAGAGAGGGAGAGATACGGAGAAAGTATAAGAGTATCGCATCTATCAGAGGCCTTGGTCGGTGAAAAGCATTTCTTCGAACCAGTTTCGTTTTCGTTATTACGATTCTGTCATCAAGAATTTTTCTTTGATATTTCTTTTATCGCGATGGCGGTGCGATGAAAAAATTGTCGCCCTGGAAGAATGCAGAAAACGATGGGTATACGACGTCATAAAGATTGGATGAAAACTCGGATTTCCGGGCTTCGTGCAATTCTTCTGGTCGTTAGGAAACGGAAAGAGAACCTATGTGTGCATATTATAAAAAGAGAAAAAGTATGAACGGAGGATAAATGTAGAACCGATAACCGAAGAATGTAGAAAAGAACGAGTGCGAAATAACGGATGTAGAAAGGGAAATTTTTTACGTCGTTGCATGTATATATATATAACGTTCTAATACAAAAGGACACAGGAAACCCAACTCGAATAGAACCCGAAGGATTTTTTGAAAAAAATTCCGAAAAACATTATCCAAATAAAATCTAGGTGAAATGTTGGGGTTAATAAAATAGGGTCTGGAGGGGCTTGGATCCGGAGTATGGACGCTCGCAGCGAAAATAGAGCGCCATTATCTACGTCGAGAATGGGAGGGGAAGCATTTCTATGCAAATCTTTGGGGCGAGGTGGCACGAGTTGTTTCAACATCACGATTCCCTCGTAACACTAACCGCTGATAAGAGATGCACACATATATATATATATGTCTAAGCCGCTGGTATATATACATACGTGTCTTTAACTTTCTCGCGATAGACCGGAGGCTCGTGCGAGACTTACTCGCGAAGGCTGAAATTGGCAAATCTTTTGTTTCTGCAGTGTTCTCACATGGTTGTTAAAAAAGTGTACGATTGTCAGTATTTAATTTTTGTTAGAAAATTTTTACATTTATAGTAACAAAATTTAATTACATTTTATAATTAATTAATTTTACTTTCATTTTAATATTAAAAAAAGCTTCCTTCGACAATGGGAGTAATCCGGAAACAATTTTCGCGCAAGGTTAACGAGGGATTGCCCTTTATTATGAAATTTTTTGTCTAAATTGTTTTTCTATGCAATTTTTTTTTATAATTAGTAACGATTATAAAATGAGGTGCAAAATGTAGGCCCTGTAGAGAAACGAAAGAAAAAATGAAGAAGAGACGAGTTTGTTCTCGAGTCGATGATTGACACTTTTTTCTCGAGTAATTGGCAATTTAGTAGGATATTAGTGGTGGCGCTCACAATTTCCCGAGAACTTTCGATTTTCCTCATGACTTGGTCGAGCGAATCCCCGGACGACAAATATAATAGTAATACGGTATATATATATATATATATATATATATATATATATATATATATGTATATATATGTGTATATATCGCGTTCCTACATAAGCGTAGGAACGCGAGATATGCCTTGGGAAACCGCAAATTACGTTACTCGCCGTGACGGTATGACGGTATGCGGGGCTGGTGTGAAAATTACTTAGCCACGCATGGTGCTATACGTGATTACCTCGTTCATCAGCGCGAGTCCCCACGCCACGGATGTATCCTTTCGGCCTCTGTATGATAATCCCAATATAAATCGTAAATTGGAAGGCTCGAGATAAAACGCGATTAATTTCTCATCGACCTCCCCCACTTTTATCGAATCTCGCGCTCGTGTCAATGGAACACTCGCTTATCTCTCGTAAGCTACGCGTGAATCGCAGCCTGGCGAAAGCTCTCCTTTTTCTCAGATTTTTTTATTTTTAAGCAATCTAAGTTCCATTTTACGCTCGCTCGTTCGTTAAATTCGGAAGAAAAAGAGTCTTAATGCTGAAAAAAAAAACGATCTTCGTTGCGCGTCGAAGAAACAATTTCAATAATTTTCATCTGCATAAGCAAGGAACTAAATGTTTAATTCGTGCAAACTACGCTTTTTGAAGAATAATTATCTTTAATTTAATTTCTCGTCTAAATAAAAAAAAGTAAGAGAAAATCCTTTCGTTCGATTTTATTCCAGATTAAAATTTATTTCGATAAATGTAGAATTTCCGGTGTGGGGCAAATCTCTTGACTGTGACAGCAGACGTCCGTCGAGCTTATTCAAGAACGGTTCGTCAGTCCTTGGCGTCTGTATTTATTCAATGCCTCCGTAATATGCTTCGTGACGAGATCGATTTGGACGTGCATCCGTCGGGTCTTGATAAGATTACTGAAACTGTTTGCACGACAATATTGAATCTCAGTCCCGATACCTATTACTATATTCATAAATAAGCCTAGCAATATCTATATACATACATATTCATACGTATTATGCCCGGTTACTCCTGCTGTTGATAGACGGGCGTGGTAGAGACGTGTGCGCTCATCAGCGTCGACGCAAAGACGCGCTTTGACAGCCGCTAAAGCCTTCGAGCCGCTGTTTAACGACGATCAGCCTCTATACACTAGTAAATTTGGCACGATGCACTAATACGTCAATGCTCACCAAAAATCGCTCAATATTTCGACCCTTAATTGTCAAAAACGAGAATGCGGTGCAAAATCCGATAAAATCTCGTTCCTTTTTTTCGATTCTTTCAAACAATCCAAATACCGGTGATTTCTTTAAAAATTTTAGTCTCGAATGAGAACGATATATAATCAATATCGCAAAATTTCGAATCGCGAATAATTTTATATTGAAAAGTTCTTACGACTTGGCGAGTAAATATTGTTTATTTACTGTACGAAGGAGGGGGGCAGGGTCGAGATTTTTTAGATGAGTAAACGATCGTTGCAACGGTCAAACGGGTTTTTAATAATCACAATCGGTACGTGGAAAAATCGACGAAACGTGGATATCGATTCGAGCACAAATATGCCGGGTAATACACGAATGACTGTGGGGGAGACGATTGATATAAACAAAAAACTATATGCGAATCGCATACGATATTTTTCGATATAGCCTTCGGTCGAACTGTTATCATTCCGGCAATGTGTAGGACATGCGGAATATTTAAAAAATCGTCGAATAACATCCGCGAATCGACCGCACGGAACGTCGAACGTACGTACGCATCGAATAAACCGCGAGTGAATTTTTCGTCGTACATCCACTGGAAAATAACATGGTCGTTCGAGTACTGCAACCTTTTTTTGCTCGATGCTAAAAAACTCAAAGCACGTGTGCGCGATAGCGAAGAGAAAAATTGAGGGGAAAAAGGCACGAGCGAATGAATAATGAACGGATTTTTACGTTTGCGGGCAAATACTTCGTTGTAGTTCTCGGGATAAAGAGGAATGGCAAAAATAAATGGCCGGCGAAAATGAATTTTCCAGTGAAAAGCACGCGTTTCGATAATAGCGAAGTGTTCTCGTCTCTCCCCGAATGCTTCGAGGGGCGTCGTATTATGTTTTGAATTTATGCGATGCGCAATAACCGTGTATGGGGGTTGTTTACCTAACGGACTCTCGTAGTCCCCACACCCACCCCCAACCCTTTATTTTTCCACTCTCTGTGATTTCGAAACGCAGAGAAATATCGCCGATAGGGTGCATTTGTGCATGCTTCATTTTCAACCATTATGCGCCAACGGCGATAATCAAAGATTGCATTCACGGTGGTCCAATTCACTAGATCCGATTTTCTTTTGTTTTTATACGAACAAAAAATATTCCATCAAATTTCCAATCATTTTCTATACTTCGTAATTTTTAGAGGGGGAAAGTTATTCACGAACTCGTTCCTAAAAATTGGAATTTATTTTGAACACGCAAGACGTATCGCGAAATAAATGTCCGCGGTGAAAATATTTTGAAAAAACGGTCCAAACGCCATTTCTGCGTGTACCAACGTACCCAGAAGCGAGATTGATTTACGAGAATCAATTTGGGCATATACAACAACAACAAAAACGACAAAATATTATCACAGTCGCAGGAAAGTCGTGCCGGAAGTGACATATGCAATTCCCGCAATTTTATTTTATATTTTTCATATATATTTTCTTTTCCTCATTTTGTAAACGAATATTTCGCTTCACTTTGCCTGCTTTATTTCTCCAAGGTTGGGACGAACGAAAAAATATATAAATGAAGGCGTGATTAACAAAATTCAGGACGCCAAATTAATAATTCGATAATTTCCAACCACCATCAACGCTGATCATTTCGTAAAATATTTCACTCAACACTGCCGTAGGAAAAACTAATAACACGTATGAATTTTTACGCATTACTATTTTAACAGCGCGAACACTTTTTTTATTGCTTTCTGGATAAAAAAACTAGTGAAAAAATAAATTCTCGACCCCGGTGTAGAACATATTTTTAACGAGACTCGGGGACAAACGAAACCGCCGGATGGTTGAAAGGGCAAGGGAAATATGACTTTTGCGTTCGAGTCGACGTAGAAACAAAAAAGAATGAGAAATATATATGATTATATAACCCGAGAATGCGGATGGTATCGTAAATTTCGAAAAAAGGAGAACGAAAAAAAGAAATGGAAAAATACGAAAGAAAGAAAGGATAAAATTTCACCTCCCTGGTCTGATATCCTGGAAAATCAATGTGATGGAACACGTAGGATTTCTTTTCTTCTCTCGCAATTTCCGTGAATTGTCGCCAAATTAATTTACATCGCGCTTACAGTCAAAAAGGGAACATTTAATCGTTCCCCCCTCGACAAAGTCAAATATTGACGAGAAATGTGGCAATACAAGGTACTTTAAAAAGAACGGAAAATAAACGCCCGTGTTTCATACTTTATGTGCTCATAAAGTTATACGAGTCGCACCGATGGATCAACCTTACAAATTGATGAAAAATACCAAATACCCAAATAGATTCGACCAATTTTCTCCGATTGAAACTTAATAATATTCGATTACACCCTAGAAATTTATTATTTTTTTTACGGTCGAGAGTGCAACGCCGGCTAATAAACTACCCAGGCAACGATCGAAGCTTGTAAACAAAACGTATAAAAACATTTCCCAGTGTTTACCACGAACTCGGCGAACCCGTCGATAAATGTAACGAAAAATACGATTCAACGTCAGATTTTTTCATAAAGCGCGAAAATTCATCTCTGTAAACAAATTTATCCCCCGAACAACAGACCGTTTGTTGATGTAACTAACGAGCTACTATTCCAATCGAGATTGTTTGCACAAGCATCTACTGAAGCGAAGTACCTACCGATCGTTTTATAATTTTGATGATTTATCGGTGATATTCGATTGCAAATTGCACGCACCCTAAATATATTATGAAAAAACGAAAGAACGGCGTATAACAACGAGCCAACTCGTCGAATTCAAATGAACCGTGTATCGGGCATTAATGCGATTATCCCACCGTACTTCACTCGAGAATTTCATATTATCGGACAATCATTGTTCGATCTCGCGCACTGGACCGCTATTCACGAGTCTGTTGGATCGAGAATTGAATGGAGAGAGATACTCTGGCAATTTCAATACATATATATATATTCACACACGGAAGCAACGAGAGCGACGAGACAGCGAGAAACGAAGAAATTTTTGTGAAGGGTTGTGCGACGATGCGAGAGCCGCAGACTTCAATTTCGTTTCCATGGAGAGAGAGAGAGAGAGAGAGGTGTCGTTTCGCGCCACGTCATTGTCGTTGCCGTCGCCATCAGTAGCGAAGACTCAGCTGGTCCCATTTCGACGTGGTAACGTCGTTTTCGTTCTCGGTCAACACCGAACCCACAAAGGAATTGTCAATTTATCGCGAGGGACAAATTTTTTAGGCCACGCATGCGCCTTTCTCCCAATATCCCCGAGAAGGTTAGAAGAACGATAGTCCATGATTCGTTAATGACGATGCGCGAAGTCATTTAATCACCATACGCGAATTATACCCTCGAACTTCTACGATCGAAATCGAAAAATCGATTTTTCAACGTAATGAAATTGTTAGTAAATATATTTTGTTTATATGAAATTTTGTAAGAAAAAGAATATTCATTGAAAAACTTAAATCGAGGCAAAAAGACATCTTATTGTTAGCGACGTTTCTCTCGAAAGTCCGTTTTTCGTAGACACGATATAACACCGTACACCGGAATACGCCGTGAATAATACGACGATACAATAGCGACGTGTCCCGTACAACGACGTTTCGTGAATAGATATGGAGACGTGGGTCTTCGGATGTATTATACATGCAGCCTGTCTATACGTCCGTGTGTACAGTTTGTCTACATATCGTCCATCTATACATATACATATATACATACAAACGTTTAAGCTCAACGGTCACTGATAACAGACTACCTCGCTGACGAAGTATCTCGTGAATCTGGATTCCTCTTCCTCGATACAATCGTCGCTTCCCACGGCTGTCCCATCGCGATACGTTTGACAACGTAGTGCACGTGAATATATATACTTATACTGGATATATTGTAGGTACCTATATTCATCCCAATGGAATTTTTGAAGCTAGGAGGATCCAACCCATACGTGGCACGTGAAAGGAGGAATATACGGATTGATAGTATAAAAGGCTATAGCTACGTCGAATCCCCTTTAGAAATTATTATACCGCATTTTTACGCTATGTATACGTATATATATATAAGTATGTGTGTATGTGTGTGTACATAGAGTATACACGAAATCCCCAATAATGTAAATGCCCCGCGGGATATGGAAAAAGAATGATATATCTATATAGATTTGGAGTCGCGAGACTTTATGTTATCAACCAGTGCATTGTGGTATTTTCCCGTAAATTCGAAGAAAAAAAAAGGAATTATGGTTATGGGCGATATAACCGACGAGATTTTATTGCGATAACGATAGATCGAGGGTTACGCGAATGAATGTTCCATGGGCCATTTCTCTTCGACGAGATGGCGTACGTGCAGGTCATTGATTTTGAGATGTGATTGGGGACAATTCTATGGGAAAGTTGAAAAATGAAAGACTCGTTCGACCTTCTTTTTATATAATGGTAAATGATTATTGAAGACTGAACGTGAAAGGTTTTATCATATATTGTTTGTCGTAGCGCACTGTCGGTGTTTCCGTTTAATGTCAATTGCCTTTGATCGAGGTTTTTAGGTTTAACGTTAGCCACGGATCGTCATGCGGTCACGAAACAGCGTTCAATGGCGCAAAAGGTACGACGGGCCTTTTATTTCAGTCGTAAAACTTCTCGACACCAGTCCTCAATCACATCGACTTTTCTGACAGAAATACCACCAACTTGAGCCTGGGAGCTTTTCAACACTGGCCTTTTAACTACCTCTCCCAACTGTGATAAGGTTTTACCCAGCCTCGAGCTTCCATTCATTGTTCAAATACATTTTGAAAAGACGGAATTTTCCATCAGTTGCGACTTAATATGCGGTGAATGTTTATTACCGCTCGGATCGCTAGGCAAGCGAACCGGTAGAAACCTTTTACCTTTTTCTTTTTCTTTCGAAGGTATAACCAAAAATGATTAATTCATTCAATTTACACATTAATGTGTGAAAACTGGGAGTCTCGCCCATTGTGAAGCATATTAGTCTGGCGTACACTTTATTGGTGGCTCTGAACCAGGCTTATGATCCATATGAACGGCCCTATTTGCATTTTCCAACTGCCTCAGGATCCTCGAAATAAATGCGTTTTCCAAGCGATGTTCTCAGTCCCATTTGGGACTCGAGTTAGTCCGTGGGGTGTAACAATCCCATTTACCGTTACCGACTGCTGGTAGCACAATTTCGTAGATTTATACGTTCCGAACGTTCGTGTGTACATACGTTACGTAAATGTGAGAAATTATTAGGCGCGGAGGGTGAGGTTTTAAGGGTTGGAAAACGAGGTGAAACGATTTAATTTTTCGAAATAACGCGAAGGGAATCGTCGAGCAAAAACCGACAACACGTTCGAAGACTTTTAAAGGATGGGAGGGTGAGTTAAAGACGTAGAGGCATTGCCACGATGACGGAGCATCGTCGACATATATTCGGTGATATGCCAACGTCACCACGATCGGGTAAGCCACGAGGGGGCGAAAAATGAAAGCCCGCGATAGAGGGAGGGAGACGAAATGATACGAAAAGGCACAACATCGAAGAACGTCGAGGGTGAGAAATTCTATCATGTTGCGAAGAAGGGTGGTGACGTCGGAGATGCCTTACCTCACCGAAGACCACTGGCTTGCCAAGGATTCGAAAACCTAAGTTCGTCGAGCGATCCGAGACATTTCGAAAAGAGCGCTTTTTCGAAAACGTGCGATGAAACCGTGAGAAACTTGGGTGTTGAACAATCTGGCTTACGATGCGGAAAATTCGATATATCGATGCGCGACCAAATATTTAGAACTATCACGGGTCGTACCGTTTCATTATGAAAGTAATTAATAAATCTGCCAACCAATGATTAAAATTTAATATTAATAAATAAATATTTCCTAATTACAATCTAATTACCCAATTCATGGTAAATCGGCATTAGTTATTATTCACAGGTTACAGGTTATCAGGGGTTAATTAATTGATTTAATACAGCGGGAAGTAATGAGGAATACGTGAAAAATATTGTGCGTCCGTAAGTACCCCGCCCTATTCTATCGAGTGACGTCGCGTTTTTCAACTTCGTCGCTATTTTCTTCCAACTACGAAAAAAACAAATTAACCCATCAACCTTGCCTATTAATCAGACCCTGATTTTCGAAGTTTCCGATTAAATCCGCTTAAGCTGTTCTCCCAAAAGCTTGCCAATTTTTGCTCGGGTGCCTCGCGAACTTTCGAGCCTTGGTAGCTTTTTGAGACTAAAGGATTCGATAGTATTAAGCTAATCCATTCCAAAAGGCGAATGTATATTTTCTCCCAGTTTTCTCTCCCATCCCTCTTATATCCATTCGCGTTCTGATCCCGGATTTGAAAGGTAAAAAAAATGTTACCGACGCACATGACGCTAATACGACAAGCCAACAAATACCTATTCCTCGAACTTTTTTCTTCTTTCTCTTTTCCTTTCTTTTATTCAACTTTCCTAATGGAATATATCTGTATAGTTCAGTATTTGCTTATACATTGTTAAAGAAAAATACAAAGTCGCTGGCTCAAAACTCGTGGAAAAATGTTTTCCCTTGACATATTTCAAGTTACTCGGAAGATTAAAAGAGGAAGAGGACCAGAAAAAAGGGGACAAAAAAAACGTCGGAGAGCCTTCAAGATATCGAAAGAAAGAAACTAACAACGCGCTCTGAGCTGTTTCGGTTTTCCTCAATTACAAGCCACGTCATAGTGTGTAGAACACACATGACTACACACTATGAGTCGGTCGATATTAAAGTACGAGTAAATCTGATGTGCATGTCATTCTTCGAAGGCCCTAAGGGGAAAGAAGCTTAACGAGAAATCTGTTCTTCATATAGATCGCGTAAAATAACTGACACCGTCACTCTCTCGAATGGGGGAAAATGTGAGCGAAAGCTCAGCGTTCCCCTACGATCGCTGAACATTTCGGATGTCCCCGGGGCTCTGTCAAGCTGGAAGAAATTCGGTGTATTTCGTCCCACGGATAACGAAACGGATTTATCGCTTTCCAAGATTTCTCTCGCATCTTCTCTCACTTATTTTGCCTCCGCGTTATTTGTTCGCGGTACGAACAAATTGCGACCACGAATTGCGAAATTTATCATCGTTTCAAAGGATACGTTCACAAGGAATACGAGAAGGTTGTCAAAATGCCAAAATTCAAATGGGAACTTGGTGAATCGAGAATTTTTGGTTGAACGAGCAACAAAATTTGTCCCTATTTTCGTCGCTGAATCAACAATGGTGAACCCAATGATGTTTTTAGAGTAATCGTCTATCCAAAACTTGCTCTTGGTTAACGGGTAATCGCCGATAACACGAATGTTCAGTCGAGTATTGATTCTGTCGGCGAATCAAGAGTTCCGTATCATTTGCTCGAGCAAATAAGGACTCTCGCGTTCATACTGATGCATAGACGAGACTGGTTGACGCAGCGCTATGTCCCCAGTTGGTTTGCACAGTAAAATCCTCTATTTGCATTTCTCCTTTTCTCCATGGTGTTCCTCTCATGTATACATCAGCATCTCGAGATCCTGATTGGGTTAATTTACTCGGCTCAGCCTAGTGCTCTATGACTTCATAAAGTATGAAGTCTCACCGCCCACAAGGGTGAAATTTTTTTTTCGGGAAAATAACTTTATGTGCATACATTTCCATCGGAAATTTCCCGTATGTTACAACTATAACGTTCTTTCTCCCAAAACTTCGTAGTTGCTAAACGAAAAATAAAAAAAACCGTGAAATTTCGTGTTTTTTCAATTTTTTACAGATAAATTGGCCATCACTGAAAAATTTACTATGTTATTCGTGTTTCATGGGAAATTTTCGATAAAAGGAGATCCTTTAAACATCAGTTTTCCAAAGGTCTTTCTCAGAGCACCCGGAACCCCACGTTTCGCATGGGTAGGAGGTCAAATTTAAATTTTAAACGGAACGAGTTCTAACGGGCTATAGAATGGCTATAAATATATTTCCGGTGTTGGAACTCTATATCTATCTAAACGTGCACCCGCAGCGTGGAAATTCCAATGCGGAAGTTGAGTCGGACATTAGCAAACTTCCGGAACATGATACTTCGGCCAAGAGCGCCTGCGGCTCTTTCACTGCCAGTCTCGACCTCTCCCGGTATAATGACTCTTTCATTACGATGGACTTGGCCTCGGAGTGCTCGCTATAGCCGAATTTGTTTTCATTCAAGCGACTCCGAGAGATAGAGAAGGTAAGATAAGGTTAATCAGGCTCGAATGAAACTTCGTTCGAAAGATCTTTTTAAAGTAAATCATGATAAAACTTCTAAAACCGGTGTTAGAGACGACTGAATTACACCAGACAGAGAGAAGACATATTTTTCCTCGAGAAGCTTGCCACGGTGCGCATTCGACTAAATCTCGTCAACTTAACCAGAACGGACGTATTATCGATGTTGCACGATAATAAATGATGTTATATCACGATTGAATTATTTATTACGTCGAAGGAAGAAGCAATTTCGTGTAGTCCTGAAATACGATACTACAAACTAGTCGTATACATATATAACGGACTTTGGCAAGCCCGTGCATTCGTAACGTCGTTGCGATTCGCATTATCGATCATTCTGTCAACTGTTCGGTGGATAAATTCTTCAGGCGTCCTCTCGATACTCGCGGTCCGTCGTAAACAGCTTGTATCGATAAACTATATTTTTTTCTCACCAATATATCAATTTCTACGTATATGGGTCAATCCGTATCGAATATAACGATCGCCCATTCCAATAATGTTTTTAAGTTTTCCAATCAGCGTTCGATGATACGAAAAGAAGTCTGGCCGAATTGAATTTTTGCAATACCCATCCTTTCTTTTTTCGCGCTACCGATTAGACATCAGGTCATTAACCCCAAAAATAATCTCGCGTCGCCCGAAGCATCCCGTCTATCGTTCGGACAACCCGCGATCTAATAAATAAGATAAATACAGTTCATTGTCAGCCAACTCTCAGTTGCAACCTCGAGCACCCCATTAAGCTGTCACCCTATCAGCCAAAGGTCAGGAGTAAACACCCTCGTAAATGCCAAACGAACGTATCTCCATGGTCGAAAAGATTACACGCTTTCGCTCTCACCCGTGTTTATCTCGACCGAGCACCGGCGGTCGATATATCAACGTGTTAGATAATTATTGACAACCGCTCGCTCCTCTCCCACGTTTACCACGTCTCGGAGTTATAAGTCCCGAATCAAGTCCTCCTCATCTTCTCAGTTTTCTCATTCACCTCGCAAAAACTTTCAAACAAAAAGCTCGAACTAATGAATATGTGAACAGCTCAATCTAGAGTTTTCGAGCGTTAAGCTCGAAAGTTCGAATTTCTTCTCACCCTTAAGCCTGACAGCCAGACGAGAACAGTGGGATTGCGATACATAGGTATACGAGTTTTGCAGCATGGATAATGCTTGAAATATAACATCGTCTGCAATATTTATCATAAACGTACTGTCGCGACCCGTTATTCTCCGTAAACTTTTCTCTATCGTCGAATTTTCGATAAATATACATTTTTATTTATTTTTTATATTCTTCTGTTTTTTTTTGTCTTTTGCGTATGAATGTTTGTATATTTTAGACATTTATTGCTTGCAAATAGGCTACGAGGTTCGTTCGAAAGGAGTTTCGTTGCACCGACCGTCGAACATATCGAACGTCTCGGAAGTGACGTAAAATAGTTATGTTCTATTCTTAGAATACCATTTTACTGCGAGTACACACGTACATAGTAACGGAAAGCCCGTAGTGAAACGTTCTCTCGATAGTTGGAGGGAACTCGGATGCTACAGCCTATCACAAGCTATCGCCCGATACTTTATGACGCGAAGGTGATTCTGCGAAAGACGACATTGACGACGTTGAAAGCGACGACGACACGAAGGACGTTACTAAAGTACATTTTAAGGATAATATAAAGCGTCGTCTCGGTGAGCGATGATCGCGACGCGATAGGCCACGTTATTTTTTTGTCCAACGTCGCTTATCGAGGGTGAAATTTCGACGTGGTTTTTTCGTAGAATAATATTTTTTGTTTCGCTTCCTTCACGATCGAGCGTCTCGTCGTTCCGGAAATGCTTATTTCCCGACGGGTCGATGATAGATTTATGACAGTTATTAGTGACGTGATTTTTAGACCACGTCGACGGGTTCTCGACTTTGAAGACGTTGAGAAAAACGTGAACGTTTGCGCTTGAAATTTTTCAAGTCCTTTGTAGAACTTGGCTCATTTGTTTTCGACGACGTTTCCTGTCGGGAAATATATTCGTCACCTTCGTTTGGTGACAAACCGGTCATCCAGTTTAGAACGAATAGTTTGCAGCGACCGTTTTTTTTTGACCTCTTGAGACTCTTCCGGTTTTCCTGATCGCCGCAGTGCACCTTACGACGTATATAACTACTTTAGACCTCATTTTTCTGCGACAGGTCGATCGAACACATACTGCTCTCGGCGTAGAAAGTTTTCACGAACCTCTATTCCTTCCTTTCACCTATACATTTTTCTTACATCCTTTCAACCGTCGTGACTATACATTCGTTCGAAAACTCGAACCAACGCTCATACGATCGCGTCGCTAACTTATCTCGATCTTGGGCTTATCACCGACATTTTTATTTTCGTCTTCCAGGTATCGTTTTTCTCCACGAGCCCGGAACTTTCCAACAAAATGCGCTTCGAGTATTTCACCCGTACGATACCGAGCGATCACTATCAGGTCAAGGCAATGGTCGACATCGTCCTCAAAATGGGCTGGAGTTACGTATCGATAATTTACGAAGAAAGCAACTATGGCGAAAAAGTGAGTACCACGAGCAATGACCAGTCAATCGGAATTTTGTATTTTCTATTTTATGACATTCATAAATAAATGAAATTTAAATAAATATGAAAATTACGTTTACGCATATTTTTTCAAATATAAATTAAAAATCGATGGAAACGAGGAGCCAGATAGTGCTTCGGGTTGAAAATATTTGAGCCGAGAACGCATAAGGATAGGAGAAAATTTCTACGTACTAATCCTTTATCCAATGCAAGAATCGAATTTCCGGCATCTCTCAGAATCCATTAGTTCACCCGGTCGATCGCGACGTCTTCCATCCTGTTTCGTCAAACTTTCACGAGATCTACGGAAAAGCTTTTAACTTCCGTTATTTTCGATACATATATACATTTATTTAATATTGGTAATAACGAATAGTATCGTGGATGATATATAAAATAATGATATCGTAACGTATCGTATATAGCGGCGTGAAATAGTCCATAGGCGATTAGAAAGTAAGTCACGATATGACGTCTCTGAGGTATAGAAATAAGCTCCTTCGCTCGAAGGATCTCGAAAAGAATTGTAAACCGGGGTAATCGAATTCTCACCCGAGCACTCCCGCACTCAGCCGCTCTCTGAAAATGGTGGAAAGGGCCTCACACCGGTGGGTAGTTGCGGTTCTACGGCATAAATATTTATCTGTATCTGCTCCGGGGGAGGGAAAGGTTCTTCGCGAATCTACGGTGAAGAAGCAGAGACTCGTCGAAGTGTAACCGTGAGAGAAAATCTATGGTCACGTATTTTCTGCTCTACCATTGCGTCGAACCGAAGATTGCCTGGGAAATTGCCCCACCGCGTTCCTTTTACCTTTTATCTATCTCGCTCGGTCTTACCTTTCTCGATCGCACCTTCGAGGGCGTGATCGTGCAACATCTCGAAAACCTCTCGGAATTCTGAGATTTACAAAACAATTGGAGAATCCGCGAGGACCCACGGTATTATTTTTCAACGACTCGAAGAAGCGATCTCGGTATTGGGAATACAGTAACTAGAAGTCTTTAAAACCGATCGCTACAACGAGAGAGATGAGATTGACGTCAACGAATTTTCACAACGAATTAACGCTGACGTTCGTTTTTTTTTCAAAGCCTCAGTATTCAACGAAATTCCATTATATTCGTTTTTTACGTCAATCGTTGAAAATTATACGCGGAAGTATCGGGACAAAGAGAAAAGCGTATTTATTAACAGAAGTGTGAAATTCGCGAATCGATTCAACGCGAACCCCGGAATTATTTTTCGTCCTTCTTTTTTGTTTCATTTGATGGATTTTCGATGAAATCGAACAAAACCCGCGTCTCTGATTGCGCATTCATCGGGGAAAGGGTGAACGAGAAACACGCGAGAGGTTCGGAAATTAATTAAAGCGAGGTGCATTTAACCGCATTTACCGAACCCCCGACGTCATGAGTATCGCTAGAGAGGATGAATGGCGGACTGTGCTGGAAGCTCGATGGGATGAAAAAAAACACATCGCCGATTCGAAAGGGGAGCGGTGAGGTTGTATCCAATGAGATTGAGTTTCCGAGAACCGAGCTTTTGGAAAATCGCGAGATCTAATGCGTAGCGGCAAATGCAAATGATTTTAATCTTCGTGAGAAGGGGGGTGGGGTGCGACGTCGAACCACCCAGCAACCCTCATAATCCGGTGAATATATTTAACGGGCCGAAGAACACATCGGACCAAAAATTCAACGCTACATCTATATTATATCGTTTTTTCTTTGCATTGTACACTCTACGTATATGTAGTGTACATCTCATCTAACACTCGGTAGAAGAACTAAGCTTGTAAACGCTAACCCTAGCTAATCAAATTTTTGTTTAAGAAATAAATGTTTGTTGACGAAAAAAAAATACACTTGGAACGATTACCGCCATTTTCTAAACTCTTTCCGTCGCTCCGACGTGTGCTGTCGCTAAAACGTATGAAATTGTCTCCCTCCTGGGAAATAGAGTAAAGTGGACAGTGTCCATTCAGTTTTCATCTTGTGAAAAATTAAACTCCAGTCTCGTAAAAAACAACCGCAGGGCAAAGTGGCTTTTTGCTGCAATGCGTATGAAATATTAAGAAGGGCGTTAAAAATCTTAACCGTCGTTCGTCTTTTCACTGGGAAATGGTGAAAAAGGAAGACCGGGTTAGCTACGACGTCTCACGCGGAACTTTAACGTTTCGACGATTCGTTCCGAGGGAAAAATTCGAAAAATTCTACCGTGATAATGCTAAAAAGAAAATCGTAAAATTTAAATATTTCTTCACTTCGGAAAAATGGGAGAAACGTTCGTGTGCTCAACGGGGCGCACGTGAGAAAAGTGATTACTCGGGGTACGCGCGAACGGAGGAAACGAGACGGGGGCAGGAAAAGCGCCAGATGGGGAAATAATAATAACGATAACTTTGGGCCCTTTCTCCGCTAATGCAAGGCATAAATAATGTTTCATATACCTTTCGAAAAGAAAAAAACCATCTTCGCTCGGAACAGCCCGGTGAGCGTATATGCGGGTAGTCTGGTGTTAGATATGGGCACGGCGAGACAGAGGCAGAGGCACAGAGAGAAAGAGAGAAAGAGAGAGAGAGAGAGATGACGAGAATTGAGAAATATGGAAGCTAAAAACCTTTACGACTCGAGAAGGCTGTCAAAAAAAGAAAAGAGTAAAGTTTTCACTTTTCCGAAGAGGAGTAAGAATTTTTCGACAGTGTTTTGAGTATAATTACATAGAGTGTATCAGTGACTTAAATTCTCCCGTAAAATACATGTAAAAATGTTATCAAATGCCCGCTTTTAAATTATCTTTGCTCTTACTTTTAGCTTTAAGACTTTAGCTTTAAGATTTGGAAAATTTTATGCCCGACGGTTACTACCGAACTTGTCGGGTACGATGGTCATAAAAAACTTGATTCTTTACGATTAAAAATACTAATCAAATTTTGTATGTTTCGAAGGCTTACGAGGAACTAGAAAAATTGTTGGGAAAGTACCAGATCTGCATCGCGGTGAAGGAAAAATTATCCAAAGATTCTGGAGTCGCCGAAGCTCACGTTTACGACAATATCGTCCTGAAACTGTTAACGAAGCCACGTGCACGAGGTGAGTACATTTTCTTTTACGCACAATTTAACAACAAATTCTTTGTGCTTGATTCCTTAAAATAATCCCTAAGAACCATATTACCTCTCAAGCGTTTCTTCCCCTTTTTATGGCTACCGTTTGAGGTTCACAACCGTTTAAGAAATGTCCGCACTATAAAATCCACCCTCTGGGAAATATCCCAATATAAATTCTATTAGGGGATTGATCGTACGATATCCCGGTAAATGAAGAGTTTTGCATAAATAACGAGATCCCCGGTGATAGTCTCGAGACTTTCGTGAAAAGGGTTCTCTAAAGGTAGTGTGCGATCGTGGCCTGAGAAAACTCTTCACGGGCCAGACGGCGGATATGAGAAAAAGAGAGAGGAGAAAAGTTCAATTATAAAAATTCATCGACTTACGGGTTAATGCGAAAGAGGAAAACACGGCCCAACCCACAAATTTTCTTTAATCATTTTTATTCGATAAACCGAAGTTGTAAGTTTACCAAGCCTCGCTCTATCTCTCTCTCTCACTCTATTTCCCTTCTCGAGTTCGAGGCACACCCCTGCCGTCATCACCGTCACCGCAACTACCGCTAATCCGGAAACGAGGTTATATATAGCCCGCGATCGCGTACTCTCGACTCGGAGGGTGAGGGATCATTCGATCCCACCGCAGAATCCCCACAAAGAGTAGAACGAGTACAGAAAAAAAAAAGATTAAAAACGTGAGACTGGCCGTCGTTTCTCTCTCCCTCTCTCGCTGTTTCGCGCTCACAACCGACAAGAATAAAATAAAAAGGGGATGCTGCCCTTTCTCGTTCCGTTTTTTGCACACATCGGGACGCGATACGTCACCCTCTTTTTTCGTATCGTGAAAAATCTAAAAAGATTCCGGCAGTACGGCACGTAGTCGTTCAGCTTTATTGATACCATTAGAGAGGAATACGAAGGGAAAAGAAACTCACCGCCGTGGCACTCTGAAGATGTCTGTGGTCGGATGAGACGAGCGACGACAAGAGATGGGTGAAGAAGTGGAAAAGGGACGGGAGAGAGGAAGAACGAGAGAGAGAGAGAGAGGAGGCACGCAGGTCTCGACAAATTTCAATGAATGGAGAATTGACGTGACGCACCTACTCCCTCCTGCTCTTATTGCCTGGTGTCGTTAAAAAGCTCGTTGAAAGTACCATACGAATCCTATTAGGAATACCGTCAACCCTCCGTCTTGTAATGTAAATTCGAACGTTCAATCTCGTCGTACGTTTTTCTTTTTTCCCTTCTATCGATGAAACGTCAATTTGCTTTTTGAGTAATGCGCTCGTCCAATTTCGTTCGATTCCACGGAACCGTCGTATCTTCCTTTCGAAAATGAATAGATTTTCAAACGTCAATCACTTCCGTACGACGTAAAATCGACCAGGAAAGATAATAATTCTCCCGAAAATACGATCTTTGCGCTGAAAATGTTAAAGTTCGAACGTCTTCGATTTTTATATTTTTTGCGACGGCCGAAAAAAAGTAAAACTCACGACTGCCGAGAGCCATTAGATTATCGGACGTGGTCTTCGTGTACGTGCCGAACCGTAAACTTTTCTCGGCACTTTTTCCACCCGAGATCACTCGCGACAGACTCGAAAGAGGGGCGATACTATAAACGGGTGATATACACACGTGTAAAAGAAACAAACATTTATCTCGTCTTTAATTTCATTAAATTTTCTGCTCACTACACTTTTACCACATTTCGAAGAATTATGAGTTCTGTTTACGTCGATGTTTCGCTTGATTTATAATTCAGTAGAGTTACTAATCTCATCGTAGTCACGCTGAAATTTACTTAAACGTATCATTGTTCCCGACTATTAAAATGCAAATTCGAAAGATAAAAAAAGAGCGTAATTAACTTTTATGGTGTAAAAATCGCGAACCGTAGGAAATTGTTTCGAGGCAACTTTTGTCCTTGAATTGGTCACGGTATAAAATATATATATATATAAAAAATGGAGATTGCACGAGAAGAAGTATCCCGTATAGTGGTTCCCGTTGTCGCCAACTCTTTTCATCAACGACGGAGTCTTGTATTTCGTCGAGAGTGTGCCTTTCACGGACTTCCTTCTTTGCTACCGCCCGCCGAGAAGAATCTCGGCGAAAGTTATTTCAATCGTTTTCTCGTAAATTCAAGTGCTCTCTGTATATAGCGCGTAACCAATCGGCAAAAGTTCTTTCGTACTTCGTGGAAAGTACGTGTTGCTTCGTCCGCAATTTAAAACCTAGTTCTGAATTCCGTCGGACTTTTTTTCTTCTTTTCTTTGCGTTCCATAAAACGAGCGGTTTCTTGATATCGCATAATAAAAAAAAAACAAATTTCTATGGAGCCACCGTCCATAATACCTGGCACTGGTGAATGACGCAATCGCTCTTTTAATCATCAATTTCACGCTCTTCAACCGATAAATGAGATTTGCTATTTATTTTTAACAAATCCTCGGTCGTTAAGACAAAAATCATCTTTGGTTGTAAATTTTCATGTTACTACGATATTTTTCTTTGTAGGTCAGTGTAGACCAGCTTTTTATTTCCGGTCTAATAATTTTTAGACATCCGAGTAACTTTAATCCTTGGAGAAAGCACCCGAAGCTTTGAAAAGCACGCACTAATCCACAGAGGGCGGTGTGAAAGGGAGATGGAGAGTGGGAAAGAGCGAGAGAGAGAGAGATAAGATAATAATACATCCGCGGATGATTATTTTCCGTGCTTTGTTTGCGAAATTCTTCGAAATGGCTATAAGAGATTCGTGACAAAGATATAAGGATCCCAATAACGTCTCAAGAGAGAGAGAGAGAGAGAGAGAGAGAGAGAGACCAGAAAAAAGTCTCGACGACACGAGAACATGAAAAGGACGTAGGGATTGAAGTGAACGAGATAAAAGGGTTTCCCTCGCCCCCATCCTACCCTCACGTTTTTTTCTTCTTCTTTCTCGAAGCACAGAGACGAACTCTTCGACCAGCGCGAAGAGGTTCTGTGATGAAGAAAGGAATTCTCTCATTTTATCCGAGATCTTTCGCGCGTACAGGAAAGCCCCAATCGTGACCAGGACATCACAATTATTTCGCCCCTGAAACTGGCAATACGTGCTGGTCGGAGTCTCGAAGAACCCTTCTCGAGCCAAGTACAAACGAGGTGAAGAATGGATGGGATTAAAAAAAAGAGGGAAGCGAAAAAAAGTGCTTTACCGTTTCTTGTCAGCACTGAGTAACGAAGGTGACACCTTTCTTTATCTCCCAATCTCGTGCCCATCTCTCCATCTTCTTAATACAGACCAATTACATATATATGTAATAAAAAGATTAAGTCGCAAACGTCACCATCGTGTAAAAGAATCGAGGGACGTGGCTACCGAATATTCTCTTTAAAGGGAATGAAGCACGTACCGGGTGTCCTAATTTCACAATCCCCTATACCCTTAGTTTACCTGTAAACAGATCCGTTCCCTCTCTCCACTCGGAGTTGGCTGCAGCGCATGCGTAGTGGCGATGTACGCAGCGCATGCGCATTCGCGTTCAGGGAGCGAGCGCTAGCATCTCAGTGCGCTAGAAGCCGCATGCGCAGACACACGTGCAGATAGTCGCGCGTGTTAGTGGCTACTCTTGTTATTTCATCTTACAATTTTTTATTTTAATCTATATAATAATTGTTAATCACGGAATATTTGAAATCTCCTTAAAAATGTGCGCTATAAGTGTTTCGTCTTACGACAAATTGTGTCTTCCGCGCTTAATTTTTCGTGACAAACTGTTTTTCATCTTTGTAAAAAATATATTTCGCAAAAACATTTGTTTACCAAGAGCGATAACTTTTCGAAAAAAAGTCCTGCGATTAAATCGAAGGATTCGTGATAGTGCTATGAAATTTCAGGATTCATCGACCAAACGTTTTTTATTACCAAGCTACTGGTATTCTGCAGCGAATGATTAACGTGCCAGGTGAGCGAGGAAGACGAAGATCAAATAAATTGCACTAAAAAAGTTTGTCCAACGTGAACGAGATTCGAAACGTATATGTGTTGAAGTCACGTCTTCACCGTTCTTATGTGCACTTTTTTTTACTTCTTCTCTGCTGCTCTCGCACAGCACCCCTCGATCCACTTGGAAAAAGTAAATCAAAGAAGTCTAGATCGTATTTGAGTGGAAAGGGTCTCGAAGACTTCGGAAAAGTGTAATGGCTACGAGAGCTCCGAAGGTAAAATCGACCCTCCTTCTTTGTAACGGTCCAATTTTTTCAAACTACTATTTTTTTCGGATACTCAGCAACGTAAACGTCGCCGTTAGGAAATTTGGTCGAACCCGTAAAACGAAAGTGAATGTTGGCAAATTTTTCGAAAAAAAAGGAAATAAAAATATAATTAGACATTTCAGTCAATATTTGTATTTTCCTATGGAAAAAACGCATCAAATTTAAATCACTGATCTCTGAAACCAAGTGGGAAATACTTTTGAAAATTTGCATCCAAAAAATGCAGCAAAATTACGAGAAAGAAAAACATTTGCTCGTATCTTGGATCGTAAAATCCAACGTTAAAGCGATGAAGATAATGACATCCTCGCCCGTATACGAGGGTCGTCCAAGGTATAGTCTTGTAAGGGTAATCACAGGGGGAAGAATACGATAGCCTCGCTATTTCAGTTTGCCTTAACGACGTTGATGACTAGCCGACTTAACATGAAATCTTTAATTACACTATTGTCTTCCTCTCTCTTTCTCTCCCTCGTTTTCTCCGTGACTCTCGTTCTGGCCGGCCGCGCACATCAATCGAACGACCGGTGATTTCGTAAGGACATTAGGCGCTAGTAGATCTCACTCTGGGAAAAAGAGAACGCGAGCCAGATGAGTGCACCAAAAAATTGTCAGAAGCTTCTCCCTCGATTCTTGTACGGTTCGCGTGAGAAAGAGAAAGAGAAAGAGAAGGAAAAAAAGAAAGTCGTCTCGAACCCGTGCTCTTATTCTCTTTTATACATCTTCGCTGGGGCGTCCCGATGTAATTAAGATATATATCTGTCTCTCTTTCTCTCTTCGAGCCGAAAAGAATAAAAAAAAAACTCTTGATGATCCATGGAAGTGCTGCTTGAGACAAAAATTTCGCCGACTTACTGGAACCCAATCGGCCCCCTCCAACGTCGAGGAAAAAAAACATTGAATAACGTTTTTTTTTTTCTATCGTTCTCGCAGTACGACGCTTGATTAACGAAGTATCGTTGTGTATACGATTTACGCTGCTGTCGACGGTTCTAATTAAGCTCACAATCGACCATTCACTTCGTTACCCATTTTCTTTTTCATCTTATCGAACATTCTCCTGACTTTTTCAATTACCACCCTTTGTTGCACTTTTTCCATCGAACGTTTTCAAAGATTCTCGAGTTAAAAAACTGCGATTGTCTTTAGTCGTAAGAAAAAGAAACTAATAAATACAGAATTTATTTATAAAGTTACGTTTTATCAGTAGGTGAACGTTTATTCTCGGTTCGTTTTTAAATATCAATTGATAATCACACGTTTTGATTAATTGTTCGTTCGAGGCAACGTTGGACCGGGTGTCGGATACGAACAAAATCCTTATTTAGGTGCTCCAATTTTATGCTTCGGTGAGAACATATTAAGCGAACACGGTACTGGCGAAGGATAGTGGGGAAAATGAATCTTCTTAATTAATATACCAACCCAGAATAGGATGGGGTGGAGGGGGTATTTAACAGTACACAACTAAGAGGATTACCGATGTAACGTAAACTTTGGTCGAAAACACTCGGGAAATCTGGTGAACGGCTAGACAGGATAAAATTAAATTCCTCGCTTCTACTCGTGATAATATAACAATGAAAATATATTGCACGGTTATGTCTTATCTTATTCTACTTCTGTACGTAGTAAAGGAAAAAATATATTTTTCATTCGTCGATGTATTTAGCAGAACTGTTAAAAAACGAGATTGATTTAAAAAAATGTAGAAAAAAAGTCGATTCAACTTTCTTGCCAAACAGTTCGGAATTATTTCACCCGTACCTTGCGAGCTTCCTCACGAACGGAAGATCTTCAACCTTGGCGCGAAGACTCGCCTTCGTGCGCGCCCGTGCTATCTTTCCTTATTATCGCCATAAATCCGATTAAAAGTTGAGATTATTCCATGCGTAATGCATCCTACGCGAAGCTCCGACAATTTTCTGGCTCGTTCCCTTGCACGGGCGGAGAAAGATTAATCCGGACATTCGTAATTATCAAGATATGCGAGAATACATTTATCTCGTGAGAATAATTCATAGATCCTTGTATATGTACGATGTAAGATGTCCGCTTGAATTTTCACGCGGTACTCGACGATTAACAACCCGAAATTGCCTCAGGTATGCGGAAAATAAATCCCCGCTGAAGTTTTCAAACGTCTCGAACGCCCTCACGGCCCGAGTAAATGAACGAAACGGAGAAAGTCAAACCAAATTATGATTAATGTATCCATTTTCTTTTTCTTGAAAAAATATTATTTCATCCGATCGGTACAATAAAATAATATTTCATGAAAAATATATAATTATCTTATTGAACATAAAATTTATTTCGCAAATTAGAGGTTAGCGAACAAATTTGTAAAGTGTTGCGCAGTCGTAATACTCCGTGAATATTTTTCTTTTCCGAGTCTTACGGTTTAATTAAAATCTTGCTTTTCCGTTCGCGCTGATTCCCAGGCGAAATGTACGAGTGGTGCGAGTTCGCTGTATCGAATTTACGAGTGCGTATTTACGATACGAACGGAGTAAAAAATTACAGCAATGAACGAGTTCGTCATTTTTTTATTTTCTCAATTTTATTCGATGCATTATTTTTTGTCCTAATTTCAGGCTGTATAATATTTGGATCGGATCAAGAAGTGGCCGGAGTCATGAGAGCGGTTAGAAGGTGCAACGCAACCGGTGCCTTCTCGTGGATCGGTAGCGACGGATGGAGCGCCCGTAGTTTGGTCAGTGACGGAAACGAGCCGGAAATGGAAGGCACGCTGTCGGTTCAGCCGCAAGCAAACCCGGTCGTGGGATTCGAGGATTATTTTCTCAACTTGACCGTCGAGAATAACAGAAGGAACCCCTGGTTCGTAGGTGAGTCAATGTTTTTACAATTATATATACGAAAACGACATGCCCAAAATTTTGCCTATAAACAACCAATGGAAAACGTAGCCAAAAATCCACATATAGGATTTTTTACCCCTTATATGTACTGCATATATATATATATATATATATATCTGCAGGTTTTCTCGATTATTTCGAGAGAACCAATATTACGACGACGTGGATAGAAAACAATCAAATATCAACTTTGAAAAATGATTCGAACAAAATTAATCCTTATTACAGTTGTCATACATATCTATCAGGTCAAGAACCTCCCTTCAAAGATGATCAAATAATAGAACAAAAATTATAAGTTTTTTTTTCTTAACAATAAACAAATCGTGATAATTGTCTTCGAGAGCAATAGCCGAATTTTTCGTCCATTTATACAATTTGTTTTATTAGCTAATATTTTATCTTACGTATTTTGTATAAAGATAGTCGACAATTCGAATCGATTTACGTAATGAGGTGTTTATTTATTTCCATTTTTGTAATGAAAAAAAAGTGGCGATAAAGTTGGATAAAAGCTGGAGGAGGATAAAACGCTGCAGTAGCAGGCACGTGTACGAGAACTTTGCAATAAGCCCCCGAGGCGATACGTATATATAATGAACGATCGTTACGGAAACATCCAGTCTAGATTGTGCGACTGCAACAAATTGGCTGCAATTATCTGCTACAAGCTTATCGGTCCTACCCTCGCGGGCGATTAATATTTGTCACACGAAATAATTTGAGGCGAGAAACTCTCGGTTGGTCACACGGCTTTTCCCTATGCGAGACGATGAATTTGCGAACCGTTCACAACCAACAAAACATCCTGTCGCGCTACAAGTCGTCACGAAAAAGCGCGTCTCAATTTACGTACGAAGTTCGGTTACTGCGATAGAATTCTCGCTATTTCGTGTATCGAATTTTCGTTGAAATATGAAAAAGCACAAAATAAAACAAACTTTTTTAATTAGGAGAAGATAAATGATATCTAGTAAATTGACAAATTTTCGTCATCGCGTTAAATTCGATGTACTCGAGGTGGGAACGAGCGATCGATTCGGTAAACAGGCTCAACCACTCGTAACTTCGTTCGTACACAACGGACAGCCCACACGAGCATGCATATTTATTAAACGCGTAATGAATGTATCGAAACTCTCTTGGGAAGGGTCTGAACTAACGAGAGGGTAAGCCACCCTTATTTGGCTACCTACAGTTCGTTGGCCTCTGGGATTTCTCCGTCTCTATATCCTCTTATCCTTCCGTCTCCGCCGGTTTTCTTTGAAACGCAAAACCTCCATTATGAAATAACCCTAATTCAATTTTCCCTTGGGACATATTGAGTTTCTGATGTTTTAGGCCTCGCGCTCCTATGTACACACTAACCCCTCGGCTGGTTTATCGGATTTCCATCTCGGGTACCAGGGACCAGTCTCGATTACTCATCCCGAAAATACGTCCATGAATAATCTAATCTAGTTTCGGTCACGCCATAGTAAAGATAATGGATAAAATACAAATTTGCTTTCGCGTTTGCCAAAAAAACAAACAAACAAAAAAACAGAAAAAAAGGATATTACAACATTGCGCAAGACTATATTTTTGTTTTCGATAATTACCCTCGTACGCAATCAGAATCTGCAGTGAGTAAAATATGTAATTGGTGGGTTGGGTGAAATTTTCCATCACGAGAATTCCAATTAAATGATAAAAATCGCCACCGTTGCTTATAAATTATCGGCAAATTACATTTTTGGTAATTTCCGTATACGATACCCGTGAATTTTGTGATTTGGATTGCGATGTAACCTGGTAAAGGGTCGAAAGCCGTCGGTACCACGTCGAAAAACTATTTATATTCGTGTATACGACTTTTCCCTACGGTTTCCAGGAAGCGACATTTCATCGAGATTGAGCGACCGATTGGAATTTTTCGGTCGCACCTGAAATAAAATATGATCGACTCATTCGATTTCCTCCAGTTCGTGGAATTCCGCACGCTCGCTCGCTTCCCGCTCGCTCGCAAGGGGCAGAGATCGAATGACTTTATCGCTCGGCGAATCCGAGCTTTTATTCCGTTTCTTTGACTGACGTCCTCAACCTATAACGTATCAGGTCATAAATAACATACGAAAATACAATACTCGTCTCATCGTGATTTATTTCGTTTGCAGAATTCTGGGAGGATCATTTCAAATGTCGTTATCCGAACTCGTCGCAAACACCTTACAACAATTATACCGAGGAATGTACGACCACCGAGAGACTCACGAAACAAAATACCGCGTTCGAGGATCAGTTGCAGTTCGTTTCCGACGCGGTGCTCGCGTTCGCTTATGCATTTCGGTAAAATTTATTGCTGATTTTTGCGACAACGAAAAATCATCGATAATTGTCTATAAAAACGTGAAAATCAATTGTTCTCCTTTAAATTTCGATATACCTAGAACCATGCACAGTCGTGCTTGTCATGGCAAGCCGGGTCTTTGCGACGCGATGAAACCCACCAAGGGAACGGAACTTCTCGCTGATCTGCGAAACGTCAATTTTGACGGTAAGTGTGATCAATAATTATATAATATAGTGTCAAAACAAAAAGAAAAGATTCTCTACGACACGATCGCTTCGAATCCTCATCAATGTCACACTCGCTATAGGTCTGAGCGGTGACGTTTTCCATTTCGACAAGAACGGTGACGGTCCCGCAAGGTACAACATAATCCACTTCAAGCAGGTCTCACCGGGAAAATACAAATGGATCAAAGTTGGCGAATACTTGGAGGGTGTACTGCGTCTCAATACGTCAGGTGATTATCCAACGTCGTCGAAACGCAATTAGAAACCCTCAGCCAAATAAAAGAAACGTGCAACCCCTTTATGTCAACATTTATTGTTCTCTTCCTACGTACAACGCTATCGGGTTTCAATGATATCGTTGAGTAATGGAGAACTTTGCGTCAAAGACCGCCCGCGCTATCCCTCTCAATGTCCTACGATACGTATATATGTACATGGACACGTATATGTCGCGGACAGAAGAAGTTTCCTCTATCAAATATCACGTTGTTATCGATGTAATTGAGTCGTCTGATTCAATCGTGTACACGTTTCAGCCATTCAATTTCGTCTCGGACATTCCGAAGCACCGGAAAGTGTCTGCTCGTTACCGTGCGAGGTGGGCCAAGCCAAGAAATATGTCGAGGGAGAGAGCTGCTGTTGGCATTGTTTCAACTGTACTCAGTACCAGGTATACTTAACGCGTACCAACTAGAAATTTTCATTATTACGATTTATCGTCCGTTGCTTACTATTATTTCTCCAACGTCGTGCGCATTTGGGTAGTCAGCTCATTATCACGACCCACATTTACGAGCAGGCATTGTCATAATTCCATTTACTTGTACTTGCATTGTCATCGGGGTGGGAAAGAACGAGATGTTCATCGCGGACGAAGTTAGTTCAAAAGTTAGGACAACATGTTCAAAGCGTGGAAAATCCATTGTTACCACTTCCCTATTGGCCTTTGAATACCAAATCTCCCCAATTTCGCATCCCTCTTACACACGCACGGTGCACTTTCTTGAGCACCATTTTCCCTTTTTTTCACATGTCCTTTCTATTCGAATACAAAATAAAGAAAGAGAAAAGCAAACCAGCAACCGGATAAATCGTTCCGGCTAAATTGGACAAAACGTTTCTGTCTCTTGCACATGGACACAAAAGTACCAGGAAACGTGGTTCGAAAATTGTTCATTCGACGTCGCGATTGTTCAATTGCAGATAAGACACGTGAGCGACGAGAAGCAATGTGTTCTGTGTCCTCAAGGCACCGTACCGGACGAGACCCATTCTTACTGTCGGGACATTCCCGAGGAATTTCTACGACCCGAAAGCGGTTGGGCGATTGGTGCAATGTCTTTCTCGTCTACTGGTATTCTAGTAAGATAACATATATGTATATATATATATATGGATGTATATATATATCCATTTAAGCTTCTCTGCCGCATGTTCACCATACATACGTACGCTTGCCTCGTAAACGTCGAGGATGAAGAAACTATAACGTTTCAACTTGGTTTGCGCGTAAACTTATAGCGAATAGGACCGAGAATAGCTACCGGGCTCTCTTCTCTTTGCTTTTATTCCACGATCGCTCTTCTCCAACTGATACCTCGGGTTTTATTCCAGATCACTCTGTTCGTGGGCGGCGTATTTCTCAAACACAACGATACACCTATAGTCAGAGCATCAGGACGTGAACTGTCCTACGTACTGCTGACGGGAATACTTTTGTGTTATCTCGTTACGTTTGCCCTCGTTCTAAGGCCAACGGATATTGTTTGCAGCATTCAAAGGTAACGGACAAATTTCGCAAACTCAACAATGGATGGTTAAGCTTCTCTTTCCGGGTCAGACAACTTCATAACGTCAAGTTTATATGTAATAAACCTGTGCGCAAGCCAGCCCCGGTCGGCAGAGCCGCTAACACACGAGTCATCCATTGTTAAAGTGAATATTTGAAGCTACGCTTACACCAGTCAGTGTCTATTCTCTCGTCACACAAGGGGAGGTTTCCTAAGGAAGTCGCAGCTCGAGCTACGTACCTCGGTCTGCGACAAGCTATGGCTGCTGGTTTCATTAATGTCTTAACGCGCTAAAACTTTAATAATAGCGACTGGTGAATACTGCATCGTGCGGTTTCCATTCTGACACACGTAAAATCATCCATGTACCACATTGTCTTATTTAGGACCATATTGGGTCTGTAAACCCGTACGATACGTCAACGGAGAAACTAAGATTAAATCCTGTACATGTATAATCCCAGTGTCTCGCTGTGGACTACGGACATTCCATTAGTAACCGTATGCACCTGAGACGACTTAAGAATGAATGTCATTCAAGAATTCATATTTTACGTGCGATTCACTTATTCGATCGAAGATTGTATATATTTTTCAATTTCCTGGATGAATATTGTGATATTTTTCGCAAGCATTATTCGTGGCAACGAATGTTATGGAAAAATTATTGGAAAATCTAAATGCTATTTGTGGTATTCTATAACTCGGCTGTGCTCACGACGTTCTCATTTCACAATGCAGGATAAAAATTTAAGAATAATATTTTAGATTCTCCGCGGGTTTTTGCTTCACGGTTGTGTACGCCGCGCTGCTGACTAAGACCAACAGAATATCGCGTATATTCAACGCCGGGAAACGAAGTGCCAAGAGGCCGCCTTTCATCTCACCGCGCTCCCAGCTTATAATATGCAGTATGCTCGTGGCAATACAGATTTTAATCAACGGCGTTTGGATGGTTATCGATCCTGCGAAAGCCAGACATCATTATCCAACGCGAGAGGATAATCTTCTCGTGTGCAACAGCTATATAGACGCGAGTTACATGATCGCATTCACGTACCCGATCATACTCATAGTCGTTTGCACTGTTTATGCTGTTCTGACTCGGAAAATTCCCGAGGCTTTCAACGAGAGCAAGCATATAGGTACGTATAGTATCTCATGAATTAACCCTTTCTCGTGTCATTTAGCTCGACAGAATCCGTGCTCAAGCGATAGGAAACGCTAGACAGTGTCGTAATGGTAAAAACAAAACCACAATTGTAATTACGAAACAGATATTTCAGGACGAAATGGACATGAATATCACGAGTCTGACGCGTGATATTCATGTTTAGTATGAAATTTGTATCACGAGTCAGACTCGTTAAAGTACGGCAAGGGGTTAAGAGAGTATTCCACCTCCTGCGAAATTTAACACATTTTACAGGATAAAATAATAAAACAAGAAACATCACTATTTGTAGCATACATTTTTGACATCGTCGTGTTTTTTATATCATTATATATCAAGAAATTGGAGCAATAATATTCTCACAGATCAAAAGTTCTATCCTCTTTAATTACATCTTCTTGACTGCGTTACTGCGTTAAAACTAAAACTGCGTTAAAACTCTCGTTTGCATCGAACGACTTTCGTGGCTTGTTCGTGGTCGGTGGTCGTTTTGTATCGGGAACATAACAACCACGTAGCTCGTGTGAACGGTGGTAAAGCTTATTTTGTTAATATCATATTTTACAAATACAAACTACGAGAGTGCTGTGGTTCGATACGGGAACATCCTTGAAACATTTAATGAGATATAATAGAGCGAGCGCAAAGTTTGCTTCATTAATACTCCAGCTACTATCCCGAGGGATAGCAGCCCGGTTTCTGTGTTCGATACATGATTCAGCGAGGATGAAGCTTTCGGAATGAAGCATTCTGGTATCATATTTAAATAGAACTTTATAATCTCCTGCAGGCTTTACGATGTACACAACCTGTGTCATATGGCTAGCTTTCGTGCCACTGTACTTTGCTACCGGTAGCCACGTAGCACTCAGAATAACATCGATGTCCGTCACCATAAGTCTCTCGGCGTCGGTCACGATAGCCTGCCTCTTCACTCCAAAGGTACGACATTTGCAAATTACAAGGGCCATTGTGACGTTGGAATGAATCGATCATCTAAACGCCGTCATCACTTTAGAAATTTCCGGTCAAAGATGATACGATTAAACATTTCGTCGATGTTGGCCCTCTAAGAATCCTCATTCATGAAAATATTTCTTACTTTTCGAAAAATATTCATTTTCGTTCATCCTTTTTCTGGTTCCAATGTTTTACTTTCTCGCGAATTGTCTCGTAAATTGGAAATTTGTGGAAGTTGCTTGAGAGAGGTCGATAAATCGTGAGTTATGGACCACAAACGTATTTAACTGCATACCTTGAAAACGGTCAGGAAATAATTATTTTGATATAATAAGGAATGACCGGCGACCTCTATCGGTATTTTTCAGTTGTATATTATTCTCATTCATCCGGAGAGAAACGTTCGGCCAAACATGATGCATCATAGATACAACACAACGAAAGGTTCCGTTGTGACGGCGACGAATGCCTCGAGTATGATGGCACCTGTTACACTGACCGCAGTCACTTGCGATCAGAATAAAGCGGTGAAGAAACACGTAATCACTACGATGGACTGTTCGACGCAGAGTGAACGTAAGTACCATAAAAAAATCCTACCAACTGACGATAATTTATCAATCGTCGGTCGGATATTTATTGTATCGACTGCGAGTAAATTACCGACGGATGATAATTCT
Organism: Netelia virgata; assembly: GCA_951802705.1. Classification (NCBI taxonomy): domain Eukaryota; kingdom Metazoa; phylum Arthropoda; class Insecta; order Hymenoptera; family Ichneumonidae; genus Netelia; species Netelia virgata. The sequence goes on from OX637868.1 coordinate 5,135,925, forward strand.
TACCTTCTATCGGTAATTCTCGTCAGTAAGGCTCTGGATATATTGACGAATTTATTTTTTTATTTACTGCAACAGAATTCGACATGGAGATGAAAGATCGGAAAAATGGCAAACTTCCACCCTCGGTAATAACCCGATCGACCCAAACCCTTATGAACAACAACGGCAAAGAATCGAGCACGGTGACCTCACCAGTGATCAAGGACATCAATATCGAAGAGAATATCATCAATCCGATCAAAGTTCAGAACATCGGCAAAATTGGCAATGGCCCATTGGCCCAGAACGAAGTTCCTTTATAGCGAAAAAATAGCAAAATAGATTCTGCAATTCTCCAGGCTGATCTCAAGCCAATTTCTAAAAAACCTGTGACCGTGTGAAAGTTTTGATTTTCTTCGCTACGTAGATAGGTAGGTAGGTAATCGTTTGCTTAGATTCATCGATATCGGCAACTGTACAGTAGGACTCTCAAACGTAGTAAGAAATTGGGACTGAAAGTTCGAAAAAAGGGCAAAGATAAGTGGGAGTAGAAAGTGATGATTATTGTCCATAATAATCAAGGTCCTGCTGTCTTTCGCAATCTGAAGATTTGATTAGCATCGTGAAAAACTTTAAACCCATTTTACGAAGACGAGGCTCGCGATAATTTGGGAATCATCGTCGCGTCTTTTACGTTTGTCGGTTTAACGAAAAAAAAAACAGCAATGATATTTGGTAATTACCGGGATCATTAAAAAAAATAGTCTTATAGAAATGTAAGAACAAGAATAAAATTGTATATCATTTCATGGAGCAACAGGGGACGAGGAAAAAACACTTTCAAACATTCATCGCGAGTGTTCACCGTTCATGAATTGATTGAACTCTACGCGTCTATATGTTCGAGTCATTAAAAATTGATGAACGCGCGAATTTTTTCGTCGACGATTCAACGTCAACGATTGTGTATCATATGCGTTAAAATTTACTCATACATTCCCCGTATATATAACACACACACACACACATATTCTATTATATAGTAATTTATAAATACGTTGCGATATTCGCTACTAGGCTTGAAAGAAATGACAATTTTTTACATGAATTAAATTTTAAGAAAATAAAAATCGGCGAATTGGCTGTTACTAATTGATAAAAAGAGAAACGGTAATTATTGTTCGATGGAGAGCTTGATGTGAATAAACGATACTCGTAGGTGTTTAAGTTCAACGACACAATCATCGAGAATCAGATACATCGATCGATCGTATATAAAACAAATATTCGTGTACAAACTTGAAACCAACAAAAAAAACTTGTGCGACGTTAAAAGCAGACTTTTGTCGAATGTAAGATGAAGATGAGAAATTAGATTGCGATAGCAAAAAATCAATCTGAATTTCATCAATGTACCGAGCATTACACACGAATTCGATATTGATGTAATACTCTTTGGGGATCATAGAATCGCGAATAAAATAAAAACCGCCCGGGTCACTGCGCATTCGTTGAAAAAACTTCAGCTTTACAGTCAAATACATAAGAATCTTCAAAAATTTATCATAAAATAAAAGAACTATCAATTTGTAGAATAAATCATTTGAGACACGAGAACGAAGCCTGATATAATTTTGGTTTTCGGACTGAATCCGTGGCTGAATAAGATGAGTCGTGGGACTCAAAAATTTCATCGAGTAACAATTTTATTATAATTTCATTTTTGAAAAGAAAAAAACAAAATTGCCCGAAAAAGTGGGCCTATCGTTGTAGTTTGAGCGTGCAAAACACCCCTTTAAAAAAACTCGACTGTATAGCTCAAGTGAACGAAAAGTGGAATGTTCTCAGCACCTGTGTCCTTGCGAGTAATGTCGAATACCTCGGGTGCAATCTCGTTTCCGGAAATAGACGGTAGACGTTATAAAATTCTCACAATATTACGATCTCACCTACGACACGTTGTCCATTTCGAAAAATGCGACAGACGGATATAAACTCGTGGGGTGAAGCTTTTGTCGTTGAACATCCGGTCAAAGATTAATTTCCACCGGAAATACACGGTCTGTAAAAACTTTAACGATCTTTTTTTCGTTCTTTCGTTTGTTTTAAAAAAAATCGATATAATCCTCTTGGATCTGTGATCATGATCTCGATGTATCATCTTGACTGTACGGCTAAACGAAAGTGTTGCAACAAAATGTTTTATACTTCTCTGTATACACTTGAGTTTTGCCCTATCAAAAAAAAAAAGAACGAGGGTGAAGAAGAATAAAAAATATAACGGTAAAAAGGTAGATTATCATACGGAAACACACGAGCTCATTAATTAATCAATGTTTGCGTGTAAATATTACGATTTATAAGTGAAACGAAAGATATGAAAAAAGAGAATAGTAATTATTATTATAGAATATAGAACTTTGTTGAGAATAAAACAGATATACGTAGATATCGCGGCCAAAAGACATTACATCCGAAAAATGGCGTGTACAATTTACGTACTTATATATCCTGGGCACATATGGATCGTCATAAGTATACATATATAAATACGAAGATAAATATATAAATATGCTTTTGTAAAAATTGTTTTTAAAGCCAAAACCTCGTCTTTAAGATTCTCTATGATTTCGTGTACATACACTCATGTGCAAAAGATAGATATATAAAAAAAAAGACACGTGTATATAATATATAAAATATCGAAATACCAAGGACTTTTCTGTGACATATATAAATACGCATGTAATTCTATCATCTGTAAGTACAATGTACGAAACGAATTATTGTATGATGGAAAATTTTTTGTTTTCGTTTTCTTTTTTCTTTTAAAATTCTATCTCTGCAGGCTATAGGAATTGTGGTGTATGACGTTGGTGCCGTTAGCATCGAGAGATTTAATTGTAAGATTGCCAGATCGGGTATATGTGCGTACATATATATATAAGAATGGAGCGTCGAAGAACCATCATTTTTGTCGGGCATACTGAAACGATCTCTCTTTAGATAAAGAAATGTATCTTTAATCGATAATTCCATATAGAACCAAAATTATTCGAGTGCGTAAATTAAATGTAACTTTATATATATACAAAAGAAAATTACAGTGAACGCTAGATGATAGAAAGAGAACTCGTTATGGAGGTATCTAAGAAATTTCTATCGAACATAGTTATAAAAATGGCGAAAGTGCTACGGAAGAGAAAGAAGCTTATGGGTAATTTGCCAACTAACAAAATTGTTTTTGTTTTATTGTTGTGCAAACGTGTAAATATCGCGTAAATTGTGACTCGAACGAGATTCGGCTGTTTTGATTTGATAATGGATAGAACGTTGCGATAAAGAGAGAACGGAGAAAAAAAGACGAGATTTCGAGAAAAAAATCACTTTTAATTTATAATTTACAGAAATTGTTAAACGTCTCATTTCTTCGGTGATTTTTTATGTGACGAGATTGACTCGAGGCGACGGAAGAAGGAAACGTTCGTGAAAAAAGTGCAATGCAAATCAATGTCAAAAACAATGTGTATACAAAAACAAAGCGTTATGACGTATAGATATTTTAAATACACACGAGTAAATGGCCTAGAAGACATAAACAAACAAATTCATTGAATATATGTATCTGAAGAACCTGGAAAGGGTCCGAATAAAATAAACAACCACGACCCGACACTAACGAATGACAATTGTCGTTAAAATTACTTCCACGTACCTTAATTTCGACCTACAATTATTTATTCTATCGTTCTATCGTGCACCAGGTACGATCTGGTTTAATTTCGTTTAATTTTTTTTATTCGTAATCGTGAAATTGCAAACATGAAATTTTATTTCAGAAGATACAAAAATTCGTTTATTGAAATTGCTCATCGTGCACTATCGTGGACAATCCAAAGACCTCAATAACGCCGTGAAGCTTTGGTCAATATGCCTCGCTCGGTACTTCCAAATTTCTTCGTACGATCAGTGTCAGTTCATGCTGCCGCTTAACGGATTAGTCGAAGATCCTGAAAATTCCCCCATTATTCGTATGATTTTGCAATATCTGGTATCGTTGTTTATCGGACACCTTATAAAAATTTGTTCGAGCGTGAATCGACCAATGACTACGTCTAACGATTTATTGTCCACTTTTACAATTGGCTATGATCAAAGCAAATATAGAATCGTACGTTTTCTACATAGGCTATTTCGCTTCCGGCGAAAATTTTCGTTTCACAAAGAACAAACGAGTGTTCCAGCACGAACCAATGATACAAAGATAGAAAAAAAATCTACGATAGCTACGCCAGTTCAGCAAAACGTGATAGACGCGCTGGACGATAGGGATAAGGCGTTCGAGTGAAGGGTCCGGTGAAAGAAAAAAATTGCGCTAAGATCGATTTACTTTTTGGCTCTTCGTTTTTATTCCATCAGCAAATACAACGCTTCTTTTTTTTCCTTCGTTTTCTTTTATATTTCTTGCAGGTAGTCTAACATTGTTGTATACTAGGCTACATTGACAGTCTACCATTCGTTGCGCGTTACTTGAAATCCGTGAAATTTCGCGTTCATCTTCTAATCTTTCGATAGTTTCGACTAGTTTCATTATTGGTAAAAAATAAGAACATGAGAGACTCGTTCGTCGATGAGAGCGGTTCGTAACATTTTTTGACCGTCGCATGCGATTATCCAAAGAATCGTCTCATACCACAAATACAATCATTTGGCATCGGACTTTTTGATAAAATGTGAAAAAACAATTCATCGATAGCCTTCGACAAGTCTCTTGTCGATTTGATAGACATGACTACTGCCTAACGTTCGATCGACGAAAAAAATTCAACGGCGTCCCGCACCGTGAAGAAAAATCCTTACGTCCTTTTTTTCGATTATTATCCTCCTCGCATTAATGTTCGTAATTTAAAAAAAGTCTAGCAAAATAAAACAATCCGTAAATTTATTCGTTCATAAAATTCACTTGGAACGAATCGACTATGCTTCAACCATTATCGTTTTCTTTTTCCTCTGGCTCAAATTATTCGCCCGGTTATAGAATATTCGTAAATTAGCAACGAACGTACACGCGCCGTTACATCGAGGCCATGGTGCATAAACATTAAACATATCTCATGTAAATAAGCAAACGTTCAACAACGTAGAAAATTTTAGGTCTTCCAAAACTTACCGCTGCTCCTAATACCTTTTCCCTTTTGTTGCTTCTTTTTTGGATCCGGCGGTACCGGAAGAGCTTCTCTGCAAGATTCGCTGCCACCGGCGCTCGTACCGCTACCGGCGGCATCTGCCTCCTGCACCCCACCGCCACCGGCTTGAGCGAGAAACGATTTCTTGATATTAGCGATCTAGAATTGTAACGGAAGAACAAATTTTTAATAAACGACGTAATCTTAATTTACTGAAATAGACAAATGAGGTTTATAGCGTCGCTCACATCAAGCTGTATCCTCTCTTTGTGATAAGTTGCTTTTTGTTTCTCGATATTAGCTCTAATGACTTGTTGCTCTATGCACGCCAATACAGTCTCGCACGTTTGCCCCCACGTAGCTAAAGTTTCAGCGACGGCACGAGCATCGTCGGCCGTAACGTCCCGCCCTGAACCGGCGTAATCAACTTCGAGTTGAGAATTTTTCTGATCTAATTTTCCCTGTATTATATCCGCGTACACAGCTTCGATAATGAGATCTTCCAAATCTCTGACGTTCTTTATATCCAATTCTTCTAGGAGTATCGAATATGGTATACACTTAGTTTTCTCAGCCAACGTTACTATAGTGAGATGTTGCAATTTTTTCATCTGCGTCGGAGTCAGATCCAAGAATTTTTCTCTATTCGCCAAATACTGTTTATAGGTGCCATAGGCAAAGAGATTAAGGGTGTTCCAGTAGACGTCGTGAGGGCCATTTTCTAATTCTTTAATATTTGGCATATCGAGTAATTCACCAAACACATGAACTCCAGGTGTTTCAACGGCTTGTTTTATCAGTTCGAGAGCCGCTGCGCCTTTCGCAGTTTTAGCCAAAAGGACAAATTGTTCCAATGGATTGTTCGATGATTTTTCTGTCGTCGAACTATTGGCTGCAGGTGTTTCCACTTCCGCCGGGCCTGTCATGTTTGCTCGGCTGTAAAGGAACAGCAATTTTAGTAAATGAAAATTAATTAAAGACAACAGAGAGAGAGAGAGAGAGAGAGAGAGATGACAATGAATTGAGGTTAGAAAGAACGCGATACATTCTAGCATCGACGCAGAAAATTAATAACAATGTTCGTTTAAGAAACAAACGTCGAGCTGGGTACTAAGTCGTCCGTTTTAAAAAACTCACATTTATTTGTTGACGCAAATGGTATATATCGTAGGATAAGACACTGAACAAAACTCTACTTCGGAAAACAATTCACACTACTGGCGCTAGGACTAGGAGCGCTGGTCTTCGACACTCAACGGTGTCAAGCGAATGAACAAGCAATGAAGATGAAATATTGAAGAGAGGCAACAAGCTGAAAATTTGTATTCTACAAAGTAAAAGCGCCGATAATAACAGCATACTGCTTTATCGAGCATTAATAAAAAAGTTAAATCGAAACTAATGTATCGATTACTATCGAAAAATCGCCTTTTTCATCAGACAAACTCAATATCGACAGAACATACAAGACATATCACAAAATGTGAGCATTTCTGTTGTATGAGATTTTCCAAAAGATTTCCGAAGCGATTCCGTGAGTCGTAGCGTCGCGATTTAGTGATAAGTCGAAAAATTGATGAATCGATTCAACGTGAGATATAACGTCGCGGTTTCACGACCAGCCGAAAGATCCCTCCAAAGTCATTTATTCGCGATACTGGCGGGTACATTTAACGAACGAATATTTCGTATAAAATTGAAGTAAATAAGTTACATTTCACAATTCTAATCAATTGGTCAAATTACATCATGAAACTTACCTGTTAAATCAAACTGATCGTAATTGATGAGCGTAAAACGATGAAAGAGATCGACGAGGAGCGAATTAAAAACGCTAGGAAAATGAATAATTCATTGAAACAATAGCCGTACATTATTTTGAAAATCGAACTAGAGACCGAAGATAAAATTTGTCGAGCCGAATATTATCTCAAAAAGTCGACAACGAATTCTCCGCTCGCAATTGTCTGCTATAATTAAAGATTTATTTCATAATATTACACCAACAACTATCATTGAATTTTCATAATAATAATTCCTTATCGTGTTAAAAATGCGAATAAACACTTATTTGATACTATATAATTGCATGTATATATATATATATATATATTTATATATATATTTATATATATATTATTATTATTATTATTATATCTTATAATTATTAAATTAAGAGTCTAGAGATGTGGGGGATGCGCGCTCGAGATTTAATGCCGACCTATCGATCGTTTCGCATTATCTCCACTCATCATTCATTTCTTACCTCAGCTTCTTTATCGCATAAAAGTGCAGACGCGCGGTGCACGATATTTTTTTAATTTATTTATTTTTTTGTTATCTTAGTTATTCGTATTTTCATTTCTTTTTTGAAATTCTGCTTGCACGTTATCGTGAATCGTTTCAAATCATATTTATATTTCGTTCTCATTCGTCGTTACTTGGAATGCTTGACTACACCGTACGTTTCTCTTAAGTTGTTATTGCGATAGAAGAATAAAAATCGCTAACGACGGACATTTAAAAATTCGTCTCTCGTCGCAAATTGTGAGCGAACGTTCGTTTTTCGAACGATTTGAATTTTTTCACTCGATCTCAATTGCGAGAAGGGTGAGACGAACGAGCGATCTATTCGCGAGTAGAAATTTGCACTTTGCGACGAGATATCGTCGAAGCACGACGAGAAAGTAACGTCGATATCGTACAACAAAAGCTTGACCTCGTGAAAATTCATCGTCGCCAAAACGAAGAAAAACAAAATTATTACCTTCTCGATATGTAACACGAATGACCATAGTTGCCATAACGAAACATGTTTGTTTTATTTGTATCTTTTTTCAATTTTTTCTTTTGTAAATGAGTTTACGTTCACCCGTATATAAATATATGAATAAATTCCGCACAGTACGATGATATGGCGACCGTATGAAATTTACACGTCGATCCGTCGAGGATTAAAAATTCACGCGCAAGCACGTGCGTCAATCGTTTTTCAAACGACGCCAGGTAAGAATTACCCGTCGTTATTATTTTTGCACGCTAATATATATTGTATCGATAATGTACAAGACGTAAGTACAATAACTATTGTAGCTTAGATGCAAATCTGTTATTGCCGAGCCTCAGAGAATGTGCGCCCAGTTTTAGCGTCGCGTCGATATTTTTTTTACCATTTTACGCCCAGAAAAAAGAAATAAAGAAAAACAAAAAAACCAATGGAAAAATCGAGGAAATATAAACGAAATTGCGCTTCGTAGATTTTGGCAGTGTAGATTTTGTGGACCGATTGTATTGCTACTCTATGTTTTTACGAATCGTGAAAATAAATCGCGAAACGAAAATATTTCACAAGCTCGATTCGTCAAATCTTGTGCTGTACGAAAGTTTGATTAAAAAGAAGAAAAACAAAAAATCAAAATCTGAGGCCTCGGCAATTGAGGTATTTGTGACGTAACTCGTTTTTTACTCGCTCACGACCGGTGTCGTTACCACCAAAGATTCGGTCGATTCCCTAGTCCTCTCCCCCTCCCTCTTGCCCCTTTTCAAATCTTAGCATTAACAGTTTATTTCATTTTTTTCCATCTTCTTTTGAATTCCTTAACTACCCAGAATCGATTATTTTCTTTAAGTCGAAGACATGTTATCATTTTTTTTGTTTCTCTTTTTTCTTTTCTTTCTTTTTTTTATGTATTTGTATTCGTTTTGTACTTGTACTGTTCAGCAAGGCAGCGTGTTGCACTTTGTTACTTTTATCTTTAATTCTTTTTTAATCCTTTTTTTTTCTTCTTTTAATATTAATCGGTTCGCATAATGTGCACGAAGGATCAACGCGATCTCAATACGCATTACGTTACCACAGAATTCGTTTATCTTTAATCTTTATCAATATTTTTATTTTTTTAAAATTCTTTATTCATTTGCGTTATTTTTGTTTTGTTTCGTTTGAGAGAATCGCCCATTTCGGAGGACTGGCGAAAGACGCGATAGTGCTAGATTGCATGTTTCTCTGTCTTCCTCTCTCTCTCTCTCTCTCTTTGTCTCCCGAGTATGAAGGGTACAGAAAAAGTACACATTTTGCGACCTTAAATATTTCTTCTTATTTTTTTTGTTTGTTTCTTTTTTCGTCCTGCCACTCGCATTCCACGGTCAATAATTGTATACGGTAAATTGTACAAGCTAATTACAAACCATTTTATTTTTATTTCTTTCGTGTACGTGGCTGGAATCGATATTTCACAATTCGTGTCTCAACGGCTGATAACAAAAATTATTCCGAATAAGAACATCTTTCCGTTTATTTTCTATTTTCGTATTTTTTTTTTGCTTTTTTCCATTTTTTGTTTCGTTTCGATATACCCAATATTCACAAGTACCCCGGTCACGTAGATATACAGATTAGAGCTTACATACCATCGCGTTCATGCGAATGAGGTTTACATAATTACGCTCAACACGAGAGGACGTTATCGTTGAATTTCTTTTGTTTTTTTCCACAAAACTTATGGCGTGACGGTGAATTAATTTTGAAGACAAACATAAACATCAATAATAATTGCAATATAATATAATAGCATAATAATGTACCAATAATAATAATAATAATAATAATAAGTAATCGACAAGTTCTCATAAACATATTTCAACAATCACTTTGAGAACTGACTTACTATAGTATGGATATACTAATGATAATAATAATAATAATAATAATAATAATAATAAGATTAATTAATAAAAAGAGAACCAAAAATGGAGATATGCCTTAAGGAATATGCCTACATCGTAATATGTATATGTATAGATATGTATATACGTATGTACATAAAAAATCAACATAACGCTTCGACGTCACGTTCTTCGTATCGTACATGGATAGACTGATTCACATTGAAACTCTCCCTTGACGATATTTTTTTTCTTTTCTCATTTTTTTAATTGCGAAGTAAACAAACGCGTGTACAATACTTTGTATTGCCATTTAACAAAAAATGCATCATTCACACGTACGCGAGAGAGTTTCTTCGCACACCAATATCATATAATCGGGTGAAAAGTATCAGAACAGTCGTCGGAAACAAGCGGCAAAAAGAAAAGGTTTTTTCGTTCTCGATTAAAACAGTAATAAGTTGGTATGATACAAGTTTGGGCGTAACGGCACGTACAAAGCGTGTTAATATAAACATTTGCGATAATATGTGAAATAAAAACAAACGATGACATAACGGGTGCACGTTAAGAAATATGATACAATGTAAAAGAAAAAAAAAAGAAAAAAAATGTCGTGATACGCCGACGACGATTTATCCGTCGGATTTACGTAAAAATTTCTGAAATTTTTCTCGTAAAATTCTACTACGTTGGTACGAGAGAAAGCAAATTTATTCGAAGAAAAATAAAATTATCATCGTGTAATTCGATCGATTACAATAAATTTAATGTGATTCGTATACAATTTAGGCGGATTCATTCGATACTTTTTTTTATCTTTAGTTTGGGTAACATCTTTTTTTGTTTGTTTTTTTTTCTTTCTCTCCAACACCGAAAATTCAAATTACGTCGTTTTCGTTACCAAAATTGCGCAGCACGAATGACAAACACAGAAAATATTTCGTCACGACACTTTTTCAGCGACGCGTCAAATCATCGTTTCTTTTTTTGCCATAATTAATCGTATAGATATTAAAAAGAAAAAAAGTCGTCGGTGATCGAATCGTATATATGAGAGCGGGTGATTTTTCGTGTAAACTTTTCACACACCGAAATGCATACCGAGTTTTGATGGATCAATCGGAATACACACGTAACACTCATTTATCAAGCTAGTGCGATAAATTCTTGCGAATACGAACTTTGGTCCATTCTTCACAAAACGTTGAAAATTTTGAGAAAACAAAACAAAAATATATATATATATACATGTATATATATATAGTTGGCCAACTCTCACGATACCTTTCGTCGCCTGTTACATCGATTCCAGAGATAATTCGCATTTTCGCTTCTCTCATTACGGTGAAAGTGACACCTACGTTAAAACGTCGTTTACATTTTATTCGAGCTTTACTCTTTCGTTCTTTCGTATCTTCCTCATTTCTATCATAACGATCGTTTATCGATAGATAATTAATAGTTATTATTTTAATTGTTTTGTTGTTGATGTTGTTGCAATTTTCCCTTCCGATAAATTTAAAAACTTTCCGTAACAATTAATTTATACTTAAGGTTTCGTATTTAATATTAATTATGGCACAATATAAATATTATATTTAAAGTCTTTTTGAAGACATAATAAAAATAAATCTAAGTAGTCTTTCTCCTATGTTCGACAATTTAGCCGCAATTTTCACGTAAATTACAATTCCTAAATGTTTATTCTTTTTTTTTTCGTTTTGAAGACAATTTTTTTTATGACCACTCTTTTTTCATTCCGCGTCTCCCGAGCTAGCCCCCCCCCCCCACCCCCTTTCGTTCTGCCCCCTATCGTCGTAGCTTGTTTCGTTTTCATTTTTCATTCCTTCCTTTTTTTTTGAAAATAAATTTTTTTCATCTCTCTCTCTCTCTCTCTCTCTTTTATTTTTCCTCGTTAAAACCCCGACGTGTTCAATAGAGAAAAGATCCACGATAATTCTCGAAGTCACGGAATATCGAGCGTACAAAATTTGTTCATGACCCATTAGCCGTCAGGATTTACAGAGCAATTTGCACGATCGACGAGTCTGACGACGAGAACGTTCAATGATTTTTCAATATTCTTTGGTAAAACAATATCACATGAACAAGAACAAAAACTTTAAAACCAATCAAAAAAACAATCTAATCAGTCGATATATCACGCTCCTCTCAGTCAGGAACGTTTAAAAGAAAAAAACAAAACGAATGTGGAAACAAGTCATAGTGTTAATTTAATCCCCCCATAATTACACCGAAGTTTCTTTTTCACTTCCTTTTTCCATTCTTTTTAAGTATTATAAAAACAAAAAAAAAACACAAAAAAAATCAGCCTTCTCTAAAGTAAATTCAACGCATCAAAGTATTACGTCACAGCACTGAGAAAAAATAAAATAAAATAAAATTGAGCTCTCTGTCCCCCGGGGTTGTCGACTTAAAAATGCAAATTAATCGAAACTCGCCGTCGAGTACCCATCACCCTCATCCCATTCCCCTCCCCTTCCCTCGTCCCATTATAAACATTCGTGGAAGGAAAATTGTTGGAAGTAGAAATATATTCGTACTAACTATAATCGGTTAGTTACTTGGAAGAAGATTCGTCATACATTCGTCGGTAATCCCTTTCACCGAATTTTGTGCCGAAATTAAGAAGAAATAATAATAATATTAATAGTAATAAAGAAAACAAAAACATTGTCCCTGATTCCCGGTAAATTTTCTCCGAGAAAAGTTTCATATTTTACCGATGAAAGAGGCGAAAAAATTCTTGGCTGATCGTGAGATATCGAGAGGTTCGCGTATTTTACTTATCGCCAGCCAATTATCAACAAAATGGCGTTACCGACCCACCATTCGATCTCTTTTTTCTCTACCCTCGTTTCTCTCTCTCTCTCTCTCTCTCTCTCTCTCTCTCTTTCGCTCTCTCTGTTTATATATATATATTCCTTACATATATTTCTATTGTATGTATGTACACGTTATGATATACAAGAGTGCAAATAAAAATAGATAGTTTAAAATATTTTTCTCCCCCCTCCCCGACCTTTCGCAGACTCGCGTATATGACCAAAAAAAAACATCCATGCATCGAAATATGTAAAGTGCGTCAATTTTTGTTCTGGTTAATATACGTCCTCCTCAAAACGCTAAATCGCTAGATTTCGCTCACATCCTTCGGAGAAGACACGCCGCGTTGACGGCTACGTTTTCTGGACAGATAGAGCAAAGTACCTATTTCTCTTTAATTAATTTCTTTTTCTTCCATAATTTTTGTTCGAACAAGTTGGCACATTAGAATGAAATTTTATCATCTCGTTTTCGTTACTCATCATAAACTTCGTGACCTCATACCGATAATAAAAATGCTCAAACGCCTAGAAAGATATGTCAATGAAACCTGTACCTGTTGCACGTGAAAACGTCGCGGCGGCTGATCACACCGGCAAACATTACTTAAGCTCAATCTCGAGCGAAAAAAAACAGTCGAATTTTCTTTATTTACTTTGGCAACGTGACAAGTTCTAGTTAATTTTGGACCCGAATGTATTTAATACTGATTCGGCACGTTCGACCGTGTAACGTGCGAGATTCCACGAATTAAGTTACGAAATTTGGAAAAATCAATTTTCGGGTATTAAGAAAATATAATTTCTTAAAATAATTTTCTTACTTTTACTTTTTTTTTTAAATGCCCCGGTTCTGATCAGTCGCTGCCGTTCCGCACTACCCACTAGAGTCACTTCAATCACGATGGAAAGGTTTTCGTATCGCCATTATAAACTACTCTCACAACACCTAAACATTCATGTATTTTTTTTTGTTTGTTTGTTTGTCCGTATACTTTTTTTTCGAATAACATTCGCAATTCCGCGCCTAGTATACCAAATGAAGAACATCACAGAATTTCCCAATATCATAATCAATTTTTTTCCCCCCCGTTCATCCTTCGTTCCTTTAGTTGGTAATTTTTTGTTTTCTTCTTTTTTAATTTTCGCGTCGCTTAACATAATGTGGAATAACGAGTCACGTATTTCTCTTTCATTGGCTGTTATCGCAGGTATGTTTTTCTTTGCCCCTCTCTTATCACAGAATTACAGAAGGTTCCGAAAATGACTAGGTTCAATTTCACTACCGATTTATATATATCTTCCGTTCCGTATTGATCAAAGACCGAAAAATCAATTTTTTTCATTTTCTTTCATTATTATAATTTTTCATTTACGTTTTTTTTTCATCTCTCTTGTAAATAAATAACACACGAGCGTGGCTCAATTTTTATCTTCGTCTTCCTCGATTTCAGTCGGTTACCCACATTATGTTTGCACAACGCCTCGAAAGAATGTAGAACTTTTTTCCCTCGTTTTTTTTTACACTTACAATTTACATATGACCTTGAAAAGTCCCTTCTTTTTTGACACAAATATTTGCATTTCCGCAAAGTGAAGAACAACTTCGGGAAGACGCCTAATTCTAAAATCGTATAATTTCGTTACTTTTTTTTTTTAATTTTGTTTACGGTATACTTCGTGATTAGAGGATATGTCAGAAAACCTTTCTCTCTTACTCTTCCTCGCAACTGTTACTGAGAGACGAAACCCCTTTCCCTTTCTCCGTTTCTTTTTCGCCCACTACAAAATCTAAGATACGTGTAAGTTGTTGCTTCTTGTTTTTTTTTCTCTTAATAATTTGTACTTGCTCGTTTAGTTATAATGGCTTATTTTCTCCTCGTAACTTACGAATAAAACATCGATTTTATTTTTTCTCGTCATTTCTACACTGAGTTTAAAACCTGAATACGTTGCGTCCAATCATCAATTTTTTAGGGTTTCACATTTTTGTATGTTTTGTTTTTGTTAACCTTGTACATCATTAAACTCTTTTTTTTTCTCATTACGGTCGTACGCTTGGAGAGCAGGATAGTGGAAGGCACGCGTGATGGTAAACTCCGATCGGATTTCGTATCTGACCTGATGATTATGAGAGATCTCGTCGACGAAATCAAAAATATCTTCAGAGTTGTTCGGATTTTTTGTCGAATTTTTGTAATACGTATTCGATCGATCATTATTACGAGGCGGGTAATGAAGCTTCGAAAGAGCGAAATAATTAAACAACGGCCTGTCGCATGTTTCTTTGTATAGCGAATGGCTTTGAAATTTTCGAAAAAAAAAGAACAAAAAGAAAATAATGTTTTACGTTACAAAATCCGCAACGATGATTAATAGAAAACGAATTATCCGACGCTCAAGATCGCAAAGATCAAGGATCGTTCGTACGATCGTTTCGTGTTTTTATATTGCACACTCGCCAACAGGACAAAAAAAAATGAAGCAAAGACGCGGGAAAAGATCGAACCAGAACCGGGTTAGAAAAAAAACGTATTTTTCGTTCCCGTAGTGTGTTTTTCCCCCGCCCGGCTCGGCAATAAATTGCGGGATAGACATTTTGAATATGGTGCTTGACAAAATTTTGGAGGTCCCTTTATAGATTGATTAGTTGAATGAAAAAAAATGTATATAGCTGTCATGCATTTGTTTTTGTCTCCGTATTTTCAACGGAATCAATTCTTTTTTTGTTTCGTTCATCTACGTTAGAAAATTATGAACTCACGTTTCAATTGCTCGGAGTGTTTGCCAAAGGTGGATTCTCTTATAAAATTCTGATCGAGGATAATGTCGTCATTATCAGCGTATCGTTACGAATATAATATATCTATTTACACAGTTCAAAATATCTTGTTATTATTTTTTTTACTTCTTTTTTCTTCTTCTTCTTTTTTTAAAGAGTTAAAAATATAGTCTGTACTTTGCGCGCGTGATGGACCGTTTCTTTTTTTTACACGTTTCAAGTCCGCTACGTATCCCCTCTCCCTTTAAAACGCGTTGATCTTAATCGTAACTGATAGTGTTTTCGTTTTCTTGCATTTTTTCCCTTCTCCCTCCCTTTGTCGCGAAACTTTGTTGGATTTGAGCACATCAGATTTCGTAATTGAATTTCGTTTTATCTTCTCCCTTGTTTTCCTTTATCCTTTGTTTGTATGTTTGTCTGTTTGTTCCTTCACTTAGGCCTAAGAAGACGATAACTATTATTCCCAAAAATTTCATTTCACTTATGAATTATCATGAACGCATACTCATCATTTTTTTGTTTTTTTTTTACACGCCGTCGATATGTGGGACATATTCATACACGCATGCATATATACATATATATATATACATACATACATAAATACATATATATATATTATATATATATATATATAGACGTATACGGCCACATATATATTCGTTAATACATGAGCGTCGGCGTTAACGCTCTCTTTTTCGCCGCTCTCAAAAGTTTATCCATCTTCGCATTTTCATCATTGACATAATATTCTTTTCATATTTTTCCTTTCGTTTATCTCGTCCACCCGCATAGTCTGCCTGCGTTAATATATTTACGTGATTCTAGTTTCGACCACATCTGTTTTTTTTTCTTTTTTTTTTTTTTTTTTTTTCATCGACAAAAAGTGTCCCGATATCTCATTTTGTTTTCTCGATACTGAGTCTCAAGCAACGTAGTACTCGAAACGTCGTCGAATTTTTACGAAAAAATTCATCGCTATTTTTGAGCGATACGATTTCCTTTTGTTTAATCTTATTTTTCTTCCTCAATTTTTTGTTCTCCAATTGCCAGCCGAGATCAAAATTGGAATGTTTCCGATTGGGTTACGTTTGGTTAAGCTTATCAAGTTAAAGATTGTTTCCTTAAAATTTCTCAGTCGATTTCGTTTCCATTACTCTTTGGATTTAGCGCAGTCTTGACGAAAACAAAAAAAAAAGGATGGCAAAAAGAACATTTCTCTTTTCTTTTTCTTTTTTTTTCCTTTTAAACATTGCCGCGAGGAGCCAATTTCTTTTTATAATTTCACGCAGGCCGACCGAGCCGGGTTGTATACGCGTGCGATTAATAATTATTAAATATCCGATTTCCGTCTGACACCTACCACCGTGACGGCGAACCACGTGCCACGGTGTCATAAACGAAGGGATCCGTTTTTTTTCTCTCTATCTCTCTATTTCTCTCTCTTGTACACAATCCTGCACGTGTCAAATCCGCTAATTCTTAAACAGAAATGCAGTTTTGAATTAAACGTTTCATTTTTTTACGTTTCGTTTTTCTATCGTCTATTTGTTTCACTCCGGAACATTTTCCGGAGGGAAAGATATGCCGATTTAACGATAATCGGCTTGTGACATTTCGGCGTTATAAAAGTCCCGCTCGTTATTATTATGACGATTATTGTGCATCACTAGCCTGTAACGTGCAGCTTCGTAAAAATCGTTAACCTCGTTGATCGAGCTGCTTTCGCTGCCGCCACGATAGCACCACCACTTTCATTGTGGCTGTTGCTGAATCTGCGGATGCTGAGCCAATACGTTTTTGATTGCCGATGTTTTGAGTAGCCTCTTGAGCATACCGCTCGAGCCACGATGCTGAAGACTCTTGTGCGTCGTTAAAGAATTTTTAGTGCGATAACGACGATTGCAAAATTCACAAACGTAAAGGGTATTCGATTGCTCGTGTTTGTCCTGAAAGTGTCGTTTCAGCGAGTAATAACAGGAGAAACTACGACGACAGTAGGGACATTCCTGGGGCTCGTTAATACCGCCCGCGGTTGGCGGTGGCATCCGGTACACGGCAGCGGGAGGCGTCGTAGGTGGATGCATCCCATTGCCCGTACCTGCAAAATATATTCCAATTTTGTTAGTTCTCAAATTTATCATCATCTGTTTATCTTATTTATAAAGACGAGTTGGAAGTTTTTTTTTTTTTTTATGATATTTGTGGATCATCATGATCCAGTCAAATTTTGGTAAGCCCTTTCATGTTTTTTGTTGGTTCCTTTGATGAAAGGGGTCAGAAAGTCCAAAATTCATTGAAATCTCCTTGAATCAAGTAAAATTTTAAATGGCAAAATAGTTTACACTTGACTCCGATCAAAATTAATGGCGAATGAATTGACAATATTTTATAAAACGTTAATTATCGTTCATGCGTTTGAAAAAATGTGTATACCGAGATATTTGTGGAAAATTGACGGCAAAATAAAGAAGAGCCAAGAAATTTTAATTGGGACGTTGAGAAAAAGCGAGTGGGTTCGAGATGTTCGGCATGCGTTTAGTTTTTCTTTTTTGTTTTGTATGCAAATGTCATAGCGCAGTGTTAAATCGTGCACGATGATATACAAAAATTAGACAGAGAAAGAGAGAGTGAGTGAGTTTTTGAAGAATAGTGTGCAACAGATCGATCCGGACTGCTATAATTGCGATAGTCTGAAAAGAAGAGAGTGAGTGAGTTAAGAACGAGCATGCACACGACACCAAACATCAAAAGCCCATTTATGTTAACATAACAAAAAGCGTCTAAAAATATAATTAATGATAATAATAATAATAAATCAACTGTAAAAATTGGATTAAACAATATGAAAAATAGGCAGATGGAATTGGGGTTAGTAATTTGGGAACCTGAAGCGTAAACAGTACGATCAGAGCACTTTTCATCTCTCTATTATTATTATTATTATTATCATTAGTTTTCAATTATATCATCAATTTTTTGTTTCTTCAACAATAAAAGATATAAGCCCTGTCATCCTACTGACTCGGTTTTTCCGGCATTAATAAGAGAATTCTCTCGTATCCAGACGCGAAACATCGACCTATGATTTCTTTTTTACAGATTTATGGAGGTTCGAGAGTCGACATGTTCGCTCTGACGTTGTTCGATTAGTACGCATACGTATTATAACACCAGATTGATTACTCGTCACGTTCGAGTATAAGTATCATGTCATTCTGCCATACAAAAAAATTTCACGATCTGTTTCGATTAATTCCACCCATGCATGCATTGCGAGGTAACAATAAAACGATAGTACTGAAAAAATAGATAAATAAACGATAGAAGATAGAGTTCGCAGTCCCGTCGCAATTTCATTCGTGAATGTATTTTTTCAAAACATATGGATTTATGAGAGAAGGAGATCACAGAGAAAAATTTATTTGTTTTATCAATAGAAAAAATTTAACTTGAAATATTCATTTTTCTCCGTGATGGGAATTTGGTGTTGGTTAGTTGTTCATGCACTTCCCTCGAGGACTCATAATCTGGTACCGGATGCGAAAATAAAATAAAATAAACGGTTTCGATAAAGTCGAAAGATAAATTTAAAAAAAAAACCAAAAGTGTGAGAGTTGGAGTTAGAACAGAAGAAATACAAAGATGGTGTTGAAGCGCCGGAGGGACGGAAATAGTGGTCCATCTATGGTGAAACTACAAAAAGGAAAAGGGATCTTTTGGGATAAAAATGAGAGAGAGAATCCAAATTAAAGTGAAAAAAAATATATGGAAAGAAATAAAAATGAGAAAAAACCGTTATTTTTTGTTGTTTTTTTTTTAGTTTCTTGTGCGTGGTCCCTACCTTATCTAAACCTTCAAAAGAACTTAATGTCAATGTCGCCAGGTCTGCTCTTATGATAGGTATAGATATGGGTCATCAGGGAGTTTCGGGAGCAGTAGACCCGCTCACAGATGATACATCGGTATTCCTCCTGTCGTTCGGCGTGCTTGTCGGCAACGTGACGTTTCAGCGATGCTTTGCTGCAAAGCAACTTGCCACACATTTGGCAGGTGAACAGCTTCTTGGCAGTCGGTGTGCTCAGCGAGTTCAAGGTCAGCCTTGGCATTGAGGCGAGCACTGAAACACAACAATGCACCTCATGCAACACACCCGACACTTACCTACCACCAAAACTCTCCTGACACATCGTATATTTATTTTATCCTTTCTCACTGCCTCTATTTTACTCTCTTTCTCGTGCTCGTGCTCGTGCTCGCTCGCTCTCTCTGTCTCTCTCTCTCTCTCTCTCTCCCTCTCTCTCTCTCTCTCTCTTTCTCTCTTTCTATCGTTCTACGATTTTTCACCATCTTTCGTGCGCTTTCCTGTCCTATTCGATTTTCTACCCCTTAATTGTTTACGATACCTAACTTCCTCCGTCGCCATTTTTCTTTATCTCGAAACATTTTGAAGAAACTCGTCGTTTAAAAGATTTGATTGCAAACAGATTTTTCTTTCAATAAAACAATTTTTTTGTTTACATAGTACGAAGGGTCGACGACACGATCTCTCCATTTTTTCTTATCGTTTATCTCTGCGTAAAAAGATTTCTCATTTACAAGTGACGTTGAGGTAAGAAGAACTCGCGGGTTTATAAATAGCGATATGAAAGATGACGGCGTCGTACCTCACGGTGAATTAAACGTCAATGAGTAAAGGATGCGAAAGACGTTAAAAAGTAAACGGAACAAATTTTTTTTAAAGAAATTAAACGTCCCGGTTTATTTAACTCGCGATTTTGTTTACGAAACGTCGTAGGGAAGAAAAGAAAAAACGACCGTTCGTAAACCGTAAACGCCCAGAGTACGTTAAAAAAACGATAATACCATATTTCATCTTTTTTTTTATTCGTTATTATATCCTTTTTCTTCATGTCCCCCTACCGGTGGTCGAATAGGGGATGAAAGAGCAGGAAAAAATACGATGCCGTGACTCGGGCCATTCATTTTCATTCAAAATTACTCTTTATCCAATTTCTCGAGTCTTCTTCCTCCATTTTATTTTGTATCTCATTAAACTTCAGGCGAAAGAAATTGTGGGAGAGCGTATAGAAACACAAAAAGGGGTGACGAAACCAGAGACAAGACGCACTGAGGGCGAGGGCGGGTGGCTATTTTTCTCTTTTTCTTTTTTTTTTTTGTCATTTTGTTACAGACTGTTGGGAATTGTATAAACAAAAAACCACGTCGTCGTAAACCACGCACAGTATCAGTGGTAGCCGTTAAAGAATAATAATTCTTACAAAATATCGCTGTGGTGATATTTTATATTCGCAGTTTACGGAGATTTGTGCGTGTTTATTCGTACACACACGCGAAATGAGAGGAGTGCGATTGAAACAAAGAAATTGAAGAGATAAAGAAAATATATATACGAAGAAATAAAACTCTGGGGATTGAAATGTGAGGAAGAAAAGAAAATCGTGGAAAAAAAACATAAATATAATAATCGATCAAGAGAAAAGGAGAGAACGACGCAATGCAAAACTGAGCTTCTCGGATATATATCTCGTTAAGAAAGACTCTTAACTGTTGCCATTTGTATTATATATATATATATATATATGCGAGGGCTCAAAAAAAGACGACGAGGGATACACTGAGCATTCGGGATAGACACTTAAAGCATGCAATTCGAGAGTGAAATATAACGCGACAGCGTCAGTGTATCTGTACGTATAGTGACGGGGAGAGCTCGGAAGCTACGCGATGTTTAATCGTGTTTCTTTTATTGAACAAAAATTGCAGAAAGAAAAACATGTATTCGCTTTTTTTTCAGGCTTGTCTCAATTCTCGCGAACTTTAATGGACGATATGAACAATTGTCGCGTGCGGTGACTTTTTCTTTTCACGTATCCTATATAATTATAAATGTATATGAGTATAAATAAGAAAATATATGCAAGATATACATTTCTTTTATATACACATATATATTTATTTTTTACAGTCTTGGATATCGTTTTGTGGGACAGGAAATGAACAAAAGAGAGCGTCGAGCAGCCACGCAATGTCTCGAGACGGTCTGAGGAGCGACGATCTTTTTGTTTTATTATCGTCAACGAGAATCTTTGAGATTATACGCACGAGCCTCGTGAAGATTTTTTCGATATAGAACGCAGTTTGCTAACTTTTATTATTTTTCGTTGCTGTTTTTTTCTTACGAGAGATTGCGGTGATGCAGTGAGAGAGAGAGAGAGAGAGAGAAAGAAAAAGAGACACAGAGATACAGCTATATTGAGAAAAAGAAATGATAGAAGTTTATACGATTGCAAGAATATATGAAGATTTGATGATAACGCAGTGGCGGGAGGGGAAAGTCAAGATGGATATCTATATTATCGAGCTGCCGTTCAACCCTCTCCGTTCTAGACTGGAACACGATTTAACAACGAGCTGCATACTGTCGACGATTATATTTTTATTTCACGCGACGAGTGTCAGGGTAACTCCCGATAGTCAGGATAGCTCGTCAAGCGACTTCAATGATGCGCACGCGTTTTTCTCGTTTTTTTTTGTGCAGTTAGGATTTTATGGCTGACGTCACAGTAGGAACAAAACACATTAACAGTGAGATCGGTCTTACATGATTGAACAAACTTACCTTCAGCCTGAAAATATATTATCGACTTAATATAATTTATACGTATAATAATACTATACAATAGATATTCCTATTCTTGGCCTAGGTAATTGTTCATAATCATTCAATTTTCGTAGCTTGAAAACAAGAAAATAATGAGGTTAGAAACATATTTCATGGGCCAAAAACAGTTCTGATGACGCGAAAAATAATTGTTCTTAATAACAATGAGAATGAACGCTCGTTTTTTTTTTCTTTCGTGAGGATGCGATAGGTATCTAAAAACAAATGAAAAGACAACGAAGTTATTAAACCAAATAGTACATTTCATGTTATATAAAAATGAAAATATATTAAAATGCATTTGACATAGCTTAGAAAATAATAATAATAATAATAATCATAATAATAATAGATAATAGATAATAGATAATCATAATAGTCATCAATAAATATATACTATAACCAGAACACCTTGGCAGATAACAAATAATAAGTAAGCAAGATAACGTAACCATCGTTTTGTTTGTGTTGTTTCGTTCACTTCTACTTCTTTAAAATTCTTTTCGTTTTTTTCCTTTTCGAATATACGCGACCAGCAATTTTATAGCGCGTTACGTAAGGCTTTTTGTAAATGTCTAAGATTATACGTAAACTTTTTCTTCTTCTACTTTATGCATTCGAGCAATATAAATTCTTTAAAAAATCTATCGGCTCCGTGTGAATTTTCATTTTTAGCAAGTCTACGAATTTTGCCGCAGGTACCGATGTATTTCTGCTGTCTATGATCGTTTTTTGTTCTTAAAATTTGCGACGTTATTTCGCGGCATATCGTGTATATCATATATAGGCGCAATACGGTAGCATAATAAAAAGTATAAAGACCTATCCATGTATTTTACTTTAAGCTATTGTACGAACATGTGCTGTATTTGTTGCTTTTTTTTGTTATTTTATTTTTATTTTTGTTCTTGCTGTAATTATAGTATCTATAGAAAAATCCTATTACATATTGTGGGTTTATTGATTATATGTGAAAGAAGCTGTGTATCTGTGTTTGTTTGTGACCCTTGACCATTTATTGGCGCGCAACGAGCGGAAAAAAAATATATAATCGCAGAATCTCTGTCTACATACGTATCTACGCTTATATTCGAGAAACGGTATTGTGTCGCGGTTATCGAGTTTCTTACGTATCCCTTTACTTGTTTCCTTTTTTCTACTTCATCGTTTGTAATTAAAAATTGCACAACGCAAAAATGGCTTTTTGCCGCTTTTTTTAAAAATATCTTCCACTTTTTTTCGTTCTTTCTTTTACTTAATCATTGGGGACATTTTTCCCCGATTTTACTAACATTTTGGTAATATCAGTCAAATATTTCAATCAGTCCAATACGAATATTTTAATGTCGACTAATTAAAGAATAAACGCGAATCAGTCCAATTCAGTCAGACACCGATTATTATCGCGTGCGGCCATTTTAACACGATTTTTGTCACAGGTACGATTTTTAGTTGTTTCTTTTTCCTTTCATTTTCTTTTTTACTTCGTCTTTTATATAAAGAAAGTCGAGCCCGCAGCCAATATAAATATGTATATATCTGTATTTGTATATATCTATATATATTTCTTTTTCTTTTTATATAAGAGCCAACGCTTGGCTCTTTTTTTCAATAGTCTCAAAAACCAAATTCAGTCTTTACACGAAATGAAAAAAAGCGGGCTACCCCCTAAACTCTCTCTTTCTATCGCTATATTCGTCTTGCAGCCTCGAGATTGAGTCGAATAAAACGCGAACCCGATATCTCGTAACAGTGTTATTCAATTTTTTTTATATTTTTGTTCTTCATTTTTTCCATTACGCTTTTAGCTCTCGATTCGTGTAATCCGTAAACGTAATCAATAATAACGTGAACAACAAAAAGAGAAAAGAAAAAATGAATCAAATAAACTCTACGAATATATATCATATGCAATTAAATATTCCTCAATTTATATTAATTTCATTAATAATTTATTATTCTCATAGAATCCGTCGCCCTCGTGATGGGGGTGACAAATAATTCGCGTATTTGGCCATTTTTACAGTAGTCACAAGTCAATTTGTTTCATGGGGGGTTGGGGAAGATAATCTACGTTTAAATATTATCAATATCAGTTCTTTCGCGCCTTTGACTACTATAAAACTGTTATTCATCTTTTTTATTCCCGTAATTTAAAGCTTCGTTCTTCATCGTCATCATTTTCGCTCCGAGTGATTGACCCAGATGTGATCGTCTTGTATATCTTTCGTTTTTCTTTTCGTGTTTTCTTCTTTTTTTTTAAATAATATTTATATATCATTCTCGCTCGTACCGACGAGTACATACTTTTTTTTTGCGAATCTTTCCGTTCAATCGCTCGTGTAGTCTTTTCATTCGCCAAAGAAACAAATAAAAAAAAATTATCGTCATATTAGTACGAATCTGGTATCACCGGTTTGAATAACAAATTTGTCGTTTTTAGCCTCGAAAAAAAATATGTTCTAGTCGGAGCGCTCAATTGAACATAACCTACAATTAATCTATCATAGCCTAGCTATAAATAAATGTATTAACGCGAGTATGTGTGTGTTTTACTTGTTGTTTGTGTCCGTGTATATATATATTTATTTATATACATATATACCTGTGTCTCGGATTTTTCAATATATTCATGCACAAGTATCGGTATGTTTCCTGTAAAATATAATATATACCGTATGTATTTTTGTTTGTTACGTTACTCCCGAGCTGACTTTTTTTCAATGCCAGCTTATTTCTTTTTTATATACGATTAATCGCTATGGCAGGGAGCCTAAACTGTCGGTAAGTCATACGAAGCCCCATTGACGCGAGTGCGAAAAGACAAATAAAATCGCTACATACCGTCGTAAAAAATTGTAAATTCGTCGTTATATTTCTCTTTTTGACTTGTATTTGCCAACGCACATTTGGCGATGGTGAAAAACTTTGTGGCATCGATCGAGGAGGCTCCGAGAATCGTTTTCTTATGAAAATTCTACTATATGTGTATGCGTGTATGTGTGTGTGTGTTTGTGTGTATGCAGTTCAGTTATATTATGTATATGCGGCTATTTTTACTATATATCGGTACACGAGAGTTTATCTGTCAGTATCAATGGACCGTCTTTTAAAACTAATTTCCTCATCGTCCTTTTTCTCCTTATTTTGTTGAACTGGGTTAAGATTTCTCACGTTTAATTGTATGTGCAATATTCGTGAACTGGTATAATTATGGGGTGATACGAGTGTTTGTCGATAACAATAATGGAAATTCTCAACGCGTACGCGCGCTCTTTCGCTCTCTCTATCTCTCTCTCCCCCCGCACTGTCTTCTCCTATTCTTTTCTCGCTCTGTATAACGTGAATTTTTCGCGAACGAATAACGAAAAAAAGTTCGATTTTTTTACGGATATTCGATCCTGGTTGGATGAAAAGACGACTCGAAAATCATTTGCTTGCATGTTCGGACAGCGCGATAACACGTAACGATAAAAAAGTAGAACAATTGTTTTTTTTTTCAATAGTAATAATAATAATAATAATATAAGGTACTTTATGTAAAGCCCGGTATACGCAACTCATGAAATAAATGCGCCTCCACGAAATATATATCCCCGTTAAAGCATTTTTTCTTCTTTCATATGGAATGAATATATTAAGATAAAATATATATGCGGACCGATCGGAAATCGAAACTAATTTCGCGTACAATATTTCATTTCAATTTTTGAGATATTGGAGAAAAGTACTGGAGTATAGGATTTATACTCCTTCGTACCGGAATTTTCTTCTCGTTTTTTCTTCTTTCCACTCGGAATTATAAAAACATATTTACGATTCGAGAAAATTCCAAAAAAAAATCGCTATTTCCCACTTTTTTCTCAATCGCTTCACATATTCGTATATATTATATCATTGCATCTCGAATTCTCGATGTAATGCGAAGCGACAACGCGAATAAACGTGAAAATGAAAATCTTTCTGAACAAAAGAGATCGAGCGTCGAATTGTTTCATCTCAAAAAATAAAAAAATAAAAAAAAACAACATTAATTCGTCCCGAAAATGATTCGACGCACACGATATACGTTGCAGCTTCGCGATTAGATCGCTTTTATATTTTTTCGCTTGTTATATATATATATATATATCTATATAATATATTTTCATCTCGCATTCCTTTTTTCTTTCCTCGTTATACTTTAAGTCTCGAAACGATAATAATAATTTAAAAAATCTTGAGTCTTGTAGGCAATTAATTTTTGTTTCGTTTCGTACAGTCTTTTGACTTGTGTGAATGTTTTAATTTTCTTCATTTCGTTATTTTTTTCTTTTTAAATATCTTCCTAAAAGTTAGTTGGACGATGGCGTCTTCGACACCTGGAAGTTTTCCTTTCTTTCTCCCATCTCCATTCTTTCTTTCGCTTTATCCTCTTATTTATTTTTTTATAACCCTCACTTCCTCATTTTAACAGGGCCTAACTAATAGTTCGCGGTTTTTGTGCCGCGTCGTATAACACTTGGTACTTATTTCAATAAAACACGTG
Source organism: Netelia virgata (assembly GCA_951802705.1). NCBI lineage: Eukaryota > Metazoa > Arthropoda > Insecta > Hymenoptera > Ichneumonidae > Netelia > Netelia virgata. The sequence continues at coordinate 5,162,599 of OX637868.1, forward strand.
CTGCTGTCCCTCAATCGGGCAAGTCTCGCACTACATCGCGAACACTGTACATCATTCTTGTTCCACGAAAAAAAAAACTTTTTCAAAAATGTCACGGTCACGTGCTCTCGTGTGTCACTGGCTCGTTGGCCGAGCGAAAAAAAAACAGTAAAAAAATTAATCAAGAACACGCACGCTAATCCAACCACGGATTCGTGACCACTCGACAATTGCCGAGTACTAATAATAATTATTATTATTATTGTATTTAAAAAAAATCATTAAAAAACAACCCTTGCCCGGGTTTTCCCGAGTTTGCTGGACCGAATGTCTTTTCTATACTTCGCAACAAATCTCGGTAAGCAACCCCCCTAAAAAAATTCCTCTCCCTGTCCGTCTCGTGTCTTCGATCTCACATCTCGTTACACAATTTTGGAAGCACTTTTTTGTTTGTTTGTTAAATCGTTGACTCCTCCATTCTCGCGTTCTGCCACTTCGGGGAGGGAGGAGAAAAAAAACTTGGTCGTCACTATGTCGAGAGGCTTGAGAGCGATCGGCGACGAATCGATCGACTTTCGATTCTTTCGGTTTTTTTTCTTCGTCTTTTTTACAAAAAAATTCTTCGAGGCTCCAAATTCGTCCACTTGCATTCTCTATTTCTGCCTACGATGATAGATGCTCTTGTGATTGTTCAGGCTGTTCAGTGTTCGAAAAACTTTGTTGCACAGTGTACAGAGTGCGCTGTTTAACGGCTGAAAGTGTTGTTGCTCCTTGTGACGTTTTAGGGTCAACTTCGTCGACAGAGTCTTGCCGCATACGTCACAGGTGTAACATATTCCGGGGGGTAGAAGGCTGCTGTGCAACGGATGGGACAATCGCATTGCCAATATCGCCGATTGTGGACCTTCGCGATTAATTATCGTATTTTTGTAGGGCGTGCGATCCACGTCGATCGGCGATTTGAAAATAACACATTTGACACGTAGTCGGGGCGTATTTCACAAAAATCATTTTCGTCGAGAATTCATGACGAATTTTAAGTTCAGATTTTCGTGATAGTCGTTTTTTTGTAATGTTTTTTTTTTCAGGTGTCAGCAAAAAATCAATTCAATATTTGGCAGGCAGATAAAAAATAGTAAACCAAGCACCGTTATCAACATTGAACCCATAATATTTGTTTTTTGTTTTCGTTTTAAAAATAATATCCATTTACGAACCAATTGACGTGGAGGAGGCGAACACACAGAGAGAGAGCGAGCCACGTGTGGATGGACCCCCAGCGAAAATCCGTTCGTGAAGGTAGTAGTAGTAGGTACACACAGAACAATGACGAACCAGAGCACGTATAGCCGAGCGAGCGGGACCGGGAACAAACAAGAACAAAGATACGGCTGCCATTAATATTGTGGACACATTAGTACGATCCTGGTATTTCTATACAAAAGCAATTCGGTCTTTTTGGGTACTGGTGGTAGTTGTGGTAGTGGTGATGGAGGAGATGAAGAGGTTGGAGAAGGTCGAAGGTCATTTGGTGGATATTTTTGATCGTGACTCGGGATTATCCGTCTACTTTGCAGTGACGGCTGGATAAGGGTTGGTGGTAATTGGGGTTGGGTGGAGGGACCAACTGTACAAAATTCTCGATTTATTCTTTTTTCTCTCTCGAATTGTCTTTTTTATTGTTTGTTTTCTTTTAATCCTCTTTCACGATTCGGTGACATCGGCTAAGCTGACACTCGAATATGAAGTGAGAGAGAGAGAGAGAGAGAGAGAAAGATTTTTTTTAAAATCTCTATTATGACGAGAATGAGGGCTCTTGCGGGGGCTCTGGTTTGTCATTGATCATGGTAATGCGACTATCGTGTCAGCGATAACCAATCACTCTCAGGGAGGCGCACATTTCGATTTTTCATTTTTTGTTTTGTTTTTTAATCTTACGTATCGATTTTATTATCGTTGAAACCCCCCGCATTTGGAAAAAGAATAATTAAAGCAATCAAAATTTCGACACTCAGCTGTATTCCGAGATTACTTTTGTTTTTGTTTTCCAAAATGATTCGTATAGTTTCACATTTTATGCGAGAACTTAGGAGCGTCTCGGAATACGACTGACCACAAATTATTCCAAAAAAGTGATATAAAAAAAAAAAAAACAGAATGGAAAGTTCAGATTGAAATGAGAAAAAAATGAAGTTTCTTTCAACATACCATTCTCAATGCTTCGACGGACGTGGACGAGTCTAATGAGGAAAATTATAGTAGCAGAAGTATGTACAAACAAATGTTTCGAGGCGTATAAACATATGAACTTCGTTGAGCTTATTATAATAATAATTATTATTACTATTATTGACTATCGTTATTAAAAACGACGATGCACCTCTTCTGCTGTATAAAATTCGATGCCTGATACATTTACAAAAGGCACGAATCCTCTGGAGCGAAAGAAATCGATTACCAATCTTTTTTTTTTTATTCTTGAAGGGAGTTTAAAGGCTTAAAACCTCGTGTCAAGAGGATTCGTGGATTAAATGGAGAAAAAATCTTTTATTCAATATAAATAATGGCGAACAATGTGCGCGTGATATTACAATGGAAATCCTGGACCCCCCGAAAAAAAGAACGAAGATGATATATATATATATATAGATATATATATATATATATATATATACTATATGTGATAAAAAATATATTATGCCTTAAAACTCAGGTATAAAAAGTATCTATTTACAGTGCTAGGCGATTTATCAACGCCAACTTGTGTCTCCGTTCTCGCCAAAGTTTCATATACATATATATATATCATATATAGTATATACAACACTCGCAGATCGTGGAGGCAATTTTATCATCAGATGCGGTTTTGCGTTCATGCCGCAAGTGCATTCTAGGATTTCGTTACAATAATGAATCTCTTTCGACGGGCAGATTTCGGATATATTGCGTTACAGAGAGACAGAGAGAGAGAGACAGAGACAGAGACAGAGAGAGAGAGAGAGAGAGAGAGAGAGAGAGAGAGAGAGAGAGAGAGAGAGAGAGAGAGAGAGAGAGAGAGAGAGTGAGAGAGAGAGAGAGAAGGAGAAGCGAATGATATCACGACACTTAAAACGTCTCACTAATTCTGCGCACAATCCGATAACATAGAGACATGATATATAAGTCTCTTTTTTCCTAAGGTTTTTCTTGAATAATTGCCGAGCAATCAATCGAAATATCACAATTTTATTATCTCTCCGTGGTTATTTTTGTTACCCGATTAGATAGAATACGCTTGAATCTTTTTTCTTATTAAACAATTTAAATTCGAAAAGAAGTTACTTGAATTTCAAAAGTTACAGAGAAATGGTGATAAAATAATTACAATTGAAAAAAAAAATGTATTTTTGTTTTAATGATTGATAATAATTGCTGTGATGACGTATTACAGATTCTCAAATAATTCTGTCTTCTCTGTTTCTCTCCGGTGTCGATCTTTGGGATAAATAAATATTCAAGATTTTGCGACGCTCGGTAAGGTATTCGAAATGATTTTCGATCGGCTTTCGTTCACGAGCCGGAGTTCTACGGGCAAAATACTTTTGTTTTTCTTTTCCAAAGTGATTTTCTTCTTTTTTTTCGTTATTTTTTTCTTTTTTTTTCAGCTCGGTACAGGAACTTCCCGTGCTTGTCTTTCACGCTTGGCAAGCGCGAGGAAAAGTATCTACTTTTATACACGATAAAGTGGTATTTCCTTTTTTTGTTTCTTTCTTCGATAATCTATATCTCTACACACGGGCCGACGAAACGGCACGGGGCCTCGTTGCGCAACGATTAATATAATTTTTCTACGTCTTTCTTTTAATAATAAAAATAATATTAATAATAATAACATATTTGCAATAATAATAATAATTATAATAAATGTTTTCATAAAATATAAAAGTTATAAACGATACATCGTTAACAAGACCATATAAATATTCGTAGGGAATAAATTAACTGTGATTTGAGTGAAATAATAATAAAAAATAAAATATACGATTATTATCAAAATGCAAAAGCCTACTTTTTTTTCTTCCGTGGCGACGGAAACTTTAGGGTCAATAAAAAGAAAAGTACTTGGCCGATTCCCGAACGTTTAGGTACATTGAATAATTAATCTAGGAAGGGGGGAAAATAAAACAAAAAAAAGTCCGACGAGATTTTGTTTTATCTCGCCGCGACTTCCACTGTTACTGAGAACTCTCTGAAACGCGATTTATTATAATAATCCACGATAGCCTCGATTGCAAAATCCTCTGATGACCGCGATCGTCATGACTGAACGCATCATCGTTATTATCATTATTATTTATTTACAAAAAACGACCTAACAATTATTATCCTTAAATCATTAATTAATTGAACTTGTTTAATACAATCAGGACACTCTAGCTTCGTCGTCATCGCTTCGTCGTTTTTTGTCGCACTTTCTCTCTTTCTCTCGAACACGACTTTACGTAAATTTTCCTCAATTTTCATACCCTTGATGTTCAATTGTTTATTATTATCTTTTTCTGGCGCAATATTTCGATTTCCCATTCAGCAATTCATCAAGAATTACCGTTCTTGTCTCCTCGGCGTATGACCTTGAGTCGCAATTGCGAAAATTCGGTATTTCAATTTTTAGTTTTTATTTATATGTTTTTCAGCCCATTCGCGAGTGCTGTTGCTGTTGGCTATAAGCTCTACCCTCCTGTTGTTCCCTGTGCTCTCTCTCGCGTTGCTGCTGCTCCTCGTCCTTCCTTTGCTGCTCGATCTTTCCGTGTTGACGATGGTAGATGCTCTTGTGATTCCTCAGACTGTTCAGACTGGAGTAAACCCTCTTGCAGATGTTGCAGATCGGTTCCTTGCTCGGCCTCGTGTGAACGTTCTGTATGTGTCGCTTCAAGCGCGTTAGCGAGGTCAGATTTTTGTTGCAAGGCTCGCATCGAAACTCATCAGTCGTGCTGGTACGGGGCAACAGACCTGGCGGCAGAACCAGACGCAGATGGGTTACTTTTTCGTGTTCTGTGTGTTGCTCGTCGGTTTTTTTTTTTCAACGGGCTTTAACAGCACACCGTTAAAAGCGATTGCGTTCGTCGCATTGTCTATATAGTTTTTTTTTGTTTTTTTTTTGCTCGCCAATCTCAATCTCGCTCCTCCACATGACACTCGGTTATAACACACCAACCCCTTCTACCACAACGTGCGCGTCTTTTTCCGCGAGATCACGGCCTCGTGTCTCTCTTGCCCGATCCCTTTTTTTTTTTTTTTTTTTTTTTTTTTTTCAATGATTTTGCCACCGTCACCCGAGAAGCCGTGCTCGAACGCTTTTGATTTGTTTATATCTTTTTTTTATTTCGTGATTTTTTTGCGCACTATACAGAGGATGCCAGGTTGATGTAGAATCATCTCACTTGCTTCCGTTGTTTTCTTTGTTTGTGTGTTTGTTTTGTTTTGTATTTGTTCATGGAAATGTGTGTCATGTCCCGATTGTCTTTAAGCGACGAGAACAGTTGTAAGAAATGTTCAAAATGAAAAAACAAATTGATAAAAAAAAAGATTTTATTTACGACTGATAAGAACCAAATCGAGCTGATTTGACGAGGAACAAAGGTTTATGAGCAAGTGCGACTTGTGAGAAAACAAATTGGTAGGCAATTCTGCAATGTTTTGTAAAAATATTTAAAAATTTTGCAAACAAGAATAGTAGCAGAATTAAATTTGAGAATATAAAACGATTTGGAACATTGACATTTTTCCGTAAAAGTCCGTCCGTAAAAATGTGTATATTTTTGTGTAGTGCTGATTTTTTTTTTTAAATGAGCGAATATCTTTATAACGAAAAAACTTTTTATTCTCGATAATGTCCATTACAAACAAATACAATTTGACGTGACTAGCGAGACAAAAAACTGAGACACAGACATGTTTCAAATGTTTCTGGAGAACTGAACGACTATCAAAAAGCAAATTCCACGGACGAAATCGAATTTCGCAATTTTGAAAAACATTCGCAAATCGTACATAATATTTGACAATTCGAGAAGCTTAATTTGGTCAACAAGAATTACATTCGTCTCGGTCTAAGGCAATTTCAGTGGAGTAGAATCGTGTTTGTGTGTAAGTGTATAGTACGAGTGTAAAAAAAAAAGTATATTTGATTTTGATAGCGTATAAGTAGAGTGCAAGCAAGTCCAATAGTCCAGCGATCGATCGAGAGCGATGACGTTAGTGTTCGGTACACCAGATGTATCCGTGTTGATGCGTATTATTTACAGCAGTAGGATAGTAGAAGTAGACTTAAATACGTGATAAATAGTACAAGAGAATATCTATGTATATACAGATGAATTTTGTGATCTGTTTGGATGAACTGATGCGATGAAGCGGATTCTCAGAGTACTTTTATATATTTGCAATCGGGGGCTTAAACGTGAATTATCGTGTTGCTATTACAACGAGAATTGCATACACTTAAACGACGATAACGATAGCGGCGAATGAACGAATGCTTAATAAAATTTACCCTCCCGCCCCTACGTTTTTCGTTTTTTTTCTTTTCAATTAAATTCATCAAATGGACCTTACGGGACCTAAGAAAAACGATTTTCTCGTCAAATCGTTTTTCGGCACTAATCAAACAAATTTCAAGTCTCGAAGTGTTTCCGATATCGAGTCTCACGATACTTTATTATCCTCGTCGTTAACGACGCAAGATTTTCATATTACACTGGTATACTGCAACTGGGCTCTCTATTATACTATATGTAGGATTTTTGATCATTTTATCATTTTTTTCGTTTCGTTTAGATACAATAAATAATTTAAATTATCCAGATATATAAGATAATCTCACTTTGTTATATTTGTATTTGGTGAAGCTTGTCAGTCAGTGGATAACGCGCACATTTGCGTGAACGTAATTTTTCTGGTATTTCGTTTTTCATTATATATTTTTGTAACCGATTTTTATCGATTCGCGGGATAGAATTAGTCGATATCATCGAACGATGATTAAAATATTTTGTTTTATCCGATCGCGAGTCTTTAAAAAAAGCACAGACATCAGACGGATATTCAAGGACCGAAAAATAATTCTTCAGGATTTCTCGAAGGACGAGTCCAGTGTCACGCAAGATCGGTGGAAAAATATATCGATCGTTCGATCGATAATTTGATTTTCGATCGATCTCAATAAGTGACCTCGCAGTGAGCCTCGTGATCCTTTCGCTCCTTTTTCGCGTGATACTGGCTCTTGTGACTGATAAGACTGTTCCGAGACTTGTAACTTCTACCGCACTGATCGCAGGCTAACGATTGCGGCACGTAGAAGTGAGTATCGGCAAGATGTCGTTGCAACGACCAAGCACGAGAAAAAGTCTTCTGGCAAAATCTGCAGTAAGTTCCGCTCGTGGGATTCCGACTGTATCTCGTCTCGTCCTTAATCGGTATACGTCCGATCTCCCGCAATTTTATGCGAGGTTGACGAAGCGTCATCGAAGATGCGCTCGTTTCGTCACCGATATGCGGAAAATTATTCTCACGTTCGGTACAATCGTATGGGTTTTCGTTATTACGTTGGTAATTCGTGTTCGGATCATTTTGTCCATCGTTAATCGCGAGCCCATCGAAATTTTTATAATCGTCTTTATTCTCGTGAGCCAACAGACAGGACTCGAAATCGTCGATGTTCGATTTCGGCGATGCCGGCTCGGTTTTAAGTGCGATCTGATCGTTGATCTCGTCGAGGAGATCGATTATAGGTAAATCCTGATGATCCTGATGAGAGACGTTCGTTACCATGAACTCGAGGGGATCGTTCGGTCGTTCTCGATGACCCGAAGACGTGGCTGTTTCGGAAGTAGTGATTATTTTGCAGCGCGCTTTCGATTCATCGTTATCAACATCGGCATCATCATTATCATCAACAAAACGATCGTGTTCATCATCATAATCGTCATCACCATCACCACCATCATCATCCTCATCATCATCATCATCATAATCATCATTATCCTTGTTCCTTCCGTCCCGTTGATCGCCCGCATGGCAGATCTCCCCGGACGTTATGGCCGACCGCCAACCCCCGTCCTCCTCGGCGACCTCCTGGTCTGCAACCAAAGAGGATGGGGGGGCTGAGTCCAACACCAGTTTCGCAAACATGGTAGCTACCGTCGTTCGTATAAAAGTAACGGACTTATAAAACACACACACACACGCACATTCATACAACTGCCTAGTCTCCAATACGTACACACACATCCACATATATATAGTCCTACGATACACCGCGTGGTATTTGATCCTACCCAATTTCCAAAATGAACTAAAAATACGATAACAAAAGAAAAATGGAAAGACAAATTCAAAATATGAAAATTTTTGTATCTACGGTATTCGCGAGGTAGATGAATTATTATTTACGCTTCATTGAGAATTTGACAAAGAAGATTTTTTTAAAATTAATGATCGATCAATTGGTTTTTTTTCAATAAATCGATCAAATGATCGTCCGACGATCTCACGCGGTCGATCACTACTACCGCGTGTCGCATCTGCGCCTGCGTCACGTCAGTCGGCGCTCAGCGAGAAGAATGCGACGCTTCATATATAAATATATATATATATATATGAAGCGTTATACATTCGATGGTTTCTGGGAATCTTTGCTAATATCGAGGATAATTTATACGGATATAATAATAGTATAGGCGCTACGTTATCAATTTGTCCCTGATCGATAGATTCCTCTATACGAATCGTCGTCTTGCCCCCGTTAGATATCGCAACCCTTGCAAATAGGACACCCGGTATATTCGTCCTTAACCTCTCGATTTTAGTGCACAGCGTCGCCGGCGATTTTTTTTTTATCATATAGACGTATGTATATATATTACCTGTCCGCGTTATACGAGATTGAAAAAAATATATATATGCACACGGTAGTGAAGTTGATAGCTAATGGCTAAGAGGAAAGAATATATCAAAGTCCCGTAGTAACTCCGTATTTCGTGAGGGTCAAAGTGGAAGCGCGAAAGACAGGCCCGAGGGAGGGGGTCTTCGTCCAAAATTCTGCATCAGAGTGGCTCAGGCTGGACTTTGACCAGGTTACAAAGTAAAGGATGAGGTGGAAGGAAGATGGAAGAACGAAAAGGACCGTGGAAAGAGATATTCATCTCTGGCCACCGAGTAGTACGCAAAACTCGTAAATAAAACCCTTTCAGACCGAGACAGTGAGAGAGAGAGAGAGAGAGTGAAAAAAACTCATCACGCATTCCGAAATATTCAGCGCGACGACCAAGACGCCGAGGGTTTCGTCGGGGTCGTGTTTGTACGTTTTTGTATTTTCATGTTTTTATTTCGTGCCGGAAGGGCTGGTCACGGATCCTGAAGGATGTTGCGTTGATGACGAGCCGTCGTCGTGGTCGTCATTTCGGAAAGACAAAAACGCCTGTGTACATGTTGTTCACACGCGGTTGGAGTTGGACCCGTGGGCACTTTGAATCCCGCGAGGATCAACGACTAAAGACCGAAGGCGCGAAAGGGTGGTGTATCGTGGAGAAAGAGCGAGCGGGAAACGTGCGTCGCTGTCAAATGTGGAAAGGGGCCGAGGGGATTTGACGGCCGGGGTACGAGTTACGTTGGTGGAAGGGCTCGGAGGAGTGGGAGTGTTACTAGAGGTGGCAAAGGGGCGAAAGTATCGCGCGTAAGGGGTGCGTGTGTATCGCGAGGGGAACAACGGCGCTAACCGATGACAGAGACGCGAGGTTAGGTGAGGTACGAAATTCCCACTTGTTCGGGTACCAGCAAAGGCTTCCCACCCTGCGCCTCCTTTCGCTCGTACTATCTGTCGCGGACGAGGGATAGTGTAGGGTGGAATACGGTGCTGTAGGCTCACTCATAAAAGGCCTATAATAACGCCTGTGCAGATGGGATGTCAATACAGCGGGGATAACCAACCGAGGGAGATGGAGAACGCGGCAGTGGTTCTTTGCGGGATTTTACCCGGCCGCGGTTACCCTGGCAACCCCTCCGAGCGCGAACCACCAACCCCTACCCTCTCCAGCTTCCCGAGTCTCTCAAAAACCCAACGGGAGACGGACGAGTGCGAGGGAGAAAGAATGCTCGCGAGAGGGGGCGGAATAGCTAGGATGCGTATTATTCTTAATAACCCCGGCGTAGAGCGCCGTATTATGACTGATGTTGACTCTAAGCGGAGAGTGTGGGAGAGAGAGAGAGAAAGGGAGAGAGAGAGAGGTAGAGAGAGATGAACAGCCCTCTGCTTCGCGAGAAACGATCAATAGACTAACCGGCTCTCTTTCTCTCACTCTCTCTTTCACCCTCACCATCCCTCACTCTCTCATCACGTGCTTCTTTTTTTCGTCTCACCGTGTCTATCCTGATGGAAGAGGCGAAAACAAAAATTGTACGTTTCACTCGGAAGTAAATGTCATTCGACCGTCTCATCGATAACACAACCTGTTAGGGAATAATTGAACGATCTCCGATTCGACTCTGACTCGATTATTCTTTTGTCTTATTGTCTTTTATCAAAGTTTTTGCAAAAGGGACGCGATACGCGGCAATCGAATTATTTTTGTTCGGACAGGAGACGATCGTCACCAATGTAACCAAAATGTTGTTCGAGAGTTCGTTTATGGCAACAAGAGTATAAATTCTTGGCGAAAATTCAAGGGACTTTTTTTCGTTGCTCCGTTCAACTAAGTTCGAAGATTCCTATAAACCCTGTCTCGACTAATAATCGATTCGGTTTATTTAGAATAACTCATAGGCGAGAGGGCACGATAGTTTGAATTATACCTCGCTGTATATGACACGATCGTTCACCGGTCGGTCGTTGATAACGTGGAAAATCTATTTCCGGCTTTGACACCGAGGAATCGGCGTGGAGAGGGAGGAACAGGGACAAAACGCGAAACGGACCACGGGAGTGAAGGACTTCTCGCGATTCATTAGACATTTCGCAGCTCACGACCGCGAGAAACGTTAATAGAGTTTCTTAATCGACAATGTGAACGTGACGAGAGAAATATAGAGGGGAGAGACGTGAGTTGAACTCTCTCTTGAACCGCCGGTGTTCTACGAGCGCGCGAGAGTGACAATCCTGAAGCAGGGTGGAAATAGAGAACCGGCCTTTTGTCCATCCTTACGCGTGGAATATATTAATGCACGGATAATATATTCAACCTTTGACAGGTGTCACGTGGTTCGTGTGACGGCGCGAATCTTTAGAATCCTCGAACGACGCGCGTTGTATATCGATATCATGAGAAAAGGGTTTACCGATGGAATTGTGGAACCGATTCGACCCCTTTCTTTCTCTCTCTCTCTCTCTCTCTCTCTCTCTCTCTCTCTCTCTGTTCCGTACATCAAGAAACATATTTAATACTTATACACCGATGAGATGGAAATGAAAAGTAGATTTCAATCTTATCGAACCATATTTTTTACAACCTCTCCTCTCCCCCTACCCACCCCATCTCTCGTCTTGATTCAACCTACTTCTGTACGTATCGATGTAATCGATTTATTTTTCCTCGAATGTGTTTTCGTACTATAAAAAGATTGGCGTCGCGTCCTCGCCGATTGAGGAGAGTGAAATGCAAATTTCATTCATGAGATCGAATATAGAAAAGCTCGAGAGTGTATTTGCAGGAGGGGTATATATAAAAAATCGTCTTTTTTTCTGAGCGAGTTTGAGTTCGATTTTATTAGAACACTCTCCTATACCGATCTTGCTTTCTTTCGTTCTCTTTCTATCCTTCTCTGTATTCTCTTATTAGCTCTCACTCTCACTCTCACTCTCTCTCTCTCTCTCTCTCTCTCTTTCCCTCTCTCCCTGTCTCTCTCGGCAATTGCGCAGTTTTTTTAAAATTCTCTCTAAGGTCAACTCAAGTTCATCATCGATAATAGCTCAACCGCGAAAACAAGCGAGCATCGGAGCTAGACGTGGACGGCCCCCACCGATAAGTACCCGCGCGTATACTAGAGATAAAAAAAAAGTTGGACCGGTTGGATTCGCAAATTCGATACGCTCGGGCGTCGCGAGCGAGCCGGCGAACTTTCATGGGACCTTGAGAGATTTCGAAGCTAAGCGACTCTCTAGTGAAGAACGGGGTAATTGCAACCACCGAGGCAATGAGGGTCGCTCGTTTCAATTTTGTTTTTCTTTTTTTTTTTTTGTAAAAACAAACAGCGACTTATTTTATCACTCTTTGCCTTGGAATTCCAAGAAAATACATTTAACGAAACCGTATATTCCAATATTTTATCGCTTTCTTAATCGATTAATAGATTCGATATAATAAAAGAAAGTACAAGGAGTTTGTAAAAATGTATTTTTGACACATATCTACGATCTCTTTCGCGAACGACTCTCATTGCCCCGCGGTACTGTTCTAACATCAGTCTCGCTCTTTCTCCGCGACGAGGCGCTGCTGCCTAGCCCAACCGTCGTTGCTGGCGGCCACGCACTTTTATCTCGTGAATTCGCGTTTTACGACCTTCTCTCTTCCCCTTCCTTGCCCCGGCCGGCAGCACATCACGTAGCCATTTTTTTTTGTTCGCTCTAAAACGCTATACGGCGTGGCAAAACGAAGTTCGAAGAAATCTTTTGGGCTAAAGTCTAACGTTTGAAATTTTTTGACGTATATACGTATATGTAGGTCGCGTACTGGTAGTCTTGCCGGGGTTTAAGTGTGCGTTAAAAAAAAAGAGCAGAGCACCGAGCATGACGGCTCTTCTGCTTTAAAAATATTCGCACCACGCACACTCGCACATACACACAGGCACACAAACACACACAACGCACATTTGTATATCTATAAAACGTTCCACAATTGGCGAATTCTCCGCGAGACTCTCCCGCCTACGCGACTGAAACGCCTTGAATCGAGAGACGGAATTAAGAAAAGGAAATAAAAAAATAAAAAAAAAAAAAAAAGAAAAGGATAATGTTACTGGACATATAATTTGAATAAAAAATAAATAAAAAGTATTAATTCTACGAGTGCATCGAGTGCGTTCGGTACACTAATAAAATCGCCTCGACCACGAAAATCAATAAAACGCTCGATTGATCGCCAATTTTTCGACGTTTAATGGATTTTAAAGAAGGGAAGGGGAAAAAACGGTTCCCATTGCTCAAATAAAAAAAAATTATCCGAGGTCAGGAGATTTCTCGCGGCACGACGCGATTGCGTTATAGTCGAAATACGATATCGTACCGATGCGAGAAACGTTCATCCCCCTCTCCTTGCATCCTTCCTTCCCTCCTCTCGCCTAATCAAATCCCCTTGGCCAACGTCGTATTTAATGTCAATAAGTGTACAACGAAATTCGCAAATATAGCGTTTGTAATAAAAAAAAAAAAAAAAAAAACGAAAGAAAGAAAATAATGTCACGATCGCGAGTCCGTCAAAATCGTCGTACATCATCGTAACGCATGCCCAAAGTTTAGCCTTCGGCCTTGAAATATCTTCACTTTTGCTCAGTGTCTCAGGTGTACCGAGGACACACAGCTCTGTTCTCTGATGTGTGAGCCCCGGTCTTTTGTCGCTTAACGAGCAATATATATATATTATATAGCATTTTTTTCTTTTTTTTTCCGTACGCCGTTGCACGACGCGACCGTTGTACACGTAATCGTTCGAGCATATGTTTCGCGACCCGATGTTTTCACGATCGTCGCGCGATATTTGGATACGTTACGTATATGCGTGTGTGTATAGAGAGATTTTCGATTCACACTAACGAAAAGAAAAGAAGAGAAAAAAAGAAAGAAAAAAAAAAACAATTTTATTGCGCACTTTGGCACGCAATAAAATGTTCGTTGAGGAGACTTTTTAAAATTCGCGACGCGACGTTAAGTAAAAATTTAATCCGACCCTATTTCGTGACGTATTTTGATGAATTTTGTTTATTAAAAAAAGAACGACTAATTAATTTAATTAATAAAAAATATGTATGTATTTATTACTTTTGTTATTATGATTTTCGCCAGGTATATAATTTCTTGGGCGATAAGACCGATATTTTTCTGCACTACACTATCGTATAAAAAATGTAAGACGGACAAATCCACGCGAGGGAAGCTACGTATCTCTCGCGAGTTCGCTATTTTTACGCGCCTTTTCGAGGTTTTACAACAGGTTTACCTAACGCACGAGAGAGCTCGCGGGGCATTCGTGGAAAAGAGAAAGAGAGAATGTTCGAGCGTGTACGAGAGCTTTAAGCTCGAGAAAAAAACAAGGATAGAGCGAAAAAGAGAGAGAGAGAGAAAAAAGAGAGATGTTTGAGAATATACGGAGGAGGAGAAAGGGGTTGGGGTGGGGAGGAATAAGAAGGATAAAGACGCGGGTATAGAGCGCGAAAGTAAAAGTTTCGTTCTCTGGCGCTACGAAACCCGTCGACTAGACGTTACCCGACTTTTGAAAACAATTCTCATGGCTCTCGGGGCGAAAAACAAGCTAAGAATACGCTTCGTTTTCCTACCCCCGCCGCGTAGAGCACTCGGTGAAAGACTTTCTTTCTTGCGGCGGGTGGCAACCACGACGAGAGGGAGAGAGAGAGAAAAAAGTGAGAAATCGCACAAATTACATTTTTGATACGGGAACGAGAATAGATTTTTCTTTTTAACCATTTACAAAAATGCTATGCATTTTTTTTTTTTTTTTTGGCACGGATTAATGTACGATTCTTGGCATTTCGGAATTTAGAGAGGGCGCTATTTTTCGACCGTGAACGCAATCGCCGACGATAAACGACCCAGATTCTCTTTTAAACTTCGAACTTTTAATCCTTTGATTGTCATTTGGAAATGTTCCGGGCATTTTTTGTTTGTTTTTTCGTACTGATTTTATACGCGTAGATTTTTGAATGAAAAATGATAATTGTAATGAAACAATTTATTTTGAAAACGATGATAATAGAAATTAATGATGAGAAATTATTGAACGGTTTGAAAATTGGTTTATCTGTAACACGTGACGATGGAAAATCCATCGAACAAAGAGAACGAGAGATCGACAGTGACGAAATCCGCGAGCTCGCGCGATCTAGTTTTTCTCGTTCTTCTCTTTTTGTATTGCTCTGCTTCTCTCTCTCTCTCTCTCTCTCTCTTACTGCCGCATGATCGTTTACGGGTTATTATTTTTTGCGTAACCGGCATTACGAGCGCAAAGGACGATAAACGATGCTGTCCCGCGATCGCTATTATGAGGGAACGACCGAGAGGGCGGCGAATATCGCGAATAGAGAATAAAGTGAAATATGGACAAAAAAAAGAGAGAGAGAGAAAGAAAAAAGAAGAAGATGAAAAAAAATCACGACGGAGGCATTTATTTCTGTCAGATAACGAGTCGAGTGTATCGCGGCGTGGCGTGCTCTATTTTTGCAGAGAGGTTGCCGAGGTTTCGGAGGATGCGAAATGATCGAACAGAGAGAGAGAGAGAGAGAGAGAGAGAGAGAGAGAGAGAGAGAGAGAGAGAAAGAAAGACAGAGAGCTTAGATAAATTTCCTCATCGAACGAGAAAAAAAAGAGAGAGAGAGAGAGAGAGAGAGAGGAAAAGAATGAAACACGAGACCGAGTGCATCGATCGGCGATTAACGAGCGCGAACTAAAAAAAAAAGGAGGGAAAAAAACGAGGACGAAATAAAAATGTACATTCGCGGACTTCGTTCGAACAATGAGAGACGTAAAAAATACGTTCGACCCATCGTTGGACGAAGAATTTAACAAAAATGGTCGATACATAGTCGTAAACTTTTCGACTGCAGTGCGAAGTTCGCCAGGGATCGAGAGGCCGAGAACGTCGACCCGCGCAATTTTTTTTCTCTCTCCTTATTTTTTATTTATTTTTTTTTTTAAATACAAATCGTGATTCGTTTCAATTTTGAAACTTTGCCAAAAAGTGATGATACGACCCAGCCTGGCACGAACGTATCTTCGACGCTGTTCTCGCGAGAGAAATGCTCACCGTTATCGAAATTAAATTGTGTTTTAAATTGAATTTTTTTTCTTCTTTAAACTATTATCTATATATAATTCTGTTATCTATATATATAATTTTTTAATATTTAACGCGCATAGTCTCGAACGAGCGAGTCGAATAAACGAACGAAAATATGTCGTAGTCGTTACTGTCGCCGTTTTGAAGAGAGAAATAGACGAAGAAAAACATATATATTGATATATGTCTGTATAGAGGAAGAGACAGACAAAGAGAGAGAGACAGAGAGAGAGAGAGAGAGAGAGAGAGAGAGAGATCATTCGTAACCGCATGAAGAGGCGAACTCGCGGAGTTTAATGTGTCTAATAATTCACTGTGCGATGCACGAAAACGTGAGTGGCGTACCAAGGTCGCTGTATTTTTAGTTTAGGCCAATGTTTAGTTGGCCAACGCAGCGATGAGTTGTCTCTTTCTCTCTCTCTCTCTCTCTCTTTCTCCCTCCCTCCCTCCCTCTCTTCGCCAGGGAGATAGAGAGACCTTGAATTTCGCGGATAACATCTGCTGGCTTATCATGCCCCCCCTCCCCCTACTACTCCTCAACCGTGCGCTCTTTGTCACTGCGGTTGCCCCCTCCCCTCAACCCCTCATCACTCGCACCAGCCGAAAAAACCGCCGCCCCGGACCGCCGATAACTTTTTTTTTCTTTTTTCCATTGCCGTTACTAACCTAGCGTAAGCCAGGCGTTCAAATATTAATCGACGCGCGGGACGCTCTACCGCACCTGAATTTACTCAATGTCTCGATCGTCCATGAATTTTGCATGTCGCGGGTTTTTTCCTTTTCCCATTTTTTTTTTCTTTTTTTTTTTTTTTGAAGAAATTTTCGCAAGGTTGGTCAAGGTTGTTTCTCTATCTCACGGGAAGATCGTCATCGAACGCGTTTGGATGAATGTAATTGGGGGGTTTTTTTCCGGTTTTTTATTTTGTTTTTTTCCCCTCGACGAGAAATTGTTTCCGACAAGGTTTCGCAGAGCTTTCGAACCCTGACCGCAGAACCGGAGGGTGAGTGATTGACCAGACGGATTTCGTCGTTCGTTCGCGAAATTTTGTCATTTCTGCGGTCACTTCCGGTTAATCGAGAAAAACCGATTAACGGCGCCGCGAAACTCGTTCGCGTTATTGTTGGTTTGTGGAATAAACGTATCAGTCGGCACCCTTTAAATATTTATTTATCATAAATCGATGAAATTTGTTTCGTTTCTTTTTTTTTTTTTGTAAATTTGAATATTTGAAAAAAATTTATCGGAGCTTTCGATGGAGTTTGACGCGGAAATAATTACGTTTACCGGATGATCGTTTAAACGCATGAATATCCGTAGCACATATTTTATTATGCTAAATCGACGAGGTTGGGCCAACGTATGTATTTTATTGGCCTTGAGATGTATTAAATCACCCTCCACTCTTCTTCTCTCCCACTCACTCTCTCTCTCTCTCTCTCTCTTTCTCTCACGCACACTTTTTTCGGCCGTCTTTCGGATGTGGACCGTTTGTCTCTCTCGTCACGAGACACTGCGTTATGCAAACAGACGGTGCACGATTTCACCCCGTGACGAGAGAGATGGTTTTAAAAAAACGAAAGTGCCAATGACAGAGAGCCAACAGAGAGAGAGGGAGGGGGGGGTCGAAACAGCCTTATCTTTTATCGAACTAGCTATGCGTGACGCCAGTGACACGTACGCACAAGGAAAAAGGCACTTGGTTTGGGAAACAATTTTTTTTCGCGAATTGAAATTGCAGCTGGCTATAATTACGATCGTAATTAGAAATGATTGAAATTATTATTTTTCGACGGACATGATTCAAAATGATTGTCTTAAAAACAAAAAATACAATAATTAATTATCCGAAAAAAAGTTTCAACGGTTTTTTTTCGAAATAATTAATTATTATTTTACCATGAAATCATTTTTAATTACTTTTTTATTCGAATTAACGAATTAGACGTGTGATAATTTTGCGGATTAAAAGAAAATGTTTGAATGATAAAAAAATATATCTTAGTGAGAAAAATATAGTAATAGCAATTTAATTTTAAAAAATCCTATCGCATCCTCATTGATTTAAATTTCTTTTGTATTATAATCTACGTAAAGCTAGATTTTTTTCGTTGTTTTCTATAACAGAACAGCCATAAATTCCTAACTCACACCGCATGTAGTTTCGTTTTTTTTTGTTTACATCTGTTGTGCACAGGGACAATCGAATGCTTCGTCAAATTAGACGATATATATATATATATAACGGGACGACGACAACACTGATACAAAACTTACAATTCGGACAGTACGAGCACGGCACGATAAATATTACTGTATCGATGGTCAACGATCGATGACATATATTTTTAAATGTCAATTAATATTCTGTTTTACTTTTTGCTCTGTTGTACGAAACAAAAAATGTAAAGCACCGATTTATTCATTGTTTCTCGATGACCATCGACGATAAAAAAATTTATTTTTATTTCGAATGCCGTTGTGACCTCAATGCTTTTTTCCCCAATTTATAAACGGGGCCTTTCCTTTTTCGAGACTTTCGCAATTATGCTTCGAGTTTGCGGTCCAATAGAAATTGTACAGTAATGCCAAACTCACGATTCTCTCTTTCACGTTCTTTTGCCAATTGGGTGAATGATAATACGAACTTGGTGATTCAATGCCGATTGGTGCACTATCGTCGCCGAAACTGATCATTTCTTCGCGTTTCAAATTTTAGTTTATTACAATTTTGACAAATTGCATGATTTTATTATTTTGCCTGTCATCGATTTGATGAACCTTAGTGAAGCTCGTCAAGAGAATCGAGTATACTTTTTTTTTCACTGAATCGATATTTTACTTTTATCGCTTTTGTGTCTTTCCGGTGGCAATTAAAATTGACGAGTAATCGAGCCGACAAAATATTCGGCATATCACCACCAAGATCCGTTATGAACATATATATATATATGTATATATATATATATATATATCCGCGACGGTAATGAATTTAATGAAATGCAAAATGTAAGCGACTCGTGATGAATTCGTAAAATAGAAAAAATGATGATTTTCGATTTTTTTTCTTTGTTCGAATGATTTGGAAACGCATGCCAATTAGAAGAAATTTAATCTTCCAAGCAGACAGTAGTGCTCTTTCACCGCAACCAATTAAAAATAAATAAAATAAAAAAATTTGTTTGTTTTTTAATTCTCGTAATTTGGTGATTTCTTTTTGTTTTTGTTAGTTTGATATAACTGCACAAGTCGTGAGTGACTCCTTTTTTATAGAACCGTAACCGTTACATCGAGAGTCATGTGGGCTCTTGGCGATGTATTGGCAAGTCGATTTTTGAAAATGGAAAAAATAAATAAAGTAAAATAGAGTAGCGAGAAGTTGTTCGTGAAAAATAAAATAAAATAATATCAAAAGAATTCCATGCGAACTGGTCCTTCGTATTTCGAACGTTATTTGTAATTATTTAGACGAGGAGGAGTCATGAAATACTTGTGATATTTGTTCCAATTTCTTTTTTCATCGCAACGTAAGGATTGAAAAAGATTTTTTCTTACCTTGCGAAGTTCCTGCGAGATCGGGCGTCTGTAAACCGTGGCCTAACCCTGGAAATTTCACTAGAGTTACATGTAGCAATCGTAGTTCGTAGCCGAATGAACAACGACAAAACAACGGCCCATACGCAATTTCGCAATTGTGTTTGCAAAACGTTTAAGACGTGGAGGGAAAAAAAACGAACAAAAAGATGAATTCACGAAAAATGAATTTTATCAGTGCAAATACGTGTCATTTAGATTATACGGAATGTAAACGATTTCAAATAATTTCGGATTCTTTTTCGATAAAAATTGGAAATCGAATAAAGAATATAAATTTTAAATGTAATTTAAAAATATAAATAACCCGGGAAATACGTTCGATCATATTGAAACAACATTCTCCATATCACTCACAATTTTCTGTTCGTGCATTATCAAATATAAAATCCACGATGCAGTTAAAATAACATACAAACAAAAATTGGAACAAAACAAATGGAACGTTTCACCGAACCATTTTTATTAAATTCATCCGACAGTTCATGCACCGTAGAAACATAAAATACCCCAATTTAATGAAAATTACATCCGAACGACACGAAAAAGCTGAAAGCTGAATATCATTGAAAAAATTTTAACGCCGAGTAAAATACCATAACGAAAAATTGGAATTAAATCTTGCGCAAATAAAAAAAAAAAAACAGAACTGTATAAATCAAATTACACACAGGGATTTGCAATTCGAAAGACGAATATACTTTGACAAAAAGGATGAATCTCGTGCAAATCGAGCAAAAAAAATTGGTCTGCGCGTACAGGCCCGTTGCAAAAAACTGAAACTGTAATTTCTCACCTGATAGCGGTGTGTGATCGGTGGTGAGTGCTGCCATGCTGAAATTAAAGCTTCCCGGTGTCGATGTAAATAATTTGCTTTCGGGCAAAAAATTTGGTGTCGAGGGATGTTCGGTCTCGTGATCGTGTTCGTTACTGCTCGCCGATGCTGGCGGTCGATCCGAAGCCGCTGCGCCGGAATCCGACGAGTCCTCGTTATTGGCAACCACGCCACCATTCCCACCGGTAAGTTCCAATGGTTCGCACTTGATATTTTCGTCGGTTATGTGACTGTTAGTGTCGTGAAGGCCATTGCCCTCGACCTTGGTAGAGAGATGATTCTTGACCATGGAAAAATCGGTGGGCGTCGCATCGTTGTTGTTTAAGGGTGGCGAATGAGCCCGTAGTCTTTTGGGCGTGTCGTCGTGACAATCGGGCGAACGCATCTCGTTTCTTCGTATCTGTCCGCGTCTCAAAAATTGTTGGACCGTTGCTGGTGTCGGTGTCGCCGGTGTCGGTGGCGAACCACCCCTCGGGAAGCCCTCGTCAGTCAGCTTATCATGCGTTGGTAAATTGTTAGTACGGGCTGCCAATGCACGTACGTGCGATAGCTGAACACACACAAATAACGAAAAATACTCTCAAGACGGATTTCGCATCTTTCTTTTTTCGCGGATACCGAGAAAACGAATCAAAATTACGGAACGGACGAGTGGAATTTTATTTTCGGACACGAATGAGGTCTGTGAGTGAGTCAAAAGTACCTGAATCAAAGATAAACTGAGCCAAAAGTTACTAGATCGACGATAGTATATTCACCATCGACGGCGAGTTTACTTTCAAATAGGGGCAAAATCGGTTGACAAAATAATTTAAAAACAGTATTTTATTATTTCAAAGGGTTTGTTATATATGTTAAGGACTTTTTTCTTGTTTAACTGACAGTAATTAAAGCAAAATTTCAGAAATCATTTTAAAATTATTTATTTTCATCGTAAAGTTTTCGCACGTCACGAAAATCATGGTAATTTCTTTGTTAAATCGTAATTAATAGGCGAAATCATGAAAAATCGGTGAAATTTCGCGTTTTTTGTACGATTCAATTAACGATTTTACGACTTTTTACTAATAAATCGTTATATATGAGAAAAATAACTGAGGTTCCCAATTCTTTGGGCTAATCAGGACATAGAGGGGATGGTTTGGGTTATTGGATCTAGTAACTTTTCGCTCAGTGGGATTTTAGTACTCTCGGCTTACTCACTTCCCTATCGAAAAATTTAATCCCAAGAGAAATCGATTTAGGCCTCGCTATTGACAAGAATTCCAAAAATCATTTTTATCGAACGAAATATATTAAAAATAGTGCAAACATGTTAAATTTCTTGCTTCCGAGTGCTTAATAGTGGAACGAAATCAATTCGAGGCACTGAAGAGATTGGAAAAGTGATTACAAAAATTAACCGAACAATCTCTCGAGTCGATTATTCACCTGAATTCGATGAAGAAAAATAAATCCTTTTATCATGGATGAACAAAAATTCTGTCGAGTCTAATCGATTATTATCTCGGGATGAAACAAAAAGAAAGACGGAGAAACGCATACTATCGTATGATCGCTGTAACGTAGCCTAACCCGATAGAACCTACAAAGTACTTTCTCCATTAGACCGACGACGATAAGATTGCCTCGGAAAGACAAAATTCGAGACACGATAAAAAAAAACCGAATCGACGATTAAATACAATGTTTGTTATCGCCTCTGCTTGACCTATGACAATCTCCAACAGGGACTCGAGATTGGGCACCGCGTCGAGATAATAGCCGCGAGAAAGAAGGGGACGGTGCGGTCAAAGGGACGAAGCAATTTGGTAAAATCCGGCATGATGCAGATAACAAAGTGTTCGAGCTTAAATCGTCGATTCGCGAACTCGCGAATTCCTATCGAGCGGAGAGGGGCTTTCGCACCGAAAATTTCTTTGTAACCGACCGAGCGCGCGAGAATAACAAATTATTTCCGTAATTCTTCTTTTAACACGAAGAAATAAAAAGAAGAAAAAAAAACAAACAATTTGTAACTTTCAAGCGATCGTAAAAACAACTGAGAAATTTTGTTTACGAGACTCACCTCATCCCGTTCGGTCTGATCAGCCTGTTGCGTGAGACCCGAGACCCTCAGGACCTCGGCAGTTTTGAGAAAACTGCTCAAGGATCTCTGATGTACGTTCACCTCGCCATGATAGATGAACTCAACGAGGGCATGCAAATCACTGAATGCCACATCCTGAAGTACTATCACCGGATGTTTACATGGTGTGCTCTGTAACAAAAGTGAATTGGTGTTTTTTTTTTGCATCCAGGAAAAAGAAATCAGTTTTTGGACATTTTTGCGATAAAAAAAAACAATAAATATCAATGGTACGTATTCTTTTGATATTGTATATTTATAGAGAAATAAATTAATTAAAAAAAGGATAATTACCTTAAGCAGTTCCCGAAAGTACGGACTGCAGGCGGAGAGTACGACGCGATGCGCCTTGAGACTCTTGCCATCGCACGCGAGTGTGACATCGACGAAGTCTTCGTCATCACGAAGATTCTCAAACGCGGACGTTATGCTGCTCTGGTAGTTGTTCCATCGCAGACAAAAATGTTGCGTATCTACCATCGTTATATCTATTCACCTGCAATAACAAATAACACAGAATTTAACGATCGATCGATTATTATTCCCGCAATTTATTTGCTATCTTTCTTTTTTTCTCTCGTTCTCTTCATGTTCTCCAAATATTCCAGACTTTGTGTATCGAACGCTCTTACTTTCTTTACCCTAATGTAATTTCTCTAGGTGGATGACTAACTCGACGATAAGACGACGAGCAACTGATAAGAATCAGATAAAATTTGTTTTGTGAGAGTTAGTCATTTAATTTACAATTAACATTCGTCTTTTTTTTTATTCAAACTGCGCTATTTTCCTGCATTTTTCGTTGTTATTATTATTGCAAATTAAACACACGCTCGAACAAATTTCTGTTCGTAAATTGTTAAAATATATTTATGGAGTTGAAAACAAATATCTATATGTAAGAAGGCAATTACGACCGCGAATTTTTCTAAGCAAAACGAAACATTGGCCGCGAGTCAAAAGCTCGCGGAGTATAAAAATAATGTTTCGCGCTTCCCTCGCGGAGTGCGAAAGAAAAAAAAACGAAATAGCAATAGAAAATGCGCGAAATCGTTTTTTTTATCCTTGTCCCTCTCTCTCTCTCTCTCTCTCTCTCTCTCTCTCTCTCTCTCTCTCTCTCTCTCTGCATTCCTACAGTGCGTGAAAAAAAATCAGGTCGTCACTCTGGAGCCAAGCCAGAGGATACGATTAAATAATGGTCTGTTACTCCGTAGAAGTGCAAGCATTAAATGTACGCTGATAAAAATGCTATCTTGGTGAAACGATAAAAAAAAAATTCTGAAAATAAAGTTACAGACCAGAGAGCTCTCCGCAATTCAAGGCACTCTCCCTCCCTCTCCTCCTCACTTACTCACTCTCTCTCGCTCTCGCCCACAATCGAGGACTCGGTATATACTTAAATACGGCATTGATAAAAAAAAATTGTTATCAGACGACTGAGCGCACGCACACAGAACTTTGCAAACCCGCTAATATAAATCATTTCTTTTTTTCTCGTCTTTACGTTTTTTTTCTCTTTCCAAAAAAAAAAATATCCTCGCTCATCGGAGCTGTCAAGGATCTATTGCAGCAAGCCCATGGACTTTATTCGACGATGATAATAATAACATCGCTCGAGGTATTAAAAAATCGTGCATAAACAGAGAGACAGAGAGACAGAGAGAAAGAGAGAAAGAGAGAAAGAGAGAGAGAGAGTACGAACACTTGCGCTCGTATATCTATAAATCTCGATAAGATATTTCGAGCTATCGGGGTAGGAGGGGGAGGGATAAGAACGTTCCTCGACGACGACGTGAAACAAAAACTTTTGCAAGCGCCTAAATGAAACGTTTAAATTTTTCTGCACGGAGAGAAAAAAATTCGACGAAAACAAAATTAATATAATTAAAAATAAAAAAAAAAAAGAAAAAAAAACGGTACGAAAAAATATGATTAAGGAACAATCGAATACGATACCTTGTGTACTTTGACATTGGCTTCTAAATTAACTACGAAGGCACTTTTCAACTGCACTCCGAAACTTCTCGTATACCGCGCGCGCGCGCGCCGAATTATTGCGTGCGTTGTCGTCAAACTGCGGCGAGGGAAAGATGAAAGTTTTCCTCATTCCCTCGTGCGTGTCCGAGTTCGATGAATTTTATTTGGTTTTCTCTTTCTCTCTCTCTCTCTCTCTTTCTCTCGACCGGCGATATTGCACTCGAGGCTCTAATAACGTTGACGAACGTTCTCTCGCAAAGTTCTCTTTATCTATTTCACAGTAGCGCGTCACCACGAGCGCGAAATAAAACGAAAGAAAAGAAATGAAAAGAAAAGAAAAGGAAAAAAAAAACGTCGAAAAAATAATAAAATACGCTCGCTGTTCGATTCTCCTCGCAGAACACGATGATGATCAACCCCTTGTGCTATTCACGAATTCCTTTGTGACCTTGGGACGCACGCACATACACGCTGGCGCGCTTTTTTTGCTAACCGGCGAACGAATCCAGAAAATTGTCCACGAATTTTCCTTTTTCCGAAAGAAAAAAATTAAACGAAAAAGAAAAACGTTAAAACGAAAAATAATAGAATGACGATGGATTAAACTCGCGTGGACAAATAAAAAAAGTCGCCACCAAGAAACTTCGCTCGTCGCGAAAACTTTCACCCGTGACACTCGGGGCTTCGATTATTTTCAAAGATCTTGACAATATTTCGCAAATATCTCGCGGAGCACTCGATCATATCGCGGATACGATGTTCGAATTGATACAACAGTCAGCTCTTTCGCCCGATGGAAAAAAACGAAAACTACCCCTTCCTCGTAGGGGATGATCGTGGCACTCGGTGGTACGTAACCAACAAACAAACAAAAAGAATGAAAAACGTTACACCGGCGTTTTGTTCATATTTGTTATTTCGTTCGTACGCGCGTCGAATTATTTATATATCACGTTCGTGTTCTCTCGCTCGCGTTGTACGATTTTTCGTAAACAAAAAAAAAAAGAAAAAACGTTTAACGAAAACAAAAAAATGTAAAATGAAATAAAAATTGTCTCGTCTCGGATCACAGTAACGAAGTAAAAACGGCGGCTCTCGTCGCGATCGTAGCGCGTGTGTTCGTTGCGATATCGTCGAGTGTATACGCGCGACCTGCCATGCCTCAGCCGTCACGCCGGAGGAACTAACCCCTAAAACGTCACGAGAGAGGCCGAAACCGGGGCGAAAGGGGGGCCGCGGCGCCGAGCGTAAGGGAGGGGAGAATGGCAGCCCGGCACTGGAGCGAGAGAGACCGAGAGAGTGGGGTATCCTGCGAAACCGCACGAAAATTCACGAAATCGCGCGACGAAAAGAACGAGAGAAAGAGAAAGAAAGCAAGAGAGAGAGAGAGAGAGAGAAGGAGGGAGAGAGAGAGAGAGAGAGAGCGAACGAGCGAGAAAGGGAGACTTGATACCAAGGGGCGAGAAACGCGCGGAGGGAGAAAGGGGTATCGGAGTGAGGGAGCAGAAAAAAAGAGAAGAAAGATAAAGGGAGAGAGCGAGAGAGAGAGAGAGAGAGGGAGAAAGTGACAGGGGCGTCGCGCGACGCCGAGAAGAAAAAGAGGAGAGGTCGAAAGAAGAGCGATAGGGCGAAAGTCTCGGAGTGCGACGAGGAAAGAAAGCGGATCGGAGCACTAGAAAGAGTGAAGTGAAAGAGGGGAAAAGTAAGAGAGAGAGAGAGAGAGAGAAAAAAATCGAGGGAGAGGGATAAAGGAGAGAAAGAGAGTAAAAAAAAGAACGAAGCGAGAGATAAAAAAAAATAGAGAGCGAAGAAAAAGAGATAGAGCTTGTCTGAGTGTGTGTGCGGGCCCAAACAGCCTGATTCGTGTAAGTGTGAGAGACGGAGAGAGTTTCGCATATGTACGAGCGGATAATGTGCCACGCGGTCGGTGTAACATCGTCTGTTACTACTTTAACTCAACGAGAGTCTCGGGACACGCAGCGGCTACGGAGCGCCCCTCAACCAAGGCTACTGTGTCTTGGTCTGAGCTGCGCGACTCTTTCGTATATACATACATATATATGTGTATATATATATATATATATATATATATATATATATATATATAAATACATATATAGTATGCGTAGAGTCGCGCGAGTGCAAAGAGAGTAAGGCGGTGGTGACGCACGTCGTGGCTCGCGCCCGCGCCTCGCGAGCCTTTATCCAAGAGAAAGAGAGAGAGAGAGAGAGACACCACATCGGGAAGAAGGAAAGGAGTAAGCAGAGAGCCTAGAGCGTCCAGGATAAACGGAACGTGTGTGGTTTGTGGTGCGCGCGCTCTGTTTCCCTCTCGCCGGCGTTTCCCGATTTACCTTTATGCCGGCACCTGCCGGATTCTGAGCTCACGTGTACCACGAGCCACTTGCTGTATATATATATATTTATCGTCGCAGTGTGTGTATGTATATATATACGTATAGAAAAGATTTGATCGACGGTAAGCGAATTAACAAAATTATTCACAATAAATTTTTTAAAGATAATTACGAATAATTAACATTGGAAAAAAAATATTATCAGTCGCAAAAGAGAATTACAATTTATTGTTATTATTATTATATTGTTTTCGAAAAAATGTCACTTTACGAAATAACGAGGCAAACAAAAATAATCTCAACCGGTAAATAATTATGAATCGAATGATTTAATTTCATCGAGAATTATCGGAAAATAAAAATTAATGTAATCGACGATATTTCGATAACGAACTAGCGTTCATTTTTCAACGATCGTCCAATTCCCCGATTGAAAAAAAAAAAACAAAAAACAATTTTCCTTCCAACCTCCATCGAACAAACTCCCTATATCTCGCTGCGGTTTCCAAACCGTTGTAAAAATATTTTTGGCAACGAAGGCAGTCTTCGAGTTGCCAAAAAATGGATTAGAACTGATATAGATAACTTCGTGCATCTATGCACGGTGAACGTATATAGTCGGTCTACAGTCCGTACCCTAGTGGAGGGGAAAAAAGGAAGAGCGAGAAAGAGAGAGAGAGAGAAAGCATCATCCGGGGGGGGGGGGGGGGGGGGGGAGGTGATTTCGCGAATTCGAGAACGTTCTAGTAAAGTAGAGTTGCGCGAAGTATATATCGAATATAGAGTATACGACAGGGGTTGAAACTCCGTTCGAACGCGAGGGGGAGGTGGGTCGAGACGAGAACGAAAACGAGTCGAAGCGACGGGCGATGATATAACGCCCGAAAGATCTTTCCCGTATGGAAGAGTAGGTACTCCGTCGACCGAATGAATTTAAAAAAGAAATGAAAAATGAAAAATTGAATGGAAAAAAAAATCAACCCTCCTCCACCCATCCTCCATTTTTTCATCCGTCTCTCGCGCGCGTCTTCGTCCTGTCTATGCGAGAGAGGAATCCGAGTGATCGGTCGGATTTTTTTCTTTTTCTCACTGACCCCGATAAAATCGTTTCGCGGCGAGAAATATATCGGGCAGAAAACGTATACAGACAGAGAGAGAGAAAGATTCTAACGGGAGCAGCTTATGACGAGCTTCTTCGTAAGGGTATATATATATATATATATATATATATATATATTTGTGTATATGTTATAAGTCCAAGGCGCGGATCGGTCGTTCTTACTTCTCTCATCCCGGTACTCTGTACGCGGAGAAAGGCAGAAAGAAAGAGAGAGAGAGAGAGAGAGAGCTGGGTAGCTGCGCGAGAAAAAAAATATAATCTCGTGCGTGGGGCTCGGTGATACGGTGAGATGTTCAGTCCCGTGACGAATATAGAGCGCGAGAGAGATGACGAGAGAAAATGTAGAGACGAAGTGTGGAAGAGCAGAAAGTGTGTGTGTATGTGTGTGTGTGTGCGCGAGAGAGGGAGAGCCGGCGATGTAGGCGCACGCACCCAACTCTTAAAGCATCGTTATATACATATACATGTTCTTTATCGTCGCATGAGACATCTGTCGTAATAAGCGAGGACTAAAAAAAATAGTGCGTACGCAGAAAAGAAGTGGGGAGGTTTGCGAAAAAAGAAAAAAAGAACAAAAAAAAGAGACGAAAGAAAGATGATGGAGAGAATGGTAGAGAGGAAGGGAGAGAGAGAGAGAGAGAGAGAGAGAAAGTAGATAGAGATTTCGTGGTGGGGATGTAGAGACGGCTGTGCGGGGCTGTACAAGCCGGAGAATCCGCGATCCCCCTCTCCCCTTCTTATATACCCGCGAGACTTTATTCTTTATCCCCCCGTTGCGCGTCCGAGCCCGGATGAAAATGCGCGAGGTTGTAACGACTTTTAATTATGTAAAAAAAAAAGGAAAAAAAAAAAGAAAAACGGTAAAAGAAAATTTCTTTCGAAGGTCGCTTTAAGGTCAGTCGATCGATTTTCAAGTTCTTTCTACGGGAGTTTCTTTCTTCTTTGACCTCCGGAAATATGAATAATGTTAATTTTTGTTTCACGATGTTATGAAGTAACGAAAAATAAAAAATAAAAATAATCAAGGCGTAGTAATTAAAGTCTCGTAGAAATCGCAAGATCAAATCGAACCTAAAGAGTCGAGTAGGTTGATCGGACGTTGATAATAAGAAAACAAATATGAAAAAAAAAAAAAAATTCAAAACCCACCCCCGACACTCGACCCCGCGCAGAGGGTTGATACGATAGCCTCTCTCCTCTCGCGCATGGGATAAATTCTGCTTCTGCCACGTATCGTCCCAACGCACTACAACAAAACGCAACTGAGAGAAAACTCTGTTAGCCTATCCACCCTTTTTCTCTTTGCTCGTTTTTCCCACCCCTACGCAAACTCACTCTCACTCTCACTCTCTCTCTCTC
Organism: Netelia virgata; assembly: GCA_951802705.1. Taxonomy (NCBI): domain Eukaryota; kingdom Metazoa; phylum Arthropoda; class Insecta; order Hymenoptera; family Ichneumonidae; genus Netelia; species Netelia virgata. The sequence continues at coordinate 5,191,983 of OX637868.1, forward strand.
TCTCTCTCTGTACCTATCATACATCGCCCTCGTCGGCGTCGACGTCCTCCGTTTTCTACCAACCTGCTCTCTCTCTCTCTCATCCACTTCCTTTTTCAACGTCCCGCCATACACCTCGTTCTCCTCTCGTTGTCCTCATCCACCTATCTCGTACCATGACCACTATTACTATACTAATATAACTATATATATATATATATATATATTACCCTTCGACGTGCCACCCCATCGCTTCCACTGTCCGTAGACCTTTTCCTCCCTTCGCTCCTCCTCCTCCTCCTCCTCCTCCTCCTCCTTCTTGTCCACCCCCACCGGCCCAACCCGTCCTCTGCCATCGTCGTGACCCCACTCGATTCGCCCCTCAAAAAATCATTACGCCGTTCCGCGGGCTGCGCATGAACGCGGTTTTAATTCGCTACTAGAAAAGTAAAATACAAGCGGGGTGCGCGCGAGAGCCCGGCACAGAGAAAGTTCAACATTGTTATATACACATATATATATGTATACATATATATATACGTGTGTATATACAGTTAGATGGGCAAAGGGCGCGAGGGGGTTACGAATCCTCGTGCGAAGGGTGGGTGGTGGGGGATGGTAGGGGGCTTAAGTTACCCTTAGCTAAAGGGGGTTGGGAGAAATATCTCGCGAGCGACTGCGTGCTCTCTCGCGGCGCTGTTCTTTGCTGCTTGGGTGGGGAGAGCGGATGGCGAGCTGTGCGAATGGTTCCATATATATAAATATATATACATATTTGTATATATATATATGTGTGTGTATGTGTGTGTATATGTATTGGAGACTCCACGTTGCCGGCAGAGCGAACGAGGAACGAGAGACTTCTCAGACGCCAGGATATACATCCTTCTTCCTTTTTTGCCTACAGTATCGCATATACTCGCACGATGGAAGCGAGATGCCTGTATGGAATGAGCTATATATCTCATTGCCCCTACTTTCTACAGGGGTGGGTTATTCTCTCTCGCTTTCTCTCTCTCTCTTTCTCTCTCCATTGTAATATTTATTGATTGGATTCCATGCCGGAGCCAGAACGCCCAGAACCAGAGTGTACTCCCTTTTGTACTTCTTTCTCGCCCTCTCGCTCACTCACTCTCTCCTGGCAACGCGATTTTTTTAAGTCCCGGGGAGAATCCTGGTTTTTTTTTGTTTTTTTGTTTTATAAGAACAAGAGTTCTGGGGAAGGGGGCTTAGTTGAAGGGAGAATGAGAAAGTTGACATATCTCCGATGGCTCGAACTACCGGTGAGGCAAAAGTGTCGATACTCGTTGAAAATTAAATTGTACACGATTTTGTTTCGATAAAATTATTTTCACCGATTGTTATTATTATTATTATTATTATTATTACTATTATTTATCGATGCAAAATTAATTTATTTTCGTTAAACGATTAATTGTTTTTTTTTGTTATTCATGGTTCGATTAATCGTAAGAATGGGGGAGGGGGGACCGATTGGCGAAATCCGGGAAGATAACGGGTAAAGAAATACAGAAATACGCGTGCGGTGTGTGCGGAGGCCCGACAAATTGATCGAGAGAGAGACCCACACGGCGTTTTATACCGTAGGGCGAACGAATGAACGGAGACGATAAAGAGGGAGACACTGAAACTGAGAGAGAGAGAGAGACACTGAGACTGAAAGAGATAGAGAGAGAGAGAGATAGAGATAGAGAAAGAGAGACAGAGAAAGAGAGAGCGAGAGAGAGCGAGAGAGAGAGAGAGAGAGAGAGAGAGAGTAACGGTTGGCATGTGGTGTGTAAGGGTCACGTCAGGCCTTGACCGCGATGCCTGTCCTCGGTCACTGCCGTGCGTATAATCTCCGGCGCGGTGAGACGAAACTCTCTCGTCACCCCGTCACTATATGTATATATATATATATATATATATATATGTATAGATATATAGTGACGGGGATATATATATATATATATATATATATATATGTATTCACAAGACGCACGTCTCGTCAATTCCTCGTCTGGTCAAGCCATAAATACAAATATTCTTACGACTTCCGAGGAATTAATTAAACAATTATTTATCGTCATAATTAAAGAATATAAAAGACACTTTGACTTTCTTTGCCTTTCGCGATACGAAAGAATAGTCCGATGAACAAAATAATCTAACAAAATGACGTTCGGTCACGAGTAAGATGGATTTAAAAATTGTTTTATAGAAGTGCTTGTGCACGCAAATGATTCTCGTGTTTCGTCGTCGAAGCCTGCACAGAGTCCATACCGCGGACAATATATATACGGTGAGCGAGAACGAATGTGCAATTGGGATGTTTTCTATGCCTCGCGCGACATCCGGTGACTCATAGGCGGCATATATAGGTAAATGGCCGTTTGCCGCTCTCTCTTTCTCTTTCTCTTTTTCTCTCTCTCTCTCTCTCTCTCTCTCTCTCTCTCGCTCTGTTGTGGCTGGTGCAATTCGCGACAAGTGTCCTTGAAGCCGTTGTACGAAACGAAACGTGGCGCGCTAGCGATCCTCTTTTTTTCTCTTTCTTTTTTTTTTCTTCGTTTTTTTTTTGTTTTCTTCGGCTACGACTTCTCTCTTGTACGCGAAACATCGTCAAAGAGACAGGACAATGTAACGAAAGGTGAGAACTTGTTGATTCATAATTTATTCGCCAGGTGGAGCGGTGCACCGTCAAATATAAAAGCATTCGTGATCGAATAGACGGAACGCGAAATTTTTCTTTTTCAGATTATTACATCAGCTTGTTTCGTATCTCTCACGAGGCCATTGTTCGATAACTTCCGGTATATCCAGTCAACGAAATTTCGCGCTTTTTCCTCACGAACAAAATTAAAGATATTTTGGAGAAAATAAAAAAATTCTTTCGATACGAATAACAATGTTTTTTTTTTCTTTGTTTTTTTTTCATTATTTCGAATTTAGTTAATTTTTGTTTCCGTCGAACGAAATATTACTTGAAGAGTATCAAAGAAGTAAAAAGGTAAATATGGTCTTCAAAAAATGTCGGCAACCTATATGTAATAAAATAAGAGAGATTGCGAGAGAAAATTGTGCAATGGAGAAGTTCCGCTATCCGTCTGGTACATGAATATGCATATATATATATATATATACGAGGAAAGGGGGAGTGTATGAGAGAGAAAGAGAGAGAGGGAGAGAGATAGAGAGATAGTCTGCTATGCCTGACGGCTGTGGTAGCAGTCGGCAGCTTAATGTAGAGCGGCGTCGGGCATCGTTCCCCAAGAGTTCAAGGCTAACCACCGGGAATATATATAATATATATATATATATATACATATATGTATACACACACACATAGACAGATGAATACAGATATACGAACAGCGGCGGTTTCGCCGTGGAGCTTTTCTCCTATATGGTACGTGTTACCCGAGGAGGAGGATGGCAAACATAGCGCTTTTACGTGAGCGTAGCGCGGAAAACGCCAGAGACGAGCCCGTTCACCCAAAGAGAGAGAAGGAGAGAGAGAGTGAGAGAGAGAGAGAGAGAGGGAGGGAGAGAGAGAGAGAGGAAAAAAAGAAATCATGAATGATCTCGCGCACAACATAATTGCCAATTATTATTACGATTAAAAAGAAAAAGCGCACCAGTGTGAACAATAATTACAAAATTATCGATATTTATCAATAAGAATGTAATTTTATTGAGAATGATTTTGATCATTAATCTAGAAGTGAAATTTGGAAACAAAAAAAAATAAATAAAAATCGAACGATCGTATTACCGGCAACAACGATCGATAAAAAGAAACGAGCGTACACCCACGTCGCGAAATTCGCGACCGAACGAGAGGAAGCGAAGAGAGAAAGTAAAACAACACAGAGAGAAAAAAAAGGAGAAAAAAAAAGGAAACAACCGGACCGAGTTCGATTCAAGGGTCAAACCACGTTTGGCCCGGAGACCCGTGTCACACGACGTAACGTCACTGGTGACTCACTTTCCCCGATTTCCGCGCGATTTTTTATTTCTTAGTTTACAATCCACTTTCATCGCGAATAACGGGTTTCCCAAAAATTTCGTTCTCCGTGAAAACTCAATTTTGCTCGATTACGATCGATCAAATTATATATTCAATTTTTTCGATCGTTCCGAATTAGCGTTGAAATTTTCCTTTTTTTGTGTGTTTTTGTTTGTTTTTCAAACTTTATCGATACGAGTATGACCAAGCGTAAAATTCGTCGATACTTTTCTCGATTAAAGTCGTTTATGGGTTTATATATATTTTTTTTCGTCATCGACAATAAAATTTGAAGAAAATAAAAAATATACACGATGGTTATAAAAACAAAATATAATTTGATTCGAAGCTTATCAACGATTTTATCACCATTTTCTCTTTCATTCGTTCTTATCGTCACCTCCCTCGTTATTCCTACCTTTTCTCGTCGATTCTCGCCCCCCTGCCCCACCCCGTATGCAATAATAATGCTAAAAGCTTGCAATAAGCGAATAAAACGACCGAGAGAACCAGCCGTTCACGGCGTACATGGCTCATTACGCGCCCATGGCACACCTGCCACTCGCATACACACACACACAAACATTTTAAAAAACACACAAACACACATCGTAGATATATACTAGAAAAGTATATATAAAGTACGTGCAAACGCGAGGGGAATTTGGCGTCCCTGTATGGCCAAATGCGATTGGTGCAAGCCGCCGAAAATTTTCCCCTCCCATCTCAACAAATTCCCTCTCTGAAATTTGTCTTGCGTTGCCGTTGGGCGGTCGAGCGTGCCGTTGCCGAAAAATCGTGTGCACCAATCAAGCCCCATGAGAGAACGGCGATAAAGAATATAGATCGTGTTGCAAATGCTCGTGGCTTTCGTTGCGCTCTGACGAACCGTGGAAAGAAAAAAAAACGATAGAACGAAAGAGAGAGAGAGAGAAAGAGAGAGAACGCGTGTGGAAACCAAATGCACTCTCCGCACGCAATTTCGTGATGCCGTCGATCGTCGACCGCGAATGTGATCGGGCGATGAGGGACCAGAAAAAAAGAAAAAAAAAAAAAAACAAAGAGGAAGAGAGACGAAAAAGAGGGAGTGAGTGAAAGAGACGAAGGAGTGAAAGAGGGGTCGCAGGAAAGCAAGCAAAAGCTAACCAAGTGATTGCTGCTGCACCGATGCTTCTCCCCCTCCTCCTCCTCCTCCTCCTTCTCCCCTCACCAACCCTCTCTCCCACCCTTCTCTCGCCACTCCTCCTCTAGAATTCACAAACATTTGGCGGTCATTGACCCGCCGTCCTGGGCCAAACCGCCAACAGACCCGAACAACAAGCAACTATTCTCACTCTTTCTTTCTCGCTTCTATACATTCATACGTATACATATATTTATATATATATATAAGTATAGGGAGGCATATATATATATATATATAAGTATAGAAGGCATATATAAGCATAGGAGACATATATATATATATATATGCGTGTGTACGTTTTTCATGCCGTCGGGGTTTTCGAGCTGCGTGTCTTTATATGAAGTCGTGGGCACTAGAGACGATTGGTGCACACGGTGCAGCACACGACGATAAAAATACTCGAAAAATTTCACGTTCTCTATACATCGCGACTCTTCTTCTCACTCTCGTATAACCTCGCTCATTCCACTCGTTCTTGCTGTTACAGTGCTCTTTACTGACGCTGCTGGTACTGCTGCTGCTGCTTTTGCAAGACAGGGAGCAATTCGTCTCTCGTGCTCTCGCCCACCTGAAGGAAAAACTTTTGACGCTAAATCATCGTCGGGGCACGAGGGAACGTTAGAGAGAGAGAGAGAGAGAGAGAGAGAGAAAATAACGAAACTTTTTGTCAACCGTTGCTTCATGAAGCGATAGATCATCGAGGAACGAAGATCGTAGATCATGGGGGAGTTACGAAAGTTTTTTCGAGCGACTGGATTTTTCGCAAAATCTTCACGAAAAGTTGGCGCTCGAGACGAGAACGTAGTTTATCGTCGATAAATTTTAAGATTTTGAGATTATTCGCTCGACGATGGTTGTTTTTCTTTTCTAAAATTGTTAATTCATCTTTTTGACAATGATCAGTTAAGTGAAATTTATTTTACTTGAATTAGTTGGGTTTTTTTGTTTTTCAATGATTTTATAAAAAAAAAATTAAATCGTTTGATTTTTTTTTAATCGACGATAAGATCACGGTTTTATTGGAGAAGGCGTGCTACGAGCCCTAGTAGTATAGATCAGCGTAGAGTACGGCGCGACTCGCGCCTAGACGAGAAATGCACCGAGCGCGGTGCACGCTGCATCGCACGCGGTCGCTGCAACAACTAGTAGATTCGGTCGGTATTCGAGCAGACAATTTACCTCGCGTTACCGAGTAAACCGTGAGGTTAGCTCTCGCCACGCAGGCGTCTGACTACACCGCGAGATCGTACGCTCGGTCTGCCTAGTACTAGTACGCAACTACTTAGAGCCTCGTCGTCGCTCGTTGTTCTACGTCGAAGAGCGTTTTATAAAAATAGGAAAATAGGAAAAAGAAATTGATAAAAAAATTGCTATTTTTCGTTTTATTTCTAAATCTATAAAATGTATATCTTCTAAATCTCTAAAATATCATTACGAAAATATATCAGTCGGTCTGTCCTTCGTTTAATCGTTAATTAAAATACTATCGACAGCGAGTACAAAAAAAAAGAAAGTTTTTGAATTCAACCGTATAAAATTTTCTTCGATAAAGCGCAAAATTGTTGATCGTGACATAATGCCAAATTACGAAATTCCACAAAGATCAATAATCATTCTTATCGAGCTCGTAACTCATTGCTCAACGTAGCGAGGACGCGCCGAGCGACGAAATTATTTCACGGTCGCGAGAAAGAAAACGAACAAAAACTCCGTCGTCGCTTCGTTACGCGCGACAAATTGTTCGCGAAACGAAAATAAAATTAAAAAATACTAAAAAAAAAAAAAAAAAAAAGCTGTGTCACCGTGGCGAAAGATTTTTCATCGATACGACTCTCTCGTTCGTCGTATCGAGTGCGATATGATAACGCGAAAGAGCGAGAGAGAAAACAAAATGAAGCGTCAAGGTCAAACGGAGACTACGGTAAAACACGATTAATTGCGATAAGATCTCGCAGCTGGGGGCAAGGTTAGAGGAGTAGAGAGAGACGAAGGAGGGGAGGGCTTCGATTAATTGTTAATCTTTGCACATCTGACCTTGTCTCACTGATATTGACACATTTTAGCCGACAATTGACGTTTCTCTGTCTAAAAAAAAAGTGAAATTAAAAAGTGGAAGAAGTGGAAGAGTAGAGCGAGCGAGTACAGGGAGTAAAGGCTTTAACGAGGGTGGTAAACGCTCGAAGAAGAAGAAGAAAAAAAAGAATTCTCTCGTGCCGAGTATATCGTGAAACGAGGATGGAATTTTCGACGCTCTCGTATACCTCGAGTTTAGCGATAAAGTAATAACGTAGCGAAGCGCAAACGACGGACGAAAATTTTCTCCCGTATTGACCGCCTTACCGAAGAATTCTTCATTGTCAACGTATATGTATACAGACCTCGCGATGAAATATACGACATTATTCTTATGTGCATGCAATATTTACACGCATATATAGACACGTATTTGTATATAATCGAGAACCGAGAGGATGACGATCGCCGAGAGAGCCTCGTATTTCCGTCCGAGCTTGAAAATAAAGTTAAATGGGTCAACGATGCGAGAGAGCTAAAGAAAGAGAGAGAGAGAGAAAGCAAGAGAGAGAGAGAGAGAGAGAAAGCAGAAAAAGAGAGAAAGAGCACAGCGATATATTTTTAATTGCTCGGCAGACGGGGACTCAGACGTTCCTACGAAGGAGATACATGTATGTGCATAAAAGACAGAGAGCGAGAGAGAGTGAGAGAGAAAAATAGAGGGGTGGGGTGAGAATGAAAAAGAAGATATCTCACTCTCTCTCTCGCTCTCCCGTCCTATCCAAGTTCGGTCACGTTGCGTCATGGATAAAGATCGTCTGTATTATACGTATATAAAGTATACATACATACACATATATATATATATATACACACACACACACACAGAGACAAACACGTAGATATATATATTTTCAGCTGAATGTCGAAGTGCAATTTTTCGCTACGGGGAATGAACACAACGAACAGGCTCGTCGCGATGCGAATTTCGCCTCGAGCACGTTCGTTTAGGCATACTCGAAGTTTCGTGTGAGTGAACGAGACTCTAATGCAAATATATATATATATGTATGTATAGATCGACACATACACGAGAAAACAAAGAGAAACAGCAGCTACGAAAGAACCGCATGTTCGTCGCCTGCATAAATATCCTGCCCGTTTATACTTGACTCGTGATAACTTCTAGACCCCCCCCCCCTCTCTCCACGCTCCTTCTCATTCTGTCTCTCTCGCCAAACTGCCACAACGGCGATCCCGGATGCAACTAGGTGGGGGGTAGCCCAAATACGATAGGCCCCCGCTACGCTCCAAAACTATTTCATTATTCTTCGCTTATCATTTCTTTTTTGACTTTTTTTTTTTTCTCAAATTATTTTTCATGAATGTTTGATCCGATTTTTTTTAAATTCAACATTCGAATAATTGTGATATTTAATAATAATAATAATCATTATTATTATTATTTGAAAGGAAAAATTTAATAATCGTTGATTAAAAGTTTTATCGAAGACAATTTTTAATTAATGATTTTTTTAAATTGTGTTTTGTCTTGTGCGAAAAAAAAAGATTGTAATGATAGAAAATTCGATGTAGTGTGCCAGATCAGAGGTGAAAAAAATATATCTTGCTCTCGAGGTTTCGCTCTACCGACAGGCTAGTCCACACCACCCCTCGGCGTGTTAACCCCACTCTCTCGCCCATTCTCATAGAGAGAGAGAGAGAGAGAGAGAGAGAGAGAGACTCGCACAAATACGAACGTGACCCTTTCCACTTCGATTCCTCTTCCACATCGTCTTTCGCGAGACGAGCACTTTGACCTCTACGAGCGACCCTGCTCCGGATCCGCGAAGAATTATATATATATATATATATACAGTTCGCGCACGCTCGCACAGAGAAACGCGTTACATGAGAGCACCGTCATCCGAAGAATTCGGAAGTGATCGGCCATTCGTGACCTTGCTCGACCTTCGCGATAAAAAAAAAACAACAGAATCAACAAAATCATACAGATTTCGATCCTAATCAGATTTTGTTATTCTCGTTACATATACCTAATAACTGTAATCGTCCGATCGATCTTTCGCCAGGCAATCGACTATCGCTTCCCATCTCAAAGTCTCGCGTTTAAACGTACCAAAACATACATAAGTGGCGATCTGGACAAACCCAGATACGAACGTTTCTTGTTTTTAAAAATTTGTTTTTTCGTACACGAACGAATTATTTCACCGAGGTAAAACATTGTTACATTAAAAAAAAAAAAAAAAAAAAAAACACGTCTCGTCGAGGGAACAAAGAGACTATGAAAATTCACAGATAAATTCGCGGCTTGCAGAAGTTTGTTTTGCGAAAAAGAAAAGAAAAAAAAAAAAAAAAAAGAAAGAAGAATACGTACGACCGTTTATCTTTTGCGCACACATATGTGCAATATAAACATATATATATACATCGCCCATCGGTGTACAAGTGATTAATACGGATAATCGCAATCGTCGAGCCTGATTCGAAGATTTCGATCGATGCGATCGAACACTGCTGTTCGAGCACAGCGCAGTCGTCAAGGTCAACGAAATTTCTTTCCTCGTTGCTCTTTCTTTTCGATACGCTTATTTTTCTTGTTCTTCTCCGATACCGTACATCTATATACATATATATATATATATATATATCTATATATATATCTATTGTATTTATGCATTTATTTATATATACATAGACGTATATCTATGTACAGAGTCATGTGTGAGTATAGAGGACGCGGTGCTACGAGGATTCGGTAGCGATGAGATGCGAATAAAAGGGGAGCGGACATACAAACACACACACAGACACAGGGAGAGACTGGAATTTGATCAATGGTGCGAGCCAGTGAAATTATTCTACTAACGATGACGACGACGACGGCAACGACGACGAGAAGCACGCTGCTACGAAGACGAGTCGCGTCCGCTGCGGCCTCCCGTCTAAATACATATTCACCGGCCGGAATCTAATTTCAGAGATAACGCGAGCGACGAGTAATCTAGTTACTAAGCGTCTAATCTAATCAGCAATTCGAATTATATATACACACGTATATATATGTGTATATATATATATATAGATATATATAGATATATGTATATATGTATATATATATTTTTTTTCTTCATCTTTTTTTCTCTCGCAGATCAGAAACTATTCGAAGCTTTCGAGACGAACTTTTCTCCGATCTTTTTTCTTTGGCCCAAATCTCAACGAATCTTTGATTCGAGAACTCGTCGTTTCCTATTTCATTTGAATTTAATTGGATCTCTAGGAAATATCTGATAGTTTTATGAAATCGAGGGTAATTAGAATTAATTAGAAGATTTTCGTTGTTGTTTTTATTAATATCTATCCACGAGTCAGCTCGTTCGAAATCCGAGGCTAATTTTTCTTTCGCGCGTGTGTTCGCGCGATTTCGAGGCCGTAAACGATGGGTGAGCAAGAAAGGGGACGCGATAAATGAGATTCGATTTTCGAGAAGATCCAAGGGAGATATATATATATCGCAAGCTCGCGTACCGAAATTCTGGGATAATTACAGTTTCGTTATTTCGGGAGATTTTTTCTAGATGAATAGTAGACGGCGATGTTGATTCGCTTAGAAACGATTTATCAAAGCGTGGTATTTCGTATTTTTCGAACGATGATCGAACGCGACTGATGATACAAAAAATTATGAAAAAAAAAGAAAAAAAAAAACTGTCTTAAAGTCTTCCAAATTTGAGAAATAAGCGTCGTGTGTGAGCGCGTGTGTGCTTTAACGTTTTTTTTTGCTCGCTGCATCGAGGCGTGTGCAAAATTTCCTTGCCGCACTCTCGTGGGCGACACTTGGGACGACAAACTTACGTAAAAGGTGGGTCAATAGGAGAAGAGAAGGAAAAAAAACGTGTCTTTTTTGTGTCAAAAAAAAATGTGTCTGACAATTCGCAGAAGTTCTCGTTATAACGCGTGAATTCAAATTATACAGGACGCTCGAACGATCGCGTTTTCTCTTTTTATTATAAAAAAAAAAACGTGAATATTTTTATATTAATATCAAACAAAATTAAAAATCCAAATGGCTAATATGAAAATTTTTTCTTTCTTTTTTTGTATTTCGATACATTTTTATCTCGATTTTTATATCTTTCGACGTTTTAATTTTTTTAAATTTTTTTCGTCCTGAGAATAAAGACAATAATAACAATGATAATAATGCTTCGGCAATTACCTAGCGAGACCCCCGTCCGTCTGCCACGTTTGGTCCCCGAGGCAGTCTCGGCTATTCTACACTCGAAACTGACGTTCAAGGATTCGTTCGCTTTGCATACCACGATTTTTCAGCATGGCTATTGCCAAAGGCTCTCTCTCTCTCTCTCTCTCCCTCTCTCTCTCTCTCTCTCTCTCTCTCTTGTACGGGGCATCTTGTAAGTGCTCACGTCCTAGCTCCTCCCTCTACGTCTTCTTTCCTTTTTTTCTTCATCCTCTCCCCCCTCCCTCTCTCTCTCGCTCACTCTTTTTTTTTATCATTTCTCTCTCTCTCTCTATTTCGTTCTTTATCTTTTTTTCTCTTTCTATCCGCACACTAACTCGAGACTTCTAGCGCACGATTCGCAATATTCTTATATATATATATATATATATATATATATATATGCGATCACGTCTCGTTTTTCAAGAACCGCGGGCCTCGCACTCTAACTCGTAATGGCCGACTCATAGGTACTATTTTTATTTTTTTCACTCACTCACTCACTCTCTCTTTCTCTCTCTCATAAATTCCCCCGACAGAAAATCTCTATTTATACACACGCACGTATGTAATACCCGAACATTGCCGCTGTGTGTATGGGTGTGTGTACGAGTGTGTATAACTGTGCAAGATAGTTCGCGTCTCTAAAAACTGCATGCAACCGAAAAGAAGTCTCTCGTGCATGGGCGTTTCGCCCATATAATCCAGAGATATCCTTCGCAATGTAAATTTCACAACGGGGAAAATTCCTTTCAGTCTTATATCTTGCGAAATTTTTCCTTGCGGATTTATTAATACGAATTTTTATTTATATTTTCTCTGTTTTTTTTTTAAATACTTGTTCCTACTATCGGAGAAAAATGAAGAAAGATTAGATAAATAGTATTTAAAAGTATCGATCGTTCAGTTAAATTCTTGAATTCTCATCGAAAAGCAAAACATTATTATTTTTACATCGAATTGCGAAATATTTTAAAACAATGTTTTTTGTTATCCCACGATTTCCGTACAATAATAATAATAAAAAAAAGACAAAAAAAAAACGATGAATTTGCTGAAATGAACAATTTTGCAATCTCGGACTTCTAAATCGAGTGACACACACGCACACACACGTATACGATGCTACGTGTGACGATAGATTGAGCAATAATCGTCCGATACTTCGAGACGAAAGAAAAAATGTTTCTGCGTCAGCACATTTTCGGTGGAATTACGATCGAGGAATTCTCGAATTAACGAAACGATAATTTTTTTTTCTTTTTCGAAGCTAGCGAGCCGATCGAGGTTCGCACAAGTATCGTCGTAATATTTCGCTTCAACTGTGCGAAAGGAAAAAAAACGTACAAAGCCCACTCGTATAAATACACATATATATATATATATATATATATATATATATATATATATATAAAACAGGATTACTCACGCGGCGTAATGAACGATTTGTCTGGACGTGTTTCGCGTCGTAGATCGTTCAAAGAATTTGTCTAGCGACAAAGGATTCAAGCGTGTCGAGTCTGGCGCGTTACGTCATTTTTGTTTCGCGCAAACCCGTCGCGGTTTACCCATAGAATAAATATATATGTATGTATGTATATATACGTGTATATAAAACATACGGACGAGCGAGTCGCGAGTTTGTCTGGTTCGCTGGCATTATACTCGTCTAGCGCTCGTCTAGCCACCTCTCGGTCCGTACTACTGGCACACACAGCACTAACGCGCGCGAGAATGAGAGAGAGAGAGAGAGAGAGAGAGAGAGAGAGAGGGAGAGAGAGTGAGTGAAAGAGAAGGGGGGGGGGGAATAGTACACGCCGTTAGACGGTGGAGACTGGCGGCACGTACTGTACATTTCGCGCCGGTACTGCGTGAAATACATCGATACGAGTTTCGCGATTGTGAGATTATTTATTTTTTTTTTTATATCGTTCCTAACGAATAATAATAATTTTTTTTTATAATCGAAAAGATGGAATTCAACGAGGCATTATTTTGTCAGTGTCGAAGCGGAAATATACTTGGATATCTTGCAAACTCTTTGAATTTAATGAAAAACAATTTTTTCTTTTTATTATTTTGATTATTTTTATATATGTATATATATTTCTTCGTTCATTATGCGGGTAAATAATATTAGTGTAATTTTCACGTTTCTTCGCGTATGGCTTGCCAAACGTATACAATTAATGAATCGGTGCATTCAGGAGAAGGAAAAAAAAGAAGGATCTCAAGTGGTTACATCGCGAACGGGTTCCCTCCTATCTCTCTTTTTCTCTCTGTTTCTCCCTCTTTCACTCGGTCTTTCTCTCGCGGCCAAGGGCTACCGGCAATGAGTGGATTACACGTACTGACCTCGCTCTCCTCTACGGGAGCCAATGGGTGCCGTGTCATAAAAATTATGGTAGTAATAATTAATATATATATCTACACATAGGTCTATTATTATTATTATTTGAAAATTAATACACGAACAATTCTCTACGAGCATTGCACTTGTTTCGAGCCAAACTATCTCGAGAATTGCGCGTCGAAGAAAACAAAAACAAAGCGACGCGTTTAAAAAAACGTCGAGACAATGAGAAACGGCGATTTTTATCTCTCATCATTCTTGTTGTTTTTTTTTCTTTTTCTTCCAGTGACCTATATTTCACGAGATACGCGAGTCTAAAGAAAAATACAATGTTTTCAAACCTGTCGAATCTCACAAAAATCTCAATTTAATTCATCGCGTTAGAAATCCAACGAAGTTTGAAAAATCTCCTGCTCGCTCGGTGTATACAGCTTCGTATTTTTAAATCCTATTTGACACGATATATATATATATACATATATATACATATGTTGAACCCCGAAAAAGTGAGAAAGAAGATGTTTAAGGGGGTCTAGGTTTTCGCGGCTGCTGCTGCACACGTGAAACCTCGTGGCATACTCCACTATCTTGCCATCCTTTACTCTCTCTCTCTCTCTCTCTCTCTCTATATATATATATATATAATTATATACCTATACATTTACACACATATATACTTATAGAAATCGTTGTCCTATAGCAAGAACTATAGTACGCCGTTTAGTCATCCGGGTACTACGGGGAAGAAGAACGAGCGAGAGAGGCGAGTTTCGCGATGCGAATATGCGTGGTGTGTGCGCGCCGTGGCTCTTACTCGTTTTCCTTTTGCGAATATACAGGCTCGAAGGCCACACACCACCGGTCGCTCAGCTGCGCCGAATTGCTCGCTGTATACTCTCTATTGCTCTTCCTAACCTCTCCAGACTCGCTCTCTCGCATTCGCACCAGACTTTACATATATATATATATATCTTAATACATGTGTATGAATACACGATACACTTACTACATACTACGAGTATTTACATATATGTATTATATATATATAGAAAAACACACGTACCTTGATCGTCGGTCGCAAAGTGAAGTGTTGTCGCTTTCCTGCGTGTCCTTGCCCGTCCCGGCGGCTCGTAACAGTAACGAATCTCGCTAGGCCCGTCTACCAAAGTCGTTGGTATTATTACCCCACGATCTACGCCTCTTCTTCACTTATTTCTTCCTTCTCACCGATGATCACGAAAAACTTTTACGATTACGCTCTAGTCTCGTTATTATTATCGTCTCATAACGTTTTCGATGCTTCGCTTTTGGCAGTTTGTTCTCTTTTTCGTATTTTTGTCCCGATATTATTATTAATATTATTATTATTATTGTTTTTATAAGTTTTATCATTACCGGCTCTTTTCAATTATATTTGTGGTTACGCGTTCGTAAGGATACGTTTTTTTTCCTTCCTCCGGCACATCTGCGGCCTCCGCCGGGTAAAAACACCGCCACGTCCTCGATAACCTCACTCCCTCTCTCTCTCTCTCTCTCTCTCACACACACTCTCTGTCTCTTGCTCTCTCGCTCTGCGTCTCACGCACGCCGGCTCGCTCAGCGTCGATTCTCGCCCTATTATCGTTTTTACAATACGAGATCTTTTGCACACAACACACTCTCTTTTTCTCTTTTTACTGTTCTCTCTTTCTCTCTCTCTCTCTCTTTCGAATTTTCCTTTGTCACTAGGCCTCGCTGTAGTTCGTAACGTTAACTCGCTTCTGTCTCGAAACACGTGATTTCAGCTCTGCGTCCATGGCAATGAGAGCAATGGAGGGTTTTTTTTTGCTTTTTTCGTTACGAACTAATCCGTCGCGTTGATGTCGTTACCGAAAAAAATGCCAAAGAAACGAGGGAAAAATGAACGCAGCCGCGGATCACGTCTTATCGGCGCGCGCTCTAGCGAGAGCGACGGGAAACAACGATATACGTTAACCGGTAGCCCGCGAAACGCGAAACGTTCGCGAATACCTCACGGCCGTGACTTTTCTAATCACCGGACTCTTCAATCACGTTCGTTTCTCGGTTTCTGTATTTATATTACGATCTTTCTTGTTCGTTTGTGTTTTTTTTTTCTTTTTTTCTTTCTTTTTCGTCTTACCACTTCGCACTAGATCCTCTCGCTTATTTCGAACACACTCGACGCAAACGACAGTAAAGTTCGCAATATGCTTATTTTGTACCGTGCTTTTTGTATTATTTTCTTTACTTTTTTACTTTTTCCGTCGTTATTATAGTTATTAATTATTATTATTATTATTATTTTCTTTTTATAACCTTCACGCTCGTTTTTATTTGCGCTTTTCGTTCAGTCTATCACAGGTATATACATTTACATGCATATACATATGTATCTATTTTTATATACGTGTATATTTGTATATATATCATACATATATATAGATATATGTATCACTACCGATCGAGTCGACCGTAAGTCAACGCGGAGTAGTCCGAGCCACTGTCGAGAAAGTCCTCTCACTCGCTTACTTTGTAACGCCCGTCCGTGCCCGATGTTCTTTCGCCTCGTTTTTTTCTTTTTCTTCTCTTCTTCTCTTATCGCTCGGCAGGCTTCTCGTTCCTTCCTTTTCTCTTCCTATTCGCGACTCGAAGCGATAACTCTCGCGAACGTCCTCGTCTCTCTCACTCCGTCGTGTGTCTCTCCGCGCTCCAGTCACTCGGTCGACTAGCGCGACGTGTACTCTTACTTCGTCGTACCTCTCGCGTATCTTTTTTTCTTCTGTCGAACTACTTCTCTCGCTTGCCGCTTACTTCGTTCTGTTCCTTTTTTGTCACTTATTTCGTGCACCTCGCGATCCGCTGAGATCTTCGCAAATACGCAAAAGTTTTCGGTTATTGTGTGTTCTTTCTTTTTTCCGTTGTTGTTTTTTTCAAACGAAAGGTCGCCCTTCCACGATGCGCTTCCTCGGCCGATGTGCGTTGCGCGCGTGAAAACGTTGACGACGACGTCGACGGTTGGTGTCGGTGGGTGCGCGAGATTGCCAGATTGAGAGTCTCGCGCGTTCACCTCGTGGCAGGAGCTCCTCGTGGCTACACTCCGTACTCTCTCTCTCTCTCTCTCTCTCTCTCGTCGTTCTCTCGGCCACCTGACGCGCGTGTGTGTGTGATGTATACGTGCAAACGCCAACAAGTCGACGATGAAGAAAATAACAAAAACAAAGAAATTACCAAAAATCACGAACAACTTCTCGCGACGCAAACTGATTTTACGCACGTTCGAAAAAGAAAACAAAATATCCCCAACTGTTTGTCTCCAACGATTGTCTCTTTGTCGAATCGTTATTCTTCGTGTTTTTTTTTTGTCGTTTAGTTCCGAAAATCCTCACGTGTCCAACGCGATCCGTCCGTACGACGAGTCGATAAAAGTCTCTTTGCACGTAGTCGTAGAAAATCGCACGAGGATCACGGACGAACGTTTTATATTACTTTTTTTTATATTGTTTTACGAAAAGTGAGGTTAGTTCGTCGTGAAGCGCGGGATTAAAATTGCAAAATCCTAAGCAGGTACTCTCTCGTAGTGTGCGTATGTCTCTGTGTGTCTCTATGTGTGTTTATGTATTATTATTTTTTCTTTTTTATTTTTATATATATATAATTTTTTTAACTTTTTTTTTCTTTTATTTTGTTTAAATACGTCTTACGCGCGTTTAACGTTTCGGGCGTGTTTTGTATTCCGATGATACGCGTTCTCTCGCGCGAGATGTCTGTTTTTGTTGAAAAAGAACTTTGCGACGGGATATTGTGGAACCGACGACGGAGACCGGAGAGCGCGGGCCTTTGGACACCGGGGAACTACCTAGTCGTAGAGTGATTGGGAACGCGACTGGCCAAAAGCACTTGATTCGCGCGCGGTTCGGGTTTGCCCGCTGCCGCTGCTTGCTGCTGCTGCTGCTGCTGCGCCTCTCCCATGCACTTTTTTTTCCTCTTCTTTTCGGGGGTCCGAGGTTGTATTGGTGCGTGTGTATTCGCGCGCGTCTCACCGTTTTGCCCCCCTCGCGCACCCGTGGTGCTCCCACTCGCGTTCTCTCGCTCGCACACGTCGGCTCGTTCGCCGAACGGCCGGTTGGCGCTATCGCGCGCCCGTGAGGCAGAGAGAGAGGGAGCGACGGTCGGCGAGTGAGTGAGAGAGAGAGAGAGTGAGAGCGAGTGAGACCGAGTGAGTGAGAGCGGTGGCGATGCTTCACTCTAGCTTGACTAGGGAACGCGCGCGGCGGCGTGCGCTCTCCCGAAAAAACCCCGCGCCCGCCGTTACGAGTCTCTTCGAGTCTCTCCTCCGTGTATTATACTATTCAGTATTTTGTACGTGTGTATATGTATATATACGCAGGGCATACACGTACATTTATAAATATGTACATCGTGTGCAAGAGAGAGAGAGAGTAAGGCTTTATATTAGCGAACGAGGAGGGAGCGAGGTGATCCGAGTGGTTTATACGCGGACTATAGGAAACTGTCTCTCTCTCTCTCTCTCTCTCTCTTTCTCTGATACACACTTTCTGCCGAGCGAATGTATATGTGTGTATGTTTCTGTTAGTAGCCGCCCCGCGCGTTCACGTCGACTAAACGAGAGAGAGAGAGAGAGAGATAGTTACCAAAATGTTAACCTCGTGGAACCACTTTTTATTGAGTGTCGCAAAATTCATAGGAAGGATTGAGGTGTGCACGAGAGAGTGGGAGAAACAGTACGAGGAGAAAGAGAGAAAGAACGATAGGTCGTAGAATTCGCGAAGAGGAGAACAAGGAAGATAGCGCGGAGCGTCAAAAGAGAGCGAGAGAGAGTGAGAGAGAGAGAGAGAGAGAGAGCGAGTGAGTGAGGAAGGGATAAAGAGAGTGAAAGAGAGAAAGAAGAAGAGGTGAGGGAAATAAGCGCGTCGGTAGGGGGTGGGAGTGGACACATTGCCGAGGGGTTTAAGGGGCGAAAGCCCTCCTCTCGCCCCGCAGGGCTTTACGGCAACGCGGGACACCGCGTTGCCACCACTGCTCGCCTGATATACCGCTACGCATACACACACACACACACACTAATATATACATATACATAGACAGGATGCCGATAGAACCGTGTTGTATTGGTATATCGCGTATACACAACCCGGCATCATCGGAAACGCTTCGAGGTGGACCCCTCGCTGGTTCTCCATCGTTGCGCATGTTTTCGTGTGCGTGGATCGGTCCACACGCCAATTTCTTCTACCCCACCACTATACTACGTACGTAACGATACGACGAGCAACGACAACGACTACGACGACTACGACTACGATGGAGATGGAGACGACGACGACGACGACGACGACGGTGACGGCGACGAACGACAGCGAGGAGCATCAGCTTCCTCGGCGAACGCTCGGAGCTCACCGAAAAACCCCTTTAGCCACCGCCACCGCCTCCTCTCTCGCTCTCTCTCTTTCTTTCTCTTTCTACTCTTTCTACCCCCTCTCTAACTGCTTCACGTTCTTTCTCTCTCTCTCTCTCTCTCGGTTCGATCGCCGTCTCGTCAGCCCCTCTTTATACCGACGAACGCCCGCGCCACGATTTACCACCCCGCCAGTGGCTCTCTCGCGCCACGACCACCGAGAGACTCCTTCCTGCTCGGTCGACGCTCTCGCTCTAACGCTCTCCCTCCCTCTCAGCGGCCAGCCCCCCGTATACCCCGCAGCCAAAACTCGACGGTGCTCCTCTCTCTCCCCCCACCGTCGACGCTGCCGCGATGCTCCTCTGGCCCCGTGCGTCCCACTCCTTTGCCAAAGTTGACCCCCCACCCCTTTTTTTCGCAAACTCTGACTCGCTTGTCCCTCTTCTTCGCGCTCGCTCGCTCGCTCGCTCTGTCTCTCTCTCGCTCTCGGTTGCCGTATCTCTACTTGGCCAACTCCGAAACAGCATTTAGCCCGTACATACCCAAAACCTCGTGTACAGTTAACGCTTAATGTCGAGGGAATGGTACCGATGAGTTTTTTTAAAAAATTGCGTATTTTTTTTTAATCGAGATTTTGTTTGTTATATTCGATTTTTTAAAATAAATTCTTTGATTATCGTGAATTCGAAAACAAAACACAATGATAAATAATATTCGAGACTTTTTTTTTTGTTACGCGGGTTCATTTTTTGTTTTTGGATATTTAAAGTAAATGTGTGCAGACGAATAATTACGACCGGCTAATTAGTTATACGAGTTTATCGATAATTCAACGGGACATAAAAAAAAAGGTGGAAATTCCAGAAAGATTTTCTATTGTTTGTTTCGTATTTGTATATTATTATTACTTTTATCGACGCGAGTCCGGAGGTCAATAGTTAAAAGCCGACTTCGCGCTTGCCGCACGACGAGGCGTGGGTAGCGTCGAATGAATCGGACACGTGTCGGAGCAACCGGGACGGTTCACGGAACGTTTTCATTTGGGGTTAGATTTTTATATGAAATTTCGCGTTTGTACGATTCGATGCGAAAAAAAAAGTATCGAAGAAGCCAAATTTATGAACGTTTCTATACGTAATGGCGAGAGCGCGGTTCACCGTGATTCCACGAAATAATTCTCAAAGAATCCGAACGCCCTAAAATAAATAATAATAAAGAAATAAATTACAATCAACGAGACATCGAGGAAAAAATGTCACTGCGGATATGAAACATCCCCCTTCACCTCTTTCTCCTCTTCAGCCACCCACCGTTCCATTTATCTCCGTCTCTGTCAGAACCATTTCATTTAACTCATTTCTCGATGATCTACTTAACGTCTGCATCGAAATATCGATGAGTCGTACAGTCCAGAAAAAAAACTCACAAAACAAAAAAGAAAAATTTCACCCCCCATTTGACAAACTCGAGTCGATTCTCACGTGTTTTTTTTTTCTCGTATAATTGCGATAATTGAGAAACGGTCGAGTCGTGCTTTCGCGATGACGCGAGTAACGAAACGTTATCCGCGTCTATAAAACGAAAATGACAGAATCGTAAAAATATCTCGTCGTTCGTTCAATATCGTTATCAAATTTTGTTTTCAACCCTCGATTCTCTCGTTTCTCCGTGGCGATTGATAATACGAACGGTTATCGAGAATCGGGACGTTTTTTTTACAAAATTCGTGTTCTATATGAATATCGCAAAAATGTCGTAGTAGATGGTTCGACGTTAACGCCGGAAAATCTGGATAAAGCTCGTTTCATCGATCACGTATGAGCTTACATAGTCAAAATCTAGGGCGATCGCGATCTATTTCTAAAACGATGAATAAAATCCGAGTCGACACGGTGCAAACGGCCCGAGGGATCGAATACTTCGTTTTTTTTTCTTTTTTTTTTACACGTATCAATGTAGGTGCCCGTTAGGAGTCGGTTCATTCGGAAATAACTCCGTCTCACTCGTCGTTCTACCTTAACGAGGAAAGATTATAATTTAATCGACAAAATCCTCGCACTCGACGAAAATTCAAAATGAGCGACGCTGATCTCGTAGAATCGCGATTCATTGGGTAATAGTCAAACTAATGTATATCCATATATGCATATATATATATATTTGGATTTTATATAAAATTTGATTAGCAACTACGAGAATATTTCGTGTCATACATGTAGAATATATGTCTCGCATTAATTCAATCAGATCTTTCCATTCTAAAGTGTATGAACTTTAATCCGATCGTTTCTTCCATCGCGCCCGTTTCTCCCCATCTCGTTTCTTTCGCTTCCTCTCTTCCATTATATCCAAGAGCCGAATCGTGAATCGCGCGATGGTTACGAACGTTTCGAGCCGAAATTCATTCGTTGTTTCCTATTGGTCGGTTGGACCGCGTGTAATATTAATAATATCGAAATTGGGCCAAGTCAAGAGCTCATCGTCGTTTCCAAAAATATTATTAATCAAGAATTCACTTCGTATGGATTTCTTAATAACGTATGACCCGCCGTCGTTCGATCATCCTTCCATTCTCGGTTTCTTCACCTCATCGTCCTCGCTGGAACGAACGACAATCCGAGTTACCGAAATTTTCGACAAAATGAAACACCGTTTTACCAGATATTCGCCGAATTGTATTATACATTTTCTAGCACCGCGAGAATTCGCTCTTCTTTTTGTTTTTGTTTTTATTTTGTTTTTATTTCGATCACCAATATGTGTCAATTATCGTAAAAATTTCGTTCGTCAAAAATCTCTTGTAGTTTACGAGGAAAAAAATGCATCTCGATCTTTCTGTCGTTCGAAGAATTGGAGTATTGATAAACAGAACGTATTAAATATACAATGCCTCTTGGGAGATTAATTAAACGAGAACGAAACTCGATTTTTTTCTGAAATATACACGTATGCTTACATATATTTTTGAAAAATTTGAATTTTATCGTTATTCACAATATTCAATTAGTTATATATATATATGTATATACAGTCAAGACTATACGTGTATTCCGCGGTCGATGATCGAATTATCCACCTGAATTTCGTCTTTTTTCAAACGTCAATTACGAAGATAGCTCGTGAATGAAAATCTCTCGTCGGTGTCGAGGTGGGGGCTTCGCGAGGATAATATACTTGTCAAATGCACCCGTTCGAGAGTTCGTTTGTTCAATATCCTCACTGTATTATTGAGTTACTGAACGAGTTCAAATACGTCCCTTGGTACGTCACAATCCTCGGACGAAGTAAAGAATCATAATAACAATGCTAATATAACGATATTAAATTCTAATTGGAGCAAAGGAGGAGGGTTATAGTACATCCGCACGTAACCAAAAGCTCGTGCCCGTGTCTCGGTAACGTTCTATTCGTGAGACGGAACGAGACAGGACGAGAAAAATAGAGAGAGAGAGAGAGAGAGAGAGAGGTTGATGGGGAAGTCGTCGTTTTGGAGAATAAGACATTTGTCCCGTTCACGCGACACGTATAAAGTTAAGTATACAAGTTTTACGAGCGTCACTGCCGATTACAATGGCGTCGTCTTATTTTCTCTCCTTCTTCTTCCTGGTCTCTTCGCTTATACAATTTATATGTTTAGGCCCCGTATCTCGCCCGGGCTTTTATATAATAACTTCGCGACAATGGCCGTCGGGAAAATTCCGACCTACGTAAAGGAAGCTTTTCTCGGCCTTTCTCCGATTTTATTTCCTTTCCATGTCTCGAGATTAAATGAATTAATTTTCGTGCGGTCTTTATTCCAAACTCAATTCTTCAATTTCACGAACGATAATTTCGTATCAATTGTGTTTAAGGTTTATTCCATCGAACGGATGAATTTTCAATTATTTCCTTTATCGAGAATTAAAATTTACCAAGCGAAAACGATATATTTGTCGAATAACAAATTTATTGCCAATGAGATGGTTCGAATTTTTTTTTTTTTTTATTATTTATTTATTTTATTATTATTACTATTTGTTTTAATACGCGACTGACACGCGGAAAATTTTCTCGAGCGCTGCAACAAGTCCTTTGGAAACTCGAGGATCGTAAGTAGAAGGGCACAAGTGTACATTGAATAGCTATAGAGATTACGTATACACATATACGTATAATTTGCGGCTGGTGGCGTTCGACGACCCTCTCTCTCTCTCTCCCCCTCTCTCACAGGTTCGCTCGCGAGTCGAGACCCTTCACCGTTCACCCCACGTTATCGACTTTCGACACCGTGATCAATCTCTCTAGCATCGAGTCTCTCTCTCTCTCTCTCTCTCTCTCTCTCTCATTCTCTCTCTCTCTCTCGCTCTCTCGACCACTCTTGTGGTCTTATCCCGTGTACACGAAGTAAATCGAGAGCCCTGTAGGACCAGGAACACTTTTACCACGAGAAACTTGCCGTAGGACGAGGCAAGCTGCTATCGTCGTTCAGTTTCTCTCTCTCTTTCTCTCTCTCTCTCTCTCTCTCTCTATCACGTATAATGTTAACTGCCTCGACTGTGCGCGGCTCAAAGGCTGCGTAGCTTCAAATTTCGCGGCTTGATCCATCGACGTTCTCACAAAAGGAAAAAAAAAACCGTACCGAGATGAAATAAAAAGTTTCAATATCGGAACATTTTCCTCCGTGTCCGAGTTTAACACGAAATTTCCTCAATTTTGTAATAAACCGTTGATTTTCATTATCGACTTTATTATTATTATTATTATTATTGATAATAATAAAAGTAATGTGAAAATAAAATTTATATAATTGAAGAAAATTATTTTTATTGATAATTAATAATAATAATAATTCTTTTTATTGGGAAAAAAATATGCGAGAGCTAATAACGCATTACCGCCCAAAAAATCAGAGCTCTCATGGCCCAACCGAACTTCAGAATTGCCCTCGAGAACGAGAGAGTGAGACAGAGAGATAAGATTGGAGCAAATTGTACACGCGATAATTTTGTTAGGAATTTTTCGCACTAATAGACCGCGAGACTGGCAGAGGGAGCGAGGCGGTGGGGGGCAACGGGAAGATTTGGATAAAAATAGAAATGGAAGATTTTTATTCGTGTTAATGGAGATACGTGGCCTCTGTCGAGGTTGAGTGAGCTTCAAGCTACTTTCAATCTTGGCATGCGACGAGATATAATAAAAATAAAATTAACAAACTATACGAAATAATAGTCGAAAAAAAATAAATAAATAAATGATTTTGACATCGAACGTCCTATGTAGGACGTGCCATGTTACGTTTGAGAACGTGAAATATTTTATAGCACGGGCGACTCGCAAATCAGCCCTAGATATTCGCAGGAGTTCGTCCTTGAATAGGACCCGCAGTCGTAGAGACTAAACGTATCTGTACCAGTTGTAAAATAGAACTGTGCGCCGGAGAATCTTGCCGAATGTGAGCCACGACGAGTTTTTCTCATCGATCGCGAAACTGGACTACTTGGCGACTGTCGATGCATATGTGTATATATATATATATAGACGTTAGTTCACAGCATCCCGGAGCAGCAAAAATGAGCACACGACGGGAGGATCGCGGAGCTGGATCGTCGCACGATAGAACGACGAATGTGAATGAGTTATAACTGCAGCCCGTTTCACATATATACATATATATGTGTATATATATATGTCTCTAAGCAGTGCTATAGTTGCTGGTATAAAAGTAGTCGCGATGGTGAGAGGCCGAGGGCTGATTTTAATTCTCCGAAAATAAATCGTGAGGACAGGGCGATAATTGAATAGACGAGATGTTTTTTGTTTTTCTCGTCGTTTCTTTTTTTTTCCTTTCGCGAAAACAAAAGGTACATCGTGAAATAAAAGAGAGAAACCCGGATGTAAATTAAATCCTGTTGGACAAGTTGCGAATTACGGAATCTCTGGCTCGGGACAAACGGGATTAAGCGACGATAACATAGAACAATTGAAATCTAACGAAATGAAATGTCTCGTTAGGTCGAGCACATTGTTTCAATAATGTTTTAACGATTTTAACGTCATTGTTGATTAACGATTGTATTAAATATGCGAACGAATGAAATATACGATTCGTTCGTCTCGGGGGGGACATATTCTGGTTTTAAGATTTATAAGAAAGACAAGAAAAATGTCAATTCAGACGAGGATTGTCGGTCGGATTCCTCATTGCATGACCTTTCAACCCCCTTACGAAAAAATCGATAACGATAATTTTTGAAAAAATTCGACCCAATTTATTTCGTTTATGTTTTTTTTTCCAACGAGAAGACAATTTTTATAACGAACAAAATGTCGTGGTAAAATTCTCGCGAAGAGTTGTCGATGATTCCCCTCGGCCAGTAGGTACGCGGGAATGGAAGCCCGGCAAATTCACGCGGCCCTTGCGAAGACCTCGGGGCCTTGCTAGCAAGATTCGATTCTCTCTCTCTCTCTCTCTCTCTCTCTCTCTCTCTCTTTTCTTTCTCTCTTTCTCTCTCTCTCTCTTTCTCTCTCTCTCTCTCTCTCATTCTCCCCCAAACCCGCGCATTTGCTAGAGTCCGTCCAAGAGGGCCATGAACCCCGAACAGGTTGGCCCCTTGGACGTTCACCTTCTCCGCTTTCTCTCTGGCCAGCATCTCGAACCAATCGCTCTTTCCTACTCATCTACCCCCCTCTCCAACCCCTCAGTCCCCTCATTCTCTCTCCCTCGCTCTCAAGCATTTTGACGTGTATAGAAGAAGATACGTAGTTATCGGTAGGCAAAGAGAAAGAGAGAGAGAGAGAGAGAGAAGAAACGAGTGAGCAGAGTCGAAAAGACCCGAAACTCCCTTCTCTCTATCTCTCTTCCTCCTTCTCCTTCATCTTCATCTTCTTCTTCGTCGTCTTCTTCTTCTTCTTCGTCTTCTTCTTCTTCTTCTTCGGCTCTTCGTCTTCGCCTACCCACGAAATATCAAGATACCATGGCCCTCGGGGCCCTAATAGTCCCTCCTCTACCATCTTCCCTTGGCCTTTACCCCCTCTCCTCTCGCCACCTACCTATCCTCCTCCTCCTCCTCGTCGCTCTTTCAGTCCTCTACTACGATATATATATATATATATATAGCTGTGCATCTCCTTAGTTCTATATACAATACTACAGTTTCGATGCTTCCATCGGGTTTCTTACACGCACAGGCTCTCGAACATTTTAACCCAAGCCCCCTTTACACTCCCTGCCCTCTATCCCTCTTCTGCCTCAGCCCCTTCTTCGCTCATCTCTTTTCCTTCCCCATCCTTCTTTAATCGTTTCTTTTCGCGATGCTCCGAGCACACTCCTACGATATTGCAGCACCGACGCGATCGCGAGGGGCTTCGTTTATGCGTCGACGATCCAGCATGGACAGAAAGAGAGAAAGAGTGAGAGAGAGAGAGAGAGAGAGAGAGAGAGAGAGAGAAAGGGGAGAAGGAGTGTTAGATAATCTCTCGTGTCAAAAATCTTTTCCTGCCCCCTCGAGCGTAGCGGAGAAAGAAAAAGAGCGAGAGAGAGAGAGAGAGAGGGATAGAGAGTGAGTCGATGCACAAAAATTCCTAACCGAGTCTTCGCCGAGCAGGTTTCAAGAACGACTTTGAAAGCTTCTTCGTTCGCAGCAACTCGCTGACCGCATCCAACGATATCTACGCGAGTTCAGAACGCACGCGATTCTTACGCTCCTCTCGACGTTTTCAACGAATGGATCGAAAATTTAACGGACGATCGTTCTTCTTTTTTTGTTTTCATCGAGTAAAACAATAATTTTATTTAAAAAAAAACGTTTTTTTGCAATATAAAATTTGCTATTTTTGTGAAATATTCGTTAATATAATATTGTTTTTTTTTTCAATTTCATGAGATTTTTCGTTGTTAAAATTTGGATAATTTTTACGCCGTAATTTTAATGGCGGACGATATTTTGCGCGTACGTTGTTTTCTTTTCTTTCTTTTTTCTCTTTTAATTTATATATTACTTAAAAGTAATTACAGAGAACTTCCTGAAACCGTACAATGTTGAGCGAAGAATTTTTACGAGACTCGACGATCTATAAACGATAAATTTTCAGCCCGCGGTTAGGTGGTATAAGAGAGAATTCAGCGCGTCGCGCTTTATCGTACCGCGAGCCGGGGCGCTTACTCGCAATTTTCTTTCATTACATCTGATAATCCCTCGAACGTATAACCAACTCGTTGTTAATCACAATTATCGTCTTCGTGGCATAGCGCAAGTAAAACGCGTCGATAAAAAATAAAAATACAATTTTTATGTCGAAATTCGCATTTGTTCTCATTATTTTTAGTTATATATATATATATATATATATATATATATATATATATTTCCTCCCATACACATATATATATATTTTCTTATTATTTTACATTCGCAAGAAAATCGCAACGCGCAAACATTTCGCGAATATTAAGAATTTTCGTTGACAAACGTGACCAACGTATATTATAAACACGTATTTAAATACACACATGTATGTATACATATATGTACAGTTATATATATACATATACATATACAAGCAACTCTTCAGCGATTGTAATTATTGTTCCTTCTCGGAACTGTTGGTCAAATTGTAACCGAGAAATTCGCACGAACGTGTGGTTGCTGCGTTTCTGTATGTGCGCACTCTCTCTCTCTCTCTCTCTCTCTCTTTCTCTCGCGTCCCGTTCTCGTTCTACAAATATAAACGAATTCTCAAGCAAAACCGTCGCGTCACTCGCATACCGCGAAAGTTTCGCAAGACACCCCGCAATTGCCCTCGAAAATGGCCCGAGAATTGAAACGACCGAGAGAGGCCCAATATTCAAAGTTATTCGTAGTCGACACTTCCCCCACCCTCCTCCCGGACTATGATGACACTTACGAAAATCTACCATCGTCAGCTCATATCTATATATCGATACAGAAATCCTTGCATTTTCATACTCGCGCGTGTGTAGAAGTACGAAAGTGCAAGGATTTGCATAATGCATTAGGACAAAGAGAATCACACTGTTCTTCTTTACGAATATATATATATATATGTGCATATATGTATAGTGCGATATGTGTGTCATTCTCGTAGCAACTCGTGGCTCTCCTAGAATGCAATGACTCGCTCGTATGCGATCATGCTCGTGTCTCGCCTTCACCCCTCACCCTCACCGCCCTCTCCTTATCATAGAGAACATAGCCATTCGTCGCGAAAGAGAGAGAGAGAGAGAGAGAGAGAGGACGTTGGGCAACCATATACCCTGTTCGTTTCCTAGAGCTTCAATTACGCTGACAATTTTTTAACGATATTTTAACGCGGTCTTGCTGAGCTCGGCATAGAAAAGTAGACACGCGAGGCTGGCTGATCGTTCGAACAACGATGAAAAAAAAAATATCTCCCTGCTCAAGACGAGAAATATGTTTTTTTTTTTCGTTATTCGACTCTCGATCGTGATCGCAACGAATTCTCGATCGAATACGAGAGAAACTTGTTCACGTTGAGAGTAAAAATTTCTATTGAAAAATTGAATAATACATATTTTTCTTTTGTGTTATTCGGTGAAAATTGTTATTTTTTGTTTTGTTTTATTTTTTCTTTTCTCCTGGTTTTCACGTCTCGTCAAAGATCTTTCTTTATTGTCAGTTTTCAGTTTCACACAGTCGAGCTCGGACTCGATCGTATTCGCGTTGGACCAAAGACGCAGCTGGAACGATGCGTCACTGTCAACGATCGCGTCTCGGTGGTCGTCGACGCGTACGTTCGTTCAACGACCACCGATACGTACGGAAACGGGCCCGGACCACCGAGCAGCCACCCTCTTGTCGTCCCCGCAAAATCTGAATTATCGCAGCGACCTCATCTCTTTCTCTCTTTCTCTCTCCCCCTCTCTCGCTCTTTCCCGCTCTCTCTCTCTCGCTCTCTATCTTTCCCTCTCTCTCTCTGTCTCACACATATACACACTCCACAAATATCTATACGTAACACGAGAATATTTCCCAATCGCACCTCAGGAATATGATAAGCGATCATCGGAATTAAATTCCGACACCGTTGCTCGCGGAGAAACTCCATGGATTACGTACCGAAATATCGAAGTGTTCGAACTAATTTTCCCCTCTACCGGACAAAATCGTTATTAACTGTCTCCTCCCCCCCCCCCCCCCGCCCCGCCACCCTTTCTCCCCCTTGCCGCCCACCAGCTACTTCTTCGTGTGTTTTGACACGTTCGAATCGATCGACGTCATTATACGCGATACGTTCTCGACACAGAGCATCGCTCTTAATTTACGAACATTTCTCCGTACTTCGGCCTCGTATGAAAAAAACAGCAGAGAACTAGGGAGAGAGCGAGAGAGAGAGAGAGAGAGAAGACTTATGTATATTCTCCTCGTTCTCTCGCACGTTCATCGTTAATTAAAAATTACAATCAATCCTCTTGATTAAAAACCCGGAATAGCGTATGTTCCCGATTCTCATTTCGATATTAATGCGAATCAGCAAGCTCGATCCCCTCCCGCCCTTCCCAATTCAGCCCCTACCCCACCGCTCGACCATCGACGTTTTGCGATGTCTCGTTTTAATGCCCGTACAAAAGCTTCGACGATTCCATGCATTTCGAATATCAATTTGGGATTTTTCGTTTTTCCATGGAGAAACAGCGAGAGAGAGAGAGAGAGAGATAGAGAGAGAAAAAGAGAAGAACGAGCTCTCCGCGTCATTAATATGCATATTTCGAAACGGGTTTTTGCGCGGCTTTTGAATAACGCACTGATCTACATTGTGGGGAGGGGGGTGGGACAAGGGGAGGGGGCGATGTTTGCTTTATGAATAGATTCGACGCATTTACTATTTCATTTCGACGTATGTATTACCCGGTGTCGAATCGTGCACATGCCAAAACGGTGGAAGGGATCGAATCACCCGGATGGACGAATCCTCGGTTTGTTACATTTATTCCACGCGTTCGATGGCGGATGGCTGACGAGGGATGGGGGGGGGGGAGAAGAAGGTGGGGGAGACCCGTTTAATATAGATTTTTCGATGAATAAAATTGTCCATTAAAATATACGCTCAAGGGTATGCATCGGTTTCATTATTATTAGTGATTTTTGTTTTCCCGAAAGATATCGAAGAAAGAAATAACGAAATTTGAATAAAGTTTATATAATTTGATAAAAAAGTAATTATAAAATTTATAAAAATGCTTTGGCGCTCGAATAGTCGCCGAGTTAAATAGTATCGTCGGTCGTAAAGTTTCGAGAAAATTCGTTGGTTCGTTACGTCCCACGAAACGGATAATAATCGTTGCGAAAAGGGGAAGAAAACGGACGTCGCGCGTTCTCTGTTCAATTCGTGATTCGGAAAAATACGTTTTTTTTTTTTTCTTTCTCGTTAGTTCGTCCTTTAGTTATGCGAGCCCGGTTCTTTGGCCCCTGGTTGCAACGAAAAAACGCCGACGTAACACGCGATGTGTGTACCGCACGCTCGGTTCCGTATCAACCCTTTCTACCGTGTACGTTGTGTACCAGCAAGAGGATATATAGGTACACCCGAAATAAATAATGCATTCAATTGCGACAAAGCTTGGTGAGCATTCGACGGTGCGCGCTGCATTACGCCGGCATATACCGGAAGTCCGGCCGAAATTGCATGCCACGAATGACTTTTTACGTTTTTCTCTTCTTCTTCTTCTTCTTGTTCTTCGTCTTATTCTTAGTTTTTTTGTGTTTACTCGTTTTTTTTCATTAGGCCAGAGGGAAATTTGAACATCGAAAATGAAAAATCGATATCTAAACGAAAAATGTTCAATAAAACGTGAACACTGGTGAATGATCGTCGATAAGAATACAAAAAGAAAACGATATTTCATCGTAATTTGTAATTAAATTGATCGTTTCTCGATTTCTTATTAACAATACAAAATGTACATGAAAATTCGAATTTTCTTCCATGTTTGAATTTACAGAAAGTTTTCGATACGCGTCTGCATTTCTGTGACAACGAAAAACATTTTGAAAAACGGTCGAAAGTGAGAAAAGAATTGTGTGTGTTCTCGTTTGAGTCACGTGTACCTGTGTGTGTGTGTGTGTGTTTTTGTGTGTGTGGGTCGAACATCCCTTTACCTGATTTGTTCGCGGTCTCTCTCATTCGTCTCTCGCGTCGTTACTCTCTCCGAAAAGCGTTCCCGTGGCACGAGATCAACAAATGCATATGACATGCAATATACACCCACACGGAGTTAGCTTGGAGCACACACACGTGCGAGCACTAACGTTACCGCGAAGCGCGAGAGTGTGAGAGAAAGAGAGAGAGAGAGAGAGAGAGAGAGAGAGAGAGAGAGAGAGAGAGAGAGAGAGAGAGAGAGAGAGAGAGTGGGAGAGAGAGAGAGCGAGTGAGGAAGAGAGAAAGAGGAGGAAATTTTGGGTGACTCGTTCGCCCCCGTAACGCTACAATCAACCGTGTATTCATCGGATAAGCATATAACGTTTATAGGAGGGTGGAGGGAGGGTCCCGGGCGCTCGATGATGCAACTGGCGTTATGAAATCGCGCGAGTGCGATTTGCTGTTGACGCTGATGGTGTGCCCATAGAGGCGAGGAATTTTTAGACTCGTTTGCAGATTTCACGGCACCGTTGCATAAATTATATATATAGAAGCCAACGATGGGGCCATAAGAGGGGCGGAGGTAAGGGGAGGGAGGTCGAATAACATATACGTATACGCGCTCCTCTCTCTCCCGCCCCTCGTTTGGCTTGCTGATCATCGTAAATTTTGACAATGCGCCTAGCGCGAGAGCTCCCCATCCCTACCACCTTCTTTTCGATTAACCAATGCGATCATCGGGACCGCGGTGTGTCCTCGATACATCGTCTTTTTTTTTTTATCATCGATGCAACTCGCACGGTCGTGCGTGTATTTGCAGTTTTTTCGTCCTCTTTTTGTAAACCAAACGATGGCTGTGTGTAGATATATATATATATATACATATTATTATATATATTTATATATATATGATTAAACATACATACGGAAATACTTTCGATCGAAAAGATCGAGCGTACGTGTCGCGTTCGATAACGCGTTTGTCGATAAAAACTAATACGAAATTATGATTACACACTTACTGCGGATACTGCTCGATCGATTATTTCAACCATAATCGATGATCGGAATGCGATGTCGAAAGATATCGAAGAGGTTGTTGCAACTTCCACGACGACGAGGAAGCGACTGTCGTTGCGGCCAAGTACCACGGCGTCCCGCAAAGCCTGAGTGGCGCGACGAGCGGACCGCCGCGACTCCTACGTCTTCCCCTCACGCCACGCGAATACTTTTTAATAATTTTCATCGTGTTCACGCCTATAACAGTCTCGTGATAGATAATTGAAAGCTCCCTTGATCGTATTAATTGATTAACGATCGAATAAGTCTCAAATGTGCGAAAAATCGTATCGTCGTAAATTTGGTGGGGAGATCGTCGGTCAATCACATCGTTCTTGAAAATATCAGGTGGTTGACGATCATATACAGACTTACAGAAAATCACGAATAAATAAATATATATCTATATGTATATATATATATATATACAGACCCTCGAACACGTATATGTATACGTAGCTAAGGGCACGTGAGAATCCCTCTTCCCGGACGTAGGTTACCCATGTAATAACACGATTATTACGCGCATCCTTGCAGAATTTTTTAGCCCAGTGGCAGGTTTGTTAATACGCTAATGTGGACACGTCAGTATATACGAATGCATCGTGTTCTATATACATATTTATATACAGATATAGATATTCACGAATACATACACACACATGTAAATATATATATATATATATATATGTATAAACACTATCCAAGAGAGCAACGGATATATGTTTCGGCTTAATAATACCGGTCGGCCGGTATAGATGTAAGATAGTTATAATTAGGCGTGCATTCGGTCTAGCAATAAGCGGGTTACCCATGTGAACTTCCCTCGTGGCCCTCAACTTTCGGGTGTGACGTGCAAAGGTGCGGTTTTCTGACCGTATCATCGAGCCTGGTGCACGTTATATGTATATTGGACGAAGTAGGAAAAAAAAATGAAAAATTGTCGTTGAAAATTCTTACCATATGTCGCCTCGTTCGATCGCGAATGCAATAAAGCATCGACCTCGGATAACTCGATGGGAAAAAAAGAAAAATTCAATAATCATTACAACGCGTAGGACGAAACTAAATTTTATATCGAACGTTAAACACAGAAATTGGACGGCTCGACGGGATCTTAATCGATTTGCAGCAAGTATGGATGTAATTTATATTAATCGATAACGAATAAGTGGTCGATTAATCATACGGTCATTATCGTAATATTGTTTAATTAATTAATCAACTTTAATTGTCGGAAATGCAATGATTTTTAAACGTAATTTCGGAAAAATTATATTGTGCCCATTACTGATTTTATGCCGTATCGTAAATCCGTCATTTGGTAGTGATCGTCGTTCAGTGGGTCTCGCTTTAACCACCGTATACTTTTCTGCCTGATGAACACCGAACACTCGTTTTCCAGGATATACCGAGACGAAGAAAAAGAATGCACGTGCGCGAGAAACTCGCGTATACCGCACAGGTCCTATATCTGTATATTTCGGCGATGAGGGAGGGAGAGAGAGACGGAGTTTTGGCTCTGAGAGTCCGAACTTGCTCCTTATAATGAACGAACGAACCGTTGGTTCGTTCGTCTCTACTGAGCACGTCGCAAGGTGCACTTTTTTCGGTAGGCGTGTGTATTTCGCGATGAAACCTCTCGGCCAAGTCGAAACACCTCGTCCCTCGGCACGCAAAAAAAAATATCCCCAAAAATAGATAATTTTTCACACTGAACAAAGAAAAATCGAAATTTATCAAATTTTAGATGGGGTATAATATTAAGCTTTAAAATATTCTACACCCAAAAATTCGATTTTTCCCCAAACTTTACATTTTTCGCAATTTAACGAAAATTTTGCCCAATCCTTTATTTTGTTGTTCCCGTCGTAATTTTCACGTGAATATAAAATTCACAATTTCCAACCCGGCATCGGGGGGCTTGTAAAGCGAGTTTATAATATAATTAAATTCGTGCTCGCTAGACGCGCACACATACCAACCTGAAATTGCGAGCGAACGATGCAAATAGCGCATTTTATTATTTATCTACCTGTATATCTTTGTTTACTAAAATTACGCATTCGCATTGCCGATTATTGCGTTTCGGTCAGTAGACTTGTTATTTCAACGTTTTTGTATGCGGTACAAGCCCCTCTGACCCCCCGGACCGCTCCTCTTTTCGGTCTACACGAGGCTATCTCACCTCTCGTTTGACCCCCTCCCCCCCTCCCACCTCTCTTCTCCCCATTCGCCTCCCTGTAACTCCCTTTACCTCCTCACGGTCTCTATATCGGAAATTTCATTCGATTTGTACGACGTGATGCTAATCGCGCATATAGGCTATTGACGATTGAGCATGGGACGCGAAATGTTATTAATGCTGCGGTATGTGACAAACAAAAATGATTAATATTTATCGTTGCGACGATTTCCGTTTACAATTTCTCTCTATCCTTCTCTCTCTCTCTCTCTCTCTCTCTCTCTCTCTCTCTCTCTCTCACTCTCTCTCTCTCTCACTCTCTCCCTCTCTCTCTCTCGTTCTCTCTCTCTCCCTCCGTCATTGGTCGGCAACTCGGTGATGATGTGGTACATCGTACAAAGTTCCTGGCAATATTTCGCTCGCTTGTGTACACACTCGTCGATTTTACACAACTTGCCCCCTATGCGCTCGAAAACACGGATGATGGCGTTCGCGGGCGCAGACCCACAGGTTTAATATTTCTCGATACTAATACCGATGAAGTTTTGTCAGGAAAAAATTATAAACGAAGCTAATTTGATAACATTCGCGAACCAACGAATACGGAAGTTACGCGTACGGTTGCCGGGGACGAAAACCGCGTATTATAAAATATTGCACGTACTTTTGATAAATCAAAAAAAGAAGAAAAAAACGGAAGAAATTAACCCGAGGTTATAATTAACACAATAACAACATTTAACGTTCCTACTATTATCGCGCTCGTACTTCATCGTTTATTGTTTTTATTTATTTATTTTGTTTTTTTTTTTATTATTTTCTCCCACCTCTTCGTTACGAATTTTCGTGGAAACGTGCGGTTTTTTTTCGATACATCAGCGTCACGATATTTTTTCATCAGCGATAATAAACCAGATGCATCGTGAAACCGAGGGAATGCATTTTCGTTGCATGGAAAGTATCGATTATTGCGTTTGACATCCATCCACAATTATCCTGGACGTGTATATGTATATATATATATACGTATACCAGCGAGGCCGTCATTTTCGCCATGATATAATTGCATATTTCCGCAGAGCCGAAACATATTAACGCGCTTGGATATGTGTAATGTGGATATATATACGAAAATTATTACACGAATATGGATACTTTGGACGGTTTTGAAGTCTGATGATACTCTCGTTAAAGGTGGGGGTACTTTTTCGACCCTCCTCCCGATGTCAATAAAATCATCGATCCTCGTTCCTTTCCAACATTCGATGCATCATCGTTTAATTATTTAACAATAGCATTTTATTTCTTAGAGAATTCTCGCATCCCCGTCCTCCGCCGTATCGTCCCGAGCGTTTCGTTCGGACATACGTGTCTGCGTGTCAATTCGCACACGTCGCTCGTTTCATCGCACGAATTCTCGAAACGATCACTGTAATTTCCGTCCTCGTTATTAATATTTATTTATTTAATCGTCACAAATCTATATAATTATTTTCGTGATATTCGTGAATTTGTATCAGGCATTTCCTGGCATATATATATACATATATATATACATATATATGTATATGCGGAAAATCTCGTTTATTATTTTCATCTGATTACCTTCGTCGTTATATTGAAATTGTTCATTCGCTGTTCGATAACAGAGAAAGCACCCACTAACGAAAATCCGAGCTATCATTAGTAACCCACCCCACCTCCTCTTACCCCCGAGCCTACCCTTCTCGTTCTTCCAGCAGCAACGATTCGCGAGATCAATGAACATGAAATATGCGCGAGCAGAATCGGCAATTTGTAAATTATAGAAATTCAACGAATTTAGCGTGTGAACGAGTGAGCGAACGAGCGAGCCCACAAATATAACATTCAGGGATTAATGTTCAGTAAGCTTTTTGCGGTATATCGCAGATACCCAACGAGATATTTCGATACGTGTGCAGCGAACGAAAAAAAAAACAAATAATAACATTTTTTTAAAAATGTGATAATTAATGATTATGTAAACTTTAATTTTTGTAATTTTTAAATTTTATTACAATTTTTGGAATTTTTCTTATCTCGTTTTCTCTCCTGTCCCAGAGTCAAGCGCGAATAAATGAAGTACAGATGTAACGAGCGTGTCCTTTTCGCGTTTTCTGTCTCGGACTCTTGTTCGACTCGTGTCTCTTTGCTCGTTATTATTCTCGTAGCGTTCTGTCGATGGTTCACGTACATTTTCCAGGCGTCCGGTCTCTTGTCTCTCATCGTTATCTCTCTCTCTCCCTCGCTCCCTCTCGCTCGAATTTATGCACGAGAGAGATCCCTGATTGACGTTAAATACAAAAGATCGTTATCATTTTTTCAATTTTGACTTCTTTCGATTTCGAGCATCGCTACAAATATTTCTCATCAATTATTCTCACGATTGTTTTGAAAATAATGTATATGAAAAATATAATTCTAAAAACTTGATGTTATCGCAATAAAAAAACATTAATAACAATTTTTATTATTTTTGATTTTGAAATAATTATAACGAACGATCGAAGATTTCTCCAATCGATTTTGCGAGTCTATGCAGTCGATTCGTATGCGAGAGAAAAAAGTTTCTTCGTTCACCAAACTCGCCATATATTTTCGGGGAACTCCGGCGTCGCGAGTAGATAGGGATCTCGACGAAAGCGCAGTAGTCGCAGCCGCAGCAGCGGTAGTAGTCATAGTGGTAGGACTCGTTTCTGCCGAAAAAAAGAAGAAAAAAACGTCCCAGCAGCATGTGGGAGAGTACGGGCGGCAGGATGCGACGAGACAATCGCGCTGCAGGGCTTAGAGGATGAGACGAAAAGACGAAAGAGAGAAAGAGAGAGAGAGAGAGAGAGAGAGAGAGGACTAAAGAGAAGGAGAGAAAAAAAGCAACGAAATTCAGAGCAGTGCTCACAGACCCGTGACGCGCTCTCGGTAAAAACTCTCTTTGCGCCAATTATTTGGTTAGAGAGAATGCACAATTTTTTTCTTTTTTCCCGTTTTTTTTGCGTTTCTCGTTTCTTTTTTCCTCTCCTTTTTTTCGACAGAAAATTTCTCACTTATTTCACGAATGACTCATAAAAGAAACGCGTCGTACAAAAATCTTTTGTATACCCGCCCGATTCTTTTCGCAGTAACCCGAGAGTTCGTTCGCCGCCCGATGTTACGACCGTGTCGAGACACACGCGAATACGCGAACAAAAATGTATTCGTAAACTCGGATGTCGATAAAGTACACCTTTTTCTTCTCCGTCTGTTTTTTCTTTTCTTTTTAACTTTCTTTCTTTCCTCCGGATTCCGGATCAAGAACCTCCCGAATTTTTTTCCGGAATCTCGACGGACGAACCGGCGGTTATTTCTTTCTCAAATCAAACAATCCGGAAATAAAGCATCTCGGGGTCGTTATTCCCTGCGGCTGTTGCACGTTTTTTTCACGTTTGACGGTTTAAAATTGAACAAAAATCATGTTTAACGAAACAAAAAATAGAAAAATGTTGATTTTTTTGGTGTTTCAACTTGATTTTCTAAGCCGTTTCGACGATCAATATTATTTGTCGAGCGAAAATTCAGTTTTCGCAAAAATTCGATGAAAAAAAACGTATTTTTTTGGTTTTCCTTGGGGTCAGACACCTTTTTTTCGTCTCTACTATATAGCGAATACGTACGAGACTCTTATATGCATATTTTCTTCTCGTACGTTAGCCTCTCGTCCTGCTGCTACACGCACGGTGGTCACGCATCGCGGTAGAGAAGAAAAAACGAAAAAAAAGCAAGAACGAAAAAGAAACAAAATTTGGCCCTAGAGATCGAGGCCGTTGCACCTCGAAAAAGCCCTCGATGAAAGAGAGCCCGTGATGTTGCGCTCTCTTCGTCTTTGCGCTGTACAAGACCGCACTGTAGTAAAATTGCTCCGAGGCAGAGAGGTAAAGAGTAAGAGCGAGAGAGAGAGAGAGAGAGAGAGAGAGAGAGAGAGAACGAAAGGATTGAAGGAGGAGTGCCTCTCTCGTGCCATTATGCGTGCTCCTCTCCCGATATCATGCTATGCCATTTTTTCCATTTACTCCATTATGTCATTATTCCGGCATCCCTATGGAAATTTCATCTCCTTCGATAACGAGTTTAGAAATTCGACGAGCGGCATCAACTTTAACGACGCGAAAACGTA
This sequence comes from Netelia virgata, assembly GCA_951802705.1. Lineage (NCBI taxonomy): Eukaryota > Metazoa > Arthropoda > Insecta > Hymenoptera > Ichneumonidae > Netelia > Netelia virgata. Next base: position 5,230,708 of record OX637868.1, read on the forward strand.
CCTCTCGAATTTTATACTGTTCCAAAAAAACATATTCTTTCACCAAGGATACGTCTTAATCAATAATACGCGACTCGCGTCATTTTTGTTTCAATATATCGAATTATTGTTAACGCAAGAATAAACAAAAATTCTCGGAACAAAAACCGACCGAACACAAAGACTCTATTGTTTCAACGCCAGAGTGACATTGATCACGGCCGAAATCTCTTAACAAACGAAGTCACTGATATAAAAAATAATATATAATCGTCAAAAAATGTCAAAATGAACAGAAAAAAGGGAGAAAATTAAAATGTGAAAAAATAAAACAAAAATTCGTAGATTCTAAGTGGCTAAGTCGAGTCAACAGGGGCAATGCACCGAGGGGCGACTAGAGACGAGGAAGGGGAGAGTGTGCAGTGTGAAGCTCGAAGGAGGGAGAGCGAGTAGAGAGAGAGAGAGAGAGAGAGAGAAAGAGGAGGACGATGAAAAAAGAGAGAGACAGAGAGAATGAGATTGGGCAGTGGTGGAGGTGGAGGATGAGGTGGGGTTGGAAAGGCCCAGAGTATGGGCCTTTCGTGGGCAGGTGGTCCACCTCGGCTCAAAGAACTTTTTCAGGGGCGTTGATCCTCGACTACGAACGACTACGACGACGAAGACGACGACGATGACGACGAACGAGACCAAGACGACGACGACGACGACGCCGAGAGGAGGCAGGAGAACAACGTCACGAGAAAGTGCGCGTTCTCCGATGCAGCTTCTCGCCACCAGTAACCAGGGATAGTCGGAGACTCGACGAAGAATAAAATTCGGCGTAGCTTTGTCCGTCGTTAAAAAAGTATGAGGACTGGCGTGAAACGGGCGAACGTATGTATGTATTTAAAATTATATATCTATATATATATATATATATATATACATGTAATATGTGAAAGCAGATGAGGCTTCGTGTGAAATACTCACGAAAGGATGGTACGAAAAAAAGACTGCGGGCGGGTTTTTGTATGGTGTGTATCGGTGTATCTTCGTATTAGTGCGTGTGCATGGCGTCGGTTATTTGTGCTTCGAGGGCAACGCGAAACCGTTGAGAATTAGCAGCAGTCTCTCTCTCCTCTCTCTCTCTCTCTCTCTTTCTGTCTCCCTCTCTCTCTCTCTCTATCTCTTATCTCTCTCTTTCTGTGGGCCCGATGCATAACACACGAATTTACAACGTGTGTGCACGACTTCTCGCACACGTATGAAACTTTGTGTGTGTGTGTCTCTCTCTCTCTCTCTCTCTGTTCTATGTATCATGGCTCGAGAGCATCGACTTCGCGTATGCATGCACGTTTTCGTGAGCTCTCCGGCGCGCGAGAGGTCTTCGGGGTGCCACGCACGCGGCCGATGCACCAAATATTCACGGAATCGATTATTTTGTTATAACCGGAAGCATGCCAAGTTCCCACTCGCTAGTGCTTTTCTTCGTCGAACGTTTTTTTATTTTTCTCTTGGTTTTTTTTCTTTCTTACTTTCAACGATGCTATCAGCGTCCTAACTATAACAAAAAGTTCGCTGCACCCGGTATGAGATGCTGGACGAGCGACGTCTCGCCTGAGCGCGAGATACACGAGAAGGAAAAATAGTAGAGCGAAAAATACACACCCACACACACAGAAATACTGAAAAAACTTAATTATTGTTACGATTAATATTCGTCTCGTTACAGTTAGAATAATTTATTAATCATTTTTCTTCAAAAATACGTCGACAATATTGATTACATTATTTTTCATTAAAATCATCAAATTTTCAAAGATTTTAAAAATATAATTTAAGATCGACGTGCGAGAGAAATCAGGCCTGAACTCTGCTCGTCTCTTGGTCGAAGCCAAGAACATCGATGACCTCGTGTTCGCGTCTCGTAAGTCTCGTATTTGCACAAAGCGCGTCATCGTCACCACTCTCCTCGTCTCGAATAGACGTTTTCTTAATCGAGATACCGCATCGTTTCGCGCGTCTCGAATGACAACCGTGCATGCACTATATATATGTATGTATGTATATATGTATATACAGTGCTATATATATATGTATATAGTGCCCATATTGCACATCTGCATACGTAATGTATATAGCACTCTTTTAGTGCCCATATATATATACATATATATATATATATATATACATGTGTGCGTAGTCTATAAAGCATAGAGCGAGGGGCCCGAGGACCTTGTACGAGGCGAAACGAACGAGTGCGTGAAGCGTATGGTAAGAATGAAGCCTGCAACGAGAGAGGGGCTTCACTCGTGGTCTTTTCCATTCGCTAGGCTTTGCCTCTTTCTTCTCTCTCTCTCTTCTTCTGGTTATACACGAGTGTAGACGCCCGGCTCGTATTGCGTTGAACGTCGTCGTTGCACGTCGTAGCTAGTAAGCTGAGACGATTGCAGCGGGCGAAGGGTGGAAAAAAACGAAGAAGAACGAACGAACGAACGAACGATGTTAAGGAGGAGGAGAAGGAGGAGGAAAGGGAATAGAAAGAAGAGTATAGAGAGCAAGGCGAAAGAAGCGAGAGTCCGCGGACAACGAGGAGAGAGAGAGAGAGAGAGAAAGCGATAGTGGCTGGGCAAAATTGGCGTAGGGGTCGAAGAGAGAAAGAGGGAAATAAAAAAAAACAGCAACGGCGCCACCGAAAACCGCCTAGCGATTGCATTAAGTAGGCGAGTGGAGGGCATGATGGTCGTTCTGCGCTCCCCCCCCCCCCCCCCCCCTCTCACTCTCTCTGTCTCTCTTTCTCGTGGACATGAGAAACGGCTGCGGGGAGACAACGGCGACGACAACTGTACACGAATGACGACGAGGGAGGAGGACAAGGCAGGGAGAGAAGTGGCCGAAGAGTCGTACGAGTTAGAGGAACCAATCTCGTGAATGGGAGTCACCTAAGAAAGAATTGCCATATTTCTGTCGCGAACGAACCTCTTTTTCAAAGAAACCAAGTTCCGTGCGTGCCTCATTGCGTCTGAGACGAAGTACTGAAAGACCTTGAAGAGAAAAATATGATTTGTAATTTCCTTTTATTCACGAATGAACATAAATCCCACGCTCGTCACGATCAGGTCGACTCTTAACTAATAATAGATAGATGTGAATTACTTTTGATCAAGAGAAACGATGAAATTCTTTCGAGATTGGAACAGCCATGAGGTTTTTGACCGACCCGCATTACCCCGTACTTCCAATCAGCATTTCGAAACGACTGTCGCTCGTTAATATTCCGTTTCTTATCAACGTGCTAAAATTAATGGAAAATAGAAAATCGGGCATCACGATAGTCCCGTTTTCAAATTATTTCTAGTCTTAATTTCGGCTGGAAGAGGTCTGTTCATCGATATAACAAAATTTTCAAAATAGCTCAAGAATGTACGTTAATTCGTATGACAGTTGTAAAAATAGTACGACTCTTGATGAGCTCACGTTGATGAAGTTGAAAAAGTGGGATGACGCGTTAGTTTTATATCATCCAGAGTTGTTTTTTTTTTTTAGTGACAAGGGTGACTCCAATTGTCTGGTGACCCTCATCAGCCTGGTCTCCGGAGCTATAGTACTAAGAGCTGATGGCGGATGAGGGGATGTGCGGTTGTAAGCCTGTGCACACGGACAAGCCAGAATTTCAGGCTGCATCGAAGATTGTAGTAGTGCAGCGAGAGAGAGAGAGAGAGAGAGAGAGAGAGAGAGAGAGAGAAAGAGAGAAAGAGGGAGTGAGAAGCAGTAGCGAGGGGCGAGGGCGTAGAAGGAGGGAAAGAGGGTCTAGAAATCAGGTTGTTGCACCGGATCGGAGGAGTGGGGTTCGAGCCCAAGGCCCATTGCCACTTCCCCGTCGAGAATTTAGGCCGTTGCACTCTTTTCGGCCGTTCGCGAATGGTGGGGGGCCCAAATAGAGGCGCGCATGGATAGTCCGCGGGTGGGGAGTGTTGCGCGTGTGTGACGGCAGTCGCGTCCACCAGCGAGCCGAGAGGGGCATACGGGACAAGGGAGGGATAGTGCATTTTAGGTGCAGCAGCAGCAGCAGCAGGCAACTGCAGCCCCGACAGCGGCCAACTTGGCGAGAAGAGGAAGAGGAGGAGAGACAAGTCTCTAGCAACGAGACAGGGCCGCATGCTGACCCTCAGGATCTGATCGACGATTTATTCTCGGTGAAATTTTTTTACACTCGCTCGAAAGAATTTCGTCTCTCGATTTTTATACGCGATTCGAAGATTCATTTTTCTATAAAATATGATAGAAAACGATCGTATTTTGTATATAATCTTAAGCCGTTTCATAAATTTTATGAAAATTTGTGAAATATGGCAAAACATTCAAATTCAATGGAAAATATTGCAATCTTTCGTTGTTCATAGGTAAAATTCTTATTTTTATAATCCACCCACAAAAGTTCGTAGTAACCTGAATTACTAGATAATATCCAACGATTCGTCCATGCAACTACTTTTTTTTCGAAAATAAATATAATAAATGAAAATCCATTGTAAACGATATTAAAAATGTAAAAACAAAATATAAATTGTTTCCTTTTTATAACAATATAGGTAGTTTTAATGATATTCGTGCCTGTTTTAATTTTCATTTTCCGCCACATCGATAATTTTCTCACTGATTCTCGATTTTAAAATCGAATCAATAAAAACTGTCTTATCGTTCGATTACTGTCAAAATGCGGAACTCGCTGTCAAGTTCTGAAAGATGATCATGCCCGAATATTTCTGGCAGGTTTAACGTAGGCGCAGCCTTATTTTTGAAGCTAAATGAGGTGCGCAGCACGAGGGAGAGAGAAAAAGACAGAGATAACGAGAGAGAAACAGAGAGAGAGAGAGAAAGAAAGAGTCGACTCGTTTCTTATACAACGTAGGTTCTCCATCTTGACAGCGTCTGTGGAGGAGAACTGTTGGGCCAGTTCGCGATATCGAAGAGATTGCAAGCTCCCTCGGATGATCCACGTGCATTCTCTCACTCCACCCATGTATACAGCCATAACTATATACAGGATAGCCGTATAGTTATAGCAATATACTTTAGGGGGCATGACGATGATGATGGTGCTTGGACTGTTGCACGGTGGTGTAATGGCGGTGGGCCTTCTCTCTCTCTTTCTGTTCGGGCCCCGGTCGAGGCAGCCTAGGTAAAAAAGAAAAGGTAGACTCGCGAGACCAGCGCGCGGCCCGTGGAATAAATTGCATTTAGGCCGTTGCACCTAAGGTGGGGTAAGGGCCCCGGGGGTACACACGGGTTTCGTGGCTCTCTCTCTCTCCTCTCTTCTCTTCTCTTCTCTCGCGAAAGTGCACCACGCGATATATCTATATGCCTAGTCACGGGAAAGAAAGGGGGCAAGTGGGCCTAGCAACTAGAGGGGAGGTACACGCCGAGGGAGAGAAAAAGAATCATGGACGTCATGGTGGGATTCGAAAAAATTGCTCGTGCAAAAGTGTGTATAGGAAGCGAGCCTGGCGTGTACGTAAAGACCGCAGGGAGAAGAAAGATGGTAGGAGGGAGGGAGAGAGAGAGAGAGAGAGAGAGAGAGCCGAGCGAAGGAATCTTGCGCGCGAGGGGAGGAAGCGCGCAGGCTGTACCGAGTTTCGTGGCCCATGGGGACAGAGGGAGAGGCGAGAACGAAGAGCCACGATGCATTTTGGGGTCTTGGACGTGTATTGGGCGGTTAGAGGAGGCCCAAGGAGAGAGAGAGAGAGAGAGAGAAGAGAGCGCCTCGTACGTATAAACCGTGAGGAGAAATAGAGGGGTACCTGCTCGATGGCTCGGTTGCAGCCAATGCATTTTTCGGGACTATTCGGCGCGTTGAGGAAGCCTCTCGGGTGGGGGTAAAAGGAGGAGAGACTCGAGGATGAAGTGGGCCCTAGCAACGAGGCACGGAAGACGCCTAGCAACGCGGATAGCGACGAGCGCCGGTTGTGGTGGGAGGAGAGCCTGCGGCTTAGCTCGCTCGCTTGTGCATTCGATTCGACGCCCGGGCCTTGCGCGAAAACCAAGCGTCGAACTCGGGCCCACTCTTGCCACGAGGTGAGCGGGGGAGCCTAGAATGCATTTAGGCGCATACAGGTCGTGTGTAGCGTGTGCGTTGTGCTCGACAGTCTCGTTTCTTTCTCTCTCTCTCTCTCTCTCTCTTACTCACTCAACTACCTCTCCCTTCCTTTTTCTTTCGCTGGCTCGAGAGCTCGGGCCCAAAATAAAAGAAAGGCCCGAGCGCTACGGAGTGGGGGGTAAGTAGGGTTCACGGGAGGTTTTCGACTCCTCTTCCAAACGCGCTGCTCCGCGACTCTGTGTGTGTGTGTGTGTGTGCCGCTGCTGCTGCTCGCTCTCTCGACCCCTCGTTCTCCTCGTCATGACGACTAGTTTCAGTGGTTCGCAAAAATATTTTTCCGATCTCTCTTCGATCGTTACGAAGAAACTTGCTCTCTCGAGACTCGCCGCTCTTAGAAATTCATCTTTTTAATTATTTTCCGATTACTTCACTTCATTACGTAATTAACAAGATTTGTAATTCAATATTCTCCTGGAAAATATTAATTCACCGATTTACGTGTTTTTTTTCGAATTTTTCTTTTACTATTTCTTTCTAATTATGGATGTTTTTTTATTGTCCTATGATCGAATTATCTCGCGAGAATACTCGCGGTATTGTGTTACAGGTGGCGCATTGTCCGAGGAGTTACAATAATGAATCAAAGCCCGGTAGCGTTTGTTCCGAGCTATTATTCTCGCTACGTGAGAGGCGCTCGTAGACCGACTCTCGGAAGAATATTTTGCGCCTCGAGGAAAGGCATATCCGATTGGATCGATTCATGAAACGAGCGAGTCTTTGAAAAAAAAAAAAAAAAAAAAAAAATCGTGTAGAAACGAAAGCGTATGCGTAATTTGAGCAGCGAGACGATCGTCCACTTACACTCATCTCGCGAATCTTATGTACACTCTTATAGTATATACATATATATATATATATATATATAATAGCTAATACGTGTTTCTCGATGTATACGAAGAACGATCGTACACGCATAGGCGAGGCACCGACCAGGCGGCTAACTCGTATGCACGCGAGAACTCCGCTATCTGAGATTCGTCATAGGATAATTCGCGATAACGCGGACTGCGTATATACACAATCGTATTTAGACCCCGATTATCACTGGCTGTATATACGTATATACTTATGAAAATAGCTTTTGGCTAGCCAGACGTCTGATACAACCGGACGTCGCGACAGCTCGACTTACAAACGGAACGACTTCGATTCCTCCGCATTGCCGTTAGACATCGCTGAAGAGATAATTAATAAACTTGTACGAAAATAAATCTTAACCATTGAATTTTCATGAATACGCCCAATTTGAGGAAATGTATCGCTTATCGATAGAGTACCAGACTAATCTTCATGTTTGTTTAATTTCTTTGCCTTTCGGACATAATTAATGTCCGTAATATTATAAATTATTTATATTATTAAATAATAATTCATTATCGCGATAATTACGTTCTCGAGAATTAACGTAAATAATGACAAGAAGAAGAAGAAAATAATGAATTTTCTTTGATTTATATGTATATTTTAATTTATTTGTAAAATTTGAAAATAAAACCTTTCGAAATTGAAATAAGTTAATCGAAGAGCAATCTCCGCTGGAATAAATTACGAGAGGCGCGTGCGACGCACCCCGGAGGGAGTTAACGCTCCCGGAAGTTGTCGTTACGTAATGTAACCGTGTGCCGTCGGGCGAGGGTAAAAGGTTAACCCTGAGACGAGAAGTTCTCGTTACGCGTGTACGAGACGATTCGAGTCATACCCTCCTTTACTTTCCATTTGCGGCGATATGACCTTGGTTCGCGAGAGCTCGCGACAACGATACCGGCGGTCGAGGCAATGCTTCTTCCGTCGGCTTTTCATCCTCCTCGTTGTACGAAACGAGTACGATCGTATTGCAGGCCGCACGCGCCTCCAGCGTACGACCTCGTGCACGTACGAGCGAGATTTCGCGATTCAACGTATCGAGAACGAGTTATACTCGAAAGAGCCTCGTTTCATTATCAAATTACCCAAAAACGTCGACTAATAATGAAAAATAAGAAAAAACGATGTTATCGAAAGATTATCAAAAAAATTGCAATTTCATCGAAATTAAATTCCCATTCTCCCGAAAATTATTTAATTTTCCAATACAATATTGAAAAACAAATTCTTTATCGTCAATGTTGTGCAACAATTTCGAGAGATTCTCGAGTTGAACGACAAGAAACGTTCCAATTGGGAGAAAGCACGTGGCCTAGCGTCGAACACTTGCATTGCCCGAGGAACGTGACAACGATTTTTGCTTACCTTGAGAATGAATGGAAACGGCCAAGCGTTATTTTCGATCATCCACGATGATGTGACACTGGCCCGGCGGCATCTCGTGCCGCTGCACAACATCATCGTGGGCCTTCGACGAGAGATATTCCCCTCCGAATTTGAAAGAAGAAACGCCTAACGGGCGTGCTAAGTTCGTCCGTGCCGACGTTTCGACAATGAGGCAAGAGGAGGCGGGCACTTCGATACAGGACGAGGCCTTACCTCACGGGTGAGCACAAAGCTGTGTGCGTGGTCGTGACCCTTTTCGATTGTTACCAGGGAACGGTAGATGAAGAAAATTGTATTTCAATCACAACGAAATTGCGTGAGTCGTTGGTCGCCGCTTGTCACCGAACGATGACAAGTTATGTACATTGTTATATATAAATATATATATATCTATACACACACACACATATATATACATATATATATATATATATATATACACCTAATTTTGTATAATAATAAAGTACAAGAACAATTGGACACTTTCTTGCGTCACTTTGGGGTAGGAATTGTTCGCCTAGTGATAAACCTAGAATGAGAATTAAGAAGGGGCGATACGTGGCGGGAAGCTGAGTCTTTGCGACTATAAAATACCTTATGGATTCCGCGGTAGGTGTGCAACCCCTCCAGTCATCCCTCGACATTTTCGCTCCTCACCATCTTTTCCCTCCAATCCCTAAAACTCTCTCTCTCTCTTTCTTTCTCTCTCTTTCTCTCTTTCACCCTCTCTCTCTTTCTTTCTATAGACGAATCTTCGTATAAGTATATACATATCTTAGTAGTTTCTCGTTCTCCGTTCCTTTTTGTCCCCTACTTCGTCCATCCCCGCCCTCGTGCCTTCGCAACTTCTTCGTCCTCTCGCGTTCTCCTTTTGTCTCTCTCTCTCTCTCTCTCTGTCTCATACACAGTGTCACCCTCTCTAGCCACCCTCGCTTCCCTACCTTTAAAATCAGGCTTCTTCGTAAGGAGGCCATATTTCATAAGACTGTGCTGCTACTCCCGCTACTGGTTCTCTCCTGCTGCTGCTGCTGCTGCTGCTGCTGCTGCTGCTGCTGCTTTCCTTTTCCACTGTATAGTTTCCTCTTCCTGTTCCGCCTGCGAGGGGTCACCCCCGTCGCGCTGCCCCAACGCCCCCGTGTTACCAATGGGCCCGCTCGTGAATCCCTCCCTTGTATACGCGTGTGTCTCCCACTATGTATTATAGACGTGAATGTGTGTGGGAGAGAGAGAGAGAGAGAGAGAGAGAGAGAGAGAGAGAGAGAGAGAGAGAGAGAGAGAGAGAGAGAGTAGAACGCCGGAGCATTGAGAGAGTCTAGGAACGCTTGCGCGCGACCCATTCCATCGCGTCCCATCCAATCCCATGGCCTTCCACGCAGCCAGAGTACGTACTGCCAGCCGCCAATGTAATGTTTCTTTTATTGATTTTGCGGCGGTCGACGGAAATTACACCGTGCTCCGCTCTCTTTCTCTTTCTTTCTCTCTCGTTACCTCTCGTTTATTCTCTCTTTCTCTCGCTCGCGCGCGCGCGCGCTCACTCTTTCGTTTACATGCCGTATATGGGAGCAAAATGCTCGTGGAAGGGCCAGCACTCTTTTGTCATAAACCTCGTCAACGCCATGTATACGTTTCAACCCCTCCAAATGTTCATCCCCCGCCCAGGCTCGAACGCTTCTGAACGTAGCAGATTACAAATTGAACGTCGTCCGTTTTAATTTGTCTTTTTTCGAAATTGAATTTTGTTTTTTTTGTTTTCAATTATTTTAGAACACGTTTCGTTTAGTCGTCGACGAATATAAAGTCATGGGGATTTTACGTAATTGTTTTTGTAAATTGTAACGTAATAAAAACAAAAAACAAGAAATAATTGTAACAAAGTGAATAATAAAGAAAAAACGATTGTTTCAAAACGCGCAAAAACTTTAGGATCGTCGATTGATAATGGCGAAACTCGATGACTCGATAAAATCGTCGGTATGTGCAACGTAACGCGAAGGTCGATGTACGACGGAAATCGTTTCCTCATCCCCCGTTTGCATTTCGTACAACGACTTCCGAGTGTTGCGGCGGTCGTCGAGCTTATTCGGGCCGTCGATAGGTCAAGGACGTTCCCACGGTGCGAGGCCACAACTGGTGCTCTCGGGGTCAGGTCGACAAATCACCCTCTCCAGGGCGCGAATGCCCGTGAAAAAAAGCAGCCCGCCAGACACAAACGCGCACAAACGCGTCGCTCGGGCACTCACACACACACACAGGCACACACAGAGTCGCGAACGAGAACACACCGACGCACACGCATCAGTGAGAGAGCGAGAGCGGCGAGGAAAGAGCGAGGGTGGTGAGAGACGCACCGACGAAGAGCAGTCGTGGAAAAAAAAGAAAAAAAAGAAAAAAATACGAACGAAGAGAGAGAGAGAGAGAGAGAGAGAGAGAGAGAGAATGAGAATGGCGAGAGGATCGCGGAGAGCGGTGGTGATGCAGCGTGTGTTTCGCCCCCTCGGGCATATACAGCGTGGGTCCTGATCGGTCATAAAAAAAAATGGTGCTACTCGTTCGCAGACACACTTGTGCACAAACACACATACACACACATAGACAGCAACCCGGACAACCTGTCAGCCCTGTTACCGAATTCTCGCTCCAACCCCCGGAAAAATTTTGGGTGACGGAAATGTGCAGTTTACCTTTACACCGCGATTTTCCCAATTTTGTCACACTTTTATTTTCGAGCTTACCTTAATCGTAATTTTATTATCAGATTGAAACTCGACATGTTTGTAACGTTGCTCGCTATAATTTATTCATTTTTATGACATATATATATATATATATTCAATTTAAGAAAATAATTTATTCTTCACGATAATGAATTTTTCAATTCTTTTACCACCCGAGGTCGTAATAGAATGAAAACTTTAGAGAATCAGAAAAACAAATTACTTTATATTTTTGAGCATAGCAATTCGAGGGCCACGAACTCATCGGACTATTGGACGACGCGTAGGCGCCAGATGTCAAACGAGCGTGCGAACGCGGCCGAATACCGATTGGTGGTTCAACCGTGTTTTCCAGGCTCGTGCTCTTCTCCTACATGCATCTATATCTATATATATATATATAGAGAGAGAGAGAGAGAAAGAAAGAAGAGAGAGAGAGAGAGAGTGAGAGTCGATAGATCGTTGGCCGTTTTCCTCCACGGGTCGAACCGCTTGAATCGCGTATATAGTAACCTTGGATCCCGTGAACATGATTCCGGGCTATTCGATCGACGAGCAGCCAGAGGGGATTGAAAAGCGACGAACCGGAAGTTAATGGTGAACAGAGGCGTGGGATGGTGGAGTGATGAGAGTCCGAGGTGATTCTCGAATTTGGATACTGCACGTGTACGATGTTCTACGACTAATATTTATACATAATTTGCGTACTATACATACAAATATATAGATATACACGTATACGAGGTTAAAGCAAAGCCGATAGAGCTAGGTATACGAGGACGTACGGTCAAATCAACGTGCAGTAAGAGAGAGAGAGAGAGAGAGAGAGAGAGAGAGAGCAAAGAGAGTTAAACCACGTGTGTCAGAGGATTTGTGCGTAGCGTAAACCAGAGTTGCTATTTCCCTCTCACTTTTTGACTCTCGTTATATATCGTTCCTTCTTCCTTTCTCTCTCGCTCTCTCTCTCTCTTTCTCTCTATCTCTCTCTCACTCTCTGTTCACCGTCGTATATACACGTGACTCTCGTTTTCGTCGAGCTTGGGAGCGTGTTGCCGGCGTATATAGAAAGCGAAAACGCTTCTCCTACCTACATTTCGCCCATTCACGCAGAGCGTTGAAAGTAGAGAAAAAAAAGCGATAGCCCACGAGCGAGAGAAAGAGGGAGAAACCGAGAGAGAGAGAGAGAGAGAGTGAGAGAGAGAGAGAAGAAACGGGGTGTACGCCAGAATCCAGAGAGACTGAAAAAAACTGTGCGAAAAAAAACGAAAAAAAACGATGAAAAAAAGAATTGGAAAAAAAGAGAAAACGAAATGAAAAAAAAGTAAAAATGAGAGAAAAAAAATGGAGTGGAGTACGGAAAAAGGGAAAGAGCGGGCAACGCGTAGGTGGCTGACGAACTCTCGCTACTGTTCGATATATAGGTGTATACATTTATATATATGTATATATGTTTTATATATATATATATATAGAGGTAGCCGGTGGTGGTTTTGGCGGGAGAGAGCGAGAGCTGCCAGAGCGAAACAGGGAGATGCGAATGTAAAGAGAAACACACCGGTGTAAAAGTGAGCGAGAGAGGACGAGAGAGAGGAACGTCGAATCAGCAGTCGAGAGTCTAAGGGAGTGGAGGGTTGTTGTGCGAGAGAGAGAGAGAGAGAGCGAGAGTACAGAGGGTAGAAGAGAGGGAGGAAAAACGAGAGGTGGATACATAGAAGAGTGAAAAAGAGGGAACGTCGACTAGGATACGAGAGGGATGGAAATACAGTGGAGCAAGTACATGTACAGTGGGAAAAGGGCAGAGAGGGTGAGTGAGAAAGTGTGTGTGTGTGTGTGTGTGTGTGAGAGAGAGAGAGATAGCGAGAAAGAAACAGGGATGGAATCGCAATGAGGGTGGATAGAACGAGTTGGACAAAGTGGAGGGGGAGGAACGAGCGAGTACGAGGGCGAGAGAGAGAGAGGGAGAGCGAGTGAGAGGGATGGAAAAGCCGAGCGGTTTGGCGGGGTCGTGCGGGGGTTAAAAAGAGCGAAAGAGAACGAGGTATGGTGAGCACCGGGCGGAAAAGAGAGGGATAAAAACAGACCGCAGGGTAAAAAGGGAAAGGGGGGTGGGTTCGTTGCCAGGGATGAAGTACGTAGGTATTGATCTATTTAAAGCCTAGAGTACCAAACGAGGTCCTTATTAAAAAGCGGAATGAAACAAGGGGGAGCCTGCCTCCGCCTCTGTGTGTCCTCTGTTCTATCTTCCTTCTTTTTTTGTCTCTGTCTCTCTCTCTCGCTCTCTCTCTCTTTCTTTCACCCTCATTCTGGTTTCCGCGCCACCCTCGACGTATTTTCTCTCCCTCTTTTACACTAATGTATATACATATCTTTGTCTTTCTCTCGCTCTCTTTCTCTCTCTCTCTCTCTCTCTCTCTCTCTCACTTCTCTTCATCCTTTGGTCTTTTTTTTCATCCCTCTCTTTTTCCCTTTCCTCGTTTTGGCGTTCTCCTTTGCACACCCCCTCTAATCACCCCGCGTGTACTTTTCCCGTCTCGCTCTGTGCCCCGACGTGTTCTCTTCCGTTTCACCGGAGAGAGAAGAGACCTCGGGGAGAAAGAGATATGTGGGAAGAGAGAAAGGCGCGCGGGGTGGCAGGGGGAGACAGGACCGAGGGTGGGGCGTATCAAAAAGAAGGGAGAGCTTTTTGAGCGAATGTGCACGTTGCTATTCTACATGTCCACAGAGAGTAGCCCTTTGCCGAAGCGAGGGGTGAGGACAACGACGACGTTGACGACGACGACGACGACGATGACGACGACGACGACGACGACGACGACGAGTCGGTTCAAGGAGAGAATTGGGGCTGCCACAACGTGAAAGTAAAAGAGAGAGAGAGAGAGAAAGCGGAGAGACTTTTGCGTATAAAAAGCTCGCGCAACCACCAACGAGCAACCCTTCGCCCTCGTCCGCCTATTCCTCGTACGACCAACTAAATTAAACATGTATCATGTTCCTACGTGTTCAGTCTTGATCATACTCGCCTATTTATCGTCTCTAATATATCGATACTGTCGCAGGTACAAAAACAAATTTGCATGAATAATTATAATCGTTCGAATTCGACGATGAGATTATTCATACGAGATCTTCCAACTCGACCATTGTTTTTTTTTCTCAAATATTATACCGTCCCAAAAATTAGTTTCGCTTAATGCTTCAATCGTTAATTTTTTCAATTATCTTTTAAATAATCATATAATCGTAATAATCAGCACTAATTGTAATTAAATCATGTTCGTTCAACCTATGAAAATGTTAATTATAATATTTATCGAATATTATGTCGTATCTCTCGAATAATTAATATAACGATAGAATTTTCGAACGTCGTTCTATCCCAGTAAAAAAAAATCTCCCCCCTCCCCCCTCGCCACCGCCCGGAGAGCAACACTTTCTCGCACACTAAGGCATAACATCTCGAGCTAAGGGTGAAAACAAATGCTTCGAGATAAGAATTATTCTCTGCGAGTGAGCAGCAGCTTGCGCGCGAGGTCCAGGAGAAAGAGGAGGCGAGCGAGCAAGCCAGAGATACAGAGGGAGAGAGAGAGACAGATAGAGAGGGAGAGAGTGAGAAAGAGAGAGAGAGAGAGAGAGAGAGAGAGAGAGAGAGAGAGAGAGAGAGAGAGAGAGAGAGAGAGAGAGAGCATACAGTCAGATAGAGACCTCGACGATAGAGGAGAGCGAGAGAGGCTGTACAGAGGAGCTCTCTCACCAAGAGCCCCACTACGACCCCTCGACAGATATAAAATCCGTGATTTTAAAGGCATTTTAGTATCGATCCAGAGCTTTTTTGCCCTAGACGCAAAGCTTCCTCGTGCTCTGTTACTACGGCTGCCTCTGGGCTGTATGCTCGCTATAATACGAATTGGGGTGGGGATGAGAGTTTGCCCGGTGGTGCGCACGGTGGTGGTAGGAATTAAACTACCCTCTGCTCTCCGCTCTACAACGCCCCCTCCAACCTCCCCCTGCCTCTGCCCCGCTCGATCCTGCCGTTTTTCCCTTCCGTGGTCCTCGCAAAAGAGCTCTTCGTTGGGTGCCAGGGGGGTGGCGGAGGGGTTGGGGGGAGGCTGGTTAAGGGATGACGGGTTGGAGGGTGGGGGGGTGGGAGGGCTGGCGTTGCGTAGTTATATGGAATGTATGAGTGCGTTAATGTGTAATCAAATTCCGCGAATCGGTGAGAGTCCCTCCCCTGATTTTACCGAAAGACCGAAAAAAAACATTCGTTCCTGACCTTCAGCGACCTCTGCGAACGAGAGGGAAGAAAAATGTGCTATGTTTTTTTTTCTCAGAAAATCGTTTTTTAACGTACCTTTTCTACTTCAATCCACGGGTTGAATATTTTTCTCTCGTAATTCCAGTTTGGTTTTTATTTTTGCGGAGTGGCGAGATGAGGGAACGGAAAAAAAATGGTTAACGAAAATTCGGTCGAGGTGTTGGTCGAGTCGGCGAAGTGGCGGCGAGCGCGTGCCGTGAAAAAGCTCGAGAATTAACGCGACGAGATTTATGGAAAATTTGTTATGTTTTTTTTTTTCTTTTTTTTTTCTTCTTTTTTCATCCCTCCATAGTGACTACATCGCCGCGGTGAGGTACGCGCGTAGAAAACTCGAGGGACGCGAACGAGAGGTGCGTGTGTTTTCTGCACGTCGCATCCCCGTGGTTACGAGAACTCTCGTGGCTCCGACGCTTGAGGCACTCGTCTCGTTTTTTTTTTTTTTTTCCCCTCTTCTTTATTCTCTTCTCCCTGTACCCTTCGCTTTCACTCTCTGCGCATCATGCCCCGTTGACCATCGCGTATATTTTACAGACTCTCACGACGTACCGCGCGACGAGATTCCTCCCTTTTCTGTGTGAAAATGACTCACGCATGTTTCTATTAATAGGAGAAAAAAAAGTATCTCGAGAGCGTTTCCTACTTCGAACGTTTTACAAGAACGGAAGAAAAAATGCGACGGGAACGTAATTGCCCTGGGGGGTGAAAAATAAAACAAGAAAAATAAGAAAAAATCATGAAATTTTTACGAACGCGTTACTACGACTAAAACGTAAAAATATATAATAATGATCGATTTTATACATTTCGATCGCCTCGCGGTTATAAAACCGTAACCCATAAAATTGATTCAATTTTCGTGTACGATTTGTTCGTTAAAAAACGCTCCATAAAATTTGCCCCGTAAAATTTGGTGTTTCGGTGCATCACCGCGTAAACCGTACAAACAGATCAATTCTCGTAAATTACTGTACGCGAACAACAACTGTAAATCTTAATTAAAAAAAGATCGTACTTCTCCTCCTCCTCCTCCTACTTCTCCTCGCCGTAAAATCAGATCACTGATTTTATCGGTCACCTCCGAAAGAACAAAATGAGCGGTCATTTTTCGAAACGTGTCGAAAATGAAACTTCTCTCCCTCTCTCTTTCTATCATAAATATCAACAACAAAAATACGCGAAAATAAAAAAAAAAAAACAAATAAAAAATGAAAATACCGCATAGATCGTTCATCCCTCGTCCCGTGCGACTTGAATTTCTATCGGGGATTTTTCGAAAATCTGTTTTGCTCATCAATCGTCCCGTCGCGTGTTAACCTCGACGTGTGTCACGCGTATCGGTTTTTTTCGTCTGGTCGGCGATTGTAACGACACGAGAATCGTCTATACACACATAGCGATCCTCTCTATCCTCTCCGCTCGTTTCGCGGGGGTGGAGCAAAAACTGTCTATATACACATATGTATATATAGACATATATGTACACATATGAATATAGATATATATCGAGATACCGATAGAGATGGATATATATATATATATATTTACATATACATATATTTGGGAAAAGAGCGAACACGCGCATGGCCGCTTCCGCGCGCGCGTGTTTTCTCTTCTGACGGTGCTGCTGCCACCGCTGTTGGATGTATAAAATTCGAGCAATGCAACGTTCCGTGTAACGCGTTTTATTCCGCGACTTTATGGCGGTGTGCCGTCGCCGCTGCTGCCATCGCCGCGCGTCGGGGAATGGCGGATTGGCAAGGGGTGCCTAGGAGAACGCGAGGGGGTGGTTGGGACACGAATGAGCAAGAGAGAGAAAGAGAGAGAGAGTGAGAGAGTGAGAGAGGGTTGGAAAGGGACAGCGGGGGTGTCGGTGTGGACGCAGCAAACGGAGGGCAGAAAAGGTAGCGAGTGAGAGGGAGAGAGAGAGAGAGAGAGAGAGTGAGTGAGGACGAGGAGGAAGAACGAGCACGGGGAGCTATAGGAAAATCCATAAAGTTATAAAATGTGCGGAGAGCGTAATAGTACGCACCGCGCAGATTAGTTATGAAAATATAAAAGGGAAAGAGGGGGAGGTTGGCGGTGATGGCGATGCTGGTGGGGACGATGCGGACACAGCCGAGAGGGTAACTCTCTCTCTCTCTCTCTCTCTCTCTCTCTCTCTCTCTCTCCCACTCTCTTTCGTTGTCTCTCACTCTCTCTCTCTCTCGCTCTCTCGCTCTCTCTTTCGTTTCTGGCAGGGTCGCACCGCTGCCGGAGAGGACTCAACTTTTCCAGCCACCCAGCACCCTCCCACGCAGCACCATCATACATCCAGGACCATGTACCACCCAGAGCCCGAGCAAAGAGGAACTATATATAATATCTCGTTTCTAACGGCGTAACCCGGCACATCCCTCTCTTTATGCTTCGCTTCGACATTTTTTTTCACCATCCCCTACCCTCCCTACACAATCTGCTTAGCGTCAATGTATGGAAAAGGGCACGAGGCGGATTTCTTCGTCAGGGACCATCGCGACACGAGTGACGATTGGATATAGGGGAAGTTTTTGGAAAAAAGTGTTTTTACGATCGACTCTCCTCTTTCGAGGATTAGCGTAAGCAGCACGATTCGATTTCTCTTTTCGAGGCAAGACAATTAACTCCTTTCCTCTGGAATGGAAATCTAGCCTTTATTTTACCACAAGATGTGTTGGAGGGGCTTTCGACTAGGGCTGTACCGACTTTTTCGACAGTCCGATTTGTCAGTTTGACTATGATAAAGACTGTATTATGTAAGCTTGACTCACTCTTTCTCGATGGTCGTACGATTATGCAGATTCGCGGATCCTGGGTTTTCCTATCGCGGTGGTCGGGTGATTGGCTCATGAGAATGCGTCGAACACACAAGTTTACTTATAAAGTCTTTATTTGATACTTAATTTTCTCTGATTCTAAGATACTTTTACAATATACGAGTTTTACTCTCGATGAGTTAAAACGGTTTGATATTTAGATGGAGTGACGAGCGAGAATGCTACGCAGATTCTGTTGCGTACGGTCTGTACGTTGTTGGTCCCCGTCGAAGTTGAAATTGTAACTGAGTTCTGGGTCGGAGACCCGGTTCTTTATTTGGTAAATGACATCTTTTGATTGACTGCTCTATTATTAATCTATCCTACCATTGGTCAAAAGTAGCAATGTTTCAAAGATAGATAGAAAAGCTGCTTAGGCTAATTATGATAAAAGAAGCGATAGGTGATAGTTATAGATAGTTGATATGTCTCTTCACCTATGAATTGATATTCATACTGTGTAATCCCTTATCGTAGGGTACTGGCTATTTCTCAGAACTAAGTATGGCGATCGTGAAGACGATGGGAGATACGCAAAGTTTATTATCCGTCACAGATGGTGTGCTAGATAGTCGTAGATAACCGGTGTACTGTTTAACCTATGAGTCAGTACAATGTATGAAAGGTAATCCCCTATCGAGTCTTAGGGACTTATCTATTTCTTAGAATTTACTATGGTGGAGACAATGAAGATTCGCAACTGATGGTAATAAATTCGGTGTTTCCTGAAAGTGGAGATGATATCCCAAGCGGACGTTTCGGTTGTAGTGAAATATTTTAAGATATTAATTATTTGGTTCCTCATAGGCGATCTTAGCATCGTATCATTTCATCCGAAACAGATGGTGTGGAACACGGTGTTTCTCGGAATGGGAATGATCCCCTAGTGTGTTTTTTAGTTTATAGAAGTTTTCTTGATTAATTTCATTTTTTTCATTTTTTTTTGTTTTCTATAGAAAACAAAAAAAAACAAGATTTGTTTCGCGAATTTTATGAAAATATAACCAACCGCGGAAATTTCTGATTTTATTTTATTTCGCATTTATTTCTAATCTGATTTTCTTCGGATGATTAGTCGTTAATTAATTGTTTAATTGGAATAATCGTTTGTTAAATTTATTTTGTCTTTTGACACTTGGTCATACTCGTGCTATTTTACCCATAATCATTATAGCGTGAAAATTGTAGACTTGTTACATAACTCGAATCCCATTAATGGTAATTAAATGCTGTAGACTGTCCAAAGACTGTCGAAATGGCGGCTCATCGGTATAGAGATCGTTTGATGTACCGTCGACAAGGATCGAGCGAATGGCTTCCTTGTATTACGTCCTTTTCTCTCTCTCTCTCTCTCTCTCTTTCTCACTCTTCCTCTCTCTATACAACAGAGTCGAGACTACATATAGCATATGGCTCACCCTCGATGATACCCTTGGCCATTCGAATTCACCGTCCGCAGTGAATTCGACCCGATTATACATCTTCCTCTCTCCATTTTCGTCTCACAATCAGTCCCCGACAACCAAAAGGAAATTGCTCTATGGAGCAAACAAGTAAATCATTATCGTTCCCACACGTGTATTTGGTATCCCCGAACCTTCTTCAGTCTCTCTCTCTCTCTCTCTTTCTCTCTTTCTCTGTTCCTCGCTCGTCTCTCCTCTCTTACCAACGCGTTTGTCCGATGACATGTGCCTGCCTCGTGCCAAACCCAGCTAACAATACGACTTGTTTATAGCTGGTCACGAGATAGAAATTAGCAGCTCGTGACAGAAGTTGGATTTTTTCTATCGCCATTTACGAATCCCTACGAATCTCGGTGAATTTTTACGAATAAGAAGTAAAAAAAAGAAGATAAATCAATGATTTTTCATTAAATCAATAATAAACAATTATCGAGAAGGAATATTCAAATTTGTTGTCCGATCGTACAACAAAATTATAAATTACAATTATCATAAGTTTATTAACATAGTTCATAACGAAACAACGTCGAAACTCTTATTTCCGGTCTTCAATAATATTCCCGAAACCCCTTCGAGTCCTATTGTCCCGATTCAAAACGTTTATTACGAGGTTTAATAATGCTCACGTTTTATCCCTGATTACGCGATTTTATCATAAGACTCTCGCCGCACGAGTGAGTAGCGAAAACGTTTTCACGGTTGGTCCTCGTGTTCGATCCAAGAAATTTCGTGCTTTAGCGAGCCAACACGTGTTCGGCCTATTCCTAAATATCACGAGACTTGGAATTTTCGTGTACGCGACTCGTGCGATGATTTCACGTTGTGTCACGTGTAATGCGAGAGACGGTTCGAGAGATAGCCATGTGGTACGGAATAAAACGCGGAAGCGAACTTTGCGGAAGCGCGGTGTTCGATGTAAAAAAAAAAAGAAGAAAAAAACCAAGAAAACAAATGGAAGAAAAAGTATCTCGAGGGCTGGATCATAAGATCGATAATGTATGAGGTACATGAGGACCCCGAAGAGTGTGTATTCTTCACCACCCACTACAAGCGACATCGCTATACACAGATCCACGTGTACGTCTCTATGTATACGTGTACGTATATATAAATATAAATTCCGTATTGCGCCAGTACAGCGGCGGAGCACACCGGTGTGCTCATGCATAATTCAATCAGAGTTAGACTAGAAACGTCAATACAGCTCGCAGATTATTTCTTTTCCCGGGCCGCTGCGCTCTCTCTCCCTCTCTCGCGCTCTCTCTCTCTCTCTCTCTCTTGCTTCTTTCCTTCTCCATCTCCGAATCCCTCACTCTCTTCCCATTTTAATATATATATATATATATATATATATATATATATATATATGTATATATACACGTCTTCTTTCTTCTACACGTGCATGCAGAAGGGTACATACTTGTACCCTCTTCTCTTCTATTCCCTGTCTCACTTTTACTTTCGCGAGGGAAAAAAGAGGACCGAACGGGAGTGAGAAGAAGAGAGTGAGGGACGAGGGGAGGGGGTGTATGAAGAGAGAGGGAAAAAGCATGTACAGCAGTATACTCCAGTTAAAAGAGAAGTAGTTGAAGAGAGAGTTAGAGAGCGAGAGATTCGACATAGCGTTGAAGTGAGAGGAGAGGGTAGTAGCGCGGACGAAGTATTCTCCTCCGCTTGAGAGAGAAAGAAAGAGAGAGAGGGTGCCTGACCCCCCTTGCCTATCCATTCATCCGTCGTTTTTCCTCTATCTTTTATGCCATCTCTCGCTCTCTCCTTTATCTCATTCTCTCTTTCCTGTCTTTCTCTCTCTCGCTCGCTCTATTCTCGGCCAGGTCTTCAGCCTCTTCTTTTTCCTCACGCCACCCCCCAAAACCCTCCAAGCAGAGCCCCTTCTTTTATATTTTAATCAACTAATGCTGCGCAATGCGTACATTTATTGCGTCGTTCTTTCCTTTACCCTCCCTCTCTCGCCACTTTCTTTGTCTCTCGCTGTTCCGTTCGCTCTCATCTCCATCTTGTTACCTTTCTCTTTCGCACCCCTCCAATTCCCTTCTAAAAAAAAAACCCCCCCATCTCCTCATTCTTTTGCCATTCGACCATTTTGCGTTTTAATTGCACACCCCCTTGTTCCACCGGTCGCGGGGATTCGATAAAATATTCACCCGTACGTACCTTTCATCTCGCTTTTATGAGAAATTATTTTGAGACTTGGAAATTTTTGGAAAATTGCCAAAAGTTCGACGTTGCTTATTATTATTATTATTATGAATTTAGAAATGATTGTCACTTCGTTTACGACAATTATGCGTTTCCTCGTGAAATAGATATGTTGTTTTGTGAAATATTATTATTTTTCTTTCCCCTGTTATTTTATACCGACACGAATTTCCATATTTTGCTTGCAATTTTTCGGGAGCGTTTCGCAAAAATAATTTTTCTCCTTTACTTCGATGTCCGTAACGACATTATCCATTCCGTGTTTCATCGTTCTCAGGGACATGGCACGTCCCTTCGCAAGATATTTTCTCTCGTATACTTCGAGTGAAAATATTGCATTACCGCATCCCCCACTAATAGTTTCCCTTGACGAACCTCCGGCGTGGGCCTTTAATCTAGCTCTTACAAAGGAGCGTTCAGGCAACCCACGGAAGAAAGAGAGAAAGAGAGCGAGAGAGAGAGAGAGAGAGCGAGAGAGAGTGAGAGGGAGAGAGAGAGATAGAGAGAAAGAGAGCGAGAGAGAGAGAGAGAGAGCGAGAGAGAGTGAGAGGGAGAGAGAGAGATAGAGAGAAAGAGAGAGAGAAAGGAAGACAGCACGCGATATAAATAACGCGCTTCACGCGTGTAGGCAAAGTACCAAGATACACTTTTTTCCACCCCCTCTCCCCAACCCTCGCTATACTTCCCCTTTGCCAGTCTCTTCGTATCACCTTGGCGTACATGTAATATTATGTATTATGTAGCCTCGATGGGCGCGACCTACGTGGTACGTACGCAGGTAAATATGTAAGGGTGTGTTAAAAAAGAAAAATATATAACGTCGAGCGCGACGTACACGACGAAGAAGAGCAAAGGAGAGCGAGGAGTTGGGGGGGGGGGGGGATGGAGCGCGTGTGCCGCAATGAAAATTATCTCTTGGTAGAGCGAAGAGAGAAGCTTCTCTCTTTCTCTCTCTCTCTCCCTCTCTCTCTCTCTCTCTCGCTCTCTTTCTCTCTCTCTCTTTCGTTTCTTCGCGCGTCGGAGCGCTTCGTGCGTGTGTCGATGCCGCTGTGTGCGGGCTTCGAGCGTATAGTTGGGCAAACTGCGACGAAGGACGAGGAGAGTCCTCCAGGGCTCGTTTTTTTTTTTTAATGTGAAGCTTCTCGCGCCACAAGACCCTCTTTCTCTCTCTCTCGCTCTCTGTCTCACTCTCTCTCTCTCTCCCTCTGTGTGTGTTTTACATAGCCGAGAGTTTGTTCTCTTCTTTTTTACCAATCCTTCATCCCCACTGGGTCTCCTATATACGTATGGGGTTGTCCATGTTCATCCGGCCAATCTCGAAGATCTTCGACGCGATTCGTGCATTCTTTATTTTTGCAAAATACAACGATTGAAATGTTTCTCTCGGATTTTTGAAATTTGTCACGATGAAATATATCGTTGACGTGTTTCGAGAATCGTTAGGCACGATTTGGCACGGGAATGAAACGGTTGGAATGAGGACCAATCGAAAGAACGTAAATTACTAGAAAAATCGATAAATAAAAAAATTCGTCGATTAATTTTATTTTTCTATTTTGTTTTTCTATTCTATCTTTTTTTCACGGAACACCCCATGTATCTATAATATCTATCCCTTAGCATACGGGCTCGAAGAGAGGAGACGCTCTTCCTACGGCTCTTCCTCCATATTTCCATCCCTTCTCCTATATTCTTCATTTTTTCATCCCTATTTCTCCTTTCCTCTCTGTCTCTCTCTCTCTCTCTCTCTCTCTCTATACTTCGCACATCCTTCCATCCTACAGCCCTTCTCGGCTCTTCCTTTCTCCGGTTTCTCTCATTGCGCACGTTTTTTTTTCCTGGCGCTTTTACATCCCCCTACTTTTTTCTACCTCTCTTCCCCCCTGTCTTCTTCGCTCTCGGCTAACTCGCTCACCCCGCGTTATTCGACCCTGTACCTACCATCGCGATGTACATGGCGTCTCTCATATATATATATATATATATATATATGTACCTATCTCTGCCTATAGTAAATGCTATATAACTACCCCTCCGCGTGGCTCGAGAAAGAGAGCCCGCGAAGCTAGGCTACATACGGCATTTGGTCGAGGCTCGAAGAGCAAAGAGGGAAATGAAAGCGAAACTGTTCAGCAGTAGTAGAAGAGAGCTCGACCGAAGCTCCCCTCAGCGCCACTTCCCTTTTGGCTGAGCCCTCACTCGGGAGCGCGGGCGAGCCACGAGTACCCCGCGCTCTTCCTCTCGCGCTCTATTTCTCTCTCTCTCTCTCTCTTTCTCTCTGGCTGCTAGCGGCCCACCCTTCTAATTTTTCCACCCCTTTCACTAAAATTAAAATCAATAGTGGCACCACGTGCCCGGAGAGCAACCCCCGCCCCCCCTGCCCCCCTTGACTGTGCTCTCAGGCTGATGGCCACCCGCGACAGGGACAAAATCATCCCTCTTCCTCCCTCGCATACATCTTTCTCACTTTTTCTCTATGTGATTACGGTACATGACCGTCTCATTTCTCACTCTGCTAGTTTCTCTCTCTCTCTCTCTCTCTCTCTCTCAGTTTCTCTCTCTGTTTTTCTCTCTCTTTCTCTCTCAATTTCGGTCTGTTCGCGTCGGTTGCACAGGGTTGAAAATAGCGCCCTGTGCGCGCGTCCGGATCTCTTCCCCTCTTTTTTACCCTTCGAATTTCGCGCGCGGGGCGCGACGAACCGATAGAGTGCTAAACTCTTTCCCTCTCCGTCGAAGCAGTTTTTTCTTTCTTCGCGTTATGTGTATTTTTTGTTGCTGTTTGCTTTTTTTGTTTTATGGTACCTGCTATTTTTCCGCCTATATTGGCTCATATTCGCCCCCCCCCCGCACCCCCTCTCCGCGAACCACGACGCTTCTCGTCGTTTCTGACAGAATTACAATATTTTTGTTTCTTTCTTTCGTTTTGTATGTTTTATTTTTCGTTTTTCTTTTTCGAATCCGGTAGAAAGAGACTCGCCCGTCAGGCACCCTTCGTGTCTCTTTCCTTATTGTACACACCAGGAAAAGCATCCCCTTGTCTCACTTTCACTCTCTTTTTTCTTTTTCTGTCTCTCTCCCTCTCTCTCTCTGACGTTCTTTCTCGCTCTATGGCTTGTCTCTCGGTACAACCCTCGTTACGCATCCCTTTTCCTTTATTCTCGCGCGTCTTTGTCTTTTCACCAGCGAATTTTGTATTTATATCCCCGATACGAAAATTTTCCCGTATACCTTTCGCTTCGCATCCTCCTCCTCCTCCTCCTTTTGCTTCCTCGCTTCGTATCCTGTGCACCTTTTTACACGACTGCGGTAGTATGGTATCACGCCGGGTATTGTTGTAATTCATCGGAAAACTCTTGTATCGGGGTGGGTCTTGGTACAAAAAAAAATGAAAAACGTGAATAAAAATAAAAATCGACCGAGGTCGATAAGCATGACAGTTTTTACGAAACGAATTTCACGTGTAACGCGACTACGAGGGAACATTTGTAACGGATAAATTTGGCGCTAACGTTCTCGTCGTTTGTAACATATAATGTTTATTATCGATTAATTTCAATAATTTCTAATAAATAATTTCTTATTAACAAATTAATAATAATAATTATTATTATTATAATAAATTATATTTTTTGCATAAATCGTACAAGATGACACGGCTGAAAAACTTTCTGTAAAATTATATGGTCACTGGCTGTAGACCGATACGTATATAGAAGAGAAGAATAAAAAATTACTGCCGGTATGGGCCCTTAGTAAGAATTAACCCTCTTGTCACGGCCAATCGAGTGGCTCGTCGTCGTAGTCGTCGTCGACGTCGTTGCCTCCATCGAGTCTTCTCCCTTACCGGAAGCGGAAGCCCTCCATCGTGGTAGACCTCTCGAGGCCTCTCTCTCTCTCTCTCTCTCTCTCTCTCTCTCTCTCTCTCTCTCCTTCTCTCACACCCATGTAACAGAAAGGGTGGCGCGACACACCGTGATATACTCGGATATAACGCTATATATATCAACGCGGTCGAGTAACAGGTAAGGTTCAATCCACGGCGGGCAAAGCATACAGGTGGCCGACCATTTCATCCTACACGTATATATAGATATGTCGACTCTATGTATATATGTGTCTGTGTGTGTATATGTCTGAGGGTGCTCCGGGGGTGGTTTTGGCTCATTTGTGTGCTCCGGGAGAAGCGAGCATATGTTTACAAACACGATGAGAAGCGAGAGGGTGTGAGAGGATGTGAGAGGCAAATTG
The DNA here is from genome assembly GCA_951802705.1 of Netelia virgata. NCBI lineage: Eukaryota > Metazoa > Arthropoda > Insecta > Hymenoptera > Ichneumonidae > Netelia > Netelia virgata. Next base: position 5,256,858 of record OX637868.1, read on the forward strand.
AGAGAGAGAGAGAGAGAGAGAGAGAGAAGCTTCGAGGGAGGGTCTGTGGTAAGAATGTGCGAGGAAAATGATGCGAGAGCAAGCGAATCAGAGAGAGAGAGAGAGAGAAGTGTTGGGAAATGTTACATCTATAGAGATGTGTGTCGATGGCCTACGAAAGCTAAAGAGAGAGAGCGAAAGAGAGAGAGAGAGAAAGCCAGGAGTCGAGAGCGAGAGGTACGACTGGAGAAGCGTATGCTAGGGGTGCGAGCGAGAAAGTGAGAACGAGCGGGCGCAAAAAGGGGTTGAAAGGGGTTGCGAAACGATGGTGATACGTATCGGAAAACCCGTCGACAGATCCACCCGTTTTTCTCACCCTCGCGTTTACCCCGTCCCAGTTTTTCCTTTCCGAACGTTGCAACGCGCATCAAACTGCGATCGAGACGAGTCGAACGAAATCTTCGGCCTGTAATGCAACCCGAGACGAGTAAAGAATATCGAACAAAAAAAAGAAGCGTCGACGTTTTCGTTTTTTTGTTTTTTTTTTTTAAAGCGTCGATACACCAGAGTGAGATGAATTCAGAGAGGGGTAAAAATACTTCGCTCTATCCAAATGGTCAATTTGCCGACCCTGCTATCGATATATATTTCTTTTTTTGAAAATCCATCATCGTTCCGCCTGTATTCGGGGGAACGATTTAATCAGTACATGTTCACGATGGAAAGCCGCGTTATGTTCCAGAGGGAAAAGTTTTGCATGTGCGCACACCCTCTTCACTCTCTCTCTCTCTCTCTCTCTCTCTCTCTCTCTCTCTCTCTCTCTTTCCGATCCCTCCCTCGCGCTCCCCGCTGCCCTTATGACGATAATGATGATGATAGAATATGCGTCGGGACAACGGGTTGCAACGAATCCGGTTTGGGCGGTCCCCACTTTGCGAGTTTAAATTACAATAGCCCAGATATGAAAATTGCTCGGTCGTATCTATACGGCGATACGATGTACACATAAATAAAACCGCAACCTATGCAAAACGCCGTACCTCGTGATTAATGAAATGTAAAATATGCTCGATTCAATGCTCCGAATAATTAAAAATAATAAAAATAAAACAAAAAGGGAATGAAAAGAAAAACACAAAATTGCCCATATAAATGAGGACGCGTATACGTATATAGGATTGTATTATATGTTGTTTTATCGGAACGATTATTGATCGGTCCTAAAGGGTTTACGACTATCGTACCTATAAGCTGTATATTGAAATGATTTCAAAATTCCATTTTCCACTTTTATCGGGTCCAACGAAAAATGGATGAACGAGAAGCATCGCTTATATACGCACGTGCCGTAACGTGGTGTCTGTATGTACGCGTTTGTATGCGCTCGTATGAGTGTGAGAGCGAGTGCAAGCTCGCAACAATGGGAGCATCGTTGCGCTGATAATTCTCTCGCGTTCTATGCCCTCGCTCCTCCCTCTCTCCCTCTCTCTCTCTCTCTCTCTCTCTCTCTCTCTCTCTCTCACCCTCGTTTTGTCGCTGTAGTTCTGTGCCAATAAAACTTTCATCCCGGCCGAATGCACTTCCGGAATAAATCAAAATACGCGCTCACACGAGCGGATCGACTGTCAAAAGCGTAAGTCACGAATTAAACGCTCGTACACGGATACACCATTGAAAAATAATAACAAAAATACGGCGTTTACCAGAGCCTCGTGAACGATCGCACGCGCGCGCGCGCGTGCGATCGTTCGACACCAACGAAACGATTCAGGGATATACCATTAAATCGACATCGATTGTTTTTCAATACGTGCGCCTCGTTTTTTATTTCATTTCATTGCATTTCTTTTTTGTTCTTCTTTTTGTAAATAAATTGATTCCGTGTCCCTTATACTCGAGTATAATGAAGGATCAAAAGTAATCGAATAAAGGGCCTGATAGTGGTGTTGGTGGATGCGCGTTCTCTGAAAAATTCATTCCTTTTTGTTGTCAGGGAAAATGAGAGAATTGAGTGGATTTGGAAAATTGATGCATCCTACCTCCTCTCCCTCCTGGTTCCCTACCCCCCTATCCTACCTCTTTCGCGTAAGCCGGGTTGTATATGCGCCGGGCGTTAAAAGAGAGTGATGCTGTACAGGCAAATGCGTATAGGAAGCGTTGAGTATAAAACGCAGGCCGTCAAAAATAACGCCGTCATCCACCGGTTCGATCGTAAACCCGTGGTGGATGGGCGAGCAGCGTTAAAAAGCCGATACACGCCCAGCGGGTGGTATACTCCCGGAGATATACATATATACGTTATATACATTTACCTAGATATATAGTAATATATATATATATATATATATATACGGGCTAGGTATATTTAAAAATATAGTTATAGAAGGGTGGTGCGAGTGAGAAGGGACGCTCGCGCGGCAACCCGGCAGTATTTGATAATGGAAACGCGCGCGTTTTGTGCTCTCTCGCCAGTATAAACCTTTACGAACGTTAGGCATTGGTTAATGTTATGAGATGTAACCAATCCCCTCATGCTATTCTCCCACCCCCGTTGGTACAAAATTTTATCTCCCTCTCCCTCTCTCTCTCTCGTTCTGTCTCGTGGTATGGTTATATTTCAGTTGCGACGAAACAGAGAGCGAGAGAGAGAGAGAGAGAGACGAGAGTTCGCGAGACGGCTGTGCGAACTGTCTCTCGCTCGCTCTCTTTTCAACCCAGCCCCCTCTCCTCGCCTCGTCCACAATGCTATGGTATTGATTTAAAAGTACATTCGTGTTTTCATAATGTTGTATCTGTACCGAAGGCACCGACGCCCACTTTTCCCCAACGTTTCTACTCTCTGCCCCCCCCCTTCCCCTCTACGCTTATACCCTATGGCCTCATCCACCACCCACTCGCTCTCCCGTGTATAATATATACATATATATATATATATACATATATGTATATACTCCTACAACTCCCCGTCATCCCTCGCGCAAGCCACGTCCGCACCCCGTCCTTGTACCTTCTGGTAGGGCCTATTCTCTCTCTCTCTCTCTCTCTCTCTCTCTCTCTCTCTCTCTCTCTTTCTCTCTCTCGCTGACTCTCTCATTCTGTCGTCCCTTTCTATCTTCTCTGTGACCAGAATCACCCAGAAACCATGGGATGCAGACTGCACAATTAAATCATGCTGCTAATCGCCGAGTGGATAACGTCGATTTTGCGGTGACAAGGGGATGAAGGTGAAAGAAAAAAAACGAAAAAAAACGAAAAAAAAACGATACGAAGGAAACGAGGAAGGAATAATTGGACGATGAAACTCGTGCGAATGTCACGTCTCGTCGTTCGCACCTTCGAGCGATCCTGTATTTTCTTTTTTTTTCCGCGAATTTTTTCCCTCTCGTTCCTTCGGTCGAGGATAATTTCGTTCGGCGGCACTGGGGGATAATACGAACGGACGAAGGAACAAAAAATATATAATTGCCGGGAAGAACGGGTTGAGGCGAAAAAAAGAAAAAAGAAAAAAATAGGGGTTGAATTTGTATCACTCGGTTTTCCATATCGGACGTTGAATGATTTTTAAAATTCTAACGAGGAGAGACCGACTGTTATACGTGTACGCGTATTTAGGGTTCGTACGAGACACGTGACGGCGAAATTGCCGAAGAAGTAAATTACCGAAATCGTGTGCACGAAGGGGGACTGTTAAACCCGAGGGACGAAAGCGCGGCGACGGTCCCCCAGATCTTCGACGGGGACCGCGCCTACGGATATTCCGACTTTTTCGCAGTTTAATGACGACTCTCTCTTCGTACCGAGAGAGCGCGCGCACCTGTTCCGGACTTTTTTTACGATCTTTTATTTCGATCGTATTTTTTGTTTCTCTTTTTACTCTTTTCCTTCATTTTACCAACGAATTTAATACACCAGTCATTACGCGCACGGGGGAACTCGCGACCGTCATATTTTCTGCACCGTGCGATTCTTTTTTTTTCGTTCGTAGGCACTCGTTTTGATATAGTCTCGCTCCGAAAACCGAGAGATACGCGCGAATAATAAAACAAAAAGCAAAGAAAAAAGAAAATATAATTGCCGCAATTATAAAACGTTACGCGTGATCGCAAAACTCGATTATATACCGGCGAAGACTTATTTATGACTCTTCGAATGAGAATGGCGCGCGCATCGACGGATAACGTGTAATTTTTTATAGAAATGTGATACACGGCTTACAACGTTGCTGTTTAATTATATTTTGATTTCGAGACAGGTGTGATATAAAATCTCTTTTTATCGTTCATTTTATTTGATATCAATGGTAATTAAATAAATATATTCGTACTTTGTGCGAGTTTTGAACAATCGCTAGTTTGTAATGTAAATAATGGAAGATGCGGGGCCATGAAAGCGACGTGATTGACCTTGAAAGGATGAACAGTTTCTTATCAATCGTCAATTCATCGATCAAACGATAACAGCAAAAAAAACGTTTGAGAATAATTCGTTTTTTTGTTTTCGAATTTAAGCTAACAGGAAGAGTTTTCTGTCTGCGGCCCCTCCCTTTCTGGATCAACGAGGGTCGCTCTGTCGCTTGTAGCCGGGCAACACAAGTGGGGCTCGTGGCTGCTGGGGGTGCCAGCGATGGAAAAGTGGAGGGGACGCACGAGCGGTTTTTACTATTGATTACCGAATTAAAAACGCGCATGCATAATTCACTGATACTCTTCTTGTACGGTTATTCGCGCGCCAGGGGTCGTTGTTATCCATTGCCACCCCCTTCGAGATCGTCAACCCTCCGAAAATCATACGCCGGGAGTGGCCGGTAGGTGGCGAACGGCGATGAGAACGGTGATACCCGCGACCTTCCCAGAATTTTCTCGACAGTCGGTAAATTTGACAAAACATTTCGAGGGATGAAAAATAAGGGTTGCAAAGATCCAAGGGTAAGTTTGCACGCGTCGGTACGTTACCATATGCATTTTTATCGCCAGTGGCAGCTCATCTATCTTTCCTCCACTACCCTCGATCGTTGGTCCAAAAATCAACCCTTAGATGGCATTTCCGTCGTAATTGACGATTGATTAATCTACCGTTACCAGTGACCTATTTACGCTCCATGGATTTATCAACTGCGCACTAACGGCTTTAAAACATTCTCGAAAAATAATAAATCCGTACCGGGAGTTAGGGAATGAGAGGGTTCGATACGAAACTTCACCGTCAGTGCAATCTGTTATTAATAATTTATTTTGCAAAATAAATTGACATATACAACAGGGATACCTTAGCGATTTTAGCGAAAATGAATTTCATTGTTTTTTGTTGTTGTCACAGGTCCGTATCGGACGTTTCTTACACATTAGGTAGCACGATAGCAATGTTTTTGTTTTTACTTTCGATTTTTTGAAACTGTTTCGTTCTATTTCGACCTGCGCGTATAAACGCACCCTCACGCACAATCGTACACGCGTACATACACTCATTCGTATGCGACGTAAGTGAAAACGAAAAAAAAAAACAGAAAAACAAAAACGTTTTAAGAATTTTTGTTTTGTTGAATTTTCCTTGTAAAAATTGCGTTTCTCGCGAAAAGTCACAATCTCGCGCGTTGAAAGCATTTACGTTTTTCTTTTTGTTTGTTTGTTTTTTTTTTTTATAATCGTAACGAGATCGCGATGATTCGTACTCAAAAATTGACAAGAACTCGCGAGTCCCATGTATGTATATATATATATATTTTTTTTTGTTCGTTTATGTCTACGATTATATTTAATTGATCGTATGGAACGGTTGAGTGACGAAGCTCCTCGAGCCACTTTTATCTAATTTATATATTTATTTTTATATAGTATATAATAACTTACAGTTATGCGTGTCATTTTTCGATCAATTATAAATCATTCCATCCTATAGGACCTATCAATCTCTATTCGTGTTTACTACAATTACGTTGTATCGATGATGTTATTGAGATGAAAAAAAACGCGACGACAAAAAAAAAGTTGATTTTTCCTTACGTCCTAACTCGATCTTACACTCGACTCTCGTCTGATCGATTTTTTTTTGTTCTCTCACGTGATATTTAGGATACATAACCGCGCTACAAAATTTTGGAACGAGGGTTTGACGAACAGAAAAAATGAAAAAAATCGACGTTCGATCCATCAGCAGTGTGTATTAAGACAAAAAGAAAGTGGGTTGGGCGAGGAAGGAGGGAATAATAAAAAAGAACAGGTGCTGCACGGTGTCGCCTGACAAATTCAGAACGCCGAGTGTATGCCAATAAAAACACGTATCCTCTCATTTCGCTCGCTCGGAGCGTAATTCGATCTTTGTCACTCTGACACTCGAGTCGTCGGATTCGACCGAGATCTTGTATATGTGCGTGTTTTTTTTTATATCGAATGTCGAGGCGAGGTAGACGACGAGCAAGAAGAAAAAAAGAATAATACAAATATCGTCATTGATTCGCGTAGAAAAATTATGCCTGCGAGTTTAAAAATAAAAAATTGGAATATCTTTAGTTTATTTTCATTCTGATGAAAAAACTTCGTGTATTTTGCGAAAAAGCAATGTTTTATTCGTGAAAAAAGCGATCGTAGTACAATTAGCGTACACATGAAAAAAAAAAAAAAAAAAAACGGCGAAATAAATCGGACAACCGATCGATGAACGGAGAGTAACTGGTTTGTTTTCCCTTCGTTATGTTTTTTTTCTTTCTTTCTTAAATTTTGGTCTACGATTAATGCTCGATAGTCGATAGATTACAATAGACTGTAGAATTACGTCAGACATTTAAGGGTTGTTTTTGGTTTTTATATAAAATCTATCGTAGTCATTATTTCCATCCCCTCGGATCATTCATACCCATGCTTTAGCACCCTAGTTTACTGCCTAAATGTATTACGAAATGTCAATTCCCCCGATATTCATCGAGAGATCATGGGCATTATTTTCTGTTGTTGCGTTTTATCTCGTAAATCTATAGGAAAAAAGGCGATGATAAAGTAAAATTATCGGGACACGAATGGTCGCTTCACACTGTCGTTAATAATGACGTCTAAAATTCTATCTTACAGTGTTCTCGCCTGATATTGCCACGCGCGTATCATCGGCTTTACAGTTTTTCGTATCTACTGAGGAAACTTTTGGAAGAGTTACGAGCGTAAAAAAAAATTGAAAATTTGCCTCGCGTTAATCATACGGAGCAGATTTTTGCGAGCGCTCTGGCTTCGAACGCAAAACATAATAAATCGAATAAAATCGAGAATACCCAACGAAACGTTATTCACCGAGGCTCGACGCGAGTCTCGAAAATATTTCGACAAAATGAATGACGCGTCAACGTTAACACTACTAGCACGCAATACGATCGTTAACGATCGTTTAATAAATCGTGGCTTTTATGTTCACCAATATATTCAACGGAATCGTATATAAAATTTGAAATTTATAACGTAGTATTAATACTCAAAACAGAGATATAATTAATATATACTATATATAATATGTCGTTATTAATATGCGATCGCTGAAACATTTAATCGAATTTACGTAGTTCGAAGTCTTAAGGAACTATTTTGGCACTATAGATTCTCATATCGTGTCGCGCGATTTTTTATTTATTTATTTTTTTCTTTTTTCAAATTATTTTCTTCACGCTGGGTTCACGCGCGTTCAATCCGAATCTCCGAGACATTATTGGCATTTATGGAAAAATGATCGTTCCCTTGTAATTTTGTATCCCACGTAACGTCTTATTCCAGCGAGTGAAATCCTTTTATTTCGTACATATTTGTGTGTTTTTTGTATTTTTTTTTTCAATTTTTTTTTTTATAAAATTGTCAATTCTTACTAAAATCCTTGGGACTCCCAACGATCGAGAGGCCAATAATTCAATTTTGCGAACATCGCCGCGAGATTCATCATGATTCGCCGATATATTTCATCCCCTCGTTTTCTCCACGATTCGTATTCTAGTGCAGCAAATACTCAAAGTGTTCGAGGGTTTACTCTCGTCTCTGTGCCTTTCGAATAAACTTTCCCCCGTCTCCCTCGCGCCGTCTCTCTTCTGTATACCCAGCATCGACATCGATTCTTACTACCCTTCGAGTAGAAAAAAAGCCAACCCCCCACTGTCACAGCAAGAAAAGCTCCCAGTAACCGATGATCACTGTTCGCGGCCTCCGAATATATTTTCCAATAACGCGATTGACTCGTATTCTTTTCTGCTGTCCCAGCACAACGTTCTTCCTCCCGATAGACAAGTCTTTCTATCCCCCACGACGGAAACAAATTTTCGGATCAGCGAATAATAAAAGAACATTTCGCTACGTACGAGAAAAATGTCCGTCGTCCAATGACGCTTCGCCGATTCCGAGAAATCCAAATTCACAAATCATCATCAAGAATCATCGATATCCGTCGTGAAGAAGAAGAAAAAGTACAAAACAACAACAAAGCAATTTCTCAAAATTACGTTTACACGTCGTACACGATTAATCACGTGACCAATTATCGACCTTGGCCAATCGACGTGAAACTTATAAAATCCGTCAATGCAGTTTGGTCGATTAGGATATCGCGACGAGTGACGTCGCCGGGATAATTCATTTCCTTCTCCGAGTCCCGTTAGACGTTAGTAAATTACCGCTCATTTTGTCGCACTTCCTGCAAGTACCTGGCTTCGTATAAATGTATGTTGAATGTAGCATGGAGAGAAGTGGACGAGCGAGAGTTCGTTAGCCGACGATTGTTCGGTCGGACGATTTAGCCAGCCGCTGTCTTTTCCGGTAAATTTGTCGCGGCAAGTGCCATAAAAGGTCTCTGTGTTACGTACGTGTTTCTCTATACGTGTATGCACGAGTGTACGTGTGTTGGTCATTAGGCTATATTGTCGATCTCGACCACGGTTGTTCCACTATGTTTCCATCCGTCGCTTTTCATCCCTCGGTCCCTTTACCGCGGCTTTGCCTCGCCGACCTCACTTTCGCATCCCGCATGCATTTTCCCCGAGATTTGACCAATTTAGCTCGCCAGCTCTCACACCCGGTTCCTCGATAATAGAGACCTTCGTTGCGACTTCCGACCCCTGCACGACCTGTCCCGCCGTCACCTTGACAGCTGAATCAGCTTCTTTTCCCATGAAACGATAAAATCCGGGTGGTTTAGAGCAGCGACGTAGCGTCCACCTAAACGGTCGAACATTTTTGTCCCCGCGAATATCGAATCGGTGTGTGCTCGTACCAAAAATTCAGCGTAACGACGAGATTATTACACTTAGCGAGAAATAAACAGATTATTTCGCTAGATTAACTCTCCTTTTCCTCGATCGGGCTAACCTCGTTCTGCAACAACTCGAACTTGGGACTAAGACCAGGCAGGATACTTTTCGTGCTAGTCTTTATCTGACTGTAAATGTCGAGGGATTTTTTGCGATCGAGCTCGAGGCTCTCCTCGATCAATCGGGGTGGTATACTACCGCTGCGCTTATGCGTAGGCACGAAAGCGCTCGTACCCTCGATCTTTTGTTCCTTGTTCGTCGTTGTTCTCTCGTTATTCTTGTGCTCCGGTGTCAACGTACCGTTGCCCAATTTTCTCTGTTGCTCCTGAAACGTGTCCTCCTGCGTCTCGTCCTTCAGCAGGACACCCGTTATCACGGGTTTGTTCGATTCCAATTTCTTCTCAACGATGTCCTTCGTCAAACTTTTGCGCTCCATGCAGGCGAGTTTGTTTGGCGTCGCGCCGTTTACCTGGAGGTTCGGATTCGAACGCACCGTGTCGGTCGAGTTACTCGCGTCTGTCGAGTCCTGATTCTCCAGCGAGGAGCCGGAATCCTGGGAGCAATCGACGTTGTTCTGCTTCTCCAGTAGAGATATCTGAAAATTACTGTTTTTTTTAGCCAAAATCCGTTGGATACGGAGGATAATTTTTTTTTTTCTAGAGAAACGTGGCAAAGCTCACCTGTTCGTTAACGTCCGGCTTATCGACGCTAGATATCTTGGAATCGTTTAGCATAGCTTTATCGTTGTCGGAGGAATAATCGGTATCGACCCATTTCTCGATGCTCGACGACTTCGACTCGTTCAGCAGGGTCTTTTCCGTGTCGGGTGAATATTCGATTTCCATCCATTTGGAGCCGCCTTCGAGTTTCCGAGAATTCGCGTCCAACTCGTAATCACCGATCCCGTTTACGTACATCGGATAGCCGAATTGGCTAGTCCCGTATTCGACCTGATTGCCATAACGATAACTGTGATTTATCGAACCTTGGCTCGATATCGATAGATCCGACTGCGACAATCCCGTGTTCGTGCTGCCGAACAGTTTCGTCTTGTCGAAGTCTGAAACGTGTCGAATATAAAAAAAATGCAGGAAAACTGGGTCGAGTCGTCGACGTAAGAGATAAAAAAGTGTCTGATTGGAATCTGAGGGGAAAAAAGTTGGAAGAGGACTAATATTCACCAGAGGAACGATCCTCCGGTATTTCCTCGCGATGTACGAGCGCCTGTTGATCGGTTACGAGACCAGAGGAATTTCGATAGCCTGGCTGTGCCTCGACAACGAACGAACAATTATCCTGATACTTGCTATTGTTTTCCATCGTCACCTGTAACAGACAAAAACACGATAATTTCGGAACTCTCAATTTTAGACACACTGACGTCATTTTTCAACAAATCGTCGATCAAACATCAGACTCATCGATCATTAAATCACATTGATCAGTTGATCCATTTCCATCGATCTATCGCTGTCTAATATTCGATCAACCCGCAGCTCAGAGCGAAGCTTCCAGTAGTCAAAAATCAAAAAACCCTTTATTCGTTTCTCAACTATATCCATTATCGTTGACCCCATTTCACCTCACATCTAAGTTCATTGGCACGTGGTACACATTAGTTTCCTCCGAGTACACATTTTCGCGTAGATGTGCGTTGGAATAACGTCGTTCGTAGCTCGTAAAGTCCAACTTCTCGTGTGCTATCGCCATCCCCTGGTGTCTACGAAGCTGTTCGTCCTCCGCTTATCGGTATGCACCACTGCATTAATGTACCATCGTATACCTTCGAGGGTTATACCTGTCGTCTCTCTTCGCTATATTACGCTATATTGTACGTGGATGATACACGACCTACGCGTATGAATATACGTCGAAAGAATGGATACGCGAGATGGAGAATGGAGACGCGAGATAGAAACGCTTCTGTCACGTACGACATAAGATCAAGTTTGTGGGTTAACGCATCGGGAATATCGGATTTTGATCGTACATATCTTTGATGCGCGAAGTTGGGTCGCATCGTACGGACCGGGGATCGTAGTGATCTGCTTCTCCGGTATGAGATGCGCTCTCTTGTTTTCTCTCTGTCTCCCTTTCCCTCTGTCTCTCGTTCCAGTAGATGTCTCTCCTTCTCTCTCTCGATGCTACGACGTATACAAGCGATGTCCACTCTGCTTGACATTCGGGACATCGATCTGCTCTCGTGACCTCCTCGTGGCTCGTCAGCCCGGCTTATCGGGTATACCTAACTCTCGTAGCGTCGGCGGTCCAGAATATATAGGCTTCGTGCACGTATTCATCGCTTGATATGGCAGATCTCGTTAGGGATCTCGGGGACACTGCGAGATTAGAATTTCCCGGAGTGTGCCCCGATATTTCAGGTTTGACGGACACTCGGGTTGAACAAAAATCGATCGGCTGGCTCGACGTAAGCGATAATAAAAAAAATAACAGAACTGGTGATGAGAATCAACTTTTAAAATCGTGGTTGACCTTGATAGCGATCCGTACTGTCCCGAAAATAGAAACAAAAAGTGAAACATTTAGGGTCGATATCTGTCCGAGACTATAATATGATTTTTACAATGTTCCATTTGTATCCGAAAGGTAATATAATTTTTATTGGATCGTATCGAAACATTATTATTATAAGAGATCGAGGGTGATTCGTCGCGCGGGTCGAGTAACAGGGCGCCAGACGGGCGAGTAAACGAGAGGGATGCTTCGAGTACCTACCCTTAGAATGGTTACTGGTTATCGATTCTGGACAATACATCGGCGACGGCAAGGACAGGGCACGCGCGAACTAGGGCGACACTCTGCCAGGTAAGGGAGATACACTGAGAATAAATAGCATTACAAAAGCACAAGAGGGAATTCCCGTTCTCCAACCCTTGGGGGAAGAGAGAGAGAGAGAGAGAGAGAGAGAGAGTGGCGAGTAATTCCGTGACCACGACGAGGGGATGTCGTCCCAGCACGCATTATACCCACGATTAGCAGCTACTCGGCACGTCCGACACGTCTCTCGTCGACCTTCGCACCAGACGATTCAATGCCGTTCGATCTTAGCCGGTTCCAGCGTCCGTTTCATTAATTTCGCTTTGTGACCTTGAAAAGACGTTGTATATCATCCTAGATAATAGAGCGTCGATGTAGATGTCACGAACGAGGATCTTCGTTCACGATTTTGATTGATTATCAAGCCCGACGATATTTCACGTTTCTCGCGAATTTTCATCCCTCGATCCCCTTAATAAGCTTTTACTAAGAACAATGTTATGCAGCTTGGCCGTATTCTCCGGAAATGCTTTCGCCTCGTTGCTTTCGTTCTTCCGAGGTGGGTATTGTCCACGAACCCGTTCACGTTCCAGGTCGGAATCCACGCCCTTCCGTTGTTCGATAGCTTCGCCTCGTCGCTGAACACCTCCTCCGTGTTACTGGCACCTCCTACCCCCCTGGGCCGTGAGACGAGAGATTTTCTGGGCAACCCTATCGAGGTATACTCCTTGTGCCATACCTATACCATAGTTCTTCGCCATAAGTAGGGCGATAGGGGGAAAATGGAATTGCCTGATGGAAACTCTAGCACCCTCTTTATTTCCCCTCGATCACCCCTCCTCGATTCAGCCCTCCAGCAACTTGCGCTTCTTAGCTTCACGAGCTGGGACATAACTTCGATATTTATACGTGAGTGTTGCTATCGTTGACGGAAAATGTCGCTTCCCGACCTACATAAGACCCGCGCGATCCTTCATCAACTTACTGGCGCAATGCGTCTTTATCGATGCATCCAAACTCAAAGCATCTACAAAATCATTCCAAGTTTCGCTTATTTTCTCGAGACTAATGTCGTTTTGCGATATTTTGATAAAACAAAAATATAAAAAAAACATTATTTCGACTTTTTGCGTTTTTTTTTATTATCTTCTAATAAACATCTTGGGGTGGTTTTTCATATTTATCACACGAGAAGAGCCATTTGAAGCACGGAGATTTTCCATATGGAATATGTTAAAAGTTTTTACGGTCGTGGCTCTTCTCCCTTCTTGTTTATCGTTCCCCTTAAGCTCAGCGAGGTACGAGCCTCGTGAGCTCCTCATCAGAGAAAAGGGCGCATTGTACTTTATACTTGATATACGAATATATATATATATATATATATATATATATATATATATATATATATATATATATATGTATATGTATATGTATATACTTACTGCCCGTTCCTCGGTCTCGACGATGATATGGTTATTCTTGAGTGTGAGGGTGATAATGTTACCGTTGGCGTTTTTGCTCGTGTGATTCCCAGGGGATGCGTACTCGGCGGCGTTGCTCGCCGTAGCACCGACGAGGGCCACTTCCTCCATTACCTCGGTCTCGCAGATATACCTTGGCCCGTCGAGACCATTCACGAGCTGAAACCAGAGAAGCGAGGGCAACGAAATGTTGAGCGAGCGACGAAGAGACTCGTGAATAAATATACCGTATTATATAAGGGGGATGTTCCAGATGTATGGCACTTTCGGGCATTCGAAAGGGCTCTTGGCTTTGGACACGAGCCAAATTTCGACTCGATAACTTTTCGATCGTTCGCAGAGTTATGGAACTTTTCATTCCGTTCAGGATCGATTATCGAAGAAGAAGAAGAAGAAGAAAAAAGCTCGCTCGCAGTCGCGAATCGTGACCTTTTTTCCCTGAACGTCATGTTTTTTCGATGACACGAAATATTTTGCGTTACTCGTGAAATAATTTTACATCGATGGAAAAAGAAAAACTATCGTCGTTGGGAGAAACGAATGAAAATTCATAATAAGAAGGGAATTTTTCAAATTACTGCGGGCCGTAGAATTTACACGACGAGAAACGAACGCGAATTCCGCGTGGCGTGTCCAATCGTCGCGATGAATTTCGGTGGAATTTTAATCGAAATCGAGAAGGGAACAGAATACCATCAAGGAGTAAGAGGACGGTTGGCTCTCCCTTTTTCTCGTTACTCTCTCGCTCGGAGAAACTCTACCGCAGAAGGGGAAGGGGGAGGGGGTGAATTTTAAGCCCAGCTCCACCGATCATCGTGATTCTGTCGAAGAGCACCGCTCGAGCAGAGGTGGATAAACTTTTTTTCCAGCGGAATTCCCGGATCTAATTTCAACGAATCGCAGATTCATGGTACCGTCCATCGATATTTCCAATAAGTATCCCCGCGGACATGAATCTACCTCGGCGTAAGAATAGCTCCGCGTTCTATATCCGCGAATATCTCAGTCGTATATTCGCTCTCTCTCTCTCTCTCTCTCTCTCTCTCTCTCTCTCTCTCTTTCTTCCTCTGCCTCCCACTCTTTCTCTCATCGTTTTTTATATCTTTTTTTTCTCGTCTCAATGCCATAAACGAACGAGCGCTTTCACCCGAAACGGCAATCTTGGAGCCAACGTCGCGAGCGTACATACGTCGTCGTACGACGAGAATTAAATATTGATCTTGTACGAAATCGAAAGGGATGCACCGAACCTACTCTCGCTTTCAGCGATAGCGAACCAGAGGATGATGGCCCGGTGAGTGCAACGAGCGATAACGCTGGAACGGCGGGAACGCGAAGAAAGTGGTACGAATAGTGCACGTGGAGTAGATACCTGAAATTTCTTCGTACGGTTCGATCGCCTTGAATGAATTAAATTCTTATTCGACGTACGGAGAATATATTTTCAAACGTCATTCCTTAAATATCGATAATCTATGAATTTTCGCAGCGCTATAAACGCCATCAATAATTCTTCGACTATATCGACTCCTGGCTTTTCTCGCTGTTACCACACGCTCCAGTTCCTACCGGTTGCTCATTTGGCGTCGACTCCACGAAATATGATTTCCACCTCACGCGTCGTTTCTTTTCTTTTCGTTTTACTTTTTTCTTTATTATTATTTATCTTTCAATTGGTTCACCGAGCTGCAAATTTATCTCCCAACAATGCTTTCCTGTTCGACAATGATCGCGTTGGCAAAGCTGCGAAGCTATCGCACCTCGGAGGGTCGTACATATTTTTTTTCGAAGCCAAGCTTTTTTCCTGCATTTCCCTCGGGATGTTCACGGTTCTCGCGTGCACAGACACACAAGCGAAACGCGAAATGGCGATACCGCGTTACGTTGCACGACCTATTCTCACGAGCTTTCGTCGGTCGCGACGCGTCAACCCCTACTATAGAGACAGTTGCACTTTGCTTCGAGGTATTCTACCGGAAGTAGACATTGACAAAGAAGCGGAATTTCCTTCGTTCTCTTTTCTGTTTCGTCCATTTTGCCACGTATATCGGTACCTCGCTTACCGACGTCTCGCCTCTTGCATTTTTCTCGCTGATTCTTTTGTAGTGTAAAAACTCCATCGAGGCATAAATTACCCTCTCACGGAAGTTGTTGGCGGATGCGTCGAGGAACAAGGTGATATCGCCCGTCTATGCGTGGCAGAGAGCTTTCTCGTAGAATCTACACCATTCTCGCACGATGAATTTCAAATTCCAGGATGTTCACTGCCGGGAGAACATTTTCTCCCTGGCTGTCAAAGGAACAGCAATCGCCGTGCTGTCGGCTAAAAATGCGAGGACGAGGAAGTAAAAGATGTGTGCTAACCTGGAAGCATGGCGACCCTCGTCGATAGTTAAGGGTGAGTAACAGAAGGTTGGTTCTCCAGTTGAATGGAGAACCGGACGGAAAAAAACATTGGACGAGAGAAACGGAACGAACATTTTCCTAGGTGGCCTTCCATCGAAAACGCGCACCAGAGCTGCCCTTCGCATTTTCCCTTTACTTTTACAGCGGATAATACTGGTTTTATCGGACGTATGCCTCCAGGTTTCCATTCTCTCGGGATCGTACGTCGTCCGTGTTCCGGCAACCGTCCTCTCTACGTTCCCTTCACCGCGATTGCCTCCACCCAAGCCCACTTCTGTTTTCCAAGTAGATTTATTGCCTACGTCCTGCATAGGATACAACGGGTATTTGTACCTGTTCGCAATCTTTCCCCGTTACGTACTCGACCGGATTGCAGCCTCGATCCTCCTTCTAGGATTAGATTCGTTCCGAGATCGGACTCGTTCCGTTTCTTCGTCGGAACCAACGGACGACACCTAAATACGCCAAATCTCCCCAAATACCGTTAAATACGATAACTGCTGGAACTTTGGAACTTCCAGCTGTTTTATGATCGTATCATCGAGTTAACTACGTTATTATACGTAATTTAATGTACGATCGCGAATAACCTCAAGATTTGAAGTAGGTATTAATGGATAATCGATCGATATAATCGATAAATCAGAAGTACTTCTCGAAACAATGTCAGAAATTAGCGCGATAGTCTCCGCCTACTTCTGGAAGAACGAACCTTGTTTTCCGAGTAAACATTCCTGAAACGCAAGGGTGAAAGACAGGGAGGAAGAGAGCGTCGGTACGTTGCCTTTCTACGACTCTGTTTTCAATTTCATGAGCCGTATACAGCCAGCTATGGAGACCTTCTTCTACCCGACCTACATATATATTCAACTTCATCCTTTTCTCGTCCGTATTTCGTATACATGTATAGATGCAGACGTTGAACACTCGTACAAGAGCGAAGAAATTGGCAATTTAAGCGGAATGTCTTCGCCATTTCTTTCACCATGTGCCGGTGGGGGAAGAACGGGAGTGGGGCATACCATGTGTGTGCTGTGTGCACAGCATGTTGGAAAACGCGTCCTCTAACTAATGTCGTCGCGGTGCTTCTTGGTGAAACGCTGCTCTCGCGCAGGCTTCCCCTGTCCCCCTTCTCCCTCGATAACCGATACTAGACTGCAGCATAGTCGAGGTAAAGAGATGCCGAGGAGTGGCGTGCATTCGACCATGGACCAAAAACCCGTCTCGTCTGACTCTCGTTTACCTCGTTCTTACTGCTCCTTGATCTTTTCTAAAATTTTCTCGACTACGTCGTTCCGCCTAGTTGGCTCGAAGTCTTTATATTCTTGCGACGAGATTCTTCGATCGGAATCATCGAAATTTAAGGTGACATTTACGTTCGATACGAGAAGATAGTCTCGATGATCTCGAAAACGATTCGCCTCGGAGCGCCCGCTAATGACCTTAGATCCGTCGAAAGGTCAGTCGCGAGGTTAACCGAGGTCACGAAACTTGGGATATCATTTTCATCTCGTTCGTGAGGTATTAAAGGTGGTGGGGATATTTCGTCACGGGCGTTTTAGTAAACACTATTAGGCCGGAAGAGATATTTTTCGAAGCATGGCGAAGAGAGCGCGAGTTCGTTGTGCCGAAAGGTACCGGTCACTCTCGTTCGCTCGAGGGATACCGATATTCCCACTTCCTCTGGATGTCGCTTCGCGTTCTCTTGGTCCGAGCAACAGCCCTCCGGGCTTTCCAAGTTGGGGAACATCAGCGGCAGGAGTCGGGACCGAGAGATTCGAGTCCTAATTGACGAACCGGCTGGCCATGGCGTAATCTAAGCTGGATGCCTTCGCTCCGCACGGTTACCTATCGAGGTCAATGACTTCGTCCGACGATTCAGTCTTAGATTTTGTTCTCTCCGTCTCTCTCTCTCTCTCTCTCTCTCTCTCTCTCTCTGTCTCTCTTTTTCTCTCTGTCCCGGACCAATCACGGTATTCGCCACTCTGCCTCTATCCGGTTAGCCCGAATGTACATCGTGCCTCTATTCGTTCTCAAGCAAAATCCAGACGAACTCGTTGAAAACGACTTATACCTCGTCTCGTTTCTTTCGCACCGACTCGACGGTGTTATAACGCATTACCACCGTATTGTGGCTCAAACGACCCGGCAAGACAGTATTACTTCCCGAGTCTTCGACGCACACGCGGCGGTATCACAAAGCCCGGACTTGTATACGGCTCGCAACAAAAGACGTGAGCGATGTAGTATTTTTTTTTTCCAAATCTAAAAATACAACGAGCCCACGATGTTCGATACCCAAAAAAAGTGTTTAAGCAAAATAAATTGACGTTGAGGCACGTACGTGTTCTTTTTTTTTTCGACGAAAGGGAGAGAACAACGATTCGTACGAGAAACGGTGAGAAACCGAGGATCGGAAGAAAAGTTTTCGAGTACATCGGGTTGGTAGAAATTGTGACGAAAGTTGTCGTATTTGTACTCATTTCGGCGTCGTATTTCCGGCAAAACTTTTTGCCGAGTGCCTCCAACGAAGTTAACACACTTGTCGTTCGCTAACGAGTTTTTCTTCCGGCATCGTATATATATATATATATAGATATACGAATGAATTTGTTCAAGATAAACCGACCTGGTCGAAAGACACGCAGGCTCATTTTTGGGGATATCGATTTTGGAAGTTTGGGCGTTTTCTGGGGAATGATTGATAGAAAAATATTTCTTTTCCACACGACGCGTGAGATTTATAGATGGAAACGCAGCTCGTATTCATCCCGCGGCCTCGTTCGACACTCGCATCGTGTATCGCATTGAGAGCGTTCCTCGTTACAGCCACGTGTGCGCGTAAGCCGATACACGCCAGGTAGAGAGATGAACAAGGAGTCTCGGCTCTCTCCCTCTTTCTCTCTCTCTCTCTCTCTCTTTCTCCCCCTCTTTCTCTCTCTCTCTCTCTTTTTTATCTCTCTTTCTCTCTCTCTCTCTCTTTCTGTCTTGGCAACGGAAAAGTTCGCGAGCTTCGGGCGAGCACGTTCCACTCTAATTACCCAGTGCTTGGCTCGCGTACCTCTCGTACACCATCCCCCTTAAACTCAAGGTGGTGAAACAGAGAGAACGTCGAGAGAAGACTAATGGCCTTAAGAGAGCGAGAGAGCTCTAGAGACAGAGAATAAGAGAGACAGTCTCGTCTCGTTCGATTGCGGGGAACACTTCCGCCAAGTCTCGCGACACTCCACGTTGCTAGTTTGCGCATACCGGAAACGAATGATAAATATAGTCGGCTAAAAATTAGAAGGGTCGAGGTCGATTTTTTTTTGCACAAAGTAGTTTACGTGCGAAACGTATTATTGACCTTCAGTGATCGATATCAACGCGAGTACAGACATTCCTGAGGAAAATGAGATTCGCATTGGTCTAATTATCTAAAGATCTTTGATTAATTGATTTTCCAAGGTAATTTATACATCGGGTCGAATCGTTGAGAAATTCCACGCGGGAGGAATGAAGATAGAGATGGGAGAGTTTCGCCGACGTCTCTATGTAGTTACCTCGTAACCGTTAGGCAAGTTGCTAGATCGAGGAAAGTGTTAGAAGCGCTAGACCGTGAATCGTCTAGACGGATCTCAGACGCTAAACCAGCGTCAAGGTTGTCCGACACCGGACAATGATGTTACGCTTGGCTATGGAATATACATAGATGTATACATATATATATATATATATACGTCTACCTCGTCGAAGAATTTGTTACGCTAGTCACGAATAGTTTCAAACGGGCACCTGTGCTACAACGTTTTTCTATACCTGGCTCGCTGTATTAACCGCGCGAAATTCCTACGGCCAGTCACGTGATCGGTTCGTTCGCAGCCGAATCGACTTCTCTCTCGACTATACATAGTGAACTTTTTACCAAATTTTTGGACTTTGAAACATCGCTAACGATCTTGTTTGAATTAGGCACGTCGCATCTTTTTTTTATTATTTTTCGATCGTTTTTTAATAAGAATAAAAAATGATTTTTTTTTTGTTCGATCTATAACGATGAGAGCGAGGCGAAGGAAGCGCGAAGGAGCAAAAGAGGAACCGATGGCAAAGGCTACTGACCCTGACCCAAGGGGCGTTGATCTTGGTCCCGAAACCGCCGTTTCCTCTCCGCGCCCGGCTAGTTCGGCCACGCGATCCGCGAGCGAGCCGCACCGGCCCAAGACCAACGTAACGACGAGGACGAAGACGACGACCAAGACGACGACGACGACGACCAAGACGACGACGACGACGACGACTACGACGAGGTAAGGAAGAAGAGGAAGGCGAAGGACGAGAGGGAGAAGAAGAAGAATAAGAAGAAACGAAAAGAGACGAGCCCTCCTCTCCTTCCTTCTCCAACGATGCGCCCGCGCGCTTATGTCTTACCTCTCTTTTCTCACTGTATCTTCCTACCTCTTGCGGTCCCTCCGATTGGCCATGCGAGCATTTGGCCCGAGGTAAAAATTGCGTGTCAGGCTCCTTCAAAACGTAATGACGAGATTCCTCTTCAAAACGGATTCCCATGGATTAGTCGAGTATGTTTTGTGGTGGAGGAACAAAAAAACAGTCAAAATCGACCGCGAAACTCGTTTCCTCCCGCTCGTTTTTTCTTTTTTTTTGTTGCTTGAAATTTTACCTCGCGCAAATGTATATTTATATTTTTTATTCGCGTTAGCTACGTCGTGTTTTTTTGTTAAAGATCGTTGCTTTAAGACAGTAGATAATATACTTTTTTTAATTCGGCCTTTCGATTATAAATTCGGATTCAAAATTTTGTAATCGGCACTTTTGTCGATGCGTCAAAACCGAACACCGGGATTTATGATTATTTTACCAAAATGCTCTAAAATATTGATGACGTAGGGGAGTACGCCCTAAAGTTTATTACAGCGAATCGTTGATCCTCTTCCCGGAATACGCGCGCTCATGAAATCGTGAATACATCGAGAGTGCTTTTACAATATGTATTAACGAGCGAACGTACGCGATGGTTTTATTTAAAAAAAATGACAATCAACTTTTTCACATTCGAATAAAAAGCATCGCTAGAACGTAAATAAATTATTCTAACCATCATATTTCTTACATAACAAAAACTCGTATAATTTTTTCGAAAAAAATGGTTTTATCGCTCGAGAATAAAAGAATGGAAAAACACTTGAAAAAATTGTTGCTATCTTTAAGAACGACGTGCGACGCGACTTCTCGCCCAAACTTTTTCCAGTCTAACCGAGTTCTCGTCTCGTCGCTCGCTCTCGCGAAACGTTCTATACGTCCGAAAAAGTTGTTAATGCTCGCGCGTTCGCGAAGTACATTTGTCATTCCGCCCTTGGTGTTGGTACAGGCTCATCGTCGCGGTACACTTAGAGTTCTCTTCCCATGGCCTACAAAAGCGCGGCGGTGCGTTATTCGGCAAAGTGAGATTCACCGGAGATCTCTCTCTCTCTCTCTCTCTCTCTCTCTCTCTCTCACTCTCTGTCTTTCATTCGTCGGCGAACGGTGTGTCCTGGGCATCGTCCGTAAAAGGATCGACTAAGACCCATTCCCGTATCTGTGGCCTCTGGCCCTCTCGTCCTCCTCCCACAAGTTGCGAGCCGGAGCCAAAGCGAGAGCCACGAAGCCGCGCGCAGCATCGTGCCAGTGCCGAGACAAGGTAAGAGATCCCACGTAGACGAGTTTTGTCGGTGTCCTATATTTCGGGCCTTTCACCTCACGTATATACAGTACGTTGCCCAAATATACTATACTCTCGTTTATACTATACATATATATACTATATATCCGTAAAATGTGCGCAACATCTCGCGAGACGATTGAGCGCGATCCTCGCCTAAGGCTTCGCGAATATTTTTTCTTTTTTTTACGATCCTTTATACGTACGCGTTTAATTTCCCTTCGAAAAATTTTGAAAACGCGCCAATAAAATCTACAGCTAGATGAAATCGCTCGATGACTAATTCGACCGTTAAACTTGAATTTACGAAATGTGAGAAATATT
The DNA here is from genome assembly GCA_951802705.1 of Netelia virgata. Classification (NCBI taxonomy): domain Eukaryota; kingdom Metazoa; phylum Arthropoda; class Insecta; order Hymenoptera; family Ichneumonidae; genus Netelia; species Netelia virgata. The sequence continues at coordinate 5,278,786 of OX637868.1, forward strand.
ATTATTTTTTAAACGCATGGAAAAATAGAAATAAATAGACAGAAAATATATAAACAAATTTATTCAATCGAATGTAAATTGTACCGAAGTTAAAGTCGACGAATTTAGAACGTTGGTCTACGTTCGTCGCAGCCTACACAGCTATAAACATAGCTATGCGTTCGTGTACGACGCCGGGGAGAATCGAGTGGATTGGCCGAAGCCAAGTGCAGCTCTAATTCGGCCTTGAATCTAATGCAGCATCGTTCAGCCGAGGAAAGAGCGAGAGAAGAAGAGAGAGAAAGAAAGAAAGAGAGAAAGAGTCGAGTCGTGGTCGTAGACCTCCGGTCGTTGCCCGGTAAAACTGCGCCGAACGTTTCGCACGGGGCGTCGAAGGCCGCGGAACTGCGCCAACGCGAAGAGCCCGCGCGCACTATGCAGCTTCATTGCCGAGGGACAAAGTTACGAGAAATGCATATCTGTATGACTTTCGGTATGAAAAAAAAATCTGATTGTCACTAGATTGTCACGATAGATGTTTAGAATCTCGTATCAAGGAACGCTCTTAAAAATAACACGAGAAGAAAGAGAGAGAGAGAGAGAGAGAGAGAGAGAGCGGGAGAGAGAGAGAGAGAAATAATTTGTTTTCCTAATAATTATACATTCAAGCGGATTTATTATTGATTATAAGCGGATAGTGCGATCGCCATAGTTCGTCGATTTATATTTTATTCATTTCAAGAGCGTAACACGAACGTATCGTGCCAGCAAACAAATTACTCCCGGCTTATTTATTTATTAATCGTCTTAAGCCTCGCTTTTATTCCAAAATATTCCACGATTGATTTAGTTCTATCTGCGAATCTATAATTGTCACGTTTTCCATTCTCATCCCTGACGCGATACGAATAAGCGAAATCGCGAAATAAATCTACGATTAAATATCATCGAACGAAATTCGCACTTGCAGAAAAAAAAAAAAAAAAAAAACAAGAGACAAAACGAAACAAGCTCGAAAGTGCATTTCGCTTTTTTCCTAAATATACGACGAGTGAATAAACGAAACGTCGCAAATGTGTCATGCTGTTTTGCACAGACAACAGGGCGTTTACGTAATCCACCAGATTGCTCCGGGCACAGTGAGACTACTATGTATGAAAGTGTGTGCATATCCACATATGTGTATGTGTGTCTGTCTGTCTATGTGTGTGTGTGTGTATATAGCCCGGGAGTTCTATCTCTCCGAAACGCGTATATTTTTTCCTCGATAAATTTGTTTGCACTCGAGTTTGCCTATGCTCGGTGTGTGCGAGGCGATTGGGCGGACGAGAGCTCGTAAACGCATATGCGGGGGCGAGAATGAAAAAAAAAGTAGAGAGGGAGAAAGAGATTAGAGGAAAAGAGAGAGCGAGAGAGAGTGTGTGTGAGGGAGAGAGGGAAAAAGAGAGAGAGAGAGAGAGAGAGAGAGAGAGAGAGAGAGAGAGAGAGAGAGAGAGAGAGATGGAGAGAGGTGGCGCGTCATCCCGAGAAGCAAACTCACACTAATGCCAATCGGGATTAAACTATTCTAGCAATGTGCTGGTGCGACGTCTGTGGAACTTCCTGGGGGTAGAGCATACCCAGGCATATCGCGTCTAGCATCGGGCTTTGCCGGAGATCCTTTTGTGCTATTGGTTTGCTTGACTCTCTTTCTCTCACTCTCTTCCTTCTTCTCTTGCTCTCTCTCTCTCTCGCTCTCTCTCTCTCTCTCTATCTCTCGCACCATAGGACTATTCGAGAATTGCGACGACACGGACGAAAACGTTGTTTGGCAGTGGAACGAGGCGACAAAAGACCTCCTTTTACGTCTTTCCCTCCAGACCCCACCTTCTCATCTTATTGCCCCCCCCCCATCTCTCTTCCTCGCTCGCTATCTCTCTCTCTCTCTCAAACAGTTAGTTGGTCACAGAAATTCAGACGAAACTGTATGCCGTAGGTTCTTTGAAAATTGCCCGAAACTTTTCGTGCAAAGATCCTTCTCCCCCTTATTTTCCTGTTTGCGCGGAGACCCAAGGGTCTACTTATTGTTAGACCTTTAAACGTAACGTTCCAGGTGACATCTTCATTTCTTAGCTTTGACGAGAGAAGATACGCTTCAATCGAGAGAAAGCCTTTTATATTCTGCAATTAAATTATTCCGAATGTTTTTTTATTGAATCCAAGTGGTCTAAAGAATTATTTTTCACTGGCGTTAGATGGACCAATAATGATTTTCATCCGCGTCGATATAGAATTTAAATAATGTCGTCGGTTGATAAAACAGCTGAGCGTTTTTTTTTCAAAAGTCAATCGATCGTAATGTCGAAGACGTCAGAGTCGTGATATCGTTTTTACCTGAGGGGCTCTAGACGTCGCGATACGAATTATAAAACATCGATGTGTGTACGTATACACGTACGATGCTACGCAAAGCATTCAGCAGACTCGTTTGTGCTAGTTCAAGGCTAGGCCATACGGACGTCTGGTCTTCCTTAGTGTGTTTGGAATAACATTAGCGTTTGACGGTCTTCGTGCGTCAGCTATATCGCGATTCGCAGTCTGGCAAAGAATTTTCTCCCTCCCTCTCTCTCTCTCTCTCTCTCTCTGTTTTTTTTCTCATTGTCTCTCTTCGTCCGAAACACGAACAGAGAAACCACGTTACTACTAGTCGACGACTGCCATAAGGCCCCGGTGTCGTTTCACAACGACAACGAGAGGCCTACGAGTCTCGAGGTGCGAGAGTGTTAGACGCGTCTGGGCGGTAACATAGGTTAGTGACACGCCAAGGCCATTCCCGTCGTATTACAGACGTTAGAGAGAGCCCGTACGAACCTTCTTATAGACTCATAAACCGATACGAATGAATTTCCAGGTAACCGAGTGATTTCACGGACGAGTTTTTTTTATCGCCTGCGATTATTGTACGAGACTTCGCGAACTAATCAATCGATTTACCACACTATCATCGTGACTCCGTTTAATAGCCTGTTGAAATTAGATGGAAAGATTTCGAAGGTCTACCGAATATTTCGATATGAGAATGATTATGAAAGAAAGATCGATCGATCGTTTATCGAACCGATCTGTTCGATACTTTGAGTTTCAATTTTGTTTTTTCATGGACACGATCGTTAAAAATATGAAATTATGACTGTTAGAAGAAAAGAATGATTCGTAGGTGCAACGGTAGAAAGAGCGAAGAAGGAAATATACACACATACACACTATCGATTTACCCGATTCCAGGTCATCGACTCGGTGTATGCAGGTCACGCGGCCCTCGTGGAAACCGCACATTTCTCCCACTTTTTTTCAATCCATCTCTCTTTCTCTCTCTCTCTCTCTCTCTCTCTATCTGCAAAGTGGATAGATACTTTCGGAGAAAGGAGGAGCAACGAAAGATAAGGTGTCGAAACAGGTTCGGAAAATCGCGAATGCTCCTCTCTCTCTTGGTTTCTCTCTCTCATGACGCAGTGGATAAGAGACGCGAGTGCACATTCCATATATATATATATACGTATATGTATTTATATATAGAGAGAGAGTTTGCAGGATATTTTTATACTTCGTATACGAGAAAGAAAGGGAATAAGCTCGTGGCCATATTTCTCTTCCGTACACTCCGTAGAATGAAAAAGGTCTTGTGCGCCGTACGTTTTAGGAATTCTGAAAGCGCGAACACCCTTGCTGACCCTTGCGACGTCTGACCCATAACGGTAGTACCTACTGATCTTCTCTCACGGGACGGCCGTTTCTCTACCAGCGTTTCCAACAACTTTATTTCAGCTATTTCAAATAACGATAAACCGTTTATACTATTTTTCATATTGAAAAATAAATATCTAAAAAATAATCGCATAATTCGTGAAAATACGTTTAATAACTTGAGCTCAGTTCGAAAATTACGTGACTGACCAAAATGCATTTCGACGATAAAAAAAAAAAAAAAAAAAAAAAATCGTTACGTTTCAAAGGTGTTTGCCGAATGTTATGTAAAAATTGAACAGCTGCATCTCGGGCTATGAAAATATTATTTCACCTTATTTCGTAGTCGGACGACGAATGAAAGAGAGAGAGAGAGATAGAGAGAGAGAGAGAGAGACGGGAGAAAAAAAGAAATAAATATAAGGAGATCGAGAGGTCCGTAGATGCGGACACCTGCGAAACTGCTTTCATTCCCGATTATTTCGGTCGATTACGCGCGAGACACTCGCTCTTTGGAATTCTAATACACGCCGTGTGCGACGAGACGAGACGCTCTTGCCGTTTAGCTCCGGCTAAAGGAGAACCAAAAAACCAATTGCGAGAAGGAATTGGTAAAGACCTTCGCTCTCGTCGTAGAACCGTTAGAGGTGACAGACGGTCATAACGAGAACGAGCCGAAGAGAACGGCTAGGATTTGTCTAGCGCAAATCCTGTCTCGCTTTATACAAACTAGAAAAAAAAATCGTAACCGGTTAGCCTTGGGCTTTTCATTTCTAATGCGAGAACGCTTCCACGTCCAGGGTCGCAGACGGTCAGACACAATCCTATTGAGCAAGGAAGTCGGAGTTTGTCTAGTCCGTTGCGTCTCTCTCTCTCTCTCTCTCTCTCTCTCTCGCTCTTTATTAAACCATCCGCAAAAATTGCGCAACGCTCACGCGACCCTGAGTTTCGCTTGCCTAACGCGGCCTAGACGCGTCTGGCGATATTATTAGAAAACCGGTCCGTTCCTTTACGATCCGGCATTCTATCCGATCCCTCCGTCTCCTTTTCGAAATGTCGAACGCTCCGAGTTAATTACGATCCGATCTTCGCCGAACTAAAATTATGAAAAAGAAAAGAAAACAAAAAAATAGTCATAATTTTTTTCATATTTATATCGTCGCGAACGATCTAGGTCGGACTGATTCCCGTATCGTAATGTCTTTTCGTTTGGCCAATACCGTTAAAAAAATCGTCGTCCCGGGTGTGTCTGTATCGGAGAGAGATTAGGCAGAATATAAAACGAGATAGACTAGATGGCCTGACTGCTTCTTAAACATCGCGATTGCACAAATATATATATATATATATATATATATTTATGCAATCGCGATGTTCGATATATGTATATATGTATACATATATCGAACATACGTGTAGACAAACCAGTTTGTCAATCGACGTTGATCAATTACATAATTATAGAATCCACCGAGTGAGAAAGAGATGGATTTTTAACGATAATGATAATGATATATCCCGCCAGGTGGTGGCGTGTCTGCGAGATCGTTTCGAAATTGCAGGGTCTATGTTAAAAACGTATTTATACGAAGCGCGCGTGTGGCGATGGGCGAGTGGTAAAAAACATTTGCCATCGAGAGAGTGCTCTCATGCGCTATCAATGACGACGAGACTTCTATCCTTCGTGAGATTACTTTACTGTTTTTATTATTATTATTATTATTATTTTTTATTAGTGGTATGTGTGTATACGAGTACACATGTTCGAGAACGCTCCAAGACTAATACTCGGGGTTAAGACGAGCTAAATTCCTCAACCTAGATTGCTATCGTGCATCAGGCTTTTCTATAGTCTCTCTGTCTCTCTCTTTCTCTCTCTCTCTCTCTCTATATATATATGTATATATATAAACGTGTTTAATATAAATGTATATCGCTGGAGAGAGAAGAGACTGCTATTCTCGTACCTCGAACTCCCGACTGAATTCGATTGTGGATTGGCAACATTTTGCTTTTAGGTATAATTCACTCGGGCGCTCACGACGATATTTATATACACTAATATATATATATATATATATAGACATGGAGTTCTTCTCACTGACCTAACGGTATCTCTCTGTTCCTTAAAAAAAAAAATAATAAAATGAAGAACATTCCGGCCGTAACATCTACGATACTTTGCTGAAAGCTGATGCTTTTTTTTATGAATGCCTGCAAACGGGCCTCTCTTTTCCTCGCTCATGGCTAATCCATCATCTGTTTGCAATTTTACGGCCATTACGGACGGCTCGGCGCGTAACGCGTATCGGTCGACTTCGCGAAACTCCACCGACGGTCTTTGCTAATTTGTCGCTTTGTTAATGAAAAAACAAAAAAAAAACAAAAAAAAACATTTTTATAAATCTTTTCGTTTTTTCGAACGTAATTATTTGAATAAAAAGTGTCACGTGTAGTTCGGGTAGAAAAGAAAAAAAAGGCGAAGATCGCATTTTGATCGCATGTCCATTCACGAGCTCCTAGCACCAGCTACGATTCCGTGTCGAGGGTCAGTGACATCATCCAGAACGATTTGCTCATGCGACGTATTCTCAAATTTAAATGTCGGTGGACCAAGTCTGAAAACGCGAGCGCGACCGTCTCGCGTATCGAGTCAGGGATTTCTTATCTATGATTTTTATTTCGAGAGGAAAAAAATCAAGTCGACGAAAACGATTACATCGTTCGACTGTCAAACTGCAATTTCATCGAATATCGTCATTCGATTTAAATGGACTGCCTCGAGTTCTATACGAAACATCGACGCGACTTACCTTGAAATAGAATGCGAATATAATTCGTTGTTTCTTTTTTTGTTTGTCGCTGCATCGGCCGTGAGCCGGACAGGGCGTATCTCACGCGAATTAACCCAAAGAGTTACGCTATTCTGACTTTTTAACGATCGATTTGCATGTATATTAATACCGTTAGTAAATTACCAAAGTAGTGCGACCAGTGGCGATGCCACGGTGAATGTGTGTGATACGCCGTCGAATCCGGCGAAAACTGGCAAAGTCGTCCAATTAGCATGCAAAAGGTCGTCGTCGACGTCGTTCGTTGTCGTCGTTATTTTGCCGTGTATACATATATAGTCGAGCGAATTTTCGGCGAGGTAGAATCACTCGAGGTATTATGAGAATTCCCATATTTGCGACGCCTCGTACCAGCCACCCGTTACGAAACGCGAAGCGAGATAAAGACGAGAACGGTGAGAATCGACCAGGCGTATTTATAAATTCTATATATGCGCCCCATAATTCGCGATCCTAAATGCTCGTGGTCGATAAATTAATATAGATTATAAACGATCGTTTCAGGGATGTGTGACAGTCAAATATTCTGCCTGTTTGCCACTCGTTTTGCTTGAAATGCCGAGAGAGAGATAGAGACAGAGAGAGAGAGAGAGAGAGAGAGAGAGAGAGACAGAGAGAGATGGAACTCGAGAAGTCCATGTAACATTGGAATTTTTTTCTCTCGAATGCCTTTCCGCTGGCTCGTTGTATTTTTTAGATAGTCGAAGCGACTAATTATGCCGAGATTTAGAGGCGAGGTTGGTCCGAGAGTCGGGTGCGGCGTGGATGGTTTAGATTTTATTAAGTAAGCGTACGTGTGCTCCCGCAGTTTCTTCTCGGACGAGGGAAAGAGAGTCGTCTCGGTAGGTTTTCCAACCCTTCGGGCCGGTACGTTTTCTTCCAAAGTCGTTTTTTTCCCCTCAGTGGCACAGCTTGCCTTGATATTCGTAAAGAGTTACGCAAATGGGTCCATTAAAAACGTTTCTCTCGGCAGGAAGATAGATAGAGAGAAAGGTAGAGAGAAAGAGAGAGAGAGAGAACTGAGAGGCAACTCCCGAATGAAATACGAAATAGGGGTTGCGGGGGGTTGAGGGTGCACACTTCATCGTCCTGCATGTGCAACGCTCGCGAACCGGGTATTTTGCTCTCGTGTACCTCTCAACAGCTAACCACGGTAAATATGTAAATTCGTAGCTGCGAAAGCATCTTCCGCACGCTCGCTCGCTCGCGTTTCTATGAATTTATTCAGAACCGAGGAGGTCAGCCGACTGCTTGACTCGAATGCCGCTCTCGTCGTATATACGAAGAGTCGAGTAATGCGGACCGGGGGAAAGACACGGAACGAGGAGGATCTGGTTGTCCGTTTTGTCGCGCGTACACGTTCCCATCGTCAACGACGCATCTGTTACGTGCATAAAAGTGTCGTTGAATCGTATTAAGCCATTATACAATCGCGTATCTAATCGACGAAATTGGATTCCGTCGAGCATGTCGCGAATTCTATTTAATTATAGAAACGTTTATTAATTCCAATTTTCTTGGAAATTCTGCTTGAATCGTCGCCGCAAAGAAAATGGATTTAATAATCGAACTTAGGTATAGTGGGTCGAGTCGTTTCTCAAGAACCGTCATCAACAATGAACGATCAATTTTGATCGATCGAAGAAGTAAATCAAATCATTATCTATATCAATCATCGTCAAATTAATCGATAAATCAGGATCGATAATTTAATCGATCGATTCTTCCGACGTCGCGATATTTAATCCTTCGACGAATGGAACGTGCGTGACTGTACCGCACACGACGTTCCAGACTCGACGCATTGGCCATAGGTTACCAGGAGTTAATCTCGAAACGCTGCGAGGGATTTCCGGAAATTATTCATCGATCTCTGTTCGAGCTCGAATCTCGAACGAGATTTGTAACGAGAAATTCTCTCTCTCTCTCTCTCTCTCTCTCTGTCCGTTTCTCACCTTCGCGAGCTTCTCGTTTCCATTCGCGCGTCAATGCGGACATTCGTGCGAACGAGAAGTCCAAATGGTTTACAGTCGATATGAACCTACAGGCAACTAGATATCACTGTCCAATATCGTTAGCCTCGATATAGCTACAGCAATGATCCCGTCGACGTGACGCGGTACAGTCGTCGATCTTCCAGCAGGATTCGTCCGTCGAACGTCGAAGGTCCTCGAACGTTATCGACCATTGAACGAAGACCGATAGAACTAGGGTTTGCTCGATCGATGAAATTCCAAATCGGGCAGGAGAATCGATACATCGTGCAGAATTGTCCCGAATAATGGAATATCGATAACGGATATCATTGTGGTCATCAGGGATGACAACTTCGTTCCATCAACCCACCGATACCATTATCATCGTCCATCAAGGATCTACCAACGAACCAGTTAGTCGCAGCGATTGCGAGTGGTCGAGGCTACCCAGACATGGAGAAGCTAGGCGAGAGTTGTTTCAACCCTGTGGGCCAAGGCCCCAACTCTCTAGCTCGGTATCGAGTTCGTTAACTTCATTACCTCGAGCCTACGTTTATCGAGGCGTGAGTGATAACGTGCTCTTTATGTCGAATCTTCAAATTTTTGCGGTATCGTACGTCGCCAGTTTGTTGGCGACCCTCGTTTTGCCTCGACGCGCAAAAATCTCGTAATCGCGTTCTTCGATTCACGAGAGCGTTAGACCGCGACGTTGCACATTGCACCGTCCTCCAGGCGATTGCACTCTAACGGACTCTTGTAACGGGGAAAGGGAATTTCCCTCTTCCTGTTTGTGCCGTCGCTTGCGACCGCTCCGACTGCCGGCATTAAAACTGTCCGTACAGTACACGGTCGCGCTCGCGAAATTGTCGGTCAAGGTTGCCCAGTTCTCGGAGCTCGTACTACCAACACACGCCTCTTCGCGTCTCTTTTCAACGTTTCTCTCACTGTCTCTCTCTCTCTCTCTTTTTTCTCTCTCTCTCTTTCTCTCTCCGTCGTATCCATATTCCCGCATTGGCTTACCAGCGAGACTCGCGGTCGTTTCGACGAAATCAAAATTGCGATATGTCGATGTTGCGTTGAATCTTCGCTAACCAGGTCATCGTGAAAGTCGAACGAAGAGCGCAAGGCTGAAAAATCTTGGATTCTCGACGGAAATCGCGAGATCGACGAAAATTATTGATAATTCGATGAATCGATCGATAAGTTAAAGACGAGAGAACGAAGCGACGCGAGTAAATGTTTGAGACTCGATGTCGACGAGACCTACCTCTTTTGATCTCGTTGCAGCTGTTTTTATATTCCCGTTACTGACCGACTATGCTAAAATCTCAGACAAAACATTCGTCATCTCGAGCTTGCCACGAGCGAGCTGCATAGATGACTCGTATGTGCATTTGGAATGGGCGCCTGCGAGGCGCGAATAAGGGGGTCAAGCGAATTCGATGTGCCAATACGATGTCAAAAGTCGAGCGTGCTTCTTCGTATCGACGATACAACGAGCTATTTTGCTTTATGCCTTACTGCTTTTTATTTATTTATTTTTTTCATAAATATTGCATGAGAACGAAGAGAACCATCGAGGGGATAGAATTGATAATTTAAGCGATTGGAGAGCGTAAGAAACACACTGGAAATACGTGCTCTATCTTAAAGTGCCTTACGGATGTAGAGAAGATTCGGAAAAATTAAAGGAACGAGTCTCTTCAAGATGAAAATCGAAGATTTATCGCTGATTTATTTCACCATTTTCGGTATGGAAAAGTGCTTCCTGTCTTTAATAAATAAATAAATCAAACTACCAAAGATAAGAATCGCTGGAAAACTGTAGAAGAACAAAAACTTTCAACCCCTGCGGGCTAAAGGGATGGAAATATACCAGCGTGGCTACGAGGTAAAATAACCCCGAAGTTCCGCTGTACAAGAATTCATTTTTTTTCTTGCAGCCGGCGTTCTCAAGCCCTCCTAAAAAATGACTGGGCCAACTTCGCGCGTGCCAAGCCTCGCCATCGAGCGACCCGGCCAATTCATTAATCCCGCGCTGCTAAACGCCCCGCGGAAACGGCAAAGAACTCGCGAAACGACGAGGCTTTTTCCACGACGGTGATAACTCCGAATATCGTGGTTAGACGGCGAACCGTGGCTCGAGCCAAAGAGTACGCGGAAAATTACGACACGACGGTCTCGTGGCGAGAGGGCAAACGAGAAAAGGGAAACAAGGCCGTAAACTTTTGTCTCGCGCGAACCAGCAGGAGTTGCTCATTTTTCCACGTCTCTCCGACTCTCTTGGCTCGTTTTTTTTATTCCTTGAAAAATAAAATTATTCCACCGACCCTCCTCGAGATAACGGCACCGACCTTGGCTAAAGAGCCATGAGTCGAGGGATGAACAAAGAAAGAAAGAAAGAAAAAAACAGAGAAAGAAAAACGTAGAAAAAGATTTATGCTCGGACGTGGCCTACGTATCAAGTGGGTCGAAAGGGAAATTAAAATTTCGAAATAGCGAAACGAGGAGAAGTCAACAGGGTGAAGATTGCTCGAGGGTGGTTTTACGTCCCTTGTTTCGCACATTCGTGCGAGAGTCGCGGTGATTCAGGGGATCGCTTTGGCAAAACCACTTTTAACAAAGTGTCGAAAACGTTTCTCGTATGAAATTTTCACCCTTGAATCCGGTAATCTTCTGGTAGAGGGGATGAAAATTTTCAACTTGCTTTTCCACACCTGACGACGAGCGAAGCTCGGGGCCACTTAGGTTCTCCCGGAGGAAAAGGACCGGCGGGTGGAACGAGCAGACATAAATTTTACCCGATTCTCAGCGCGTCCGTGCACGCCTTTTCGCTTCTGTTGCCTCGTGGTTCAGACATACATGCACAACGGGCCGGGTAAGACGACGAGCGAAACGAGTTCGGCGAACTCGCGGCAAGATTAATGAAGATATTTAAAGTTGCTAAGCGATACCCATCGTGCGGGCTTTTGCGAGAGTCGAGACTGAGAGGGTAGGGGGTAGGGGCTCGAAGGGTGAGTACGAAAAAAAAAGAATGGAAAAAAAACAAGGGCTTCTTCGTTAACCGATACGATATGCCGGTGAAAAAGAGCGGAGAGCGCGACCGCCATGACCGAATAGGACCAGTTCGAGGTCCGAACTCTCTTCTTCTCTTCTTCACGACGTCGATCGTTAAGTCAGCAAGGGCGCGCATAACTTTTCAACTCTCTCTCTGTCTCTCTTTCTCTCTCTCTCTCTCTCTCTGTCGTTCTCTTTCTCCATCTCGCCAAGAAAAGCTACCACGTATTCAATTAGGAAACATGCTCGAGCCGTTGAGACTACACGATACTGAATCATTAATCAAATATGTATACGCCGCAGCTGGGAGCGTTGAAACAATATTTAAACTTCGATTTTGAGCCATCGCAACAAGGCGCATGCAATTATATTTTCCTTGATCGAGACGCGAGTCTATAAAATATTGTCTCTCGGGTTGGGTCGTTCGTCGGACCGGGTAAAGTGCGAAGCGAGAAAGCGATAAAGGGGGTATGAGAAGGAGCGAGTGAGAAGGAGAAAGAGAGAGAGAGAGAGAGGAAGAGAGAAGGAGAAAACGAGAAGAAGAGCAAGGATGATGGAACGAGCTCGTTCCTCGTGCGATTATCGTTCGTTGCGGAACTCGAAGAGAATCGAATTTCAAGGCTGAACGAATAGCCGAGAAATCTCGAGTTTTATACTCATCCACGGTCGTATCGAAAAATCCAAGCGCTCATTCCGCCGCTCGCATTTTTGTTGCCCGATGGCGTTTCGTCTCTTCGAGAATCGTAATAACGCGCACCTTCTACCTCGCTCGGTTTGTTCCGATCGTATATGCGAGGCTCGATCACTGTAATAATATTTACACGAGGCACTCCGTCACACAGATACGCCTCTTGGCTTTTACGCCGATATTGCCGACGATTTTGTTCGTTGGTGTGAGAGTGGAAAAGATAAGTGCTAATCTCTCTGTCACGCTAGTGCGGAAAGTTGGACGCTTTCTCTCTCTCTCTCTCTCGCTCTCTCGCTCTCTGTACTCGCTGTAGGGGCTTATCATTTTTGCCAACATATATATCACACATTCACACAATACAGAGTTTCGCGATAATTTCTGCACTGTTTCCTGCTACGTTTCAAAAACTAGGATTTTTCTAAAGTCACGGGTCCCATGGACGCTCGCTATTCCTGCTGCATGAGCGATTCTGGCAACTATCGATAGGCGTTCTTTTTTCCATTGAATACATATTTTTATTTGATTAAATTGAGAATTCTTATTTTTATAAATAAAAAATAGCTAGATCTTGAAATTAAATAATTAATTAATCAATCGATAAGGACAAGAATGTTAGTTATAAAAATAAAATATATTTCAAGTCGATTAATCGATTAATGAATTATTTATAAAGTTGAAGGCATAAATCTTCATTAATCGATCGATTTATTAACGATTGATTCAAAGAATATTTGGCTCGTCCGGCAAACCTTCGTCGCGCAGTATGAAACTTTTTGCGAAAGAACAGGCTACGTTTGCCCGCACGATGAAGAAAATTGACATCGTTTCATCCGGGTATATCGTCGATTCATCACGTTGTAAATACACGAACGATGAAAGATTCATAAGGAAGAAAATTTGACGTGCACACCAGCAGCGTTACATGTCCCGGGGGTTGAAGGAAGGAAGTAAAGAAAAAAAAGAAAGTAGGAAAGAAAGAAAGAAAGAAAGAAAGAAAGAAAGAAAGAAAGAAAGAAAGAAAGAAAAATGAAGAAAAGGAGACGAATGACCCTGCCCAGCGCGGTACCATCACGGTCCATACGAAACTTCCCGGCAGCAGCGCGGGGGCTATTTGCATCGTGAATCACCGAACGTGCAGTGAAATATTACAGGACTGTAATCACGATTCTTTGGAGTGCGCAGCACTCTCCTGGACTAGAGAGAGGTAAGAACGATCGTTGAACAAGAGGCGAGTGGAGGGAGAAGCGAGTAAGAATAAAAAAATAAAAAAGAAAACAACTGGAAGGCCCCTGCGGTCCGCTTGTGCTTTTCGCTTCGTGAATCTTTCGACGTTCTCTCGCGCGCGGGCCGCACCGGGTACCTTCATCATGTTCGTGTTTCTTCCACGAGGCGGGAGAGAGAACGAGCTAGAGACAGAGCGAGGGAGAGAGAGAGAAAGAGAGAGAGAGAGAGAGAGCGAGCTCTTTCTTCTTTTCTTCTTTCACTTCTTGCACCATCTTGGGGTTTTGCCTCAATCCACGCTTGCATACGTAGGTACATCCTCGGCACTAGGACGAAACTTACGCCCCTCGAGCGAGCGACGTCCTGCCTCATCGCTCCTCGACCCACGTTCCGCCGATCGCTCTCTCTCTCTCTCTCTCTCGTCGTTTTTTTTTTCATGCTTCGGTCTGTATGAGCTACCGCGAGATCGTAAATGTTAGTGTAGCCTAACGGAAAAATTCAGCCATTGGCCACAGGAAGCAACGCTGAAGTCAATAGAGAGAGAGAGAGAGAGAGACGAGAGAGAGAGAGAGAGAGAGAGAGAGAGGCAGAAACCATTTTTCTGACCAGTGTACTTTACTACGTACCTCCAGCTTCGATTTTTTCATGCCTCTGTACACTGGCTTCGACCACAACCCCAACATTTCCGCCATGCATGCTCGTTTTATGATCCACAGTATTTTTTTGTTTGTATATTGATTTTTTCTTTTTTTCGAAAACGCAGAAGATTTCGCTCAAAAATTGTTCTCCATCGAACGAATCTCGATGTTGCTCGTGCCCCGAAGTCTCGAAAAGACTCGGGCTTGAATGGGTCCTAGGCGAAACGCGCATGAAGCACGCAAACGTTAGGCCAAGGCCAGCTCGAGTCTTGTTCGCCCTCCCTCCCCCCACCTCCCTCCCATTTTTCGGGTACTCGAGGAGTCAGCAAAATCATGAGCCGAACGTTTAGGAGGCCAACTTTTCGTTTATTTCACGGTATAATTCACGGGTTCTTGAAGCTAAGAAGTGCTCTCTCGCACGGGCGATCGGGCCACTTTTTCCTCCCTGTTCGTTTTTTTTCCTCGCGGTACGCTAAGGATACGCGGCATACCGCCCAAAGGCGTTCAACTTTTGGCTCGAGTTGATTATACACGCGTCTATACGGGACTAACTGCACACCGGCTTATCATCGGATATCAGCGAGAGAGAGAGAGAGAGAGAAAACCAATTTTGGAACGCATTATTCGCACGAAGACTCTTGCCAGAATGAATTCTGTACAATTATTTTTATTGTGAACAAAAAAGCAAGTGATCTAAAATGACATGACGTAAGAGTAATTATTTGAAAGTTTTCTTTATTTTTCTATTCGATAAGAAATCCGATTACTTTTTCGGAAAAATAATACAATTCAAAATAAAAAGAGAACTTTTATATTTATATTCGTATCGGACAAGCCCCATGTATCAGATCGTCGAATGAAAAATGGAAATTTAATCATGAATTCGCAGAGGGTCTGATCGAAAACAACGTCTACGATGGCGACGACGACGACGACGACGACAACGACGACGACGACGACGACGACGACGACAATAACAACAGACGACGAGGACGAGAAAAGCCGAAGAAAAGAATGTATTTCCGGTTCGCAGGATCGCGACAATAATCACGTAGAAGGAAGTGAAGCAAGACGTCGCGCGGGTTTAATACAGCGGGCGTTCTCGGTTCGCTGCTGTCGTTCGTCGACAGGCGGCAATTCCCGGGTCCAGAAATCATAATTTCCATAACATTATGCGTCGAGAGAAGGAAAGAGCTCGCACGCTCGATTTGAGAAAAAGAAAGAGAGAGAGGGAAGGTAAGATGCAACGAACGGTTAAAAGAAGAACGAGAGGGTAGAAAGGACGCGAGGAAGAAGAAGAAGAAGAAGAAGAGAGAAAAGAGAGAGCGAGAGAGAAAGAGAGAGAGAGAGAGAGAGAGAGAAAAGGACCGGTATATATACTCGAAGGTAAAGGTGGAATGCTCTCGCGACGCCGAACGATACTTATCGTGTCGCAAATTCTCCCCGCTGGTGAAAGAACTCCCATTCGGCTCGTATAGGCCACGGGTAGAACGACATCGGCAACAGCATCGCGGCAATCGCGAGTTCTCCACCACGCTCCTCGGCCGGATCTCTCGTGCAATTCTCAATCCCTGCGAGCTCTCCTTGCTCCAACGACTGTGTCTCTCCCTCCCTGCCCCCTTTACCTTTCTCGTAATAAGAAGTTGTCCCTTGCCTCGTACGTACTACTCACCGAGCGAGGTCTTGGCGAGATAAAAGTGAACCACGGTGGAAGTTCGCGTTACCCGAAGCCATTTAATGCGAGGAAAAGTAAGCACGAGAGGAGAGAAGATAAAAATAAAGGAAGAATAGCCAAAAAGACACAAAAAAAAAAAATGAAAAGTAAATAAATAAAAATGAGCGTAAGTAGAGCTAGAGAATGAGTCTAAAGAGAAGATAGACGAGTGAGGAGGAGAGAAGAAGCGAGGGTGCGAGCGAGAGAAAGAGGGAATTCGGGAGAGAAGATACCAGGCGCTCGGGGGCGAGGGAACAACTACCGCGAAATAACCGACTATACCCGAGGAGGCCCAGCGGTAAATGACTATAATTTCTTTCGTTGGTCTTGGCTGTATATAGGTGTAATATATATAGTTTTGTTTTGTTCGTTTTTTAATTTCTGTTTTTTGTTGTTGTTGTTTTTTTTCGTTATTTTTATTTCTGCACTCGAGCGAAGCGAAGGGAGGTTTTCCAGGGTGTGCGTTCTCTTCGCACGCACCGTTGCGGTTGTACACAGCGTCGGTTGCCAGATTCGAGTAGATATTGTATATGCGCTATCGGATATAGTAATGGCGAAATATAGGCGGAGGTGACTGGTGGTTATCCATGGGCGCGAATTCTTTGGGATCGTGACTATGCGAGAAGATGAGAAGAAAAGAGAAGCCCGAGCACGCTCGCGGTAAAACGCCGAGCGAGGTTTAGGTCCGCGTGGCTTGACCACCGGCACCAGCACAACCGAACCGATCGCGAACGTCGCGTAGTCCACGGAGAGGGGATGAAAGCGGGCCTTGGCTGCTTCGGCTGGGTGCAACGACCCCTACGCTCGGGTCAACCACCCCGCGAAACGCGAACTTACGCACGCGGACAGATGGACGGATGGATGGAATGAACGAGAGAGGAGAAGGACGACCTAACCCGAGATGTGTTCTCTGTGTTGGACGATGCTGCGAAGGAACGCCTCGTCTCAGAGACAGACGGAGAGAGAGAGAGAGAAAGGGAGAGAGAGAGAGAGAAAGAAAGAGACGTTATAATACAACGCGAGAATGAAAGAAGATGCTTTTGGGCTCTTCGAAAAACTCGTGTTTTGTGTGCCTCTCGCTCTTTCAGCTTTCGCGAACATCACGCACGTTTGTTTCGCCGAGCGGAGAAGCGGAGAAGAGCGTGCGCGAATGGAACGAAGAATTTTTTTCGAAGGTTTTCATATTCGGGAAGAATCACACGCGTTGTCATTCAAGCGAGATGACAGTGTTTTTTTTTTTTTTTGGGGAAATAAACGAGTCACCAGGTGGTACGCGATGTTCGAGTCGAGCTAAATAATTTTTGAATGACCGTTCTCGTGGGACGATTCGAGGGTTGAAACGTCGTTCATTTTGGTGTACTTAGGGAAAAAACGAGGATGGGAACATGGGAATTTGGTTCGAACCGCGGAGAAGTGAGTATAGAGGAAATTGGAGTGGCACAGGCGATATGCTTGGGATTATTCAGAGTGATATGGACAGTACTGTTTGAAGGGGTTAACGGAGGGAAATACCACCGAACTGACTCGGTCATCTGATATTACGTATGTGCGGGAAACCATCAACCGGATACACGGGATTGAATTCGGTCATCCGGATGAGCTTCCCATCTCGATAATCGGTCGACGCACTCACGATTCAGGAGCTGGGCATGCAGATAAAGAGAGAGAGAGAGAGGGAGAGAGATAGAGAGAGAGAGAGAGAGAGAATCGAGTATATCGTGATGGTGAATGTTCGTATAATCGAGACGAGAACCGCAGGAGGGCATCGAGCTCCGGGGTCTCGTCCTATGAAATTCATGCCATTGAGATTTGCTGCTGGAGATTCGAGGCTGACGGGGCTCTGGGCGATCGGCAAAAACGCCGAATCTCGATCGAGGGAGGGGATTTCGAGTAAAGTCGAACGACAACGATCTCGATCTCGAATCAAAAATGAAATATCGTGCCGAAATAATAATTACCGGTTTGGAAAATATATACGTTTTTTCTTCGTTTAACCACATAGCGCAAAGATATTTACTTGCGAAATCGGTTTTGATTACGCGTCGTCGTGCGCGACGCACTATCCTCTATCCTCGTTCGGGTACTTCGCGAACCGGTTTTTCATTCCCTCGCCTGGCCCCGCGGGGTGATTCTATTTCACGCAACGAAAGATCCTTAGCCGGACGCTGCAACGACGCTTACACGTACGCACTTTTTTTGTTTTGTTTTTTTTTCTCGCAAGGCCGTAAAATGTGTATATCAGTTTATCGGCGTAGCAATAATTTTGCCTTGAGAAACTCTCGAGAGGCCTCGTCATCGAAGTACGTGGGAACGGATAATTTTGGTAATCTCGTTTTGAGATCGCGCCGCTTCTTCGACTTTTGTACAAGGACGCTTGTATTTTTCTTTGCGCTTATTTCTTTTTCTTTGTGATACACGCGTTTATTTTTTTCTGTCACGAGAAAAAAAACGTTCTCCCTGGAACGACAGGGAGCGAGGATCGACGACAGGAAAAATTATTCTCACGACGATACGGGTGTAATAATGTAAGATGTAAATGTCGCGCGAGGTTACGACACAGAAAGTCTTTTCTACGTTTTCGAAAAATACCCAAAACGAGAAATTTCGCGAAAAATTAAGGAGAAACTCGAGAAATCGGTTCGAGGAGAATAAAAGTTGTTCCAGGATAAATTGTTTGTTGTTTTCATTGACATAGTTTTGTGTTTTTAATTATTGTTTTATTCTACGAGTCTTAGCTCGTATTCGCTCGATTAATTAACCCTCGAGTTTTAAAACGATTTCTCGATTTTGTTTACACATTTTTAATCGTATTTTTGCGATCTTCCGTCAAAGGATTATAAAATGCGAAAATATTCGTCCTTTGATGCCCACGTTCTATAGAGAAAGGTATAAATAAAAAAGCAGGATAGTTGGAGACTAACGCAAACGAGCTCCGACGTATCATCAACTCGTACCCTAACGATTTCGTATAACGACAGAAAGATGACGAAGTCTCTCATCTCATTTCGCCGCTGGACCAAACAGAACGAGAGATAGAGAGAGAGAGAGAGAAAAAGAGGCGTCGTAGAACCCGAGTGATCATGAGATGTTTTCAGAGGAGCGGCAACTCATTTTTTGTCGTCACCGTTCGCGACGAAGGGACGGGAACGAAAGGACGAGGGCTAAAAGCAAGCGAGGACGACGGAAAGACGAAGAAATTGAAGAGAAACTGAGCAGGGCACAGCAAGCGAAGGAAAGGGAGGAAAAAAAAAGTTCTAAGGTAGAGGCGCAAAGACCTTTTCGTTCGAAAGTCCGAAACTCCTCTCTTCGTGTTTGCTTTCGTCGGTGCGAGAGAGCCGAGAAATAATGCGAAGGGACAGCCGTCGTGGTTCGATGCAGCTTCCTTCTTCATTTCCCCGTTCCTCTCTTCCCGGCACTTCTCTACTTCTATCTACCTCGACTTCTTCCTCGTTTCTCAAAGGCCCAGGACACAAAGCAACGAAACAACCCGAAGCAACGAAACGAGGGAGGGAATCGGTCTCTCGGAGTAATTTCCAGAAAATACTCCCACTCGCGAAATCTTCCTCTTCTCGGATTTATACCGCGCCCTTGCTACTCGCACACTCGCCTCCCTTTCTCAGCCTGTCCTCCCCCCTCTTTCCCTTTCCCTTCTTGTCTAAGTAGTTAAGGAGGTGTTCGCAGACTCCTTTTCTCGGGACTTTCGTTCGACTTCGTCTCTTGTTTTCGAGAGTGGTCTCCACACACCTTCCGGTGGAACGTCCAGGATTAACGACCTTGTCGTTCCGAGAGCTTATAATCCACCGAGAGAAAATGAAGACGAAATCTTCCCCATCGTGCAGGTTTTCGTTCGTTGGCACACGCAGGCTTCGTTTCTTTTATTCGAAACGAAATACGATGAAAAAGTGTCGTCGCTTCGAGCTGTCTCGAGGTGGACGTTGCTCAATCGTTAATTGCTTTTAAATCGAAGAAAATGACGGAAAATAAATTTATTGATAAAACGAAGAAAAAAAACAACGATTCGTCCGATGTTTGAATACAAGTTCGATGCTTCGATAGTAAAAAGATCGTTATCATATTTATTCATCGTCTCCGTCATTCCTCTGATATCGCACTGAAAACGCGAATGTGCATAAAAAAAGTAAAAATAAAAATAAATGGTGGCAACATTTTACGTGCTCATGGTTTTTTCCCCCATATTCAACGAGAGGGCGAGCTTGGTATTCACTTTTGGTTCCGAGTGGCTCGTTCGCTCGCAGCACGAGGGAGAGAACCTTCGGTCGATTAGAGCGAATCGCTGTTCGCGCACAACCCTCCTGTACACATTTTTTTTTTTTTTTTTTTTTGGAAACACGATGTTTCTTTTCTTTGCCCCCCTTTATTTATTCTCGGCCGTCCTTACCCCCTGCTGTATTTTCCTATTTTCTTCCCTCTCGCTCGGGCCAACGGCGAGTAAAAGTCTTCCTCGAACACGTTTTTTTTGTTTTTTTTTGTTTTTTGTTTTCACAATATGGTAAGTAGCTACATTCTATAGGTACGTAATATTGCGACGCACCGGGTCTGGCCTCTACACAACGATACCACGTAGATGAGTTACATAGTGAAAAAAAAATATAAAAAAATCGGCGAACGAGCTTTACAAAAAATATATGAAAAATACCGTACGCGGAAAATTGAGAACGAAAAAAAGGTACGATCTCCGGCGTTCAACCACGGACCGAACTATGCATGACGTGAAAATTGAAAAGTTTTTTCGAAGCCCACTGCGGTATATGAGAGTATATATATATATATATATGTATGTACATATGTGTTTACGAAACAAGCACCAGACATATGTCGTGCACGCGTGGCACGTCAACTGCTGTTCGTTTACTTGTTATAAGAGAAATTCATTTTGTCTCTTTTTTTTTCTATTTTTTGTTTTTCAAATCGATGCATCACGTGCGTTCGACAATGCCGAGCAATTTTTCAGGCCCCCAGCTACGAGAAATGTGCAATAAAAACACACATGTGGCGAACCCAGGAGAGTACACGACGTGACTTGAATCAGGGAAGCGGTGATTCACACAAATTTAAAAAATAAAAAATTTAAAAATTAAAATTGATACGTGACGACTGTGAGATAGTTTCCAAATTTCTTTCACATTGAGAATTTTTTCTATAGAAATTGTATCGAGAGTGCGTATATCGTTTTTATTTTATCTCTGGCGTCGAGAATTCAAGTCAATATTATTGAAGATACAGCAACGAATCAGCTCGGACGTGTTTTGAAAAATTTTCAAGGTTTTCGATTTTCCTTCGCTGCAGGGAAATCGGGAGATTTTCGAGTCGCGTCAGACGTCATGAGAACCACTGCGCCACGAGGTTGATGCGAGCGCCGCAACGGGCGTCCTGAGAACCAACCTTGAATTTCGATAAATTATTGCGGGAGATTGAATTTCGATAGTTAAAATTCTTGAAAGTTTGACCAATGTTTATTCGAAGACAAATTTCCACCGATGGATTTTACCGTTATACCAACGGGATTTAGAGATACGACAGCTTTTACTCGAGATTATCAACTATAAAGCGTTATTTGAGACGCATCGAAGATGTCCTGACAACATCCAAGTTACAACGAGGTTCAGTTAAGTTTTTTTTTCGAGGCATAGAAACTGTCTCATTTCGATTATAGGACGAATTTCATTCAGGTTCGAATCTTCAATAGGTAGTATGAATGTTTCCTTAATTCTGAGAGAACAAATTAAACCATCGAGGGAATTGAACGGTTTTTCATCTTTTGCAAAAAACAAAGAAAGTCTCAAAATTCGCAGATAGGATGCTGTTAATATACTTAAAAATCAATTTCGTATTAAGGTGATACGAACATCGATATCCTCCTTAACTGTGACGAAGACGTTAGACGTTTTCGAGAGAGTAATACTCATCGAGAAACCGTTAAAGGAAAATATTAAGCGCTCGTATAAGACGGATGAAATTATCGCTGAAAATTAGCATCGACTCGGAAATGATAATTCGGACACCTAGCTGCAGTTCTCAAAGAGATTTTCGTTGGAGAATGTTGTTTTGTATTTGCCGGTGCTAACGGAACAAGCGTCACTACGAGCGTGCGTCATTGTTTAACTGGAAGACAATGAGAACGAGTCGTGAATCGCTGGTCGCTAATCTGACTCGAGAGATTTTGCATATACGACCGCGATTTACATGCTGGCCGAATGACGATAAACGTCACAAAGCAGCTTTAAAACTTTCCAATTGCTCGTTTGGGGATATCGTTGGAAAATTGCGCGTACATCTTCTCGCACGCGATCATCCCCGTTCTACGCGAACGAGACGGAAAGACTTCCGAGACGTTGAAGAAAAGAGGTTCGAATTGACCGAGGTTTTTCAAACTTTTAATTCACAGTATAACAACAGCATCAAGAAAAAAGCCACGTTATAGTGTATAATTCACAGGATATTTGCATGAGAATACCCGCGGTATTTCCATGCAAATGTTGCCGCTGACGCGAGTAATTTCGCCCGACTTTTATTATTCCGTACAATCGGGGTGCGAGACTACGGTATGTATACGTGTAACGAAGAAGGAGAGAAGGGAGGAAAATTTACGAGAGGATTGCCGGAAGTGGATCCCGGAAGAGGAGCAACATTTCGGCAACACTTTTTGTCCTCGTTCGGTGGATAGGCCCGAGGTAAATTGAGCTCGGAGAGAATGGGCTTTCGTGTTAAAAAAAACAAATATAAAATTCATCGAAGTATTGCAAAAAAAAGAAGTATCGAAAAAATGCTTTTATTTCGCAGACTCGACGTTTGTACAGATGGATGTTCGAATTCTCGTAGCTATGGACAATTTCACCAATTTTTTGTTATCACGGAATTATCGTGGATGAAAGTATATTCATCTCTCTCTCTCTCTCTCTCTCTTGCCATTCCTATACACTCTCATCGGTTTCCCCGCATCACCCTCGCCCTCTTGACGACTCTCCTTTCCTCGTTCGCTGCAAAGAGCTCTCGGCACTGTGCGCGTGGCCTACTTCCTGCGACAGTTCGCGATATCTGAGTGTGGTGTATATATATATATACGACCGAGAGGCTTGCACCATCGGCACGCGAATTAAATGCATCTCTCGGGTCCATAGCGTATCTTCGAGACGGCTGCATAGGACGAGGAGAACGAGGAGAGGCTCGAGAAACGAGAATAAGAGAGAAAGAGAGAGAGAGAGAGAGAGAGACAGAGTGAACGAGAGAGTTTTGAGCGAATGCGAACGCTTGCCATCGCTACAATCAACCCAAGTGGGCTATCTGTTATTCAGTTTTGCTTATGAACGGCGTGCATTCACTCGCATACGTACCATACATACATCCAAACGCAAACGCCTCATCAATTATATACGTACATTTATATAAGCAGTTCTTATTTAACGTAGCCAACGTATCGTATTGCTTTCGTGTTTAAGTTTCGCCGTACGTGGATCTCACGAGGGAAAATTCGTCAAGAAAAAAGAAAAAGCTCGTACTTCGATTTGACTTTTAGATTTTTACGCGACTGGAACGACCATCGTTACTCGACTGATCCTCGTTCTCTCGTTTCATCCTACACGGGATACGTAGCGCTTATCTCTGAATTTTCAGCTCTGGCCGTTTGCCACCAACTCGCGTATTTCATCTACGCATTTACCATCCACGCGATTCTCGGATCACGTATACGTGTGTATATTTAACGGGTTTATATACGCGTCGTATAATACAGACGGTCGTGTAATCAAGATGAGTAGGCGGTGTATGTGCACCACTTTCAAAACATTTACACATATATTTAAACGTATATATATATATATATAGTTACGTGCAACTGCATTCCCGATCTCTCGTTGGTATGCAACGTGGGGGTTACCGAAAAATAGTATATATCACGCCAGTACTCGAGGCACGAGCTTATGAACTTCGCCAGAGAGAAATGACGCTGGAAACTTTATCAAAAATCGTCGAATGATAATTTCGTTCGACTATTAAGCTGTTTTTTTTTTCTTTTTTCTTTTGTTGCACGCCCGTTCGTGTGTATTTTGCGATATTTTCGTTTCGCAGTCGTCCCGATTTATGGTAAATTTAACGATGCTTTCGCAACGACGATAATTCACTATTTACGACGATGACCGAACGATTAAACACAATTATATGCGATGGTCTCTGCAGTTTCTGGAATATATTAGAAATGTCATGGGCAATAAAGAGCCAGTGTTTCCAGCCTCACTGTCTTTCATAGATCTTTTGGCATGTGTCTAGATATATATATATATGCGTGTAATATTACACATATAGAGGTATATATAAACAGTTGCTGGATGAACATGAATAAATGTATAGCTAATGTGAATATATTAACGTATTATTTTCTCCCGGCATCGTGCAAACCTCCAGAGGCACTTTTTCTTCTCTCCTTCGTCTCTCGTGCTCGCCCGCTTTTTATCTACCATTCGCGCGTTTTTTTTCTCCCGAATCTTCGCGGTCCCTCCTCGACCATCGTCACGTACGTGTAATAATCTTGCACGTTTCGTCGTCGTCGCACTGACGAGACCGAAGATTCAAGCCCATAATTTTTTACGTTTTTGTTGTTTTTTTTTTTTTAATTTTTATATCGAGCCACGTTTCGCGAGGGGCCTTCTCTAGGACCCAAACGCGAGAGGGTATTTTGCCACAGAATCCACATGGCTCCATGGCTGCCGCGGCTGCTGGGTTATGCTTCTGGGAGCGGCTGAGCGCTCTCCTCGGCCTCGTGCTAAATTCGCGTTGCGCTTTCGACGTGAGCTCTGCGATTTGACACCGTTCCGTTCAAATCTTTCTTTTTTACTGCCTCAACTTTTTCTTTCTTTCTTTCTTCTCTCTCTCTCTGTCTCTCTCTTTCTCGAGAGAGAGAGAAACTTCTCGCCATTTTAAGTGCGAAACGAGAACGAAAGAAAAATCCGATCGTGTGAAAAAAAAAGAAAAAATAAACGACAATTATCGTCGCTTTTCAATAATCGATAATTTGAAATAATTAATTATTCTTCAATTATTTCATTCGATAATCGTATTTCGATATTTTTCATTTTTCATTAAAATTGCGCTCGGCCTTTGAAATTTCGCGTACGCGTTTCGAGGGCGCGTGCAATCGCGAGTCTCGCGCGGAACGAGTTTTCCTCATTCCGCGAGAGTTGCGTCTCGCGTCTCTCGTTCTACCGCGCCAACTTAATACACGCTCGAACACAACACTCGTACATAGGAGACGAGCAATTTGAAATTCCATTGTCGAAAACTTTCGCGACGCGACGCGTCGCAACGAGTGTTCGCCCCGGTCGCAAAACTCTCGCATTCAAACGGAACAATAATATTATTAATTGATCGGGGTCAACGGAAGAGAATAGCGGTGAGCTCACTCGGGATGCATCGACGCGGAATCGACAAAAAGACTTTTGTTTTGTTTTTCTTTTTTTTTTTTTGTTTCTTTTTTCTTTTCGCGAACGTATACGCTTAATCAACTTTGTATGAGCGATGGCAAAAAAATAATTTATTCAACAGTCTATTGTACATTATGCGTATATATATAATATGTATTAGCAAGGTCGCTGGCGCATCCGTCAACTATAACGATTTGTCAGTGACCCATACGAGAAATTCAGAACGCATTCGAGAATCTCAATTGCAGATAAGCCATTGGCGATTCTCGCACCCACGGCGTTAAATATTTCGAGGTATCGGCGAACGAAAGGGCGTATGTGAGAGTTTCGAGCACGTGGAATAACGGTGCACGCGCCATTTTGATTTTTAGTAACGCCGACGTATGCGCGCGTATCGACCACGGAAGTGAAGAAAAAGTAGATTTATTTCTGTATCGCCTCTAACGTGACCCGGCTTACCGCGCGAATCGGCAACTTATTTTTTTCGTTTCTTTTTTCGTATACGTATCTCGTTAAAAAACCAAGAGGTTTCGAGACGGTGAGAAAAAAAAAACCGATACGTAATATACGACGACCAGCGATAAATTTCCATATTCGACGAATTGCGCACACCGATCAACGACAAATTTCGCGATCGTTCGTTTTATCATTTGTCGAAGCGGTTTTTGTTCGCCCGTCTTTGATAAGACAAAAAAACACATCTTGGCTCGTTAACGACCGCGTTTAAAAAAATGTACATTATTTATTGTTTTTTTTTTCGTGTAACATTCGAAATTCGAATCTTCTCCATTTCTTTTTCCTTCGTATTCTCGTCGGTTGGCCCAAAAATTTTAGCATATTTTCCTGCCGGAACGAAGTGCACGCTACGTGGAATACGTTTCGCGATGCAAAAGGCGAGACTGTGGGCAAAAAGTCCTGAGAGCGAGCGTAACGTTTCGGTGAACGAGAGAGAGAGAGAGAGAGAGAAGGATAGACGCTCTCGCGAAACGGATAAAGTGGAATTGGGCACACGCGGAGTGTGCAAGAGCGGTTAAGGTCTAAGGCAATTGCAGCAGCCAGCTCGGCACTCCGGTCTTCTCTCGCCGGTACAGCCTGTGCTCGTGCACCGTGGCCGGGTGCAACGTGGCTCTTGGAGCGTACACGCTGCTGCTGCTGCTGACTCTCCGCGAGAGTTTTGGGGTGGGGCGAGGAAGAAGCGAGCGCAGGGCCTAGTAGAGAAAATTGGGGTAATACGGATCGCTCGAATTTAGGACTCCTCTTAATAAAGTAAAACATAAATTTAACAAAAAAACAGCGACTATCCATACAAATTACGTATTTTAATTTTTTTTCCGAAAAAATTCAAAGATCGATTTATCGAGCTTAAATTCGATCTCTCGATCGAATCGACGTCACTCGATACTGCGTTATGAAGAAAATATCCCGTTCGTAATAGAGACGTACGAATTTCTTCTTGGGTGACCCGCGTTACCCCCGACGCGTCGATAGATGTCCGTGCAGAATGGCGAGAGTCGAAGCGCGGCGTTGGCGGTGGCGGCGACGACGTCGGACGGTGTATAGGCTGCAGCAAGCAGCGGCAGCGGCAGCGGCAGCAGCAGCAGCAGCAGCAGGCCTCCATGCACTCCGCAGTGACGCCAGCATCGAGTATATACCGCCGTGCGCGAAGCATAGGGGCAATAGAGGGCAACGCACCCAGTCAGCCTTGGCATGAATTGAGTCTAGCAATGCGAAAGTGAGGCTTAGCTTTGGAGCGCTCGTTCGAGAGAGCACACCACGATGCCGTTGCAGTTAGAATATATTCGCTCGCTCTTTCTCTCTCTCTCTCTCTCTCTCTCTCTCTCTCTCTCTCTCTCTCTTTCTCTCTCTCACTCTCTCTCTGTCTATCTCCGCTTTCTCGGTTCTCGAACGTCCGTTCGTGCGAGAGAACCACATCGAAATCGACGAGATACGACGAGAGTTGGCCAATACACGAACTAAAAATTCGTTTAAATTCACATTCGCTCGAAATTCATTTTTTATTCAATTACTTTAATCCTACATTTATTGTTTTTTTTCTTTCGATAAATATAAACAACATTTTCTAAATTCGTTCTTTAAATACGAAAAAACATCATTTTTTTCGTAGCGAATAATAATAATCGGATTATTTTTATTCTCCCAGGAACGTCGTTTATTCGCGATATAAATACAATTTTACGATCCTCTTTTGTAGATTCTGAAAGATTATGACGGAGCAAAGGAAATAGTGGATTATACCTCGGAGCTCGGATTTTTTTTGTTCGCTGGTCTCTGTCCCTCAGCGACGAGCAGAGCGAATACTAAAAATTATACGAGAGCGAATGCTCGAGGCGCCCTCTCGAATATTCGTCTGCCCTGTGCTATTATTATTTATCGTTGGCTTATTATAACTATAGCGTTACTGATTAGTAGCACGTATCGCGAATATATTCACCGAGATTCCTTATACCCTCTCCCCATTCACCCCTCATCCAACCACCCTACGACCCTTTCGCGCTTCACGTATAAGCTCACTGCGAATTTCGCTTTTCTGGCAAATTTGCATAAGCCAGTTTTCCGAAAGCTTCTAACGAAGCGTTCCTTGCTCGCGGCTTTCGATGTACACGCTAGACTATACCTGTTAGTTTCGCTCATGGGCACACGTATACAAACACACATACGTGACCGGTGCATTTCACGTTGCAGGAAACTACAGCAGATTAGACGGAAGCTCGCGCGTCTGAGTGATGTTGTAGTACACTATACCAAAATTCCATTGTTTGTGCGGTTTAAGCCTCGAGTCGAGGAAACTCGGCTACCAAAAGTTTAACGGAACTGCATTAAATCTGAAGTGTAACGATCGTTAGGGGTTGGAAAATGGAACGAGAGAAAGGGAGAAGAGGATGGGATGTGAAATTTTTGTTGGCAATTGCGACAGGGAAGTTCGGTATTCTACGATTCTCCCCGGACTTCTATCGTTTGATTCGCTTTATTTGCGGAGACACCCAACTTCCACGTCCGAATAAACGGGACGAAAAGAAAGATAAATACGATATAAATAAAATAACAGTAACAAATTGAGTTCTCGATCGTCCCTAGCGTGCGTTACGGTTAATATTGTTTTTATTGGTACAGGAGTCGAGCTCTCACTTCGCATCGGCGAACAGAAGTTTTGCAAATATTTCTCCGCTCCTCTCGATACATGGAGAACGCGTATACACGTGCTTTGGACACATACAGACATACACGGACGACTATCTCCGTCTCGAAGTCCCCCTCAGGGAAATAATTCGAAAGAGTTGGAAGTCGCTCGCTCGTGCTTATCTCCCGGATCTTGGCACTCGCGATCCCGCTATGTACTTCTCTTCGCGAAGAGAGCGAGAGACAGAGAGACAGAGAGAGAGAGAGAGAGAGCAGAGTGTCTTATTGATCCGAAAAATAATATTAAAAAAATCAAATAAAACGCAACTGAATAAAACAAAAAGAAGAGAACAGGAAATGAAAAGAACCGAGAGAAGATAGACCTTGCTCGGCGATCTTCCGTTTACGACGTATCGACGATGTATTTACATCCGTTATGAACCGGAAATTTCACGATATAAATTTACTTTCGCAAACTTATATCGAGAAATATTACCGAGTTGAAATTTTGTCTCGCGAAATTGACGAATATATATGTGCTTTGATAACGAATAAACAATTTTTCATTTTTATTTTCTTCGTAATTGCTAATTATCCTTCTCTTTCGGATTTTCGTCGGACTTCGTTGTAATTTTGGGCGGTTACGAGATGCATGAATAAAATTTTAGTCGAAAATTCCATAAACGAGCTCGTGCGTGCTTGTCTGCAACGACGCGGGGTACCTTCGTACACGTTTTATGGTGGTTCGGCCCGAACGCGCGGGCACAATTTACGAAGCATGCAACACTCTTGGTTGCGCATATAGCGTGTCTCGCTGGCACATAGAGTCTGCGTATACTCTAAAGAGAGAGAGAGAGAGAGAGAGAGAGAGAAGGAAAGAGAGAGTTGGCCATACGATCGGGATATTTTCGTCTCACTCTCGCGCTCTTTGCCTCGCGTTACACAGATAAACGGGTATTTCGAGTCGTCGATACAGTGATTGGCCACCTAAGTGGATGCAAAAATCAACTATTGCCATACCTGTGTCTCTCTCGTTGCAAGGGAATCGACCATGAAGATGGTGCAATCACTGGGCGATGGCCAATCACCGTACCGGTCGCACGCAAGCCTAGTACACTCGCCGCTACGTGAAATTGCATCGGGTTCGCGGTGCGCAAAAAGTGGCAGAAGGAGGAGTAGGAGGGGTAAGAGCGAACGAACCAGTGGCAAGCGATGGTACAGTGATATAGGATATTCGTGACAGTCGTTGGCCGTGTTACAGTGATTAGCACACACTGCAATAGTCCTTCTTCGACGGTGAGAGCCCCAGGTATGCCAATCACTGTCACTTACGCCCTCCTAACCGGCCAATCACTGTGATTTCATCAATTTAGACGAACACTCGCTGCCTTTCGTTCATCGATGCTGCCAATCACTGTATCTTCCAGGCAACGGAGAGTAGGACAGAGCTGCAGCTCGTCGACCGGATAGAGAGCGAAAGAACGAAGCGTAAGCGCCTGCAGTCGCGCCAGAGTGAGAGGCTAGATTAATCTCTCGCGAACATACACACACATAAAGCGAGAGAGAGAGAGAGAGAGAGAGTTCCAAGCCAAGAGAGTGGGGGGAGTTGAAGCGAAGCCCGAGTCGCGGGACGCGAAATTGTGGTAGGGTAGACGAGGGGAGGTGAGCAGCGGAACGTCAACGGTGCAACGATGGTGGGGATGACGTTCTCGCTTTTGAAAAAAACCACGAAGCTTTAAGAAGGCGCGCTGTACCCCCCACTATCGAGAGTACGAGCGACGCGCTCTTCTAGCCTCGACATAGACCAAAGTGCTCCAAGTGAATTATTCTAACGCGGTTCTAAGACTAACGAAAAATTAACGCGATTCACAATTTATTCATCGATATTCGGAAATTATCGTGCGATAATTAAACAAAAAAATAAATAAATATTAATTCAGGGGAGTAGAAAATTATTAGCTCTGTGCCGTCGATCGATCGATTAATCAATCCTTTTCTCGTTTTTCCACGTCGTTACTCTATCGTTCTATGATTTTTGTCTAGTTTTCTATTTTACGACTCGTCTATGATTTCTTTTCTTGTTCATCGTTCAACCCTCGCCCTTGTTCAGGCTCACTCTATTCTATTCTCGTTTTCCAACTCTCGCCTCTTCCACACTTTTTTCCTCGTCATCCTCTTCCTCTTCTCTCTCTCTCTCTCTCTCTCTCTCTCTCTCTCTCTCTCTCTCTCTCTCTCTCTCTCTCTCTCTCTCTTACACTTGGCTGTCTTCTACAACGCACGTACCAACCACACCGCGAATTCGCGTTCTTTTTCTCGTTTTCGGTGGTTCGTCCCTGCTTTTTTTCTTTCTCTCTCTTTTCCTTTCTTTCTTTTTCGGAACAACGATTTCGGGGCTAAAGGGCGGGGGTTCGCCCTCGTCGCTCTGTGCCTGCATAGTTCTGGGTGGTACTCGCCCGTTTATTTGATCGTTTCGTGTGGTTTTTTTACTCCTGTTCTTCGCTTCTTCTAGCGATTTTTTTTTTTCCCCCGAGAGCTCAAGCTTCTTTTCTCGATTGCTTTCTCGTTCTCTGCCAGCAAGCCACCAAAAGCTATCCCAGCTACTCTCTTGCCACGAATGGTTCCTCTCTCTCTCTCTCTCTCTACCTCTTTTTCTTTTTCTGTCTTCGATCTCTCGAGAGAGTTCCGCTATTTTCTCCTCCCGACAGCGAACGATAGAGGGCTCTGTCCCACTTATGAAAACGTACGCAGTCACGTCGTAAGCTTGTTCGCAAGCCAATTTTTTGAAGATTTCAATTGTTTTTTATGTCATTTTTTTCCATCGTCCTTTTGCTCCGATTCGAGCGACGCCTTATGTTCTCGCGCGTGAACAAAGTTGACGCTCGCGATTCAAACTTCGATGTGTTTTCGCAGAGACGTTTACCGGTGATCGATCATTTTTTTGTCCAGTGGGGAGAGAAATTAACGCGCGATAAACATCGATCACTCGAGAGATTCTCGAAGCGAGTTCGGATAGTTTTTTTAATTTTGTTTTTATTTTTTATTTTTATACAGTGCAATAATAATCGATCGCCGCTGAAGGAAATACGAAAGAAATACAAACATACAAAATATATGAAAGAAAGATCCGTTACAAAATTCAGTGAAAATATTTCTGATAAGAGATTTCTTTTTCTTTCATGCTAAAATTTGTTCGTAAAATATTTACAAGTGTTCCGCCGTAACAACTTTTCTCCAACTTTCTTGCTCGACCTACGTGTCTCGGATATCTTTTTTTTTCGCTCTCGGTTGAGACGAGAACGCCCCAAAAGTGTGCTTCGAGTGAATCATTCATACCTTCGTTTTATACCGACGAAGGAAATCTCTTTTCTCGTATGGATATATAATACTCGACGCAAAAACCGGATATACTACGAAAGACGAAGAAGCCCGTGAGTGCTCGAAAGAGAGAGAGAGAGAGAGAGAGAGAGAGAGAGAGAGAGAGAGAGAGAGAGAGAGAGAGAGAGAGATAAAGAGAAAAAGCAGAGGTCCTGGGTAAGATCCGAAAGTCGGGTGTGTCTCGAACGACGAGGACTGTTGCAAAGAGGCTTTTGCATTCACGGGGGATGTCGTTATCGTAAAGTTGAGAGGACAATACATTCGTAGGATCGAAGAGAATCGAGTATCTTATAATGGCTTCGTCGAAGCGAAATATTTCGAAGTAAGATAGGATAAAGTATCGATACGGATTTTATAAATTTCAACATATTCGCCTCGTTTATTATCAACGCACGCGCAACGACGTATCGATTTTATTTTTATTTTGTTGGTAAAAAGGATTTGTATCGTAAAAAATAAATTTCGTCGATAAACAAATAAATTATCAATCTCAATGGTAGACATTTATTTTCTTCGTACCGCAAGTAGAAAGACGAAGTTCTTAATTAGACCGGAAGTGAACGTTATCGGAAAGTATGGAGTAGCTTCGATCCGTTTGCTCGAACAAAGTTCGTCGAACTCTCGATAGCTTTGTTGCCGGACGATGTTATTGCACGTGTGAGTCAGTGAAAAGTCATTAAAGCTGAGGAATATCGCCATTAACGCGTTGGAAAAAGAGACGAGATCGACGTCGAGAGATCGAAAACGCGAACACGAAAATTGCGATGTTAACGTCGACGGGACGATATAAATTGGATGTGAGGATAAATGTTTACGGGATCTCGTGAAAACCGGCGTCGAAAGAATATACTTATAATAAAACGCGAACGAAATACGTTTCCTTCGCGAATATCGTAGACAGGATCGTGAAAAATACAAGAAAAAACTCCCTTGATTCTTCGTTCTTACGATACTTATATAATCCCTGACGACTTTCACGTCGTCGTCGTCGTCGTCGTCGTCGTCGTCGTCGTCGTCGTCGTTGTCGTCGTTGTCGGTGCACACCGGAAACACGCTCGACGTACTCGACCCGGTCCCTCGTCGCGCATTATATTTTTCGATGTGCGCGCTTTTTTTTTCTTTCTTTTTTTCGTGAATTTCTGTCACTGCCTTTGTAATGACAGGGAACCACTTACTCGAGCATTAATTATGCGAACGAGGATATTTTCCTGGGTGTATAATTTAAAAAAAATTTGCATCAACGTTTCTCAAACATAAAGAGAGTTTTGTTAAATATAATTTCAAGCCAGAAAGAATATTATTTTTGTGATCGAATTAACGAATTTAGAAAATTATCTGGAAAAAAAACTGAAAATCGACGAAGAAAAGAGAAAAACATAAAAATTTATACCGCATTGCGTAGGGGAGACGATAAAGATAGTTTCGAAAAAATATATCCTACTTTATATTCCACGAGCGGTACGACGGATTCTCTGTAATATAGCCAAACAAATGAGATTACCCATGGTTTGCAACGTTCTCTACAAAGTTGGCAAAGCCAATATGAATATATACGTTAGATGAGTACACCGAAAGTTAACTACACGAGAACTTCGCACAAGCTTACACGAGACTTAGTCTCAATAAAAATGTAAACCAACGAACGACATGAAAATTTAAACTTCTCTTTCCTCGCTCGCATGCATGACGATGCATGAATTTTTATTTCCATTTTTCTGGTATAACTCGTTTCGGATTTCATCGTCCGGTTCTTCGAATATCGTTTCTTTTTTCTGTTTTTTTTTTATTTGTTTCTTTACTTTGATAACTCCGTTTCGCACAAGTTTTCGGTTAGATTGCTCGGTCAACAAACAACTTCCGGTTGCGTTCACGCGCCATTAGGTATTGTCGGACGGGGAAGAAATTCGACGAAAGGAAAAAGGAGTTTGCCATTTATAAAGCTTTCGCGGTCTCGTTTTCGGTGGGAGGAAAAGTCGTCTAGGTCTCACGTGCGCGTCTGTTTTCCGTCTTATTTGCTACGTGACTTGGTGGATCCGATCGTGTGGATATCGAGGGAAGAGTTGCGAACAAGGAGAGCGAAGAAAGAATGAAAAAAAAGAAGAAAGAAATAAAAAGAAGGGACGAGAAGTGTAAGGGAGGGAGGAATTTGGCGTTTCGCGTGTGTGCACCAACGGGCAAAGCACTAGTGAGGAATACACTGTAATAATATCCAGCGAGACAACGCGCTCCTGTTTTACGATATATATAGACACACAGTGAGCTAATATAAATCCACATATAGAACGTACACGGTACAGAACGGATATCTCTTTCTCGTTCCTCGTTCGGCGCATCCGATAAAACCGTGACGTATACGCAGGGGTGGAAAGGGGATGATGCAAAGCGGCTAGACGAGATCGCTCGACACGACAGAGTGAAAGAGAGAGAGAGAGAGAGAGAGAGAGAGAGAGAGAGAAAAAGAGTGCGAGAGTTCACCACGTCGGGGTGAAAACTGCTATTCTATGCAAAATAAGCGAGCGACGCATGCTCTTTCCCGTCTCTCGTCGCGTTCGAAATGTTCACTCGTCTCTTGACGTCGAAATGCAATCGAACGACCCAAAACTTTCGCTCCTTTCTTTTCTCTCTTTCGTTCGAATCAACGTAGATTGACAAACGATCCTCAGAAAGAAAGAAAAAAATACCAGGTGTACATTTTAGAAATTCTCAAGGCACAATAACGAGAAAAAACCGTTACGATAAATTTTCAAATATTTGAAACGACGGTTTCCCTTAATATTTCCAATATTTCCATCGGGCGTTTATTCCCACTTACCGTACAGAAATACGAATATGAAACAGCGAAATTGCCAAACTGTTTTTGTTTTTTTTCGTCGATGACAAATCGGCTTTTTGCCTATCGAGGCGTGCGCCTGTGTTTAACAACCCGCGAACGAGATGGAACGCGGAACGAGGGCCGTGATAAACACACTCGCGTATGTAGCAGCTCGAATCGTAGAAATTTGCGTCGCGAAAACTTCGCCGGATGATAAATTACACGACGCATGTCCTATCGCGATTACGTGCTGTATGCATCACGCTAAATATATCTACGAGTATATCAATATATATATATATTCTCGTGCAATACAAAGCGTAATATGTTATAAATGCAGAGACGCGTGATACATATTTCGAAGAGTACAATGCGAGAGAAGGTACACGATATTTTGGAGAAATAGTCGGAAAATACGTGTATTGCGGAGAAGCATCCTCGGTCTTTGGGGCTAGAGAGAGTCGTCCGCGTATATCTGTATTTTCGATCTATTCTCGAAGGAGTACTATGAGTTATGTGGAGATACGAGCCCTAGGAGGGAGGGATGGCGGTGGTTTGGGAGGCGAGTAGGGCAGGGTGGGGCGGAGAGTGCACGCGCACCAAAAGTGAAGTACATGCACAAGCCGAGTTATATGCGTTGGTGCAGGGATGAATATATAGGGATACATAGCGATATCCTAGGGACATCTAGGGATATATAGTCATGGTCATATATATATATATACAGTCCGATTCTTAAGAGCTCCTGGTTACACGGGTGGACCGCGATGTAGATTGCAAAGAGGCAACAAAAAGGACACGAGAAGCTTTCACATCGACGAAGGATTGGTTTGTACGTAGAAGCGACGAAGAGAGATAACTTTATACGCAAAATATCGCGAATAAGTAAGGTGGGCTCGGAGATTCCAGCGCCATTCTCCGTATCACCTTTTTATCGAAGAATGAAAAACATGGACGGACAGCAATGTAGGGGAGAGAGGGGAGGGGCGGGGGGGGAGGGCGGGATGAAAAAGAAAAAGTGTACATTGACCTGGAAATGAAGAACATTTATGGCCGATGGAATATTGAGGGTCCTTTTTTCGTTCCATCGACATTGGCAACACCCCCTCGGGTCACGCTTGTATCGGTTATCCATTTTCTACGCGGCCACCTCTTGCTCATAATGTACCCGTGAATTTCATTCACGTTCGTTTCATTCTTTTTTTATCGTCGCTTTTTTATCGCGGCGATATGCACGTTCTTCTAGCCTCGGGCTTTCTCTCTCTCTCTCTCTCTCTCTTTTTCTTTTTCTCTTTCTTTAGTATCGGACGTTTCTCTTCGAGACCTCGAAGCAGCGGTCAACGGAATGAAAAAAAGATTCTCGAGAGTCTCGCGCATCGATGCGTCTGAGATTTTTCATCAGGGAAGTAAAGACCGGCAAAGTACTCGTTTCATATTTAAAAAGACCGAGAGGCAAGAGGCAGTCAGCGCAAGAGTTTTCGTTCTCTATTTTCTGCCCTTACTTCCGTCTTTTCACCATTTAATCTCTAAAAGGATATTCGAGAGACCGTGAATAGTAGACTGATGTTTTTTGTTTACTCTTTTTTTCTCCTTACCAACCCTCGAATTCATCCCATCGGAAACTGCGTCAGCGTCGTAGACTGTTGCATTCGACAAATCCTCCTTTCTCGTGACGTCGCTACCGCGAGTCGCTCGCGACGTTAGGTATCCTCGGAATTTAATCCAAACCTAACGGATTTATGCAGATACGTTTGGTATGCGAACTTTAGCACGAGGTGCTCGGGCTGTTACCCGAGGACTTTCGCCCGTGGGATTCCCTCGTGCGATTTGCTCTTCTGGTTTGCTGATCCATGGAACATACGCGCTAGGATCTCTAACCCTCTGGGATCCCGCGTTGCTTACACCGTGAGCTCTCATGCAGATATTGTCTGACGCCATTGCTACGCGATCTTGTCACAAACGTGGCAAGCACATACGAGAGATCAGACATACCTAGGGTATTGCCATTAACCCCCCGCGACCTCAAAAGCTGAGACACGAGACGGCCGAGAACCACCGCGAATCCATCTGATATTCCGTATTCCGCTCGCGCGAATCGCACAAAGCTCGTGTCTAGCGGGCTCCGATAGCGCAGTGCTTGCTTCATGGTGGTGTTACGAGTGACATCCCCTTTGCTGCATCCCCCTCGCGCATACATCATATGCATATCGTCGCGTATGCGTAAATGCTGGTAGCGAATTCACCCTCCTCCTATCTCTCCACTGGCCGTTAGTATGCAAGAATGGATTTCGATGCTCGTGTTCCCTCATCCCCGAATGCGACTGTATAGATAGTCTCGCGCGGAGTATCGAGGGTTTGCTCGTAAAATATCGCCAATTACGCCGATCTTGTAATAGGGGACCAAAGGGATTATCGGTGCAAATTTCGATCAAAATCTCTTTAAAATAATCGATTAAAAATTATAGGGTTCGTTTGATGTGCGATTTAACGGAAAAATCATTCTTCGAGATTGACAACCCCCGTGGTACTTACGATCATATCGTACCGAAAATAATCGGGTTTTTTCATTGCAGCGATGATACAGGTAGTATACAGTAGGTTTGTCCCATAAAATTCAACGTGATACCCGCGGATACTCGAGGCCCTCGGTGATGGTGATCACGTCGTCGTATCTACGTAACGTCGCGTATAAACGCAAAGCTCTAAGCCATAGATCGAGTCTCTATCCTTAAGTGCCAACGAGAATTACGTGGCGCTTCGCGTTTGTGTACTTATCGAATACTGTTGGGTCGTGTACATATCGAGGGTCTTCTCTCGGAGGCCACCACTGTGTACGGATAGCGCGTTATAGTAATCAGATTAGGGTGTTCTCGAGACGTGGGTCCCGTAGTACGTGAACTACAGGACGACGCTAATGGGATCTCGTATATTAACGGGTTTTCCTCGTACAACGAAACACGACCACTGATGTATGCTCCCATCAAATACGTTACCATAATTCGTGACCTCTAAAAATTTGTCCAATGATAAACACTCTTGATCAATAATAAAATGAGGAGGGGGGGGGGGGCGTGGGACTAAAATTAGTTATCATCGAAGCAATTCGATATTCTACTAATTATCTTTAACTTCAATGATTATTACCGTTACGACTCGATAATGAGAGTCACCTTTGACCTCGCGTTGTTTTCTTTGGTCAAACCAAACGGTCCATACCGTCCATACAAATTGCCTCTGGTCGCTGGTTTATTCGGGTAGTACCGCACAGGAGGAATCGATCGATACGGTAAATTGACTCGGTTGAGTTTCGCACATGACCGAAATTCGTATACGCAGTGAGGTTCACGCAGCACACAACGTAATCGATCTTCTTGCGCATATACATATACGCTAGATATATATATATATATACGCATCTTCCTACACGTCCTCGTATTTCCGGGTTAGATGTGCAAACCTAGGGCCGAATATACCAAACGGCTAAATGGACACTGTGCCTAAACGTACATGCGGATCCGTATGCGCATATACATATATATATATATATATATCTCGTGAATGGGTTAAACGAGGCCCCCTCATCTCGTGCGAGCGGACGTTTACGTGAAAATAGAGAGAAACCGTATAGGTATACGAGAATAGGCTACGGTAGAAGCTCGACGAATTTGGTCGTTGCAACCAGTAGGATTTAACATAACCAACCGAGTCAACTCTGATAACTATTCATAAGACTCTGGGACAGTCCGCTATAATCGCAATCATTAGACAATTGAGAACAATAAGAGGGACCAGAATCATCAGCTTTCGGTTCTCCGGATATCTCGAAATTTCTGAACAATCGTATTCCGCGATTGGGAAAAAATGGGTAGCGATGTTTCCGGGTCCAGGGAAGAGATTGTGTTCCGTTTGATGCGATCGGGGACGATTGGGGAAAAAAGGTGTCGGTCATTTAGGGACGAATCGGAGCGTGGCTCGAGATGAAAGAGAAGGGAAGATCGAGAGGTTCGTTGGTGTAAAGAACGAAGAGAGGAAACGGACCGAGGAAGATTGGTGGCAGGGCCAGAGAGACATCGTTTCGTTTCATCGAATTTCGCGATATTAAGAGTCTCGGTACCATAGGCGAGAACGAGGAAATCCAGACGGGGCGAAGCTTTCTCTAACCGGGGGCGTCGTTAGAGAATGTAATTTCGGTTTTAATTGCCGTGGGCTTCGCTCCGGGGTTCGCCTCGAGAGCGATCGGCAAGCGCAAAATGATGAGCAACGTCGTCCCGGAGTGCCCGAGCGGGCTGAAAACTTTCGCTCTGCTTACGTTCTCTCTCGTGGCGATCGAAGTTCCTCAACCCCTCTCTCTCACTCTCTCTCTCTCTCTTTCTCTCTCTCTCTCTCTCAGTGTCTCAATGTGGTCTTTATATGGGCGCGCATCTCTTTCAATCGTTCAAACAGTAGAGTAATACCACCGTGGGATCGATCGAGACCACTAGAGAGAGAAAGACAGAGAGAAAGAAAGAGAGACAGAGACAGAGATAGAGAGAGAGAGGGAACCTCGACGATCAATTAGCGAAGACGTAGTGACGGAATAATGGGAACACTTTTTATATCTTTCCGGAGAGAAGAATTCTCTCGAGGCTTTTGTATATCGAACGAGAACGAGAACGAGTAGAGTGAGCGCGATATCCCTATAAATCAGCGATGCTTGTATAAATTCATCAACCGTTCGAGATTCCGGACCGTGGAAGCTGAGTTCTCTCTCTTCGATAAGATTTCATATATACAGATTCCATATACAATTTTATTCGATATATTTTGTAGGTAAAAAAACAAATTCAAACCACTCGGAGACTCGAAGTGACAATGAATTTACCATACGGCGTTTTCGAGAAACTAACGATCGCGAATATTTCCTGAAAAAAAAAACGTTTGTTTCTCTTTTTATGGAAATTTATTGTCGTAGTTTAAGCTCGATTCGTAATTCCAAATCGAGTGAATAAATTCAACGTCCAATGTGATGGAATAATCAAGAATCCTATGAACCAAAAACATAAATACGACGCGAGAGTGTACGGTGGTTTAGCCATTAACGTCGCGTTTCTCGTACATCTTTTGTTGCGGCGGGCATTCCGCTCTCATCTCTATAGTTACCTTATACCTGTATCGAGAATAGCGTTCTACCATCGTGCGCGGTGTATTCGTGGCAACGCCAAACACGTCGAGCCATCTCTGTCTCTCTCTCTCTCTCTCTCTCTCTCACTTTACCAGTCTTTCCGTCTCTCTCGTACGTGCAAATGCGAAAGCAGACGAGCAAATTTGTACGAGGGGGCCGTCGACCCGGTGGACTCCCGAAACACGCACAATGCACCGGTCGGTCGATGGCACAATAGGGCCAAGCTATACGAGTATGATAATATTAATGCTTGGAACGATGGCCCGACGAAAGTCGAGTCATGCGCTGCACGCAGAGGCTAGTTTCGATACAAAAGCCGGAATCTCTATTAGAGGATTCCCGGTGCAATTCGAGCCCTCGTTCTATCCAATTGTTCCCGTATACGTATATCGAATGATTGTTTGTATGCAATTTTATTATATTTTATGAAATTTCGAGAGGATCATGGAGAAGTCCGAAACAATGGTAAACAAGAGAAATCGACGCCAGGATCTCGTTAATTAAATCCGAGCTGGAAGCGTATCGAGCTAAGGGTTGTTCCATAAGGATCGTAAATTAATGATTTACCTCGATCATCATCCCTTTAAGAATGTTTTCCTTTCTATTATAATTGTGTAACAGGTATTAATAAAATAAATAAATCAATTCTACGTCAATGATTTTTTCTGAAATTATTCTCTTTTGTATTTTTAATTTTCAGATTTTGAGAGAGATCAATATTTTTATCAATATTTATCGATTCGATATTTCGTCTCGATTTTAAAAATGGACCGATGTGAGAATCGACGAAACTTTGGCAGGGTTTACAATCGTGTCGCATCTCTGGGAATTGTTCTCCCTCGCACATCGTCTCTCAGACCGGTGAACGCGGTTTATCAGCGAAAGACCGCTTTTCCACAATAGAAACGACGTCCAAGCCCTTTCCTCACTCGTCTATATCGTCGGTTTATCCGCGCAGTGTTCGCGGTATCGAGATTATGTACCTCAATAAAGGATATTTTCCAAAGCCCGTACCGCGAGTACACGCCGCACTGTGGATGTCCAGCGGCTCGAACTGGGTTAATGAGTTTACAGCTCGACGAGCGCGAATACGCGAGAGAAAAAGAGAGAGGAGGAGGAGAGGTGTAGGGGGTGAGAGTCATCGAGCGCAGTGCTTGGATTATTATCACCCACCCCTGATACTACAATGTGTGGCCAGAGACAAAAAGAAAGAAAGAGAGAGAGAGAGAGAGAGAGAGCGGTCCACCAGCCTCACCAAGGGACCGATCTGCGACACCATTGATTCATTACGCAAATTCGTTCTCGATTAATAATTATTGAAGCGAAAAAAAAAACAACGATCCGGTTGTTTAGTTAATGCGAAGTGGTACCTTTTTTCGACAATTCTTTATTCACTCGTTTGTGAAAATGGACTCTCGTATATCCTCTCAGCTGCCGCAGCATTGACGAAAGTCACGTTTTTCCTTTCTTCCTTTACGCCAACGAGATCAACGACCGACCTCCGGACAAAGAAAAATGTCTGTTCTGCGGTAAGTACGAGAGTTAAGGTACGTATGTAACTACCATAAAGGCTCGAGCCTCGACGGACGCACGCGAAATTCGCTCGAAAATAACCGCGCGTCCCGATCTCTCTCCCCGATCCTTGTCTCGAAAGTCTCTTTATGTTTGGCGGGGCGTTTCGTTCGATATTACGCAAGGCATTAAAAACCAATAATAAAACATTCTTTTCATTATACGTATTAACTCGCGGTCATCATTATTTCGTCATTGCGATTAATATTTTTCACTGTGATTATTAAAATAATCGTTGATATTTCTTACGAACGATTATTCCTTATTATTATTGCTTAATATTCTCGTAATTCGAATATCCTTCGAGTCTACTTTTGTATTTGGCTGAAAATAGCCGGAGCAACATTTTTCACGAACAAAGGACGGAGAAAATTTACGTGCGAATTTTCAGCAGCCCGGCCTTTCCTTCTCGTACAAAGCTTGGAGTATACTCCGGCGAAAGGGAGAGGCCAGAAATTCGAAGCATCTGCCGTTCGGTATTACGCAATTCTCAGGATACATGGGATCGAGAGTTGATATACGTGTATATATATATATATAGATGTACACAAGTATAGCGAGTCCCTTTATCCTCAAGATGATTTTGGTGCACCGACCATTACGCAAGGCGGCTTCGTATACGTTGAATGGTTATTGTCCACGGGAGTTGACCGATCGATGATCAATGGGTATAGAAGTCGATGCCATTGAATATTGACATTCATGCACGAAATGGACCGAGTAGGTATTGAAATTTTCCCAAAGTGGCTGTGGCTGACCAACTACGTTCAACGACCCATCCAAACATTCCTCGCCTCCGAAATAACTTCCGTTTCATCCTTCGCGTCCATTTTAAAGAAAGATTATCTTTTCTTGATTCTTAAAAATTCTTTTTTGTTTTTCTAAAAATCGATTGTCAATGATTTTACGAAATTTACGGGATCTCAGAAAGAAGATCGATGGGTTTGTTTTATATATATACGAGGTATAAAAATCGTAAGAGGTATGTTCGAAAACGATAAATTGAAATTGTCGAAAGTTTTGCAACGATTGCTTTTATAGCATCCGATTGTACGGAGTGAAAACTCGATCGAGTTGACACTTAAGGGGGAGTATCGAAGTTGCGGTTATATATAAAGGGAGAGGGGGGATGCAGGCGTGTGCCTTCGGTTGAAAAAGGACTCTGTTTGGTCCCCGAGGTCCAAGCTCTACTGTTCGTGCTCTTTTCGGAGCCAACTTTATTCCCAAAAGCCCGCGAGACGAGAGAAACTCGGATTTCACATATAGGGTGTCCTATTTTCAACCATTTCCCTCGCTTATTTGACAGATGATCGACGATGGTCGAAAGAGTTAAATTGAAATGGAGTTGAGATTTTTTCCCGTGAATTATTCAAGTCCGTGGAGAAAACAAACTGAAATATTGCCAAAGAAAAATATCTCTCTACATTATTACGACATACGGATGACATTCAGCTTGGAAATACTAACTTTAATTAAAAATATTTGTAAAACAAAATATTTACTCGGAAGTTTTTTAATTTCTTCTTTTGAAACTCGTACGACAATTTGTTGTGAGAAAATGGAAAAAAGACACCCGTTATATGTCCGGATGAGACGAAGAGCTGTCTTGGTAGTCGCCAAGAGGATTTTGCGGTAGGTGATCCTCGGGCTGTAAAAAGAAGCGCACCAAACTACCGGACAATGTGATTTCTCACGAAACCCTCTCTTGTATTTTGCTCTCGCGAATTTTCCTTCTTCTCGTCGCTGTCGTTCCATCACCAAGGATACTTTGCACGTGTGTGAAACTCGAAAAAAAAAAGAAAAACGAAGTCTGCCCACTTTCCTCCTGAACTCCGGCTCGTTTACGCCGTCGGCCGATGTAAAGGAAACGTCGTGATATCGCTTTTCCGCCGGGCGAACCGGGTCAGCGAGATCTTTTCTTTCCGACTGTCAGATATCTCTGTCAAGAACTCGCGAGAGTAGGAAGCCTGTGTTTTTAATTGCTGCACGACGTCCGATCCTTGAAGTGCCCGCTAGAAAAGTTGAGATGACACTCGAAGTTAAAACTGAGCGAACGTTTTAACGACGTCAACTTTAACAGTCTCAACTTTCGTTCATGTAAATTGAACGAAAAAAAAAAGAATTCTCACATCAAATTTTTAATTACGCGGAACGAGATTAATTCAATATGAAAGAAAAAAATTAAGGCAAATCCTTCGTTAAATCCTACGGGTATGCAGCTAATCGTTTTATCACTTTTCCTCGAGCTAGGCCGACGTTTAACCGCGCGTGGTCGAGCTATATCACGGATTTTCGTGCGTCTCTCTTCTCTCTCTCTCTCTCTCTCTCACACACACACACACATACTCGCTTTTTTGCTCTAGCATCGAGTAGTAAATCCGAAGGATTTTTAGAACGGTCAAAAGGCTCCGCGAGGTTCTAAAGCTTCTCGAACTCGTTCGTTTCCATTCGAGTGCGAGCAAAGCACGTAACACGGGCGCTTTGAAGAGAGGTCATCTTTAATTACCGGAGGGGCTATATAACGTTCT
The DNA here is from genome assembly GCA_951802705.1 of Netelia virgata. NCBI lineage: Eukaryota > Metazoa > Arthropoda > Insecta > Hymenoptera > Ichneumonidae > Netelia > Netelia virgata. Next base: position 5,322,654 of record OX637868.1, read on the forward strand.
TTCGTAGGAAAACTCTCGTGCTCGATCGTAAAAATTTCAAGGATTATCTCAGATTGCCGAGGGAAACATCCGACGTATTTCTCGATCGTTGGACGCAAAACGATACGATCGATGCGAGGGTAAAAATATACCCCCGAACGGAGTACATATCTGTTCCAAGGGATTTTAGGGCTTGAAGGAAATTAATCGAAATAAAATTAACTTAAATAACGTCCCGTGTAACATCTTATTCGAACCGATTAAATTTTGTTTCTTTGCGCAGAGCCAACAAAATTTGTTTATGAGACGCCGCTCGTTTCGAGGAAAGGACACATTTTATCGTTCCCTGGTGAGCCAAAACGAGTCTCGACGGTGTTTTGATGTAAGGACAATAATTTGTTCCTCCTTTTGTTCGTCCTACGACTTAAGTACGTCGCGTATAAAGCACATTAGCTCGTCGTTTTTTTTTCTTTTTTTTCCACGGCGAACCAATCTGAGCACCGGGGCCTGAGCTAGTGGGGTGGGAATGGGTCGCTCGTAAAAACTCCATACTTCATGACACCCGTCGATCGTTAAAGGCTAAGAAAAAAACCGGTAGCCGGCTATTTTACCGGGACTATAACCTACCGCGCCCAACCCCCCGCACGTATATCCACGAAGATGTTCCAAATCCTTACGATACCTTAGACCACGACTCTCTCGTCACTTCCCGGAACTTTGGATAAGAAATTTGCATCTACCGCGATGCTAAAAGTCTAGAAATGGTTGAAAAGATAGCGACGATTCGAATAAATTACCACCCGATATAATTTTCAACGCTACCATTAAACTCCAAGAAATATCATTTTTTTTAATTTTTCGGATGTTTTATAGAGGAATAAAACTTTACGTATAAGGGTTGAAGGGAATAGGGGATGAAAATTAGCCTGGCTAACTTATTATTATAAATTGTTCGATCTCCTCACACCCAACTTTCAACACTGTCGCGACGACCCTCACCTCACGGTCGATCAGTCCCTTTTTCAACCTCTTTTCAACCCTTTTTCAACCCCTGGTTTGTGAGAACAATCCTCGATCCGTAGAAACTTTCACGCAAACGAGGTTGTCGTAAAGGGAGTTACCCAACGACGACGACGACGACGGCTTCCCAACCACGCTAGTTCGTTCCCTCGTTTCGTCGATTCGTCGATGGAATCACGAAGTTTGTCGGTGCTCCAAGAGTCTCACTCCCGATACTCGAGTTCTCAATCCCTTCTTCTCGAATGTTCGGCTTCTCATTAGGTCGATGCTAATCGACGCTCATTGACTCGTCACCTTGGAAACAGCTATTTTGTCCAGGCTGCGCCGAGAAGCGGCGTTTCACCAAACGGGGATTGGACAAAATAGGGGCTGAAAGGAGTGGGTTAAGAAAACGTTCACAGAAATAGCTTCTCGCTTCTTCATAGTCGATAACGATTGGATTTCGTAGAAGAAAGAGGGAATGAAAATAATACAGACGAGTTTTCAATTAAACGTGGCCGAGGGGATGAACGAAGGGTCGCGAAGACGAGAACCCCTCGTTCTCCCATCCCTGAAAGTTCCAATGTACAAGATCGAAGCCAATGCCCAATTAATTCCAGGATCGCAATCCCTCCCGCAAAGTAGCAGGCTTGAAACGCGTACTTGTTCCGTTTCCAGGATTTTTCTCGTTTCCAGTGACGAGCCAAACGGTTCCTCTTTCCAGAGAATCCTCCCTCCTGACTACGGCAATCGTTGATACGCTCTGCCAATCTTTCTCGTCGAAGCTACGAAAACCAATTTATTTTCGGGTTCCGGTGAATCGACCGTGCGGACACACGAATACACGCGAACCCCAATTTGTTCGCAAACAAACGCGCGAAAAACGAATGAAGATAAACGATGTCCCACAAACGAAATGAAAACCTACCGAGAATGCATTTTACTTATAGTCCCATGTGTGTCTGTAGGCATGTGTACCAGTGAACGAAAAATGAAACGTAAATCTCGGGTAGGACTTTGCCAGTTCAACGGTGCAGTCGAGAGCGATAAAAATAAGAAAGCGAAAAAAGGGATGGAGATGGTGGTGGGAGGGAACAAAAAGTGGAACAAGCAGTAGCGGAAGCTTTCCGGGAAAATATTGTGCGGAAAAAGGGAATGTTCCGGTGAAACTTTTTTAACCATTCGCTCACCTTGTGCCAGAGAGCTTACCTGCTTGAAAAAAAAAACGAAGTATGTGGGGTTTGCGGGGGTAGGGAGTTGGGGGATGGTCGAAGAGTTTGCTGGTAAGACGCGAGAACGCTCACGGGACGCGCTATAACATTCTCGAACGAGCGTTGCTCGAGAGACGGAACGAAAAAGGAGGAAAGGAGGAGATGGTGAGAAGGCGAAAGGGAAGAGCGAGGGTAGAACAAAAGTTGTACAACTCCATAAATATTGCCGGAGAAAATGCAAGAGATATTCCGCGAATTCAAAGCCCCCACGTCTCTGCCTTGTAATGTACTTTTGCCCCCGAGATGTCTCTTTTTCTTTCCCCAGCTCTTCCTGCACTCTTTCTCTCTCTCTCTCTCTCTCTCTCACTCACTCACTCTCCTTCGCTTCTGTTCCCTGTCCTGTCTATTTCTCATTCCTCGCGAGACGCTTCGCGCGCCTATTATTTATCCGCAATTCACAGACGGACGAAGAAGCCGATACGACGAAGTAAGAATGGAAAGTTTTCGTGACGGAGTATCAATTTGTGAGAAAAGAAAGGGAGAAAACGACGTGGGAAAGAACCGGAATAACTTTCCTTCAAAGATGACTCCCTAAATTTCATGCTCGTAAAATTTTCACTCGAAACTTCTTCCCGGGATAACTCTTAGTTTCTTCGGTATGCCGAGGAACAAACGAGCGGACAAACTAGCGGGCAAAATGATGTTCACGGGCCACCGTGGCAGTGACTTTCTTTTTAATGCGACGATTAAGACCGGAAATGTGGAATCAGATAAGAGTTCTGAAGCAAGTATGGTGTATATATATATATATATATATAGATGGATATGTGTGAGAGAACGAGGACAATGTTTCATAATGGAAGGACGAGTGCGACCGCTGCCCTCTGGTAGTATCCCGCGGTAGTAAAGTCGTCCATCCTCGCAAAGAGGAGAGTGATACGAGGAGTGTTGGAGGTCAGCGTGACTGATTCTCCATTACCGAGTCGGAACACGTTCTCGTGCGAACGTCCTTGGAAAAAAGCTCCAGGGAGAAATTTCATAATGTTGAATCGAGCCAGAAGGGTATTTGTGTGTTTCTTATCGGGTATTCCGCGCGTGAAATTTCAAGTCAGCGGGAACATCGTTGACCTTTTCACTGGATATCTCTCGTTCTCCCTCGCTCTCTTCTTATCTCGCGTATCGTTTCTATATACACGAGGGTTGTAAATGGGGGTGGTTTCTCTCATCCCCCTACGCGACAAGAGGGATGAGAATGGCGAAGCGTCTGCGGTCTTCGGGGAGCTGACACGAGCGAAGAATTCACGAGCTCCGGAGATCGGCAAAATGCGTCGCTTGGGAGTATTTGCATCTGTCACTCGTAACGTTAGGGAAACGCGACGGTGGCGGCTGTGAGACGAAACGAGCACGGAGAATTTTGCGAATGCAACAATGTTGCAACGCGCGAAACGGCCGGAGAACGGATCGGGTCCCTGTTATTAATTCGTCGGTGTGTCTCTCACGTAGACCCGGTGTGGAGAGACCGAGTGTGATGGAACGTCTGTTGCCGCTCCATTGTGCGTCACGACTCTCGTCACAACCCGGAGAAATGCAGAACTTGGCCTACCGTATCCTCCGGGGATTACAGTCGAGGACGATTCCGAGTGAATTGTTGTCCCGACAGGACGTTTCGGGCATTGTATCGCGTTGGCGAAATGAAAACTGATGGACGGCCCACGCGACAAATGGTAATTGGACCGAGAGTTACCTCGCCCATGACAATATTCCATTTCATGAATTTAACGAAAACAGAATGAAAATTGATCGACCGTTTTTTCATTGTAAATCGATCGATGATTTTTTTCCGTCTGGCAAAATTCAATTCGAATGATGGACGGTCCATGCGACAAATGGCAATTGGATCGACACAGTTGTCTCGTTCATGTGCAATATTTCGTTTTATGAATTTATGAATTATCAAAAATAGCAAATCAATCGGTCCATGATACAAAAAAACCCCTCTAGGTTTCCAGTTTTCTGAATTGACGGAACGTCCCCTTTCATTGAATTTAAATAAGTCTACTTTTCTTGGTCCAGAATAAAAAAGAAAGAGCCTCACTGGCTACGAAAACGGATAAAGTTGATATTTTTGTTTGCGCCTGCGATTGATCCTCCCTTGTTGGGCCGTAAGATACACGACGAGAGAAGATACTGGATTTCCTTCCGTGCAGAAGGTTCCCGAGGGCGGAGGTCCTTGCAACTCATACATACATATATATGGTATCGAATTCCCCTTGCCGGTTCCCGTAGAGTCTGCCGGTGGTTTGTTTGCATAGAGAATGGTGATGGTGGTGTTGGAGGCTGTTGGATGCTCGAAAAGTGAAGGAGGAGCTGTGCAAAGCTACCGGACTGGCTCGACGGCTGGAAGCCACGGGTATGTTGAACGATCGCTGGCTCACTCGCTCCACGAGCCAAGAAAAGTCCTATAACCGTGAATCCACTCTGTCCTGGTATGCGAGGACATTGGAGGAGGTTGTGCAGAACGAAGTAGAAACAGACGAGGTGGATAGAAAGCGGTCGAACAAAGAGAAAGGGAGCGAGGGAGAGAGACGAGAAAGAAGAAAGAGACAGAGAAGAGGAGGTGAAGGAGAAAGAGAGGGAGAAGCACACCTCACCCAGCTCACTAAAGGACTATAGTGATACAAGCTTTACTCGGGCCGTTGTATATTCCGGAGTAGTAGCTCGAATACCAAAGGCTCCAAGGAAAAGGAAGAGAGATTCTCCCTTGAAGCAGCTTCCAGCAGGTTCGTTTGCCCGTTTATACGTTGCGGGGGCATTCCCGTAATTCACTTCTTGCCTGAGAGAAGAGGAGACCCACGAGAGGAACCACCGCCATTGAACCTTCATGGACCTGGGCAAAGATCGCGAAGCCAGACCGCGGTTGGGGTACACCGGAGGAACGAGAGACTCGGCAAACTGCGAAGAACTGTGATATAGATGCATCTTTAGAAATATATAGATATAGATTAATTCTGTATAGATGCAGTTTAAGACGACGAAGATGCTGTGGCGAATGTGAGACCGACGGCCGTCCCGAGTGCCTGATTGGACGATCGTCGTTAAATCTAGACATAAATCTCATCCTCTTTTAATTCGGGTTTGCCTAGAAAAACATGGCTCATCTTTTCGTCCTTCGCGCCTTACTCTCTCGTTCCAACCCTGTTTTTTTTTCATCTTGTTCCACCTCCCGTTCCTCGAGGTATCATTTATCTCCGCGGCCAAAATGCTCTTCTCTCTTTCTCTATCTCTCTCGGTTTTTACTCTCGCGCTTCTTCTTTTTCAATGTATCTCCTTTCTTCCCTTCGCTCCTTCTCGTGTAGCACGCTTGCTAGCCCCAAGCCTCCCATCATCATCGCTTTAACAGCCCTCGTCTCTATACTGTTATGCCATTCTCTCTACCCCCACCCCATCCCCTTCCGCGCTTCTTCCTCTCACTCGGTCTCTCCATCTCTCTTTCGTATATTCTTCATCCTGGCATCACGTACCAACTTTTTTCCGTTTCTTTTTTACTCCCACCGGATCTTCACTGGCTTATACGTTGTATATCTTCACCTCTTATTTTCCCTCACCAAAACCTTACACTTGTTCCTCGGATGCGATTATCGTCGTATCTTCTCTTACTTTCCGCGATCCCTTTCTCAGCCGGTGGTTCGCTCTCGACTGACTTCTGACCTTCGACGTGTATATCGTATCTAATTCTTTGTTTTTTTTTTCTTATGCTATTAGGAACTATGCATTAGGTACAATATTCTTGAGGCAAATCGGTAAAAAATCGTCCGGGGGTTAAATATAACACGGACCTCGGGCTTCCGAATCCTTCGAGAGAAAAAGCATTCGGTCCGTTTCGGGATACGCAGTTTTTGTTTTTTTGCGATTTCGTACAGAATCGCGGGGAATCAAGATAGCCGGACGAGAAAAAGAGGGCTCGTCGCGAGAAAACCAACAGAGGGGAAAGGACGTTACTTCTTTTGTTCTTTGCCGGAGAAAATTCAGCGAGCTCCGAGGTTCGGATTTGAAATAAGGACGAGACCGTAGAAAGAAAAGATTGACGTGCCAGGGGCTATACATTACGCGATACGGGAGTCGAACCAAGTGAAACGAAAAATTCTTTGCGGTAGCATCGGTTTTTAGTGCCCGCGAGGTTTTTCTCGATCCTTCGATCGAGTGTGTGTGTGTGTGTTTTGGTATTCTGCCACGAACGCCGCGTCGTGTCATCCGTCGTTCTATCTGGATCTCTCATTCACCAGGTGCGACGTCAACGAACACGAGGTTGAAACGGAACGATCGAAAAAAATTGGTCCGAGCGAACGAGACGCGAGAAGGACGAAATTTTTTCCAAAGATCTTCGAGATAAAAAAATCGCGCGACCAATGTTTCAAAAGCAAAATTACGTATTTTGTGCCGAAGATATAATGAACGAAATCTACTTTATTATTCGCGCTTTATATCTCGGGCTCTCGGGTGTCTTGTCTTTGACGAAGCTCCGGGGCGTACAAAAGCCAAAGTAACGCGGGTACTTCATGCAGCTAACTAGCAGGTGCAAATTCGCTCGTCGTCAAAAGAACCGAAAATAATGTATATTCTCACCTACAAGAGACGAAGCACCTGCCACACACTTTCGTGTCCCGTCCCCGGGAATAAAACTCGCCTCTTGTTGGGAGAAGCGGGCAAATCTGGTGTCTCGTCTTTCACGTTGAAAGAGAGAGAGAGGTAAAACCAGTCGCGAGAGAGAAATGTCGCCTACGGCCATTAACCTTAATACGGTCGTTTGCATGGCTCTTCTACGTAATATCTGGCTATAATATTATAGTCGAGCAGAAGCATTTGCTATAAAAACTAGGATATAGTACGTAATACAGAAATAGAGGGAAGCCAATAATGACCGTTATTGCAAATGAGTCGAATGTTTCCATTTTGAAAAAAGAATGGTGATTTTTTTAAAAATACGCATCTACGAAAATAATTAATGATATTTATTGTTATGTATAATTACTGTGTAAAAGTGAACAAATACGTTGAATAAAGAATGAAATCATTTTTATATACAACAAAAACATGGAAAATAATTCCATTATGCAGCGATGTACCATGTTTTGATATCTGTAACACCCCGACTCTCGCAAATTTCAGAAAAAAGATGTAAAGGAGACGCTACTAGTGATTATATCTTGCCAGTGGTTAGCGTGCCCGTAAATAACGTTGGTTAGAAAAAATGTATATATATACGGGGGAAAGTCTCGTGCAAATATTTGTCCCGAGATTTTTCTCCACCTTCGTGAATATCCGTGAGAAAAGCTCGTACTCCCGAGAGCGCGAAAAAGGGTGTACAGCCACTTTCTCGCGGAAAAGAGTTTTCTCTCGCTGTACACTATTCATATATTTTCATAAAGATTCCAAGCTCCACTATCCAGTGAATGAAAAGTGGTGAAAATACGAGACCTGCAAACCACGATTATTTACCGACCTCGAAGAAAAATCGGCGTGAAAAAAAATATTGGAAAACAAAAATGGAATAGTGAATTCGTACAAGGGATATTTCAATTTCACAAATTGTGTAAATTTTTATTTCGTTTTATCACTTTTCTCGTGCAGTGGAAATCGTTCGACCGTGTGCATATTGATGGTCGTGTACATTTTTTCGCCCTGCACAGAAAATACCGATCAATCCTTAGGAACGTAGGGCAGGAGTACGTGCTCGCGCGATATCGATCGCGACGTCGACGGGTAATTACCGTCGACGTGTACGCGGTATCGGAATTTTTCTCGATGCGACGGCAGAGACGATCGTTCGACCGCACCGACCGGAAATAAGCGACATCATTTTTTTTTCTGCACGAGGCCAAGCTGAAACGATCGGTCATTCATCGTGTCGCGTCGCAACGACGAAAAATCGAGATATTTTACAAAACGACTTCGTTACGTGTCGACACACACGTGACGCGATCTCGCGAATATTGAATAAACGAAAAATATTATATTCGACCTATGCGTCGTAGAGAAATATCTATGGCGACGTATTATAAAAATTATTCGTACGAAAAAAAATAAAATTCGAAATGGATGGAAAAGCGAAGGTAAGTAAAAAATCAAGATTTAAGTACCTAAAAATTCTTGTTTTTATTTGAAATTTTTTTAATTACCACATTACTCGACGATACTTCGCGAACGCTCGTGACGCTTTTTATGATAGAAGAGTCTTCGCTTATGAAGACATTATGCATAATGATAAAAGTTGAGTGCGGGCGTCTTTTCAACGCAGGCGACTGCAACGCCGAGGGTAGGGTCAATGATGGAGAATAGCCATGCACATTTTCTTCTTTGTGTACACTGCAAACGAGTACTGAGATTTATACGTTGGACACTTCACGTACGTAAACGCACCTGTGTGTATGTGTGCGCGCGTGCCATAAAAACCAAAGAGACCTCTTCGTATCTCAGCCGTGCTGGGTAGGAAAATGTGAAAAATATTTTCCTCGAGTGGGTCAACGACGCTCTTCTTCGAAGTACAGAATACAAGATACACCTACACCTCTGCTATATATACATATATATGTACGACGAGCAACTGAGGCATAAGCAAAGACATCAGATTTCCTCGGGTTTGATCTTCTTTCTCCTCTCTCGTGAAACGAAATTCTGGCGACAGAACGCAAGAGACGCGAAAGAAAAAGAAGGAAAAACTTGAAAAAGACTAAAGAACAAAAGGACGAGAGATGAACCGGAATGAGAACCGGTAAGCGTCACGAATGGACGAGATCGACGGTGGACAAAAGGCTTGAAAGTACTTGAAAAATGACAGAAAATAAAAAATACAAGTGAGAAAGAACAATGAGAAAGATCAGGTTTCAATGGTTTTTTTAAATAAATTCAATATCGATACGAAACAATCGTTATTCTTTAAATAAAAACCACGAGGTTAATAAATTTTCTGCAATAAACTAAATTCTCGTTTTTTTCAGCGTCGTTAAAAAAATGCTCGTTTAAACGAGGGTAGTTTTTGTTTTTTATTTAACTTTATTCAAATGAAATAAATCCCTTTTTCCTTGGTGCTATGAGATGCATAGTGGATAGTGCGAGTGTAGGTACAGGCGCCGTATATACAAATATACGTGATATACAACGAGTCACTATATGGCAAAGGGAGCAAAGAGCACGCTGTGGCGGAGGGCACCATCAGTGTGCTATGGAACCAGGAGTCCCTCATTCTCCCTCCTCTCTCATTCTCTCCCTCACTCTCTCTCCCTCTCTCTCTCTCTCTCCCTCTCTCTCTCTTGGGACCTCCCAAGTGTGACAGAGGTCGTCGAGCGGTAGTGCGGAATGCTGTACGGGAAGTTCGGTCGAGGCGAGATGCGGTAACTCCGTGCGCAATGCAAATGGTCTCGTTTCTTTTTTCTGTGTTTGTCTTTTCCTCTTTTCTTTCTTTTAATTTTGTTTTTGTTCACGCCGAGGCACGTGAGGGAGAGGAACACGGAAAGAATTGCTGGAGAAAGACGGAGAACGGTGGAGAGAGAGAGAGAGGAGAAAGAGGCCGAGGCATTTAATGCAAAAACATGGCTTTGTGCACCGTGTATCTTGGTTCTCTTGTGGCTATATATATATATATATATATATTTATATATAAATACTCTCGTCACGAATGCAACGGGGCGCCCCATAAATTTATACGTGCATTCTACCTCTCGCTACTCCCACAGATACAAACAAAATGTACAGTATTTGCACCTCTGGATGTATATTCATAAAGACGAATATTGCAAAATGAACTTTGCTCAGGTAAAAAAAAACATTGATTTTCCGAAAAGAAAAGTCTTATATATAAAAAATTGAACAGCGAGAATTTAACGTTTTAATCAATTCGCGAAGATACGTAGCGAAAGAAATATTTTGCACGCTACAGGGGATGATCCAACCCCTATACTAGTTATAGGTACGAATGATTCGTTTACCCCGCCAGGGCCGTTGATTTAATCCCTTCGAATTTCCACGGATATTTATGGTTTTACCTGCGCCGGAGATATTGGTTTACTCACCCCTCCTTTTGCCGCTCCACGAGTACTCGTGGCTTATACGACAAAAACTAATACTAGTAGTGTATATATTCATCCGGAATTTTCGGAAAGACTCGCGAGCTCGAAGTAGACGCGCAAATACACGTAGAAGTATACCGCTCGCACGCGAAGAGCGCGAAAAAGCAAAATAAGAGACAAAAACCATAGCGAACGTGTATTTACCTCGCGGTGCGCAAAGCCTTGAATCCACTTTCCACTCACACACACACACACACCCCCATCGCACCACCGTGTCGGACTTTACGCTCGTACGAGAACGGGAGAAAAAGTAAAAGGGTGAAACTGGCTCGCGGGTGCTGCTGTGTATAACAAAAAGTAGTACGCGAAGCGCGAACGAAAGAGATGGAAAATGGATATGGGCGTGAAGCTTTTTCGAGTTGGAAATTACTTCGAGCGGGAGAGAGGAGTATGTTGGAACAGTGCAAATTCTCCTGGTCTCCCCGCTCCGCCGGCCCACCTCGCAACTCCTTCATGTACCTTTCGAGCACCACCCAGTGCCACGATCGCTGTCTCGACACTCTCTCGCCAACTGTAACTTTTTTAATGGCACTTCAACTTTGGACAAGGATCTCTTCGGTACCGGGCGACATCGTTCCAACGACGCCCTCCGTTCGCTTCTCCTCCAGTTTTATTCCGCGATCGGATTTCACTCGATAGTTCTGGGAGATACCGCACTCGTTCTGTAGAGAGGTAGAGATTAAGAATACAGGGCTACGTGGAATTCTTCGAGAGTTAAGTTAATAAAATACGCTCGAAAGTTTGTCTTCGTTGTGACAAAAAATGATTTTGTTTAAGACTCGAGGAATTTCCAAAAACTATCCTCCTTCGGTCACTGCATTTGTCAATCGTCAAGATTTGTACCCTTTAGAACCTCGGGGGTGTTGTAAATTAATCAAGACAGAGCTAGTTCCAAGGGTTCTTCTTGATCGTAAACAGGTGCTTTCGAGAACTGCGAGAGACCTGACAGATACCAAAATCGGAGAGAACAGAGTAGGAACACGTTCGTGGGGATTGGAGAAGTCCCGAGAGGTGGTTTCCGACTCCCGAGTGACTCCGGTCGTCTACTCTCGACATCTCTCTTGTTGCAATCGAACGAAAGGAGAACCAGACATCGAGAAAGATAGAGAGAGAGAGAGAGAGAGAGAGAGAGACAAAAAGACGGGTGAACTAGTAACAGGGGTTGAATCAGCGGAAACAGGCGGTACATGATGGAAAGATAGACGCTGAGCGTCTGTATATTCAGATGGTTAGGTATATATCTAATTGGATTTTGTCCGGGGGCTAGTTCCGACTTGGTCCTCGAAACGGTGATTATCCCTCCGTGGTACTCGTGGATTCCCTAGACTGCGTGGGCCAGTTCAGATACATTGACGGGATAACTTTCGACATTCCGCATCATGTGTTCGACCGGAGTTCGAAGGTAGACTTTGAAACCGCGAGAAATCTTGCGGTCCGTTCCAGCTAGCCACGGAGTTATTCCATCGAAGTTTCTCCACGGATCGCTTGAAGTATTCGCTTGATAGATAAATATAGGATTGCTGGCCAATTCAAAATGCAGCTGATTGAGAAATAACTAATAATCTTGAGATGACCTTCGAGGAATTTAGTCAAGGTCGATCGAGTATGAGGTCAAACATTTATAAATCATTTTTAAAGTTGGAACGACGGTACTGTCTTATACGTATCGCGATACGAGTTTGAATACTTTTGTTACGTTCCAGGGGTTGGCCTAGCTGTCGCTTCCATCCAACGGCTGTCCTTCCGTCTCGGACCTTTCGCGTCGGTGCACTTTCTTAGCCCGTGACCCCATCCGTCCCACCGACACTTTGGCTCTCTCGTGATTGAAATGGACTTTTCGTCGAAAAACTTTCCCCACGTTCTAGAAAATATTCAACCGGATGCTACAGCTATACGGGGGGGGGGGGGGGGGTACTTTCTTTTTCTTACGTCCATATATCCGTAGGGGTGAACTTCCCTCGAGGAAAGAACAAAAGTGTCCAAGTTTCGCAAAAACTTGTCAAACTTTTTGGGAAATTTTTTGATCCTTAAATTTACAATGGGTAGGAGTTTGTATCGTGTCGGTTATCGACGGAGATGATATGAACGGGGAAAATTTGTCTTGGGAGTGAAAACAATTAATATTTGATAAAACGGTGAGGGATTTCTGGAATCCTCTGACTTTGGGTCGCTTCGAATTTTGTCAAGCCGACGCAAGAGTCAGGGCTATTGTTTCTACGAGCGAATTTGAACAACGCTGGAGACTTTCGTCGTCCACTGTTCTGTGACGACGGTCGCGAGAAGGACGAGGGGGAAGCCATGCATGAAAATTCGTTGAAACATTAATTAACGTCGCCGGACCGGTGGCAGTAATTAAAAGTAAAGCTCTTTCTCCCTCCTCCATCTCCTCTACCACGTGACCCCCTGTCCCTCTCTCATTTCTGACCAACCAGCTAACCTTTTTGGTTATACACGCTCGACGACCAGTGAGATATTCTGATGAAAAACTTTAATTCGTCGTCTCTGAGATTTACCTTGAAACACGTTTCTCGGTTAGGTAATTACTCCGTGAAGCTGGGGTTACTTTTCTCAATTCGTCGCCCGTGTTAATAATAATTTATATTATATTTTTTCGTGCTACGTCCGCTCGTATATGTTCCTCAAGCCTCGATATGTCCCACGTTGTCGCATGAGGCAACTACCAACGTAGTAATAAGAAACATTTTCGTTTAAAGACAAATAACAGAGAAAAAACCAGTTCTACGAAAAAAAGCAATTAAAAGAGTATAATTAACCCTTTGATTGATCCATTTCTCCAATAACTACACTTTTACGATTCTGTTTATTTCTCTAATCGTAAGTCGAAATAAGTGTTTTATTTCTACTGAAGTATTAAAATATTGACCAGAGACAGGATAATAAACGGTGGACAAAATATTCCTGAAACGCATCGAATATTCGGTTTCAGGGCTTTACTTAAAAAATTCACGAACCTGATGGAAAGCTGGGGTCTTAGTTCATCCAGCTTAGTCGTAAAATGCTCTCCACCAACCAAAGTGATGAATTTGCAATGTTACAAGTTTCAGGACAAAGCTGCGGAGTGTTTCAGTGACACACACACACACGCGTGAGAAACCTGACACAGATACGAGGAATCCCATGTAGCTCAGTCGGTAACCGCAATTCTCTGTAGATTAGCCCTCTCTCTCTCTCTCTCTCTTCCTCTTCATCCCCTCGTGCCGTGGCAAACCGAAGTAGCGAGAACTTTACGCATAATCTATCCGTCTCGTGTGCCTGACCGCAAACGGCCGTATTTACTCGGACACACGATGGAGAAGACGGGCCTTTGGAGGGAAAGCCGCGGGCAACGATGAGCCGTGGCTATCCCACTACGGTTCAGCAGAGGTTTGTCGGACTACGGTTACGAGCGATAAACGGTCTCAAAGGGTGGTTTCCAAACGTTACTCGCGTTCTCGAACATTGGGCAACCGTTGGCCACCGAGACCCGGGGCAAAGCTCTACACTCCCCTTCTCTAACTGTGTGTCTCTTTCTCTATGGATGTTACAGCCATCGGGCATTCGTGAACAATAAACGTTGGGCTACCCGATCGTTTTCCTCCACCATATAATTGTCTATTTCAGTATATGTACGTAGGCACCTCGGGGCATTAGCCTATAACTTTGCTAGGAAAGCTGAAACTAGCGTGAATTCACCAATGGTGGGAAATTATGATCGAGTCAATCGAGCTCTCACGATACGATCGTTGAGCAAGCTTTGAGCTCAAAGTCGTATCAATTTTTTTAGTCGATGGAAAAATGAAATAGGTATTGATTGATCAAAAATTAGTAGATTTTGTTTTATTACACTGGAATCGTAAGAAAATTATTCATATTTTCCTGATAATGAATGTTGTCTCGTTTTGTTTGAGATAATGGACGAGTGTAGACGAAACTCGATCGAAAGGTATTTTGGAGCTTGTTCGTTTCAGGATTGAGGGACTCGTCCAATATTCGCCCCAAGGGCAGAGATTCGCCCTTACCGCGATCGTGAGTCCTGATACCTTCATAAACACGAACCAGGGGAAATCGGATCGTTTTCCTTAATGAAACAACATATCTTCCGGGGATATGTCGTATATCGTTATCCCTAAGGCGTTGTCCCGTAAGTTTTGTGCAAAAGCCTGAAACCGGAAAGACCCTTCTCCGAGCTACGCTGGAAAATATGATCGGTTTCCATCGGAGTTTGTCGATAATCCCACTTTACGTGAAAATTTTCAACATTTTCCTCTCGACGAGTCGATATTTCGTGAAACGTACGAGGGAACTGCACGTTTTCTAGTAAAACTAAAAAATATGAACGATGTTCGCGACGAGGAAGAACCTATTTTCGCTGGGGCTGAAATCGCGGAGGTTTTGAGGGATGAAATGACCTCGATGATTTTTTCCAAAAATGTCCTCATCGTTCGTAAATTTTTCGTAAATAACGAATATACAATTATAAATGTGTGTTATAGTTTAGACAAGGAAGAGTCGATTTTGTTCACGAATTAGGGGTTGTTTCGCTCTCATCGACTTTGTATCTGCGTATGTGTGTTATATTCCTTTATTTTCAAATCGTTCGATACAGGATCAACGTTCCCCCATGGGTTAGCCAAAGCCATCGATAATTCTCGATAATGGAGAAACAGTGTAGCCTTTCTCGCGGGGTGCCGCATCGTTCGAATAGAAACAAAACCGTATCGGCTACCCTTAACTTTTTCCTAACCAATCGTAGACCCGGCGAGTTTCCCTCGGCTCATCGATCGCGAGGGAATTTGCAAAAGAAAGAGAGACAAAAAACGTACGAAAATAGAGGGAGAGAAAAAATGTCGTTAAAGCTTCGTCGCTGATGGTGGACGAAACGGGATTCCAACGTGAAAGTTAGCCGAGTATCGGTAAACTTAGAACCCACACCCGAGTAGTTCGAGTACGCTGTACTTTCATATTGATGCCTGTCGATGGGACGAAGTTACGATGGATGAAAAAAAAAAACGTTCGAGGTTCGAAATAATTGATCGAGGCGACTGACGTCTGAAAATGAGCTCGTTATTATCATTATCAACAAAATCGTAACTATGAACGTTCATAATGATCGAATAATTATAATTATTTTGCAATAATTATATTAACAATTAATATTATGATTTTTTTCAAATAATTAATTATCATTACTTCATTCTGATTATAATTTCTAATTACTTTCGTTCACACGTTCGTGTCGATGTCTCGAACATGAGAGACAACGACAACGAACAAAAAACCAACGATTCGACGAAGAAACAGTGTTTACGCTTGGCGATAATGAATCGCCGAGGTAATAACTCACGGTAATTACGCCGTTGCATTCGCGCTTGTTATTCATTTCACCCGCTCCAAAAGTGCGTTTAAAAACGTGCATTAGCGTGTATTTCGCAATGCCCGAGTGCTATATATTTTCCCGTGTTACCGCGAGCTATTAAATCGCAACTCCTCCGCGTCGCGCAGCCCTTTTCCACGAATCCACGGTAATGAGCTCCGCTTTTCATTTACCGTTTAGCCTCGAAAATTTAGGTTATGTATATTTTACGCGGCAAAATTTATCAGCGGACGTTTGGCAAATGGCGTTTCTCTCTTTCCGCGCGTAGAAACCATTTCCGCAAGAACCAAAATACGCGACGTTTTTTTTTGTATTTAAAAAAAGTATCGCAAAAAGTAACGTTAATTAACGAACAAACAAAAATAAAAAGAAAGGAAAAAAACGTGAAATACGTCTGACTTTTTAAAAGCGAATCTTCTCAAGGATAACGATACAGAAACGAGGTTCGCCTAGTACTTTCTCATCGTCTCGTACATGAAGTGCCCGAAGAAACTTGAAGGGTGGGCGACGGACACGAGAATCTCGAGTAGGTATGTAGTTACGTAAAAGAGTTCGGGCATAACGAAAGTAGAGCAGTTTGAAGAGACGGGAGAGCGTTAGAAGTTTGCCTAGTCGCGAGAGCGAAAGCTTCGAAGACCCGTCGAAGATACACGACGACTCAAGAGTATCATATACAGACACACACACACATATATATATCTATATATATAATAGGGCTTGACTCGAACGAGAGAGGGTGTCGAGGACGCTGCTTCCTCGGCGACAAAACGAAACCCGCGAGTCGGGTGTATTGGAAGCGAGTGCCATCTACGTTGGAACTACACACCATAAACTCAATGTGGTATATTGCCTCGACATTCCCTCGACGAGGGAAACCAATTTCTGAACTCGAAACTATCCCGAGCGGCATATCCCTCTATAATAGCTATGTAAAATGTTATATACGAGACTGTGGGGTATCTTACCCGCCCTGGCGGCAAGTCGATCCGAGAATCCCGGTTTACCACGAGGTCGAATCTGTGCCACGCGAATATTTCGTCACGTTTATTTCGTACAGTTAATTAAGGCAAGTTTCCACCTTCTCCATATTCGGCTTTTCGTAAAGGATCGATCGTGACCTCGTCGGTCGTTGATACGTCGAAAGACATCGGGTGAATTAAGAATCAAGGGATATTTTCTGGGTAAATGATTGCGAAATAGGAAAATATAATTTTGGGGGGGTTTTTTTTTGTGACGAAGAAAATAATTATGAATATTAACTCACGTCTTGGACGGAGAGAATTCGCGTCGGTTGTATACTGCCGCTTCTCGAATGCGGCCGATGGTGAAGAGACTCGGCGGTGTCGTCTCGCGAACAGACACCCCTGTAAAACTGCAATCCGCTCGAGCTTCTGTTGCGATATTTTCTCCATGCGTGTCTGAAACAATCCAGAGTAAAAATAATCAATAATAATATCGTTCGAAAGTTTTAATATAAAAAAAAATGAAGTATAAATAATTATAAATAATTTTATTATTATAGTTATTATTCATTATTTGATCGATTAGTGTAAACAAAATGAATAATTAAATAACACACGTATAATTAATGATTTTTGATTTGTACGAATCTACGAATTATCAAATAAAAAATTGTAATCGAGCACTTCGATTAAGGTGTTCGAGCAATTGCACCCTGGAGAATATTATACCCAGGGTTGGGATTTTATTCTTCCCGCGAGTACTTTGAAAATGATTACCACGTTATCGACATATTCCCGTTATTAAACCCGAGTCCATTGGAAAATACATAAAGCATTTCCCGCGAGACGAGAGGAAACGTGAGAAAGACATGTGGGGGTTGCGGAGGTGCGAGGCACTGCTTTCGCGACTAACGCGTGCGTGAACGAGGGTACATTCACGATTCCATTGAAACAATATTGCAAAACGACGTCGACCGGAAATCAGAGGGCTTGATGAATTTGGTAACGAGAAACTGGCTTCATTCTGACGTCGTGCCACATCCACGTCGCTACGATGTCACCGTCCCATTAATTATTTCACCTTAATTAACCGTCGGTGGTTAATATCAGAGAGCTAGATATTCAGTGACATATTGAACGTTCTCGTTCTCGTTAGCGTCGCAATAACATCAGTACTCCAATACATGACTGCGTCGTTAACGCTGACTACATTTCTACGACGGAATTATTCCGTATACTCGTCGTACAACCCGATGAGAACAGCTCGACGGTCTGGAAAGAATCATTTCCAAAATAATAGAAACGGATAGGAGAAAAACTCCGCCATCTTTTAATAATTTTATTATTATCGATTAAGAATTTAAATTTGAAAATTTATTAAAAATATCAACAAAAATATTTATCGTTCCGTACATTTTTGATCGAACGATTTATGCGACGATAGATTTTGAGCCAGATCGGGTTTCATCCAGTCAGTGGGTTTGCAATTCGTCTATGCCGAATTTCCAATATTACGAGTAACGACGCGACCGCATCGACGACGATATATGCATTCGAACGTGCCGAAAATTACGACGATCCATAAAAATCAATTTACGCGTTATATTTCGCGCGTATCGACGATCGTAAGTTTCACGGACGACCGTGGTCACCCAGAATCGAAAAAAACACACACAAACACAAAACGTAACATTGACAAAAATCCGTCGACCGAAGAATTCCCGATTGGAACAAAACGTAACGTCGATGAGAAAAATTGTAATCCAGTGGAAATAAAATTCATGCGATAGCATTAAAAAATGTGAAATTCCGCTCGAAATAATAAAAAAAAACACATACGCGCAAACAAAATTGATCTATTTCCGATATAACGTAGTCACGAGTGATGGAAAATCCAGTGTGATATGTTTGCACGATAAACTTCAATCGTCGATCAATGCCACGCGTTCTGCACTTCGTCAACGTTCGCGAAACTCCTACTCCTTCGTTTATCCTCAAAAATTGATGCGATTCTGGGTCCAAATCGAACCGACGAATAAATCCAAAACCATTCAATAAAATAACTCTGATCTAGATTTTTGTTAACAGGAATAACCCATTACTTCCCTCGCCGAGCCCCATTGTTTCCCGTAAGTATATTAAACCAACGAAAATTCCTTATCTTCGTGACCAAAGTGGATAAATTTCTTTTCTATTGCCTATTGAATCCAAGTTCTTCATCACTTTTTTTTGTTATCGTTTGACACGATAACGTTCCTCTTCTTTAAGACGAAGTAGAAGCAACTGGCGATTATCCGCCGAGGGTGATTTTTTTTTACGAGAAATACTCCTAAGAGAATTAAGACGCTATTCAGGACCAGCGAAAATGGCCCAGGCATAACGCGAGTCACTCGTGTACCCTTCATTCATACAGACACTCATATATAGATATATACGAACATATCTGAAAGACTCGCGAATTTTTGATCTTACGAGGGGGTGCGCAACCACGCGGAAGTCGGTCGCCGGATGCCACATGGTAGCAAGGGCTTCGAATGGTTCGGGGGGAGGGAGGGCGTAAGTTTTCGTCTCTCGCTCGAAAGAAAGCACCCCACGTTCGAGAAACGAAAGGGCGTGAACGACGAGGGTAGGAGGTGGGGTAAAAGGGACGAAATGAACAAAAAGATACGCGTCGAAGGTCCGCGAGTTTACGATTTGGCTCTAAAACTTTTATGACGAGCACTATATAGGAGCGCCTATCAAAGTCTCGTATAAAGTTGGGACCCCACCCTCTCGCGTTTACCTATACGCAAAAAGTTTGAGCTTGAGCACGGATATATAAACGATTCGTTCGTAGCGCGAAATATCGTGGCGATCCACCGACTCGACACCTGTCCCTTTCGTGTAATCTCTCGCTCATCTCACTAAAAGCTCGCCAACTCTCCAGTCGCATTTTTCTCCTCTCGTGGCGCGCCCTTTCTCTCGCTATGTATTTCTCTCTCTTTCTCTTTTCCCCGTGTTCTCTTCGGCACCACCTGCAAGTGTCAGTACCTCAAAGTTCGCGTAATGAGCCGAATATTATGGAAAATTTATGTGCGTAACGCTCTCGGAACGAATGAAAACCGGCGAAGCGGAAATGTTAAATCCAGCGAGCACCAGGGTATGTATGTAAGTGCGAAGAAGAAAAAAAGCTCGAAAGTTTCAACGAAATCGAGGATTTCGAATTAAAAATCATTCATTCCACCACCCCGAAATTTATCTCTAATTTTATTGTTCACCAAGCGATCTAATATTATAATTTTAATAACTACAAATTTTTTTACCAATCGTATATTAAAGAAAAAATGTATTGCTCACCTCACGCCGAAACCTATCGCGAGTGCGACGATGAGAGGGAGTAGAGTCGAGATGCAGGCGAGAAATACCGTCTGCATGTCGGAGAACGCGGCGAGTATACCTGAAAGAAAAGATATATACAAATGACCTCGGTCGTTCGCTGGTAAGCGTGATAAAAATTTCCATGCATATATATCACACGGCGAAACGGAAAAATGTTCGCTCCACGTAGTATAGCTGTTATCTAAACACGTGCATAAATATAGGTCGAAGCTTCCGTAGGGCTCACAAGAGCTTAGGTCGCATAGAGATTGCCGCGGTGACCCGTAAAATACTTGCTTGCATAGCACGAAACTCAAGCACGATCTATATATCCATATATATATATATATACATATATCTATGTACGTAGTGAAGAA
Organism: Netelia virgata; assembly: GCA_951802705.1. Taxonomy (NCBI): domain Eukaryota; kingdom Metazoa; phylum Arthropoda; class Insecta; order Hymenoptera; family Ichneumonidae; genus Netelia; species Netelia virgata. Next base: position 5,343,036 of record OX637868.1, read on the forward strand.
CACACGCAGGTCAGAGGGTGATAGAGCACACGAGAGAGGAGTAAACGTAGAGAGCAGGTTCACGAGGAGTTTAGGGAAAGTGAGGCACGATAGCAGTACCAACACAGCGAGCAATCGAAATACACCCTCTTTACCCTCGCGCGATCCCCTCCCCCTTGCCCCTTCCCACACCCTCACCCTTGCCACTGCCACATCGACATACACAGGCAACCTTCGCACTCGCGTTTCGAGACCCATAGCTTTCAAACTACATCGCTCGTTAGCAAGCTCTTGTGGCCCTTTTGGCCACAACTTTCCTCGTTGCTTCACCAAGCCGAGGTTTTACCGCCAAAAACATTTAACGGAAGCCCCTCAGTGATTTCAATCACTCCTACCGTTCTATGTCTATGAATTCGCGCTGTTGCGGTACTTCAACGTTGGATGTAATCGAGTCTGGCCACTTTTAGGCAGTTGAACACCACATGAAAGTCCTGATCGTATTATTAATTGGGGGAATATTTGAAAGGATTGTTTGCATCAACGGTTATGTCCACGGGATCTTTCTCGGAAAGGGATCAAAGAACTGGAAAAACGTAAATTGAGGATAGATTGTTGAAATTTTGGTTTATAATTCTTCAATATTATCTCGTACCGAGAGGATATTATTTAGTAAAGGGCGAATTATTTGGAGAAGCTGAGAGAGCCAAAGCGGGGTGTGGACAGCTGAGAGTAGAGGGGGGAGAGTAGGGTAATTGCAGCAGTACAACCACGCAGCCATGTTTGTTGGCGTATAATGCAATATCCCGTTGCGAGGATGAACCAACTGACGTTCAACCGTTGATGCCAGGCGTCAAGTGCGGCAGGTTGTGGTAAAGCGCGTCGTCAACTGTCCAAGCCGTCCGATGCTGAACGACTGTCACCGCCGACCTACGCCACGACCCCGTGGTTCACCTCTGGCGTTGCTATGTAAATCGACATTCTATGTCGCCGATGTATATAATATACGCACGAGGAGGCTTTCCGAATTCTAATTATATGAATCGTCGTTCCAGACAACGAGACACAATTAATTATAAAGACGACCGTAGTTCGTTCGCGAATGGTTTTTTGGACGAGCGTTGTTTAAAAATGATTTTACGACGCATGTGTCGTCCCTCTTTCGTTCGCACAGTGGGATTCGAAGATCGTTTTAGTACTTTTTCCTGTTACGGAAAGATTGATGGTGGAGTGTGAAGGGAAATGGGTGGTGTCGGTAAAAGAAAGGGAAGCACAGAGAGACGGAACGAGGCGAAAATACTGAAAGGATTTTTGTTCTTTTTTTCGTGAAAGCGAACGAGCGGTTGACGCGAGGCATTGATCTAGGAAGACGTGGAGAGGGAACTAGAAAGAAGCTCTTCTTCTACTTTTTTTTTACGAAGTGGAGGAAGGAAAATAACGGAAGACACGCCAAGACGACAAAACAGTTGGAAAAGAAAGGGCTCGTCTGACGACGACAACGACAGGACGTTTTTCCATCTCGGGCGAGAGCCAGAGGAGGAAATGGTTGCTGAGAAAGGAAGGAGGTACAGACGATGGGTCTCGTTTCAATCTCGACGTGAGTTCTCTCATATATGTATATATGATCGGTAGGAAATATGGAGAAAGGGCCAATGGCTGGTAAGGATTTGTCTCAATTCCGCGAAGTCGACCAGCGTGACGTTGCGAGGGACTGCGAGATAAAGGACGCGAAAGGATACAGGTACGGAAGCGGCAACGGTGCTCAGACTCTCGGAACGATTCATGGCCAGAGGCAACGATAAAACTATCTGATACTTTCGCATATGAAGACATTCGCGTGATGAAACGCGCGATAGAGAACTATTACAGTGATCCCAGATGTTCCGCGTTCGTTTCAATCGGTTCGAGTCAAGAAGTCAGAAAATAGTGGCCAGAAACAAGTTTCCGTTCTTGATAACTAATTTATCTGGAATATCGCGATATCCGAAAGACGGAATCCGACATTCATCAAGAAAATCGATTTACCGACTATGGAAACGTCGAGATCGAGCTTGGTCATCGCTCTCTAATCGAACCATTCAAAATCATCCGGTCGCAACATTTCAACTTTTTCAACCTCGATCGTAGGAAATATTACCACAGGCAAGAGCCGGAAGGAGCCCAAGTTGAAGTTTCGCAGATTGAGTATGAAATTTACGAGCAGCCGACTTTTTACGAGACTACCTGAAAATTCTGGCAAGATGAAAAGTTGGGTCTAAAAAGTGGAACGAAATTTTTCAAATGTACTCTCAAGACATTCTTGAGTGTATGAAAGAAAGAAATGGAATGTTAAAATATGCGTGGTTCTTTCATAAATAACTGTAAAAAAAATGAAAATGATGATAACCTCGGAATTTTTCGCGATGAGACAAATGAGAGTCGATGAAATCGACGTATCGCGAATTCGTGGTTAATTTATAAAGAAATATGTTGTATTCGACCCTCGCGAACGTGAACTTTTTCCAAATTCATCGTCGATAAATGTTCGTTAATTTTTTTCATGCCGATTCGATCGTATCGACGTTGTAGAATTCCGTTTGACAGCCGTGAGACAAGATCTTGGTCAGGAGCGAAGGACGTCGTTGAAGGAAGTCAGGATGTTTGGACGGACAGCAATATTCTCAAGCTCGTGTTTTTGTACGGACGAAATCCCTGTCTATGGAAGCGAGACGATAAGTTCTATCTCGATCCTGAGCGTAGACGCCTGGCTTACGAGAGGATTCACCGTGGCATGACGATGTGCAGGGATCCATATGGAGCTGGAGACGCTACTTTCGTTGAGATCATGATGAAGCTGAGAGAGGTCAGAAAGCTTTACGTAAGTGAGCTGAAGAGGATTCTCGAGTCGGAATCAACTCGCTGCCCATACGAGCCAACGTCACGATGGTTCTACGAGCTACACGATTTTATGTATCCCTACTTGAACTACGACGAGACCGTCGAATTACACGTTGGTCGATATGCTTTATACAAATTTCCAGGACAAAATCTACCTAGAATCTCGATTTTTGGCAAATTCTAGGGAACTGGGTCAATTCCATTTCCAAGCTTACATCTAACATTTTCGACGATGTCTTGCGGTTGGGTCGATTCCATTTTCATGAATCGCTCGAAACTGTGTTATTTCGATGAATCCAATAATTTCGAACTACCTAATCTCGTCTTGATCGATTTATTAATTCAACTTGGGAATTCTGTGATTAAATTAAATTTTACATTGTAACTGCAGTCCGTGGCTAATCGGTCGATAGACGGAAATACTCGAGAGGATCTCTATAACAAGAGAACGATCTCTTCATCCCCTTCGACCGTTCACCGTGGAACGTCGTCAAGGACTTCGAAATGTTACGACTCGTCAGCCGAGTCGAGTTCGTCGAGAAATTGTGCAACCGGTTACGCAACGTCCTGCAGCGATCGTGCTGGTTCTTCCTCGACCGTCATTTGCGACAACAAGCTGGCTCATCGTCACGGAACGTCGTCAGTGACACCGGAACGTGACGTCGCGTCAACGGAAAAATGGACGAGGTCCAATTTTGCGAACGAAGCAATCGGAGAAACAAATCGTTTATCGATAAATTCACAATGTCAAGGAATCGTACGTTGCGACAATTTCGAGATTTTCGCGAGGCAAGTGGTGCGCCAATTGAGGAAAATGAAATTGGGCCGGGCTTTACGAGTTCAGAACGATATCCAGAGGATTCTAAACGATCGAGTCGTCGGCTCGAACGTCAATGTACGATTTTCCCTCAGATTGTTCAACTCTCCTCTCTCTCCCTCTCTCTCTCTATCCGGAATATAGACAATGGCTTGATCCAATTAAGCTCCAATTAAGCGATACGTAACGGTGTTCCGCGCTTCAACCTCCCTCCCTGTCTCCCCTTCCCGGGTTATATATGTATCAGCGATCGTTCTGGTATCTCTCTCTCTCTCTCTCTCTCTCTCTCTCTCTCTCGTCCAGGTGAATACTAGCAGGAAGCGGACTGCCGTCAGCCAGGCGAGAACCGTGTCGAGGACGATTGTACCGTGCCGAATATCGATTCCGGAACGTCACCCACCTAACAGCGTCACGACCACCCCTAGAGTTGGCAAAATTCACACGACCGCTAAACCGGTATGTATCTTCTCACATGCTCTTTCCTTTTATCAGGAAATGGACCGAGATATTTTCGTTCGAGAGAATAAACTCATTTAACGATTTTAGGAAAAATCGACCGATCGATCGGTCCAATTAACCAGCCACGTTCCTAAACATCATCGATCGCGTCAGCAAGCCTGTCGTTGTATCCCATCTAGGACAATTTGTACTCGAGGCTGAGATTACTCTTTTCCACCCTTTTCCTTGATATCCACCGGAATGATTTTCGTTCGAGTGAACCGGACGTTTCCGGAAAGTCATGTTAGGGTTGCTGTTTTTGTTTTCTTCTTTTTTTTCTCAACCCCTCGATACGCCGGTAAAATTGTACCACGAAGCTGATACATCGCTTCGTGTAGTACATGGTGAGTAACGTCGCGAAACGAAATGGCCGAGTGAAGGGTAAAGGCACGCGAAAAGGATATACGCGGAAAATTGATGGTGACTCTCGGTTTGCCTCGCGATCATAAATATCCACGCTCTCTCCCGGTACGTTCTGTTTCAACGTATCTATGACCTTTTCTCGACCTTTGCGATAGCTCAATATGCTCACACGGTCAATCTCTTTCGGAGGTAATCCTGGCCAACGTTCTGGGGGCAGATTCCGGGCGGCTGATCGCATCAATCTTCGCCCTACATCAACCCTTTTAGCCCGCCCACCCGACGCCCACGTTCCTCGTTCCGAGGCAGAAATAACGTTTGACTTCGAAAGAGCGAAAAGAGTTGCATTTTCGGGGGAGTTTTGACCAACTTACGATTCGAGATAATCGGAAAATGCGCTTTTTCTCACGGTCAGCCCCATTTATCCTCGACGCATTTATAAACGCAAAGATCGACTTCTTACGTTTTATTCCACGAAGAAGCGCTTTTATCGCGTCAATTGTCACCAGTCGATATTCAAAGTGGATCTTGGCCGATAAGTGTGTTCTATACCTCGAGTCGTCACTTGTAAATCGAGGGGTGGAAAATCGCCCAACTTTCGATCCGTCGCAACGCCCGTATTGTTCTCCAAGGACATTTTTACATCGTCAATCCCACCGTCCATATTCGATTCGGTGAGATTTTTCTTCTCGTCTTTAACTGTATATACGTATAGATGGATCGTTCTTCCCTCGTCGTTTATAAAAGTGCCTGTCGTTTAAGGGAAAAAAAAACTTTTTTCCACTGTCGCCGAGTCGAGAATCGTGCCTCGTTCTTATTCCTCTCGCTGTCCTGTCCTGTCCTTCGACCGTTCTCTAGATTCTTTCTCACTCTCTCTCTCTCTCTCTCTCTGTCACACACACATAAACTTAGTTCTCGTTGAGGGTTTTTTTTCTCCTGAGATGCGTGGTAATAGTCGCGCGACTTTTCCCGCAGGATTCACGCTACGGCACTAAAGATAGATTGCATTATCATAAATCTCGTTACAGCCCTCTGCATTGCGTGTGTGCTCTTTGCTTCTTCGACCGAAGCGCACCTTCCTCTATTCCTTCCTATCTCGCTTCACCCCCAATGCGAAGGCAAGTTTGTTTGCACGAAAAAAACAAGAAAAACGATGTCGGTGCGCCACCTACACACTCGCGAATCTTCGCGAGTGTATGCATTTTATTACGATCGTTCGAACCCAAAGTTATCTCTGATCGACGAGTTTTACATGCCAAGATCCGGGAAAACCGTAAAAGTTCCTCCGTCTCGACACTTCGCGCTGTGACGAACGAGTCGTGTAAAAGGTAGAAGGATGGAGGTTCCATCGTTCCATGCAAAGTAAACGGCTGCGTCAGGGGGATGACGCGAACTCGATTGGTCAACGAAATGGCTTAATTTATTCGTGGTAAAAAAAAGTTCGTAAAACTTTTGTTTTTTCTAAAACATGTTCGAAAGAAATTGGAAAATACCGTGATTACCCCTATTGGATAAAATTTTCCTAGATTCTTATCAGTGCATAGCAAAATCCAAATATCAACGATAGATCGAGAGGTCTGGCTCGTAAAGAATCTCTCCAACTCTCGACGAGATCGCGAAGCCAATCTTGAAAAAGTTTCGAGGTCTTTCCTATCATGGGGTAAGTACGCAGGTGGTTCGGTTCCTCACGGAAAAAGACTGTTTACCATTCGCGTTTGAGTCAGACAGAAATTTATCGAATCTCGAAACTTTGCGAAATAAATCATCTCGTCTTTAAAACGAAAAGCTTAATTCGCATCAAAGAATAATAATAATTCATTGCATTCTTATTGACGAACGAGTGAAGAATGCCGTTTCGATGAATCGACAAGAACTCTTGGACCGGGATTATAAGTGGATTCAGCGCCCGCGCGTACGGCGACGCACGGGCGAGGCCACAAGCTCGAGTCGGGTCGACCGGTCGACTTCTCTTCCAGGCTGATAGCACGAGTGGCCTTGCGAGTCGTCCTTTCAACGAGCAAACACAGTATCAGTGGTAGTAACAGCGAGTATTGTACGGTCGGCAGTGGAGAATTCGTATATACCTCTCTCGCTTATCGACCCAGTCGTTGGAGGGGGACTGTTGGGCGAACCGCAGGCTTCTCTTGCCGCGGTGTGCTTTTAGTATGCTAGTGGAGTAGTCAACGAGCGGTCAGACGAGAATGAAGATGCCCGGAAGAGTCGATATTACGCAACATTGGAAGGAATCGAGCAAACGACGATTGCCAAAGTTAGCGGAAACTTCGGTCAAATTCATTTGATTCGATCGATCGTAAATCGTAAAAATCAAATGAAATTTTGCTCTTTTTTGTCAACTTAAAAAACAAATATTCTACCGTTTAAAAATTCATTTCGGTTGTGCAATATTTCTGCATTAAGGATTGAAAATCCACTATCTTTCATCGCGGGGTCGAAAGAGGGGTCGTTCCAATTCACGTAATCCTTTCGAGAGGGTGACTCTCGATCGACCGTAAGAAGAGAAAGGGAAGAGGATCCGTGTGTACACAGTCGGCAGGCGCGGGTCCTCGACGAAGTCGGACCTTTAAACGCGACGGCAATTTGATCGGAACCAATAAACGAGTCTCGGAGACGTGATCGTTCCTGCGTCGTTTCGTAAGCTTTCCAATATTCGCACTTCCTTTTCTTATCGAAAAACGTGGAAATGGAAAATTCTGTTTCCACTACGGAGTTATAAAATACCACATGACGTACCTACATTCCTACGATCCTTTCCCGAAAAATATCAAAACGCAAAAAGAAATATATTTTTTTAAATTTGTATTTTTTGTTTAACTCTATAAAAATCTAAATATCGACCCTTTTATAATAGTATTTAGCGTGTAAACTGCTTTTTTCGATAGTTCGTTTCGGTCTTGAGCCAAAAAGTAGCGTGAAAGCAGTTTATCGTTACCGCAAAAACATTTCGAGGGTGTTAACGCGAGAGTTTTTCGTCAGGGATTAGTGAACTCTCTGTTTATTCTCCCTTGTTTTATGTGCACAAGTATATATAGGTATATATTTGTGTGTGTATAACTCACTGTATTCGATCTCGTCCTGCTCGACGATATAGCCCGTAGAATTGTAGACGTGCTGGTCGGGCTTAGTCGTGGTCGTAACCGCGGGACTGGTTAAGGCCATGGACGGATTAGCCTGAATTGTCACGCCATCGGTAATCGCGACCGCCAGCATTGTAGGTGGCGAGGGTGACGGTATTGGCGAGTTCTGGTTGGATCTACCATCGATCGATGGATTCGTCGGTGATATACTAGCGGCGCTAGCCGTTACAGCCGCTATACTTGCCGTCGTTGTCAGATTCGTGAGAATTCGTCGTAGAATTCTTCCGCTCGAGTTTCTTTTCGTCGCTTTCGTCATTTTATCAACAAAATTTTTCACCGATCGCCAAATTTTTCGATTATTAAACGAACGATTTCCCGAACATTTTCCCCGATCGATCGATATTACGCGATTCACATGTTAAACGATATTTCTTTTTCCCGGTTGTTTCTTTTTTCGTGTGAACGAACACGCGAGATGAATTAACGATTATTATCACTTCGGCATTTACGATTTTGCGGGGTTTTATCGACAATTCACTGTTGCGATTTCGCGTATTATCACAATTATCGATATGCTTTGAGAACGACCGTGCGCCTGACAATCTCGTGAATACCCATCAGCTTTTGCTCCTGGCAGCCTGTAACATAAACAGAACGCTAATTAGAGCACAGCGTATGGTTGGCAATTTTCGGACAATTACGGCAACACCCAGTTGTATTCGGATATTGTGGTTGAGTTGGAATATTCTATGTAGGTACTGCGTTTCTGCGAATGTGCAAATTCGTATCAATTTATCTTCGAGTAGAGAGAAAGTAATGATATTTATGTTTTTAAAAATAAATGAATTATTAAATATTGTACATAAATGTATAGAAAAATACGCAAAAAGCGATGATGCGACTTTAAAAATATGTGAAAAATAATTTTTAAAATTGCAGTGTGCTTTCCCTGACGGCGTTTCAAAGCCGGAAGGATTACGAATGGAACGCGCGAAAAAAGAATTCTTTAAACCATCTTCCAAAAAAATTATATTCGTTCCAGTGATAAACTTTTTTTGTAGCGAAATACAGAGAAAAAGCATGAAAAGAATATTTTTCCCCAGTATGCATCCGTGTTTTTCTATCACTTGAACACGGAACTTTTATTAATTCTAGGAAATATTTTTAAAAAACTAAAATTACAAAAACTAAAAAAATCAACTTTTTTCGCTTATTCCGCGATTTTTAAATCGCAAAATTCTATTTTGACATAAATCAGCTTCCGTTCAACCAATGTTCATTTTAATTATAATATTATTAAAACATCAACGGCCTTGTGGATATCTCACCCTCGCTCTTACTCGTACTCGATAAAATGTCAAGGAACCCGATGAATCGTCTCCTCGATATTTATCATTATTCCGTACAGATGATAACAAAAAGGTCCTAATACAATTAATTCATGCGCAAAAAAACTTTTTTCCGGTTTTTTGCCCATCTAGCCCATAAAACGAGAGTTGGAAAATTGCAGTGCTACCATGCAGTGACTCGCGCGCGTCAGTTCCCTGACCCAAGCGTAATAAAAGTGTTACGTATACTGGAATTGACAATACTGGGCCGAATAAATAGAAATTCACAGGTTCGTGACACGAACGTTGTCGATTATAGTTTCAACGAAATCCCATGAATACATTCAAATTTCAATGAACCGGTACCTCTTGTATATCTGCATACGTATGGATACGTACAAATGTTCGGCTGAAACTGAAAATCATGAAACACTGGAAACCTCGTGTCTCACAACGAGTGAAAGGGTCGCGTCCATGAATATGGTGCGTGTTGCATAAAAGTTTGACAGATTGTATATCGTCGAGGTACAGAGGCAGGCTGTTTGTCGACGGGATTCTATTAACTACAACACGAATAGTGCCACCAGCGTGAGTAGCTACAGCGAACAGCGCTAGCGAGCAGCATGGCGATTGATTACTCGAGCACTCTCTCGTCAAGATATAGACCAATAAGCGCCCGTGATCACCATCGCTAAGAGTGACATTGATTAATAATCGATCGAGTTTGCGTCAGGTGCTAGTTGCAGGCTTTTTTCCATGTTGCGAAACAGGAAGTGACGAGTTTTTTGTACTAACAAATTGTATCAAGAAAAATCGAGTCGAACAGTTGAGGTAAATTAACAGTTCGAATTTTCCAATATTCGGACCAAATAGACCTAGAGGACAACTTAGATTGGTATCAGGACACTATGTTGGATAATTCCAGATTTTCTTACTAAAATCGGTAAACGTCGGATAACTTCGTCTATTTCTTCGTAAGTCTTTTTCTGTATCGACAAAATGTCATTTCTTCAACATTTGCATAAATGTTGTCTGTCTTATGGAAGTTTGTGAAACGATTGATATTTTTCTTCAATCGCGTTGCTGCGTTCGATCGACGTCGTTCAATTATACTCCAAAAACAATTACAGTCTCGGCGCTATTTCAGCTTTATTATCGTTCAATGCACTCGAGCGTCGAGCCTGTCACCGATAATTGAACCCGATCGTTATTAATCGCTCGAGAAATATTTAAAATTAAAAGCCAAGCAAATTGTTATGAAAACGAAATTTGACATTTTCAATTTTGCAGCAATTTTCTGTCCAATTAACATTCTGATATATCGGAGAAGGTTCGTCATCGTAACGTGAATTACGTATAAAAATGACGTAAAAATATATACTAAAAAGGGTCTCGCTCGTTTGCGCTCACAGATTTTCTTTGATATGTAACGTCAGCATTCTGTACAATGCGTGCTTCACGTTATAAGCTCTTTTATATTTGTACACACGTCCCTCGCGCAACTCGACAGTGATTTTCCTCCACGTCGCGACCCGTCGTACTCTCGTTACACAGAAGTACTCACGTTTTTGTGGCGTTGGCACGACGACGCGCGGTCAAAGAGCCAGACGACGATAAAAGCAGAAATTATTCAAAGGACACGAGATATCAACAAGTTGGACGCGTTTAAACGAACGAGAATGTCAGGAATTTAATATACGGAAGATTTCCTCGAGATACGAGAAAAAAAAAACAATGTTAAAAATTTTCGAAATAACCGACCACGATGTACCCTTTCTCGCTTTAAAATTATCGAACGTCATATTGTCCAGGCTCGATTACGCCCTGATAAAATGAAAAATTGAACAGTATGCCCGAGAGAGAATTGCCTCTGACCGTTAATCGGGACGAAATTAATATCTGCCTGGGAAGGCCGGGCTTGAAAGGTACTTTGGCCTTGAGCTCGCGAACCATGGAAGACACTCGAGATCGACCTATAGTTCGTCGAGACGGAAACGATGGAGACCCGAGACCGACGGGTATGAAAGAAATGCCACGACCACACCCCGGTGAAAGTACGTCGTTACGAGTACGCGACCTCGCAATTATCAACTTTACGAAAAATCATAAAATTATTTTCCTCGAGCTCAAACGAGAAAATAACTTTTCACGTTATAATAATCCAATCGTCACGACGAAAATTACGATTCGATCATGAACTCGTGTCGAATTTATCGTTTATCGATCGGCAAGCTTAAGAAGCTTAACCATCGAAAATCCGTTCCGAGCGGACGTTCGTGTTCACATCTGTATTGAATTTGATATTACGAATATTTTTGCATACATACGTGTTAATACGATAGTTTGATCATTTTACGTTTAGAAACGGAGGAATAATTCCAACGCTCGAATTCCCCGGAGCCCACTTTGCGCCGATGCATATGTCGTTCGATCGCGATAACGTCCGATAAATTTGGACAAGGGCGCACAGATCAAATGCACGATATAATTTCTTCCCCGGATACATCGAGCGGAAAATCCATGCGGAATATGATTCGATGTACCTGATCGATATCGTTCGTCCAAATCTCTCGCGTTATTGTCAGACATACTTATCGATGTACTCGCTATATCCTGGTTCATGTTAAAGACCCGTTTGCCTATTATTGACCATGTATTTGAATATCCGAGCAACGAAACCATCGGAATCGAGCTTTACGCGTCGAAAAAAAAACTCGACGCACGCAGCCCTCCGTGCTGCGGCTTTCGTGCGATCGATCGCGGATTATCTCACGGAAATCCATTCGATCCCGATGATATTCGTACTCGGGATGTCGAAACAAAATATTTCGATACGCGTAATCAACGAAAATTGTTTTCGAACGTATCGAGCGAAATGCGTGCAAAATTCCTATTTCGAATTGCGGATAAAAGCAATATTCGAGAGAATTGTTGTTTTTGTCTCGTCCGGTGAGTTTTGCCTCGAGCTCTTGTAATTAACTACCCGAAGGACTCTGCCGTTGTTTCGGAATGATAAATTCCCACCGGAGAACAACCCCTTTTAACAATTCCGCCCTTAATTTCGCCCTTAATTTTACCCTCATTTCCGCTCTCGTTTTATGATAAATATCTCATTCTTCATTTCTCGACGAATCTAGTTACTATTAAATATTTAATAGTAGAATTCAAGCTTCGAATATAAGGTAAGATTAAATAATAAGTAAAAAAAAGGCAAGTCCGAGATGAAATCGATAAACAAGGGATGAAAATTGGTCCTGGTGTCAATGTCGTTGCTCGGGCGTCGACGTATCGGATCCGCGTCAAATTCGCGATGATCAATAGACGTCTCGCGGGAATTCTACTCGTATTCGGGCAACACGGAAATCAACCCCCTGTCTCGTTCTCGGGATATTTTTCCTGTGAAAAAAGGGTGCGTATGGAGAGAAAAAAAAATGTGTACAGCGGCGTTTCTTTACTGCGGGGTCGAGAAGTTACCGAGGAAGGGGAGTTGACGCAGGCTCGCATGTGTATGCGAGTAGGTGCGAACCACCCTGTGAAATACGAGACTGGAAAATCAAGTTGAGTATCAGAATACGGTAAGAGCACGGGCAAAAACGGAGCATCCTGGTGTACCGTAGCGTCCGGAATCCAGCATGAAAATACTATCGGAGTTTTATAGACGACGTACCGTTACATACGGAAAAAATATGCTCGACGCACCCTCGCCTCGGGTGTAAAAAAAAATCTCGTCACATCCGGTTCGCGTACGGTTGCTTCTTTTTTTTATAGGAGGATGCACACCTATTGGATGTGAAACACGTTGGGGTTTTATGACTTTCGTGACTCTGTCTCTCGCGAATATTCGCATTAGACCATTCTTCGCATTATTCCATTTATGTCATTGTAAATTTCAATTTTACGTTATTGAAAAAAATCGATGGGGAGTTTTCTGTATTCATTTATTATTTTTTATTATTATGTGTCTGATGTTTAACAAATACCACGATTGTTCGACGATGGAAATGTCTAGCGTTTAAACAAATACCCGGGTTTACTTTTTCCATTTTGCCATTTCACGTTGTTTCTCGTTGTTTTTGTTGTTGTTATATAAACGGGAGAACAAAAAAACGCGAGCGTAGCACATAATGGAATGTAAAGTTTTTCCAAGGGGGTAGATTCGTACGTGCGTGATGGAGGAAACGTGCCCGGCACGTGCCGTGTGGGGAAAATAGGATTTTTATAACCCACAGTCTTACGCGGTTTGTATCGACGATCGTACGAAAGTATGTTTCGTTTTACTTCTTTTTTTTCATACACGTACCAACAGATTCAACATCGATTCCATACATATTAATATTCGATTCAATATTTACCTCGATACGAAGGAGATACACAAATAATATTCATATATCGATATTTATTCGATACATAATGAAAAAAAAATGTATTTATAACAAAATTAAAAAAAAAAACATTAACCAAATAAAGAGACTCGACGCAAATATTGATAAAATTGTTTATTAAAATATTGCGGTCGAAAAAAGTTGGAGAGCTTCGAGCTTTTGGCAATAGAATTTCCCTTAACGTATATATCGAAGGTAAGTAATGATTTGGTGAGCCATATTTCCCGACATTGGCCTCGTTGGACGGTATACGTAATGTGATTTAGCGAGGACAGACATTGGATCACGTCTTGACAAGAGAGCGAGAAAATAGAGTAGCGGAAGGAAATGGACATAAACAAGAGGCTATATCTATCGTGCGTTATCTCGGGGGTCATCTCGTACCACCGGGAGTTCGTTCTCTCGTGTCCAGTATATATATATATATATATATTATTATATATATACATATATATATATATATATATATATATAATAGATCACTATCTATCTACTTTCGTTTATATATATAAACGATATATATAGATATGTACGTATGTTTTGTGAGCACTCTCGAAAGCGTCCACCACGAATCTAGCGCTTCTCCCCATTTCCCTCGATCTCCTTCTAGACCGTAGTAAACCGAACAAACCGAACAAGCCACACCGCTAATATTTATTTCTGCGCATTTTTTTTCATTCCCCTTTTTTACCCACCTCTCGATGTGCCGACCATACCGCGAGAGAGATCCAAGTGCTAGTGCCTCGAGCTATATTAAATTATATCTACACGGACCCGCTCTCCAATATTTCGACATTGATATAAAAATACGGGAATACGAGATTTTTCTCCGGGGTGGATTTCATCCCTTAAAATCCAACGACAAAACAAAACGAAATCGTGCACTCTAAATACGTTTTCGGCTAAAAAAATCCAAAAATATTAAATTTTGTCTAGGGGTGATTTTCATCCCCTAAAAAGTTGATTGAATAGAACTCGTGTATTTCAATTTTTGTTTTTTTTTTCACACGAATTTACCCATCAACGACATTCCTCCTTTTTCACATTCATAATTTGATGCACCCCAAACAAATCTAATTTTACGTTCCCTCCCCGAGTAATAATTATTTACGAGACACAATCGTCCCTCTTAAAAATCGTTCTCGCTTTCCGAAGCGCGAAGATCGAAACGCGAATCTGAAGGAGGATCTAACTTTTCACGTGCGACGGAAAAAAACAGAGACACGAAAAGAGATAAATATTCCATGGAAAAGTAACTACTGCTTTTCAGCCCTCGATCCTCCCCCACTTCCTCCAACAAACTCTTATCACCGTGGCATCGCGAGAAATGATCGTGATCGATCTCGCGGGTGCGCGTGCACTCGCGGGCCGCTTAATTTGATCGTTGCGTCGTCAAGAGACATTATCGGTTGAAAGTATACGGTGTGGATTTCACCCTCCCACCCTTCGTCGATACTCCGTCTGTGATCTGATTTTTACGATCCACTTTCTGTGTATATAGATCCAAGTTATACGAGACGATACTCCAAGGATTTTCTTATTTTTCTTCAGTGCTACTTTCTCATCCCCTTTTCATCTTCCTTCTCTCTCTCTCTCTCTCTCTCTCTCTCTGTTTCTCACCCTCTGTCTTCGCCATTCGCAAGCCAATCCCGTGCACTTCTTAATAGTCTGATAACGTTTCTTTCCATCCCTCCCTCTACTTCCCCACCTCGGACTACCCCTTTCTCCTCACCCAACTACCCCTTCCTTCTCACGTCTCTCTTTCACGTTACGACTCATCGCGTATTTTCACGTCAGCACTACCGGGACACATTGAGATACTGCGCTCGTCGATTAATCAAATTTTTATCGAAGTTATCGCTCCGACGCCTTGGGGACCGTATCGGAAAAAACGATCGGGATCTTTTATCGCGATAAACTTTATAATGCGATTAAATTAATCGCGCATTAATTCGAAATCTTCGTCATTTCCCCGAGTAGATTGAACGCGGGAACGAGTTATAAATTCGTTAAATATTCCCGCCTCGAGCATCATCCGAACTCGAGCCGGTTTTAGATATCGGGGGTCGAGAGGGGCGGAAAAATAATCATCCGTGAAATTATTCTAATCGATACAGACCGGATGAGGATTATCTCTCGCCCCGGATTCGTCCAACGAATCATTAATCTCCAATTATATTCGAACGAGAACAAAAAACATCGAAAGTATGAAATTTTGATCGATTGAAAATTTAATCATAAGTAATTTACCATCGTGAAAAGTTAATTTTTCATCACCTCGTACTACTAATCACGTTCGAAACGTTCCCAAGTTAGGTTCGTCAATTTCCCTCCGAAAAAAAAAAAAAATCAATCGTATTATCGACATAAATTAATCAAAATGTTATCCCTCGCACGACCATCATTACCCTCGTTTTGCCCCAACTGCCCGTCGAACGTATTTTCATAAAAGCGATTTATCCGAGTTTAACGGTAATCACGTATTCCACTTTACTGACCGCAGGCTTTTCATTGATCCCATAGGCAGCGTATAATATAAAAGCCCTTGGGCATTTATATCATACACATTTGCTCGTTGTAAACGCTACTGCGGCATGCCGAGACGCAACGATTTCAAGCTCAAAAATTTTCGAAGCACGTGGGCACTCCAGCGTGCCTCCTCGTTCTATTCGATTTATGCAATATTACGCTCAATTTACGTGCCGGAAAGGTTATAGAAACGTTGTTACGCGCGATGAGTGGCATAGAGGTGTGAGGGTGTTGTCGGAGGAAGGGTTGGAGGGATGGAAAAGGAAAAGGGGGCCCGAAACCACCAACTCACCCGCAACGTGGGTCGGAAGGAAAATCAATGAGGACGAGAGGGAGAACAACCCCTCCCCCGCCCCCTCCCTTTACCCCCGCACAGAGGTTTTCACAGGATTATTCAATTTTCTCTTGACTCTATATATCGTGCTTTCATGCAAAAATTTTCGACCCAACCTTACCACTCGGCAATATGTAGTTTTCCCGGGTGCAATGTAGAAAAAGGCATGCCGAGTCATCTATATATATATATGTATATACCATGTTTAAGGGTAGATAGCGTTGTGGTCGTGAAACGGATCAAGCGAATTCAAAACTACTTTCGAAAAGTTACGGATTCGCACCTGGAACACCGAAGAACTGTGCGAGTGCTCCACTTTTCCTCGTTCTTTTACTTCGAATATACGTTCGTAGGACAAAATTCCACGTAGACTCGATTCAACGATGTTTCCAACCTCGTGATGTATTGGAGTATTTTTGAAAAAGTGGAAGCGATTTTTTTTAGCGATATTTGAAAATAAAAAATGATACAATAATAATGATTCGATTTCACGCCTAAAATTATATTTCTATGGTTTTTAGTTTAAAAGTTGTGTGGACGAATAATGGCTGGAAAATGGTCCAGTTGATACGAAATGCACGATAGAGATTGGAGATATAGGATAAGGGTGAAGGGAGAAAGTGAGAGAGACAAATCTTGGGACAAGTTCTTTTCGATTGGATCTACGCTAGATGCGAGAAATGTGTTAGGCTCCCGAGTGGGTTTGCACCAGACCTTGTACGAGCAAACCTCCAGCTTCATACATATACATATATATTGTCTGCAATCTTCTTTATAGAAAGTCTAGAAAGTATATATATGTATATATATATATACACTCGATCGACATGGCCAATTCACCTTTGGCATTAATAGCGCTGCGTCGCCAAAGCGGCCTTAAAGAAAATCCGTTAGAAACCTATTCGACAAAGTTAATGACAAGTTTCATCGATCGACGTGACAATTTGCGCTGAAAGGAAGGAGCGCTCTTGAGCTATTCGCAAGAGACACCCTTTCGCGTCCTTCTACCCCATTTCGTTCCGACTAATCTCTGGACAGGCACTCGTCGCTTCAAATCGACCTATACCTATAAAAATTTTACCGCTCTCTCGTTCACACCCTCTCATTTCTTTAACACCCCTCATATCGTACCAACGAATCCGAGATTTAATGAATACGAAATGTCGATGCGACGAACCATAGTCTCGTATATTAAACAAATACATCCCCCATTTTTCTATCCCATGAACGAGTATTCCTCGTATAGAAACGAGGATAAAACGCGAAGTGCACGTAAATATACGGATATCTGGACTCATTGTTCCCTTTGAACTTTAGGTAATAATGTTTTGTCCTCTCCGAGCGTTATATATATATATATATGTTTTTTTCTCGCATACCCGTCGGTCTCCTCGCTCGACCGGCGGCGTAAATTCACGAGTTTTCGAATCGTAACTCACGGATATATTGTCGTACCGTGGATTGTACAGCGCGTATCTCAATAATGGAGATTGGAAATAGGGGTGAATATAAAAATGAACAAAAAAGAAACCATAAAAAAAAAGGATGGTCTACATCGAGGAGGGGTTCGATGTTTGCACGGAGAAATATAGGAACGGAGAATATCGCGTTTGAAACCGATATCGTATAGCCTTGTATTTTATCCTCGATAATAATGATAATAATGAAACGTACGAAAAAAAAGATTACTGGCTGGAAAAAATGATCACCATTACCCACCCGCAAATTCGAGATTACTATCCATGTGCTCTTCGGTCGAGGTAACGAGGGACGACGAGAGTGACAAACGAGAGTCGCGAGTGCGCGAATGCGCAAACCGGAAGGAACGAGACACTGTTTCACGCTTCTTCTAGCCCAATTCACCATAATTTATAGGTCAGCCGGGGAATAGTTTCGTGATCAAGCCTTACAATGACCAACAAACCGAGATAGCGGTTCACGTTCGCCAACGAGCAGACCTTCCTCTCTTTCTCTTTCTCTCTCTCTCTCTCTCTCTCTCTCTCTGTCTCTTTCCCTCCGACTCATCCGGTCTCACCGTAAACTTGCCATTGTAGACTATCGCATTGTCCTCCGCAACGAGCAAGTTGTATTTTCCCCGTTGTGTGTCCAAGAGTTGGGTTAACCGTTCGAATTGGAAGGACAAAGAAATGGCGACAACTTCGTATTAGTTCGTTGGCAACGTACGGAGAGGATGGAGTTTGTCTCAACAACGTAGAATCAACGACGCTTCTTCCATAACCTTAACCAAATATTATCTCGAATATCGTATTACCTCGTCATAACTCGAGTCAACAATAACGAACAAAGAAAACATTTGAGAAAATTACAAAATAAATTAATCAAACGTTATGCGTCATTTCTTAAATAAAACAACAATTCGCAAAATTAATCTTTCGAAAATTACTATAAAACTCTTCAGAAAATTGTTGTTTCAAAATTATTTAAAAAAAAATACACAAAAATTAACGAAAGCCTCTGTGGCTTTTCCGGAACGACTTACTTTGACGTATGACATATTCGGAGCTCGCGAAGCGGTACGAAGTGAGCAAAAGGCAACCACTACGAAATAAAAGTGAAAACTCATCGCGGTTAACTCCAAGTTACGAAAGGTGGTCCTGACAAGTATCCGACATTAGCTCTGGAAGAGAAGTCAGCAGAAATTTCCAACATCAGCTTTATTTCATCGCCTCTCGCAGAGGAGCTGGTACTACGACGACAACGATGTACATAAGATTACGCGGATAAATCTACGAGGACTTCCAACCCTCGGGCTTGTCCCGGGACGTAGTCGAGACGTAGTTTTTTTTTCCACGCTTTTTTCCCCTTCATTTTTATTTTCTCTACTTTCCGACAGAGAACCGCGTGTGGTGCGCGCGAAAGTGCACTCTCGCGCGGTTCTACGTTCTCGCATAACGGTAGCGAGGAAAACGAATCTTATGTGTGTGTGTATGTACGTCTTTGGTGGAGTAGAGTGGAAAAGGCGGAGCCGAGACATCCTGCGGGAGTCGAAGATAACTGTGGTCCAACGTATAACCGAGCGTTAAGAGTTTTCCCAATGTACAGCGTCGCTTTTCCCTCCTCCGATCTAGTAAAAAGATGTGGCAACGAGTAACTCGCAATTCTCGCGCTCTTCTTTTCTATCCTCACTCCCTCCTTTAGACATCCCTTTAGTGCTGTACGTGCCGTTTTTACCGGGTCTCAGGGTCTTCCACGACTCGTCTCAATTTCCTTCGGTGTCTTTTCCGTCCGCGTGGGTCAACTACGAAGGTGTCGCAGGGCGAATTTCACGAGTGTCAAAAGTCCAATCAGCGGGATGAGCAAAACCCGATTCAATTATTATAAATTACATTTTCCTCGAACCCGTACCCTCCCTCGTCGCGTTCTGTTAATTGATCATTTGTATAATTGAAATCGAATATGCGGGGGAAAAAAGACGAAGATGAAAAATAATAACGATAGGATAGTTTTTTTTAACGATTTTCCCAAACGTGGAAATATCGATGTTTTCCTTGTTTGGATGGAAATGAAAATACACCTCGAAAGATTAATATGTAGGAGGCAAATATCGGATGCAGCGAAGGTAAATTCGAGACTGCATATCGATCAATGCCTCAGGCGAAAGGGTTGGCTTATAACTCGTTGACTATACGTATATATATATATATATATGTGTCTGATGCATTTATTGCTGCAGTTATCTCGTATTCACACAATATTCACTCGGTGTTGTGTAAATATATATATATATATATTTATTCTACAGATGACTTGTTTCATATTTATTTATTATCTGTTACGATAATAAATACATATGAAAGGAAGTACAGAAGAGAAAAAATTCGTCGATTTTTTCCATGGCTTACAAAACGGTAAATGGTCATTATTGCAACGAAAGAATTTGTGCTGAGGACCAATTAGCGCATCGGACCGGAATGATCTGCTTTATGAACGTCAAGCCAGCGAACCGGAAGAGCAAAATGATGAATGAGGCGAGAAGGAAAAAATCTGAGCAAACCGTGGAATAATTTTTTCCAGGAGTCTCGTCTTCATCGGAAGAAAGGAGAGGTTCTAGTTTAAAAATAATAGAAAAAAAAGAAAACAAGATAAAATGAAATTGTACCGAGGAGTGAAATTCCTTGGGCGAGTACCACACCCTGCTTCCTGTTCTTGCCTATCTCTCGTTTCTTTATTCACTCTCGTCGTTTTCTTCTTCTTCTTCTTCTTCTTCTTCTTCTTCTTCTTCTTCTACTTCTTCTTCTTCTTTTCATTTCTTCTCTTTATTTCTTCGTTTTTTTTCTCTCGGGCTGTCTGCTTTACGTCCAAATTTCGCGTTAATTATGCACGCCAGTTCATTAACGTCATGGGAACCACGAATGGGGGCCGCGAGAGGGCGCCAGTTACCACCGACCACGAGGGCTCGGAACTCGTGATAAGCTCTGTCACCTCTAACGTGGATTATAGCGTGTGGAATTGCGCCGAGATTCTAGTCGTACGCGCGACATGACGGTTGGGATTAATAAATTATATAATTTCACCACGAAACGAGAGTACAGAGCGAAAATTCGTTTTTGTCAAAATATTCGCCGAGCTTTATGATAAAACGCGAGAAGACCCCGTGGTATTTCGCGTTACTAATTTGCGTACGCGGATTAAAATCCGTAACTTATATTTTTGTTAATTACAATCCCATTATATTTTCTCAACGACAATAATTTGGACAACGTCCACGTAAAATAATCGAATATCGTTTTATTATTTTCAATTATTACGTAATGTTCCTTTATAGTCGACAATTGCACTCCTCCTCGAGCTTCGCAATTCATCGTCATCGTTGACAGTAGTCACATATTGGTTGATCTTTGTGAATCATCGATAAGCTAATACACGCTATTTCGAATAATTAATCTTGGCCAATTAAATCCGAGGATATCGATATGTGGATAATGGAATCACGGAGTTCATTGCTCGTGCAAACTCTCTCTATGTTGCCTCTGCAATTAATCAACTATAGGGGATTCTCCAATTCACGATATTCCATGTATCTCCAATCGCACTAACTCTCTCTCTCTCTCTCCCTCTCTCTCTCTCTCTCTCTCTCTCTCTCTCTCTCTCTCTGTCTATATATCTAGACAAATATTCAAATGTCAAGGATTACCACGTCAATTGGCTTTCTACATCGAATGAAGAGATCCTGTTCCGAAGTAAATCTAAAGCTATCACGATTTTTCATCCCCGCGTAAAAATATTTATACACATATGAAGACGTATATATTTATATCGAAAAATGTCTGGTGCAAAGGGTTCTTTCCTCTTCGTTGGGTCGAGCAGTCTCACGGACGAAAAATCTCGCGAACGTTTGCCCCCTCAACGTGAAAAATGTCTGCGGTGCTGGATGCAGCAGCCCGGATATGTGGACGGGCATTGTCTTTTTCCAAGCTCGAAACAAAAAAACATGAAAAAACAAAAACAAAAAAGAAAGTACGGAATAAATAAACAAACGAGAAAATATCACTGGAGATTTTCTCTGTTCCATGCGCATCATCACTCTTTCCCGTTTTCTCATCTTCCTCTTACCGTTCTTGTTTTTGCCACTTTTCCCACGTTGTACATACACGCAGACAATCGTAAACGATAAATTCATCGTATTTTTTCCGCGAATATTATATCACATCTTTCTCGCGCCTCGTCTCATTTTCATTTTCACGTTTCTGGATTATTCAGCGAATGTACACACGCGTTTAATTTTCATGAATTTTAACTATTTTCGCAAACACGTCTGGGAGGAAAATAATTTGAAACTTTAATTTTTAATTTTGCTTACCTCCGAAAATTTTGGCTGTTTGTTTTCGACGACACAGAATTATTAATTTTTCGATCGACAAAAAAGTATAGTCACGTGGCTCGTCACACTTTTCGTCTGCTAATTCGTTCAATAATCGTCTGGGACGAGAATCAAAGTTCATCGACACTTTGAGCTAAATATTATGTTCCATATATCTATATATATATATATCTATATCTGTATAATGATGATGAGAATATATACAATTAAGATAGTCGATACGCTTACTTGAGCGTTATACTCTCGGTTGGAGAGGCAGTTGAGCGAAATAAGCGGTCAAGAGGTGCGATACGTGTTTGCACCTGGGATCGAGGCGAGCCAGAAAGACCTCATGTACTCACCTACTCGCTCTCTTTCACTGGCTCTCGAGCTTTCAACACACGAGCAAGCTCGCGTCGCGCGAGTGACATCGTATTATCCAACGCGAGATAGAAGTTTAATCGAGTATGCGTCCTCGACATCATCGTTGCTTCAACGACACGTTAAAATACGCGTCCGTTATGAACCATTAAAATTACGATAAAATAAACGAAAATTGCATCGCCCGCGATCGATGAAAGATTCAATGCATTTTTAACGAACGCCAATCATACCTACCGATCCGTTCGTTTTTCTTTGTATTTCGTTGTTTATTATTCAAATTAATATTTATATCATAAAACTGCGAACCGTTTCACTGCGAACAAATTATTTATCAATGATAGAAACAAATTACTGAATTCATTTTACACTCGTAGTGATATAAATATTCTTTTTCTTCGTTATATTTTTTATTGAATTGCTATCGAAGCTTCGTTTCAACAAAACATTTTATCCGCTTCGTTTGAAAAACTGGCGATCTAAATGTATTCATGATTTTAAAAAAAACCAACGAAAATCATTTTTCCATCGTAATCGATAGATTGGAATTTTGTTTTTATGTTACATATTTTTTTCATGGTGTACCTACGTTATCGAGATAAAAAAGCTCTATCTGTCGCTTTAAATTTTGTAAACTGGCAGTGCCCGGGCCACCCCACAAGGCTTTCCAACAGACTCTGTCCTCTCTCTCTCTCTTTCTCTCTCTCTCTCTCTGTCTCTCTCTCTCTCTCTCTTTCTCTCTCTCACCCTCTCTCGTTGCTCAATTTACCACAGCTTGCGATATACACATTCTCGCAGGCACGTACACGCACACGATAGCACACGTGCACGCGCGTGCACACGAACCACGTTCCCCCCACCTTCTTTAATTCGCTGGTACTTTTCACCGTGACAAATTTCATTCTTGCCGCGTTACGTGCATCGAATAACCCGCTGCCTCGTATTTTCTAGTGTTAGTACACCTTTTCGAGTGCGGCATAATACGGCTTCTCCCCGTTCCGTGAGCCAATTCACCTCGTCGACTTTTATCGCAACGAGATGTTTCGCGACGTACGTAGCCAGGTCTGTTGCAAATGGACGTATCTCTCGTGACTATTTCCAGACCCATCGGCTAATCGTTTACCAACTACGCTTCTCGACGACGACCACCCGAAACTCACCTTCTAGAATTCACCCTCTCCCCCGTAATTCACTCTCGCGAAACATAAATTTTAGGTTTCCTTTCCCTAAATTACATTAAAATTCTACGAAAAAAATTTCAAGAAGCGAATTTTAATGAGCGAAGAAAAAAGCGAAACGTGACGAAGGATAATTCATGTAAAATTCTATTAGCGACAGAGTCGCTTATATCATCCGGTAATTATATCCCAGTCCATATTCATCAGTACGTTATAACGAGCCCCCCTGGGCCGATGTAGCCCACTGGTACAAGCGAACGAGAGAAATTACACGCGTCTTGATCAAATTTCGTCATACCTTATGTCGCACGAATACATGCCCTTAAATCTGGTAATCCCAGAAGTTAGATGGCGCTGGGTGTATGCGCATCGCGTGAGAATCGGGGAAACGGAGGTGTCGTTTCTCGCCTCTTGGTTCTCTCCTATAGCCGAGGATTCCGTTCACGTACACCAGATGTGTACATATATGCACACTTTATCTACCATACATGTATTAGTACATATATATATATATATACATATATATATACATGTGTACTATATAAACTTATGTAACATGTACTTATGCATATATATTTTATATGCTATGTATATATATATATATACCCTATATATATAGTTACAGTATGTACATGCAAGTCTGCGACAACATAAATTCGATTGTCCCATGGAGCACTCTGCGAAGCGACTATTAATTGCGAATGCACTCGGATGAGTCCGAAGGGATGAAAGTTCGGAGCTTGCTATAACGTAGACAGCCGAAAGGCTCTCTCTCTCTCTCTCTCTCTTTCTCTGTTTCTGTCTCTGTCTATCTCTCTCTCTCTCTCTCTCTCTCTCTCTCTCTCTTTCCTTCGGTCTCAACGATGTAATTGTGCTTAAATAGAAATTATATTATATATATGTATGCTTATGTACATATGGACGTATATATAAATATATATATATATATAGGTGGTCCGTACGGTGAAGATCACCAACTTGTAGCAAGTTCTCTCACAGATTCGTCCCTCGTAAAACAGAAGCGATTGCCATGAGTTGAAGAGGCGCGTAATTGAAAATCAACATTTTCCGAGACACGGAGAACGTGTTATTTCGTTTACGAGGGAAAGAGCACGGGTCGCTCTGAAAAATTAGAATCCGGACGTTATTTTTCTTCCGGCGCCGCACTTTTTCCTTTCGCCGATCTTATGTTGACGAATATATAGATATATATATGTATGTTTTTGTATACGGCATATACAAACAGCATTGACTTTATCCTGGTCCTTAAGCACTCGCGTCAACCTTCTTTTACCTCTTTCTTTTTTGCTCATCGCTCCCGGCAAGCTGGCAGATGGACGAGAAAATTCGTCTTTTCATCGCGATCCCGAAGGCTATGGCGATATACGTTCTCCGCTTTCACGAAAAATCACACGGGTCTCACGTTGCCTCGGTTATTTTGATAAATATGAGATTTGACTGATGAATGCGCGAGGCTATTAAATTATCTCATTATTATGACAAAATTTATTACACATTTAATTTTTATTCTCTTTTATTATTTTTCATTTTTATTATTCTCTTTTACAATTCATTGTCCCTTTATATTTGATGGATAAAGTAATATATCTTTTTCTTTTGGGGCTGAGATAAAGAAAAGTCTATTAATTACGTACTGATAATCGGGAATAGGGGGAAAAAGTTGAATCCTTATAAGCCCAGTAGATTCGGTAGAATACGTCGATATCTCTTTGTATTAATCGATGGTATACGGGACTGACAGGAGCGATCCATATCGCGGGGTCGGTTTGATAAATGAAAATAGGTCAACGTTGATTCGTGTACATCGCGCCTGAGAAGGATCTTCCGTGCGCGGAAAGCTCATCCACGTTTCTCTCTCTCTCTCTCTCTCTCTCTCTCTCTCTCGTTGTTTAGTTCGTTTCAATACCATTTCAAAAAAAAGCCACCATGTGTACGACGCGGTTAAGCCGGCTAATACTCGAGGCTGTATATCGACAGTCGTCGATTGATCGCTCTCCATGGAGATAAAAAAAAAGCATTTCAAGAGATTTTGCATACGAACACGTATCGCATGGTTTATAAAAAAGCTCCGCGGTATATGAAACACGTCGAATGATGTCTCTGATTAGTCGGGCGCGCTCTTTTTGCTAATCCTGGCGAGTGGGCGATATTGTATTCGCGATGATAGTAAAAAAAAAAGCATTTTTCGAACCTCGTGGAAATTTCGATCATTCGATGGACGGAAAAAAATTGTCGATCATTTAACTAAAAGCATCGTGGCTGCACGGTGAAAAGATTTCTGGCTTTTGTTTAATTTTTAATACGCAATGATGCAGGGGATGGTTTTAACGATGCGAACGATATCTATAAATATTATGCAAATAATAATCATTTTTATTCGTTTATTTCGACGCAATTCCATTTAATCCCTCCCATTCGTATCGTTATTTTACATATTTTTTAATTTTTCTTTTTTTTTAAATTAAAAACAACGCTAATTGTTAATAAACATTAATCATTGTTTTTAATTAATTATTATGAAACCATGTGTAATATAATGCATATTTACATTTGTACATATATAGATGTTTCTACGTAGAAAAAATGCTCTTACCAGGTCACGAGGTTTATCACCGTTGAACTTTGCCAGCTCCTCTTCTATCTCTCTCCTTCGTCGCTCACCCTCTCGTAGCTGCACCGCGAAGATCCAAAGACTTTTCCCTTGATATCACATTTTTCGTTCTCCGTTTCTTCCCTCCACCTTGTTTCGTTACATCCCAACAACTTTATTACGTCGCATTATTCAAACGAGAAACAACAATTTTTCTCTTAAAATTTGTATCACGAATTTTCTTTTTTTCTTTTCTTCGACCCCCTTGACCACCTCCTCGTTCTCACGTTCTTCCCCAATTTATAAAAAAATCAACCTGAATGTGAATTTTTGTGATTTTTTACGTGATGAAATTGATGTAGGCGAAGAAATGAAAACGAAGATAACGATTTCTCAATATCGCGAAACTTTTTATTCGCAACGCGCAAAGAACGTGCCGGAGAGCGAGACGAGCGCGAAAGCGCGCGGGTACGAAGCAACACACGACGGACGGCACACCTCTAGTCGAAGCGCTGATACGGACCACGGAAGGGAGGCTGCGGAACTGAGATCCAACGAGGTTCGTTTCATTGCGCGGGCGCGCGAGATTTCAACCCCCCCGTTCGCGAAATACGGAAACCCGGCCAACCCCTCCACTCTCATTGTTCGCTGTATATATTCCCATCCCCCGCTTTCGCGCACCCCGTGTACCACTGAGCGAACACGCGAACGCGTCACAACGTACCAGCGTGTGATTCTGCAAGTCGGAAGGAAAAAATATATATATTGTTTTTTTTTCTTTTTTGTTTTGTAAATAAGCTTAATTTTCGGCCGCCGCGTAATTGTAGAGAACACGTGGAAGGTCGATGACGTAACGCTTCGTTAAATCGACGCAACGGTTTATCGCGGGGGATGAGCGTCTCGCGTACGTTTTTCCCCGTAAAACGTGGAACAACTGTTTTTCTCCCCGTTCGCATTTTAATTAACGAGAATATCAAAAAGAGTTTTACCCTCGTCTCGACTGGAAAATATTTTTTCATTATCCATCGAGCTCTTTCGCGTGATTATTTAATTCAATGTTCTTTTTTTCTCGAACTTTACGCAAAATTAGACGTAACGTTTTAGTTTTACGGAAAATTACGCAGCGACGATTAATTAATTCGGAGCTATTAAACGATTAATTAGTTTACGCGAGGAATTTATTCGTTATGTAAATTGAATTCGACCTCGAAGCGGAGAAACTACGGAAATTCCTGGCGCATGGCGATTTTTTAAATAATTCTTCATCAGGATTTAATTTTCGTGTCGAATAATTTTGTTTCCCGTTTATACGAGCTTTCGTTCGCGAAAAGTTCATTGACATTCGGAAAATTTCAATTTCGCCCTATGATGCATACAATTTTTTCATTAAATGATAAATTAAAGTGCACGAACGGATTCTCCTTCAGAACGACGTCGTCCGCGATGTTTTTTTTTATATCAGGAAACACGGACTTTTTTTTCGTTCCTCGATATAATTTATTAATTTGTTCCGTTGCTTCGAAACGTCGCCGATTCTCAAGAGTGATAATGCTAATTTCTATTCGTACTAAAGCGAAATTTAATTTGGTTATTGCCATCTTGGAAGACATTCTTCGCGTTCGTTGACACAATGACTATCGAATGTGGGTGTGGCATTTCGACGGAAAATATACGTATATATATATATATATATATATTACGAGCGTGGGATGAGGCGTGAGATCGAAATCCCAGCAAACTCCGATAAGCAGCTTACTGTACCTAAAAGCAAAATCTAATAACGAATCGTCGAAGAGCTTGTTCATTCTGAGCGAATCCGCATTGACTGGCTACGTGCCAGCTACCAATTACTGGTTGTTCACTCTACGATCACCTGTATTCAAAGTCCAAACTATTTTTTTTAACGTACAATACTTCGGACTTTAAAAAAGTTCGCGCTTTTCCTCGAATTCGAGCACTTTTTCATGAAATTTAAAAATTTTTAAAATCCAATTAATCTGTAAAAATTAAATACTTTTGGGTATATCGTATTACGTACGATCCAATAATATTGTACATAATTCGATCGAATTCCACAGAATTTTATTCAACGTCAAAAACGCTCAATACCGTCTCGTATTTTTCAATATTATGTAAAATCGATTTATGTTATTCAATAAAAACCAATATTCCTCGATAATATGTTCAATACGTTTCGATAACGTTGTAAATAATTCAAAAAGCATTCTCGACTCATCATTAGCGTTGTTGTTTTTTACTTTCATCCCTGAAAAGGACGATCTTGTCCGGACAACGAGGCGAAACGACACTATCGATACTACGTCGTATCGTCTTTTTGTTAACCGTCAATTTTTCACACAGCCTTCGGCATTGGAAAGTTCGACGATGCGGATAAATCGATCGACCGTGGCTGGATGGTTTTTTCACCGTGAAACCTATGGCGTGGCAAGAGGAGAGGGGGCTACACTCTCGTGCAGTAGAACGAGTCCGTATCGTGTCCGGCGCATCCGCAGCCACATAACGGCTATACGTGCGGCCAACAGTTTCATTAAAAGCTTCCACTGGGCCAATGCTACCCTGCTACCCCACCGCGTACAATTTTCCTTATTACAATAATATTATAGTCCGCGATATCTCTCACTCTCTCGTTCTCTCTCCCCCCGCCCTTCTCTCTCTCTCTCTATATATATATCTATATCTTCTTCTTTGTCTCCCTGGCTCTCGTTATTCGTGGTATAAAGTATAATTTACTATCGGAACGTGTAGCGAAACGAAGACATTACGAGAGAACTCGCAATCCCATTTAATTAGCAAGAATCTCATTACACTTTGTCGTGTCCTATATATATATACATATTGTATGTATACGTATATGCTCGAGTATACAACGTGTAAGGGTACATCGTGGTGAGAAACTCGGTGAAATTTAGCAAATAGGCGCAGGAGAAAATCGTTAAATATTAAGTTATCCCGTGGCTCGTGTATATTTCACGTGGCACTTCGGCCCGGATATTCCTCAGATTGCGAACGTAACGCTCGCGATCTTCTCGCTTACTCGACATTTTTACGAGGGGAAAGCTTTCTATCTTTTTTTTTTGTTTTTTGCGAAGCGTTTCGGACAACTGCGATGCCGTTTCTACTTACTGACGGATTCTTAACGCCCACTCCTCGCAACGACTCTCCCATGCTCGTTTTCAGCATCCCTTAGGACGATGGGAATTGGGTCAAACGCTCCCTCGCGCGCTTTATCGTCTATCGTGTACTCACGAACCTTTTTACCTGAATTTCCTCTCTGTGCGAAGGGCGAACGATACTATTCGAGGATACGGTCTAATTTGCGGTCGTCCAAGGTGAATTTAGTATGGAAATAAGTATCTTTAGCGTTTTTTGGTTGGAATTAAGACAGGACGATTTAAAAATATATCTAAATTTTCCGTTAGGGATTATTTTAGTTTCGTTATCGCTGAAAAATTGTCGAAAGCTTACTCCTTTTGTTCATTCTCGGTTGGTTTTTGTTGTAAACATATCGCGTCATTAATCTTGGTACGAGATAATTTTTTTCGAAGCACCAGTGATCGATGAGGGATGAAAATGGAGTGGATTTTTTTGAAATATTTAAAAGACGATAGGAACATCGAGATCTCATATCCGGGTCACCCCAGGGACTATCTAGCTGCACCGTACGTTTCACGTTGTAACTCTCTCTCCCTCTCTCTCTCTCTCTCTCTCTCCACGCGATCATATTGTCAAATTTATCACAGTTAACTCCCAGACTTGAGGCCTCCGACGCCTAGTCCCGCTATTTAATCCAACGAGGTCTTCTCTTTCACTTCCGCGGGAGCACGGGCTCGCGCGTAATAAGAATAAATGACCAGGTACGTGACTGGGTAGGAGATTGACGAGGGATTGTAACGTTTTTTTCTCCCCCTTGGGGACGAGCGAATGGAACGAAAAATTCTAACTTATATGTATTTAGCGTCCTTCAATCTTTGTAAAAAAAAAAAAAAAAAAACGGTGCGTTAAAAGAATGGGGTCAATGGTGGTCGCTCGAGCGAAAAACTTTTTATCAACTTAGCGCGAAACTAATGTTTCTCATTAATTAATCTCGCGTCAGCAATTTTTACGTTTTGTTTTTTTCCTTCGTTCGTTATTTCACAATTTCGTACAATCTACAAAATCGGATTATTCTTAAACGTACATTCGCGATAACAAAAATATTTCTGATTGAATTTATCGATGGAAAAAGAAGATAATAAAAAAAAAAAAGAAAAAAAAGAAAATAACACCCCGCGAGAAATTCCCTGCGGAAATGTTCGGCACGATGTTCCAGCCCTTCATGAATCTTTCATTCGAGACGAAAAACATTCGTCTTCTCGGACGTTCGTTG
The DNA here is from genome assembly GCA_951802705.1 of Netelia virgata. Taxonomy (NCBI): domain Eukaryota; kingdom Metazoa; phylum Arthropoda; class Insecta; order Hymenoptera; family Ichneumonidae; genus Netelia; species Netelia virgata. The sequence continues at coordinate 5,373,610 of OX637868.1, forward strand.
TCTCAGCCACCCTCTTGACGCTTCTCGTCCCTTTGACGCAGCGCGAATTTTCCCTCGTAAATTCCTTCCTACCATTCTCCATCCCGCGATAATCGACTTCCTCGACTCTTCCATGAAATTTTGAAGAATCCGAAGACTCGGGACTCTCGCCATGATTCTCGTAACGCGAGAATTTTCGATTCAGTGCCGTTTCGAGAAAGTCCCAGGAGGGTAGTCGCTCGTCATCGCTGGGCTCGAGAACGTCTCGACGTCGAACGCTGTCCGAGTTCCACTTTGGCGACTCCTCGCGACTCATCATCTCCTCGGAACGACTCTTCGTGAACGTCTCGTCGATACTGACGCGATCCCACATCGGCGATGTTCCTGATGATTTATTTGTTTTTCAGATGAATCAATTTTTAAAAAATTCTTATTCCTTCATCCCGCGCCTTTTCCTTTTTTACTTAAATATATTCATTGTTGTTTTCATTATTTCTATTTTTGTATTGATTTTATATATGTATTTGAAAACATTATTTTTTATGTGTTTTTTTTTACTATACCTCTCATAGTGTCCCAGATGGGGGTGCGATTTTTTCTCAATCTATTCCTCCCGGTGGATCGTACAGACGAGGTCCACGAGGCTAGAGAAGACGAGTCCCAGGTTGGCAATCGAGCTCTGGCTCTGAGTCCTCGCGACAGTGTGTCATTGATCTCGAGCATTTCCCGATGCAGCTGTTCCTGACGTTCGGCGATTATGCCACGCTGGCGTGTACTCGGCGAGAGACGATCGGGGGTCGAGTCCAAAATTTGACTTTCCGATCTGGGAAGATTTTTCGAATAATTTTTTCTTTCTCTTTATCGTTTATTTTTTTTTTGTCTTATGAAAATTTTCCCCAACGATACGACACTCGGATCATTTCATTTTTGCTCGAAAACTTTTTTGCTCTAATTTCGGCATCAGCAGTTGGCCATGACGTCGTAGAAAAGCACAATCACGAAGGAGAGAGAAGCGAGCGAGAGGAATATCTCGTGACCTCGACGATTCAATTTGTCTCTCCCACGAAAGCTGGTTATATCTCGCGCGGGACTACGGACCGTGGCGTGTTCCCTAATACCGACGGGTACCGAAGAAAATCGCGAGAACGGTTACGCTATCGCAAATCTAAGTAAATCCACGAAGGATCAGACTAGGTAAATCCTAATTGAAAGTGTTACCCGACCAATTTGCCTTTTGCCCCGCGAATTCTGGCGCGCTTTAAACGTTCCCATAATTAGCCAAGAAAATCTACTTACGTCTATATATATATATACACGCTCGACTTAGTCCAACATATTTATAACCCTCTCCTCTCAATTTTATTAAACGACTCCGATCGTAAAAGAATCGAAAAGAAGAAGGTAAAAAAAATAATTCCCAAGTGTTTCGGGAGCGGATTTAGCGAAAATAATACGAAAAAAAGAAAAAAAAACTCGCCGAATTTGGCCATCGCGTCTACCCTGGGACGTATATAGTCATAAAATGCTGTTTTAACGTCGTTGAAGAAAATCAACGTTTTTTTTTGTTCTCCGTTAAATTTGAAACTTTTTTACCCCTCGATGATGAGAAAAAAGCTGCGAAAACCGAGGGTGTTATAGTTATACTCCCTCTATCACTTCTCAGCCCACGTACGTTCTTACGTGGCGCACGAAATTCCTCGGGAGCTCCGAAGGTCGTGCATGGAACGCACCGAATCTCCCTGTTTTTAGTATTGACGCGATACGCAAATGTCACAAAGAGCCCTTAAATTTCGTTCGAGAAAACCCTCGAGAACCGAATCTTGACTCGAACTATCGACTATCACGTGATACATACGTGTATGCATAATATTACGACCGCACAGTCGATGGCCGAGTGTGTTTGTGACGTGTTTGCGAAGTTAAGTTGGGTTTATGGAATATCAATTTCATCCTAACAGATGGTATCGAGACAAAGTTTTGCTATGGCTCTATACCCTTTACATATATATATATATAACACGAAACTATATACATTTTGGGTACGTATTATATATATATATATATATATATATACGATAAGATATATCTCTATATGCAGCTACAAGGTTTCTACAAGAACCCCTTGCTATTTCGCCGCTCGGGTAACAGTCTGCCGTCGAGATATCCCCCTGTTCACGAGTGGAAATTAATTAAGAAAACTGATTTTCCGATTAAATTTGAATAAAAAATGTTTAAAAAAACAACGCAATCTCTACAGCCGGTCCATCTTCCTTGAATTTATACAACGGGAGTTACGACTGTTAGGATGGAAATTGAGAACGCGATAAAAGAAAAAAAACGAAAATAATACAGAAATTACACAGCGTAATTGGAAAAGTACCATTTGATTTATTTCCTTGAACAAAATTTATCGGACTTTAATTAAATCAAATCAACGCTACCAACTCGCTAGAAAACACGGAACTATTCAATTCTAGTTATAAATATCATTTGTCTGAAAATAAATTAATGATTAATTGTAGAACGTCGAAAAGCCAATTCATAATTACATCGTAAATTATTACAATTAATCGAAACAATAAAAAAAAACTTTTTTTTAAAAATCTATTAGTGTAAAAAAAGTGAATGGCCAATCGCGTGGAATTGAACAAAAATGGATGCGCTTTAAGTCGACGAGCGTTCGCATACCGAGTAGGTAATAAGAAAATGCGTGCGAGAAAACGTGACTCTTCGTGAAGCCATCGCGTCATTGATATCGGAAAGTCTCTGTAAGCGCTGCCGCGAGTGTCTTGCTCCGTATACTCACCATGATTGCGCAAACACTGACTACGTGGCGAGAGTAAGGGAGAGAGAACGAGGGAGGGAGGGAGGGAGAGAGAGAGAGAGAGAGAGAGAGAGAGAGAGAGAGAAATGAGAGAGAGAGAGAGAGAGAGAGAGAGAGAGAGAGAGAGAGAGAGAGAGAGAGAGAGAGAGAGAGAGAGAGAGAGAGAGAGAGAGAGAGAGAGAGAGAGAGAGAGAGAGAGAGAGAGAGAGAGAGAGAGAGAGAGTCACCGTGTATCACCTAAGCTAGGGCGCCTTCCGCATTCACCCTTCATTTCCCACCCCGAAGCTCATCAATTACCGTTCTCGTCGAGTTTTCATGTTTCGTCAGATATTAAACTACCCCCACCCCCCACTCTATCTCTCTCTTGCGTTTTATCAACCGGCTGCTGGTGCACATCTCTCGTCGTACCGCTCTCGTTATTTCGATGTCGTTTCCGACATGGCCACTTTTACCCGTAACGCTACTTGATTAATTAATGGTTCTCGTCGCGCCAGTCGTGAAACGCGAGAGAGAAAAGGGTCTCCGTGGACGAAGTGAATTAAAGAGAAAATGCTCCAGGGTGGTAGGAGGGAAACACTCGGGGAGAAAGAGAGAACTTTGCGCAGGAAAAGAAAAAAAAAGTGCCTCGTACTTGATAAATATGACCGGGAGAACTCATTATGAGAAATAACGAAGGTACCAAAAAAGTTTTGCTAAATTCTCACCGAGAAAAGAAAAAAGAAACGAAAATTCGATAAAACACTTTTGGGGCATGAATTCAAATTGTTCTATTTAATTTTCGACGCTAGCCGCGCATGACCGTTTTTTCTTCCAGTAATCGTAACATTAATTTTTTTGTTTGTTTTTAGTATTTCCGATAATCGAAGAAAACTTACGCCGGTAATTATCGTCGGAACGATGAACAATAAAAGCCGAGGCTAAAATTTCAGTTGCGCACTACGATGAGAAATAATGAAAATATCTTTATTATTCCATCGAAACTACTACGACGTGCGCATATTAAAAAAAAAGAAAAGAAGTCTCGCTGTAAACACGCGAAAACAAAAAGTAGTCAAGATATTCATTTTGTGTAAATTTATGCGCGATTATCATTAGGTAATACCAATTATAAATTCGAATCAAAGTTATAATTGGAACGAATCTAATTAACCCAATTTTACCGTCGTAGCGAGGTTGAAAAAAAAAAGAAAAACTCGGGGCGAAAGAAAATTTCCTCGACTCTTGCCTCTTTCGCCGAAGCCTCGGAAGGAAAAAAAGGCACAAATAATACGCACCTCGGTGTGTACGTTTGCCTGGGGGAGCTCGAAGTAGTAAGATCCGGACAGCTGGTTCTTCGCAGACGTCGCGACGCCTCGCGCGAGACTCTTTGAACTATATCCAGCATAGCGACCCTCTCGTCCTGGGGCAATACAGCGGCCGCCTCTTGCAGAATCTTGATAAACAAGTGAAAGAGGGTGTTATGTGTGCTATGAAAACATTATGACCCCCCTCCCCTATAAACGAACAACCCCAAAGACCGATCCTTCTTTTATTCTTCCCAACTATTTTTTTTCGTTTTCCTTTCCTCTCCGTTACAAGACCAAAATTTTTATTTCACCCTTGTCGTGCCCGTTGACTCTCGAGGGGGATCTTCGAAATTTCGGCGATTTGTTAAATCGCGAAGGGTGTGTGTGTCAAAAATACGACGAGGAAGATTGAGCTCGCCGGGCGTGTAATACCGACTGCATTATTGGATGATACACGGTTGTCTTATGTACGCGTAGATGGACGAGCAAAAGCTTCGAGAGCACGGCGTTACGGGGGATGGTGGTGAGAAATAATGAATGCCATAATAAAATATCGTTATCCGCCGGCGAAACTTTTTCTCCGTGGTAATGGGCTTCTCAGTTTTCACGGTATGTCGTATATATAGTTCGTTTTACGTAATGCATATTATATATATATATATATATATATATATATATATAAATGTAGTACAAGGAGGGATAACCACTCCGAAGAGTAATTTATACGGGGGTGCGACGTGAGAGATTCGGAACGTATATGAAGGGTACATTTACGAACACGTGCATTATACGTTACCCCCCCCCCCCCCCGCCTCCCCCTTTCTCGACAAGAGCCTTGTACGGCAAAGCAGAAGCGAGAGCGGAGTGAAGAAACATCCGGTAGGTATCCATTAAAATTAATTTCACGAAAGCCAGGGTGGAGTACAATGGCACATTAGTCGAAAGTTATGTAACAATGTTGCCTTCCTATCTTCCCATTTCTCCATCCCATTCTTGCCCACGGGCATGAATATTTCTATGGTATAATTACTAATTTTATTTACCAAACTTCTTTTTTTTCGCGCATTAGAGGGAACAAAGAACGCCGGAGAACAGGATACGCGTTGTTATTTCCATAGTTGGCTAGAGTATCTCATCTCCAAGCTGGACGAAAATCGAGCCTATTATCGGAATCCGATAAAAAAAGAATAGGCGCCTTTCCACTTTTGTGTACACGCGCACGCTGGATATTGTAACGGTAAAAGGCACATACGTGATAAGGAAACGAAACGATAGGAGCAAGATTGGCGGAATGAGATTTGTAAAAAAAAACAAGAAACAAAAAAGAAAAACAGAAAACAGAAATAGCGAGGGTGAATCGAGGGACGTGGAACGTGAAATTAAAGAATGATACGGACACGTTTGACTCAGCTGGCGAGTCGTGATAAATGCAGCGAGCCTCGATGAATAGATAATTCGATATCGCTCGATAAATGAGAGCTTCGAGGGCCGCTGGCAAAAATAGATGAGCGCGCATTGACGTTGGTGGACGAAAAAAAAAAATGATAGCGAGGAGTAGGTATGTATATATTTTTTATGAGAGCTCGTGGCGATCGTTGAATTTTCTCTTCGGGAGCCACGTCGAAAACCCGGAAGGTCACGTCTCCGGACGAAAGCAAGACTCACTCTCTCTCAGGTGCCCACGGATCTGGTATCCGGAAATTGGCTGAAATGGGTACAGAGAGAGCGAGAGAGAGAGAGAGGGCGAGAGAGAGAGCGAGAGAGAGAGAAAGAGAGAGAGAGAGAGAGAGGGAGCGAGAGAGAAAAAGGATGTGTGAGAAAGACAGAGGGTGGGAAGGGACGAGAGAGGGATAGAGAGAAGAATTCTCCCCAGGGGGATCTTGATAACCAGTGGAGGAGCTTTGGGCTAAAATAGAGTGAAAATACCGAGAGGGCCTTTCCCTTTGCTGTAAAGCTCGATTATTCCCAGAGGTTTCCCACATCAGAAAGTACCGGTGCGTTCATCCAGACGCGAAAGTCTCAATGCTGTCGTTAAACGTACACTAAAGTCGTATGTCATATAAATCTTATCTAATAATTCTTCATCCCTTGGTGCGTTCGAAATAGTTGAATGTTGCCGAAGATCGCGAAGGGTTGTTATAAGAAAAGAGATGTAAAAATGGGCGGAATACGCGACGAAACATTATCAAGAGGGACGGAGTAGATAAAAAAAAAAGAAAAAGCTGTAAGAAGAAAGGTAGAATCGTCAATTTTCTCTAGAATGGAAAAATGTCAAAGTCGTGTTAAAAAAAAGAGACTTTTTCCTCCCGCACGAAAAAGAGCATGTTTCGTATTCCCCCTTTGTCCTCCGGTGTTCGTTTGCACTCCTCTGGCTGTCGAGACGCCTCGTTCTTCCCTTTTTCCCCACGATCTTCCACTCTTCACGCTGTATCTTATCTTTTTTTAGCCTCCTCTTTCACACGCACACACGTCGACGCCCTTTCACCGAGAAAATTCACCGTTATCGTCACGAGTATATCGAGTCAACTGAGTCAACGTCGATTTACTCCTTTTTACCTCGCTGTAAGAAAGATCGCGAGATGCTGGGCACGTGGCGACTGAACTACCCACCTTAACTTTTTGACGCCTCAATGTAATTGTGATTTTCCTGAGCTTTCCGACGGGATGGAAAAGTCACTTTCAACTGACCTCTACCGCGTCGACCCTGCCAGGATCAACTCGGTCGAAAATTCTCTTACGTCTGTACCGTTACGACAAATTTATTTCTTATTTTCCACCTTGATCCTCGCGAGCTCGAAACTAATACTCTCAAGTTTTCATCATTTATTTCGCCAAAATGATCTCGAACTGATCGTATTTGTTTGCTCTAATTTGTCTCACTGGGTGTATATGCGCTTCGAGTCTCTCGCAGTTCGTTCTATAATGGAGGAACAACATCTTCCCGAAGTTAGGAACTATCGAGCGGAGGGTCCTTCGCACAGATGCCGTCTAAGCTTTTCGCAGTGCATTTACCAATGACAACGACTAACACGGTTTATACCCACGGCCGGCGTAACGGTGTGTGTCAAACTGTCCGAAACAATCCTCGTTGTTACTGGCGTGACTAAGGGCTGGAAAGGGATGAAGGAAGGTTTCGCTCGATCAACCCTGGATATACAGTTAGGGAATGGGCAGCTGGGTTCACCTCGGTCGAATATGACCGAAACTCTCGATGAGAATATTTTGCAAGAGGATGTTCGGGGTTGTAAAGGGAAAAGGGGGGAGGCATATCGAACTCTCGCCACTACTACTCGACTGATTCGAATACGTCCTTTCTGCGACGCCAGAGGCGTCACCCGTCGCAGCATTTTCAATAAATCTCAGGAACGTCCTTTCCACGAGAACCATGTAATATCCATCCGGCTCGTTCAATAACCACGGACGTTATTGGCCGCTGAAAATTAAACATTCCTGCTGCTACCGACTGTAACTAGACTAGGGAGGAGCACTACGCGGGTGGAATAAATTCCCATCCTTTCTTTTTCCGCATAAAGCAGACAGAACAGAGATTGAAGATTCGACCGATTAGTAGCTCGAGAGGTCGCATGAAAATAGAATAAAAAACCACGTCTCATCGCCCGGCCGCATCTAAAATTGGATCAGGGACTAAAACTTGTTCACGCTGCGTCCGGAATATTTTTTGTATTGCAGGTATCTGGGATGGTGTATATATATATATTAGCCGGGTACTTGTAATTCGGGAAAACGAGAAAAGTTGGCTTTTCACCCCTATCCGACAAAATTCAGGTGGTTCAACCACCCTTAGGCAACGAATAAGAGAGAAGCTCCCTCGTAGCTCGCGTTAGCCCACTTTCGTTTATCTTGCTATAAGTTACCGGATCCGCGCTTTGGCTGATGCGAGGGTCGACTTGTGTTCTCTCGGTGGTTGGTGAGGGGGTCTACCCATTACAGAAACGAAGGGAAAAGAGAGTCGTGTCTCGGATCTCAAATTACCGGGGGGTTACTCACTGTGGTGGCTCGTAGGAATTCTTATCACCGAATCACGGGTGGTACCGCCATTAGCTCGTGAGAGTCACTATCCCCGTGTCTCCATACAGCATTATGTTACTTACGAAGGGTGGTCTGCCGACAATCACCAGAATTAACTATCTGGACCGGATAGCTTCATTCGGAAAGACGATAAATCGTTTTTTTTGTCCTACCTCGAGAGTAGAGCGCTTCGGATTATTTTTTCAAACCCTTATCAATTAGCTCGTCTTTAGTAGGAAGGTCAGGTTACGACTATCGATACTGTAATACGGTACGATAATTCGCGAAATAGATGGCCGAATAATTGTCACATTCGCGATATATATTAACCCTGGTAACAGGCGTGAGATTCGTATCAAAAGCTGGTTTACCACGAGTCTAATTAAACCGCACACCGCGATGGATGTAATTAACCGACGGATGATACGGAACGCGGACATGGAAAAGCCGTGCCAACTACAAGAGCAAACAGGAAACGATATCGACAGAGTTTGGCTACGATGGGGTAAACTTATACGGATGCAATTTACTTTCAATGCGCCAGATACGAGCGAATGGCCCTTTTAGCTTCGTAAACACGTAACACCCCAATGATCGCGTCGATGGCGAGACTCACGAGTTTATCGATGTTTCGGTTCTCGACGCAACACCGGTTTACTCAAACCCTGATAAAACCCCTCGACCAGGGATGGAACAAGACCGACTAATTATTTAATAGAAAAGCTACGATCTTTCCTTCGATCACGTTCTCTCCTGATCTTTCCAATCTTCCCGATGCCATACTCTCCGTACTTCTCGGTGAAAAGGTCCTGGATTGCCATTTTTAGGGGTTAAAAGCCTTTGCCAGTCAACTTGCCAGGTGTATATATATCGATAACGTGGATAAAAACGAGTGATTAACTCACCCTAAACTTGTTGAGCGCCACCAGAGCCGGTATTAAGCCACCCGGGCCACGCTGTCGTCCGCGTCGACGGTTCATCAGTGCGACGTACGTCAAGGGGCTCGAGTCCCTCAATTCCACGTGACCTGCAACACCTAATGAGACCCACGTACAGAATATCGATTAGGCAACCCTGTGATCCATCCACTGCCGTTATTAGCAAGTGGAAACTCCGAGCAGCCCTTGAACGCTAAATGTTACCTCGGCTTGACGGATGAACTAACGCCACCCTAAATATTCGAAAGACAATTTCCGGAAAATAACTCTCGGCGCTTCCAATAACGGGGTAAAAATTTAAGTCTCTGCGTAACGTCGGATGTCAACAATTTCGTGCGTACGTTCTATCGGCTTTAACGAAAGTTCCATCGGGACTTTGCGAAAGAGCCGTTCGTCACAGAGCGAGGAGTCCTAACGGGAAAACTGTGTAGCGGGCCGATGGCGCAAGGTTCGTTTTACGGGCGCTAAGGTACGTGCCTTGTCAGGACGTAATTAAGATGAGGACAAGAAGTTCGTACCAGTGAGAGAGGGCTGGATATAGAAAGTGGTGAGGGGCGGAGGAGGGATGAGTTTAGCGCAGAGAAACGAGAAAGAAAAAGATATCGGAGCTAGGAGGTAAAAGTGACGAGGTAGAGCATGGAGGGCGAGAGACGGATAGAGGGGCTAGAGAGGGATAGGTAAAGATAAGAGTACAGTGGTTAGTAGTGGTAGAACGCTCCGAGCTCGTTAAGACTGCGCGATGGTGTGCCAGGGTCCCCTGACCCGATTCTAATTAATCCACTGACTTCGAAGTTTATCGTTTGCGCCTGGCGAAAGTTGTTCTCGCGTATGCGTCCCCCGCATGTCGTCCTCGTCCTTACTTGGCCCAACCCCGGCTCTCCGCTTTTCTGGCAACGAAGAGATTTCCCAATTACTCGATTCACTGGAGGATGCAGAAATCTCGGAAAGCCCACCCCGGGCTACGTAAAACACAGACACTCCTGCCCTGCCCGAGCTTGCCTCATATCCCTCTGGTGGTTCTAACCCGTGATACGAGCGTTTTATGACGTTCCTTGAAGGGTTCAAGGTCATCCAACTTTATGCGCGTCGCTAACTCTGTTTGTCTACTTCGTGGCTCATTTCAGTTTATACCTTGGTTATTGTACACCTTCGCTCTACCCTCTAACGCCCGTTTACCGTTTATCCGTATATTCGCCGTTTATTTTATGGAAAATTGTGATGAAAATATATTTACGGTAAATTCAACGTTGTGGTATAAACGAGATAAATTTTATAAGCGCCCGAGAGCGCTATGGCGTTTATCTCTCACATTCTTAGTGCCTGAACACCTCATGATATTCATTATAGCTGCATGCAACGTCTTCCGATTTTCATTGGTGCCAAGTTGAAAAGCAATTGAGCTCAGGAATATCGATCGAGGAGCCTACTGTCAGCGGATAATTCGGAATATCTGTGAACCGTCGAGGTTTATCCAGCGAATATGCAGCGGAGTCTGCCCCGTGTCTCCTACGTATATAGAGACGTCTTGTTACAGAAACTGGAAGTTTGACCACAGATCCGTTGACCGCCCCCGGCGCCAGACCCGAGATCTGCTTTAATTAAATCTCGTGCCTGTCCGGCTTGGATAACCACCGTTGTCTCCATCCGACCATGTCCCTCTGTCCTTACCTTTGTTTATTTGACCACTGGTTGCCGAACCATCGCTCCAACCCGGTAACCCGTCAGTCGCTGTGATTATGTTGGTCCTCGCTATGATTGCCCGCCTCGTCGCGTTACCGATATTTCTGGCCTTGCTCCACGTGGAGAATGCGCTCAGGCCTTTGTTGTTGGCGAACGTGAGATTGTACTTCATGAGCTTGTGGCGTGTGAGAAAAACGAGTCTGAGACCGTCCTTGGACCGTTCGATCATACGAGTCACGTGCTCGGCCCAACTCCAACCCTTCGAGAGCGACTCGACTATTCCATTTGCCGGTGACACTTCCTGCGTAGTCACCAGTTTGCAGAACAATGCCAACGAACGCATTTCCGAGCTGTAGGTGTCCTGTCTCTTCCGCCAGGACTCCACGTGCCAGGCGTTCTCGTGCGACACGTTAAAGAGATTACCCAGATATGGACGCAGAATCGGTCCTAGGACCTTCTTGTCGTGTTCCATACCTGCAAATTCAGCGGGAAAGTTCACATTGTATCTCTTAAACCCACACAGTAGACAATATTAATCCAGCTTTTTTTTGGGTTCGATGATGAGAACGTGGTTAACTCGATTTACCAAAATACAGCCATTTAAGAAGGGTCTTCGTCATGATGACGTCACTCTCAAGATCCATGTAGGCAGTCTCTCTGTCACGTCGCACGACGTCAACGAGTATATCCAAAGATCTCTCGAAATAGGCCGACCCCTCGTGATTACCGGATCTATCACGACCCTTGAGAGACTTGAGACGTTGGCGCTTGCGCTTCCGGCGATTCGTTATCGCGTAGATCTGATCTCTGGCCTGCTTCAACACGAGGGTCAGTAGATACACGAGATTCTCCGTTGGCTCGGACGTGTTCGAGGATATCGGAAAGCTCAGGTACGAGCATTCGTCGAAACGACCCTGGAAATGGAAAATTCGTACGGTGAATCGTCCCAACTTCGACAAATCGTTTGTTCATGCTCTTCTCTTTCGTTCCGAGAGAGAGGATTGGAGAAACCGTGCGTGAACATAAATATTTGCTCAAGTAACCATTTGTTATCGATAGATTTGAGGTTTTCGTTTATTTTTCCGATCGATTAAGGAAACCCTATTACACGCGAGAGTTTACCTCTGAGTTGTAACCCCGAATGGGGGGGTGGTTCTTGTACGGAGTGGAAAGTAGGAATCGTAAATTTCAGAGAAAGGAGTTTTCACTCGGTACGACGAGAGAGAAAGAAAGAGAGAGAGAGAGAGAGAGAGAGAGAGAGAGAGAGAGAGAGAGAGAGAGAAAGAAAGAGAAAGAGAGTGGGGGTGACCCAACCGCTAGGTATGTCGTAATTTACGTACTACGTTTGCTAAGTTCGTATTTTCTTGGATAAGTTGCGAGGGTTGTTACCCTTTGAAGTTTTACCGAGCGAGGAAGAAGTGGTTTGAGACAAATTAGCCGACGTCTGGGTAAATATATAAGTACTCGGCCATATTAATCATTTCAGTCGATGTCTAAAAGTAAAGTATCGACAGAACAAAAAAAATGAAATCTACGAAACGTTCAAAAAAAGGGTCATCCCTTATTACTCACTTGTAACGTATTCTCCTTAACTCTCAGCACTTCCTTCACTACGAGACTTATGTAATCCAGCTGCCTCGCACTGTAACCGTAATGACCACTCATGGTTCCCCTCGGCAACGACGCCATGACGCGTCTCCATCGAACGATGAGCTCGTTTTCGAGAACGTCGCTCGGTCTTGGCTCGGCAGGAATCAAGCTTGTCGAGAAACGATGAAGTGCCGTCAGATAATATTCCAACAATCGAGAATCCGAAACGTACAAATCCTCGTGATAAAGGAGACCACCTGAAACCGCAAAATTGATTATCTCGCCGACCGATCACCCTCCGTGCACGGAGGGGGAACGAAAATTGGTGAAGCAAATTGAATCGAATAAAAATGCCGTTATATTTATTCGATTTTCAGTACCATCGACGGGGCTTGTTTCTCCTCATCGCTAAATAAACGAACTTCGATTAATCCCGCTCTCTTCCGGTCGGGAGAAAAAATTTAGAATTCAAGGGTGGTAACATCGCTGAGCTCTCCGGGCATGCATTCGATTAACGGTTAACCGATAATTTGATGCGACGTCGAGGGTGTGTCGTACCGTACAAAAAAAAGAATCGATTACACCCCCCATTGAAACGCTAACCATCAACGAAACGAGTTACACGGGAGATCGAAAAAAAACTAAAACGTTGGGGGGTTGCCGCGTCAACGGACTCGCGAAAATATTAGCGATATCGATGAATCGTTTTTCGGTTTTTGAAAGATTCTTTTTTTTATTAAATAATCTCGCTTCCGGAGAATCGAGGGATCGAAAAACCGAGCCCAGATACCAAGTTTTTTATCTATATACATATTTTTCGACTAAATATATATATGTACATATATATTTCTTTCTTGATATATACATAGAGGGAGAAATGCGATCATAACGAGTTTCCAAACGAATAGAATCGACCAGGGGCCATTGACGCGGAAATCAAGCGATACTTCCGCCCCAACGATTAATTTCGAGATACAGAATCAAGGCGGGGGGTCTCGAGCGAGGAAACCCGGCTAAATAAAAAAAAGCATCATGAATTTGAGGCATCGAGGCGAAAATTAAACGATACAGCGAGACGCGACGACTGCGCGAAATTGTTCGTCGGCGGAATAATTGAAAATAAAAGCAGAAAAAAAAGTCAACGATCGAGAATATTCGCAGTCGTCGTTATAGTCTGGAAGAGAATATTTTGTTTGTTTGTTTTGTTTTTCCATCGTTTCGCCGAAACGATCGCGTTGTATTTGCGCAAATATTCGCGGGGATATAAAAGCGGCTGTTGCGAACGTAAAAATGAGAGATACGTCGGCTTTTTAATTAATGCTTAAATCGCGTGAAGTACACTGCGATTTGTCATTCACGGTGTTAACGCCGAAAGGAATGGCGAGATAACGAGAGAAAAGGAAAAGAGAGACGGGAAAGAATAACGGTAAATTAACGGAAAACCGGATCGCGCTTCATCGGCTCTCGTCGCATTACTTCGCGAGCTTCATTCTTCTCCTGAAATATCTCTCCGGAGCAACGTTCTATTTATCATTCGAAATATAAACAGAATTTCTAGAGAAACGAAACGTTAAATATAAATAGCTTCGAATCCGTTTCTGCGGGAGTCGTAAAAAATTATAATTAAGGTTCTCATCGTTTTTTCTCTCTCGATTACGAAACTACCATCTGAAAATATGTTTGCATTCGAAAACGGATAATTCTATTTATAAAAGCAAACTTATATTTATTCTCGTTGATCATTTTTATTCATATCGATAATCAAAAGTTTTGTATATTTTTGGTTTTTAATTACCGTTTCTCTAAAAAGCGTTAAATAATTTGAGTCGAATTTGGTTACATTAGGGATAACAATCTGCATTCGGTGAAAGCATAATTCCTTTCCCTATCTATAGTTAGACCATGCCGTATCAAAGTTACGACAGTCTGCGTAGTTCCTTGTCTTCTCACAAAGCTCTGTATTGCCTGTCAGTCAGTCTGTTCTCAGCCTGTACTCGAGTAACTTCAAGCGTACCAAGTTTCACTCAACTTGTCGTTTCTGCCTTCTCATCTGCCTGCAAACTCCCTCATGCGGTGACGAGACACGCATCGTGCACTCGCTTGCATAACTAACGCACGCGCCTTCGTGTCGATTGAATTAAATTGTTTTCCTCCCAACATAATTTCCCCTTTTCTTTAGTTTTCATTATAAACAATTTTTAAAAATATGTACCGACGATTAATTTTTTTTTTTTTTCTAGCGAAATTGCGTCGAGATTTATTTCCAAGGAGAAATACCTCGCCCGAGCGCGTGTTAAAGATAACTCGCGAGTCGCTGCCTCGTGCCGCGAACGAGAGGACTTTACTCGAGGAATGTTTGCGACGAAGAAAAATATGCGATATTAAACAGCGCGGAGATGGAAAAATGAAAATTATGTAACGTTAAAATTACCTCTGGCGCATTGCAACATCACGTTGCAGCGGGGATGAAAGTAGCATCGAAGATTCTGACATCTCAGGGCGGTGACCAATTCGTCCAGGACGAGGAGAACGTGACGCGAGAGAGTCTCGGGCGACCAACTTCTCAGTGGGTCAGGACCGGCCCTCTCCAGTGACCACCAATGTATCGTATCGACGATATGACGCGACACGACCCTCAAAGATTCCTGACGACACACGATCGATCGGAAGAATTGATTAAAACAAATTTTAAAAAAACAATATATCATCGAAGTCAACGGCAGGTGAAAGGTAATTTTTATTATTATTATTGATCGGCCAAAAATTGGAGGGTGCAATACAATTTTAGCTAAAGCTTCGAATCTCGAGCTATTTTTCTTGCACGTTCTAATAATCGACGTGAAAAAATGTAACCCCGAATATTCGAAATTAAAGTGAATGAATTATTGAATTATTTTTAATCAATCTTTTAGTTACCGATTTTCGATTTTGAATTGTAATTCGTATTTCTTCGCGATATAATAAAAGAATTTTCGAGTATGAAAAATGACGATTTTTAGTCAGAAATAATTTCAATCAAACGATAGTTTAGCCAAAAGGCCTGTCTTGATCGATTCGTCCTTCACGTTTTTTGTTCCTTCTCCTTATTCTCGCAGGTACAAATCGACCTAGGGTGGATTATAGATACGACCCTCACGTTTCCCGCGAGGGTTGGAAATATTGGCCGATGGCGACGTCGGTCTTCGCTCAGAATCGTTCGCGTCGAGCGTGAAAAAAGCCCCGTTTCGCACGCTCGATTTACGCGCCTGTCGCAAAAAAATCAGAAAGGAAAAACCAAAATTCAATCTACGAGAATTTTCCTCGCTCTTTCTCATATCGCGGTCGTATCTCGCCGGAGGACGTACGGTTGGTCACGGGACGTCTCGATTCATAAATATATTTCACCCGTGCGTTTTTCGCAACTTTTGAGTTCACCCACGAGGCACTTTGTCCCTCTCGTAATCTTTTTTTTTCTCGTTCACTTACACGTGACAAAGATCCAAGACACATTATTTGCCAAACAAAAAGCAAAGATGACTTCGATCAAATGAAATTGGCTTGGAAATTTTCAGCACAAAAACCCAAAAATAAAGAAAATTTGGCAAATTTCGCGGAAAAGTCGAAAAGCAGCAAAAGTGAAAGGAGCAAGAATTTACCTTTTGTTTCATCGGTACGTTGATGGCCCGTCGTCCTCGCAGTTGCTCGATAATCTCCATAAGTACGGATCTCGTGAGAGCGGGCACGCTCTCCTCGGAATAATGCCGAGTCATGACGGTCTCGACAGCGGGAACTCGCAGTCTCCAGAGAGTAGCACGATCGTCGCAACGAGCACCGGGATAAGGTCCGACGGTCACCGCGTACATACCCTGGAAATGAAAAAAAAAACAAAAACGAAAAGAAAAACAAAGAAAAAACTTCACGATAAAAAAGAAATCTCCCCCGGAGAGGAAAACGTTGTAGAGGGAAATTTTATTTTTCGACCAACCGCGAGAAAATCGACGAGAACGAAAGTAAATGCAAAAAAAAAACAAAAACAAAAAAAATCTTAACTGGGTTAGAGAGAAGCAAAAAATTTTTTTAAAAAACAGGAAAGTGACGGAGAATGCGATTGGCGGTGGTAGCCGCGATAAAACGTGTGCGCCTGCGGTTCCGGTCCAGCTAATATCGATTAGTTTGCGAGGGTCGATTTTTGGTTTTGACCCCGTCAAAGGGACGATTTCCTCTGATCTATGAACTTTTTTTTCTTCCCCCTTTTTTTTTGGCCGAACTTCAACCCCACTGGGAATTCGCCCTTTCGGTAGGCATACATTTTCTTCCCTCTCTCGTTTTTTTTCTCTTCTTCCTCGACCCTCGCATCGAGCTTTCTGGTTTTTCCACCGTTCTCTATCCCTTATCCCCTCTCTCCTGGCTGTTAGTACAGGTCTCCGTATTTCTTTTTCCTCCTTCCCGACTCTACGTTTCGTAAATAGCTCGGAAAAATGTTTGCCCCTTATTCCCGCTCTTTGAAGCCAGCCAACTCCGCACTCGGCGCACCCAAACGAGGGTCCCCCCTTCCACCCTGACGCTTTCGGTGATTTTCCACGAGCGAGCACTCCGGGCCAAATAACCAGTTGGAAAAACAAAGGGTCCTTATTTCGCAATTTAGATCTTTTTTTCATTGTTTTCACCGTTCGGAGGGGCAACAAATCGTATAGATTCAATTAAAGAACAATAGATATATATTCGTTGGGTGAAGAGATAATTTTGAAAATTTGATTATTTCAATTCTCGTCGTATATTTCCTCATTTTTATTTTTATTTATTTGGAGATACGTAAAAGTCGTGATAACAACTCACGGTTTGGGCCGCCGTGTAGTGTACGAGGGCATCGCAATGATGAACCGGCACTCTTCGTGGATAATCGGCGAGTGTCGACCACGATGCGATCCCAGCGCCAATCAACAGTCTGACCTCGACATCTCGGCTGGTACTTTTGGTGAGGTCGTCCATCCCGATTCTCAGTAGTATACCGCTCGAATCCTCGACCAGTGCCACGCGATGATCCCTCCCTTCGATCTTTCCCTCGGCCGTGTCTTCGAAAGATAAATTTGGAATGAGGAAGGACCGAAACGGTTACGAGAAAAAGGGACGAAATCTCAGTATCATTGCGGAATACATAAAATATATTTATGGATGAGCATCAACATAATATTATTGTTCATAAATATTAAATTTCACGTGTGGGCGTGTATACGCGGAGGTGGAATTTTCTTTTTCGTACGGAAATCCACCCTCTCTCGAGGCTAAAAGAGTGAAATTTTTTTTAAAGAGGTTCCTCTTTTCTCTCTCTCTCTCTCTCTCTCTCGAAGACCTCGAGGGTGCAATTTATGACTCAAGAATTGCAAGTGTCTTATAACTTTTGGAATAATTCATAAATCGCGAGTCGGTCTAAAAATAAAAAAGTATTATAAAAGAATTTAAGAAA
The DNA here is from genome assembly GCA_951802705.1 of Netelia virgata. NCBI lineage: Eukaryota > Metazoa > Arthropoda > Insecta > Hymenoptera > Ichneumonidae > Netelia > Netelia virgata. The sequence continues at coordinate 5,391,379 of OX637868.1, forward strand.
AAACCAAGAGATTTAAAAAAAACGAGAGAAAAAGAAAAGGATTTATAAAATGATCGAGGAAAATTAATTAATCCCATACTGGATGTTTGATCCGACGAATCTTCTCATCCGGTTTTATCTCGAAACGATCTTCGTATTTTCGACATAAATATTATTATGACTCGACGAAAACTTCGATAGGAAAAAATATCGCTCGAACGACGAAATTATTTCCCGATGCGATTATTAAGATTCCCCGATCGTATATTTATGACGCGAAGACTTGGCTATGCGAAGCTCGAGCACGGGGGCTCGGACGAAAGAGACGAAATTATTCAGTCAACGGGGATAAAACTCGATTTCGGCACATTTTTCTTGGCACAAAAGCGCTCGACGAAAAACTCTGTCTCTTTTGATTTTTCGTTTTTTTCTGTTTTTTTTTTTCGTTTCCGGGAGGGCTGCAGCGTGACAAGAGCAGCCGGACAAATTCGCTGATTTACTCGGGTGGTTCCTTGGCATCGTAATACATTGAGGGAGAAACGAGTATTTTCATCCCTTTCCCCTTCTCTCTCGCTCTCTCTCTCTCCCTCTCCCATCCCGCAGTCACACAACGTTTGCCCTGCTCGGTTATTTTTGCCTCCCTCGTTATTTTAAATCTCCGTCAGTTATAATTAAGCAACTTCAAGCCGAGGCTTTACGCTTCTGATTTATAGAACGCTCGAGCTTTGGGTATATTGAGTTACCTGCGGGTGACTTTACCCGCGGTGCTTTTTTTCACGAACGAGATGCGAGTGAACCGAATATCAGTCTGTATAATGCAACGATTGTCGAGGATAATGGGAAAAGAGTCGAGGAGCCTGACGGAATGGGAAAATGAGGAAAATGTAATTAACCCCATCCCCTTCCTCTCCCCCTCGACGCTCACCATTCATTTCTGTACTTTCTCCTACTACCTCTCTTTTTATTTCGCTCACCAGAACCAAAGAAAACTCGGCAATGGTCGGGTTGCTTCAGTATCTTGTCCAGAACTCCAGCGTCGACGATTTGGCCCGGAACTTGGCGGACACCTTCCTCGATTTCGTTCGTTATTTCTGCGATATCAACAGAAATCCGTCACATTTTATTTCGTCCGACTAATTTATCCGTGTTTACTTATTCAACGCAAAATTTGTTTCGTTTTTCTTTCGATATTAGATATTTGAGCAATTCATAATTATTTTAATTAGCAGCAATTTTTTACACGATCAATATTATTAATATAACAATTAAGACAAATTATATAATATAAAAATAGTGGTTTAATTTATTTGTCCCAAAAGTTAGAGAACGAACATGAAAATATTTCGTTACAAAAATTGGCGTTGTATTTTAGGCTCGTGATCGGATAAGTCGGTTTGGTTTCGATTCAACCGAAAATCGTTTATCCACGATCGAAAAAACTTCGAAAACTCGAGAATCCTTCGTCGCGACGTTTTTCATCGTAAAATCGAGAAAGAGATTTTCACTCGTTCTCGAAGCACCGGGGGAGGAAAACTTTTCTCACCTTGTTTCGTAACAGCTGCCAATAGATTTACAAGTTTCGCTTTGACGAGATCGCGTCGCAATCTTCCACCGGGACCGAGAAACTCGGCCCACGTCTCCGCCTCGCTGCCACGTACGCGAAGCCGCGCGAATCCTGGCAAACTCGAATCCTCCTCGATGCTCGCCGCGCTTTCACATTCAGTGTAAACACCCGGACTCGAAAGAGCATCGATGCGTAAAAGATACTCGAACTTTAGCTGCTGTAGGTATTGGAAAAAAGGCGTCGCTTTTTTTTATTTTTTTTGCTTGTTTTTTTTTTTTCTTTATTATCGATCTTATCGCAGAGATTCGAAATTTTAGAAGTCCGTAAACGAGACGCTAACGTTGACTCGCTATTTTCTACAATTATTATCATCTCGATTTTGGCAAAGATTTTTTGTTTGTTTTTTTGTTTGTGCACTATCGTACCTTTATTCGACGTCGTTCATTCAACGAAACGAGAAACATGCTCGAGAATCTTCGATCTAGATTGCCAACCCCCGATACAAGACGCTGCACCAATTTTTCGACGTTGGCTTCGATGCGACTGATATCTATCGCGTGGTAAGAAAAATTTAATTTTCTTTATCGTTTGATTAATATATAAATATTATTTAAACGAAGGATTGCTGTTGTTAGTGGGTGGAAATTTGTATATATAAATTTTTCAAACTGTAGAATTTCATTTTATTATTAACCAAAAATTAACGTTTGTAAACTTTTTTTGTTTATAAACAAGTTTTGTTACTTAACAAAATCAATATTATTAAAAATGCTTCAATGGATATATCAAAGCAAAATTAACATGGGTTAAATTTAAGATATCCAAACCCCATATCGTCAGTAAATCTCATTTTTTTGTTTATAAGAAAGTTTTGTTACTTAACAAATTCAATATTATTAAAAATGCTTTAATGGATGTTTCAACATAAAACCAACATCGGATAAACCTAAGATATCCAAATCCCATATGGTCTAGTGGCTAGGATACCTGGCTTTCACCCAGGAGGCTCGGGTTCGATTCCCGGTATGGGAAATTTTTTTTTTTTTCATTTTTATGATTTTCACAACTAATATTTTACCTCACCGCACTATATTCAATTTAAACAAAATCCTATAACATTTAGCAACAAATATATACCTATATAATCATCGAATTCGTTCTCGATCGACTGGCGAAAGAAGCCATTTAGATTATCAAGCTGTTCCTTCGTGAATGTAAGTTTGGTTGCCATCAGTCGGGCGCCACCGCTCTTACAAGAATGTCCGCTCGGCCCGCAACCCATGTTTCTGACCCTCTAACGCCTTCAATTTTGCAAAAATCTCAACAATTCATAATAAAAAATATAAATTTTTAAAATATAAAAATTAATTTTACGACGTAATCAAGCGACTTAAAAATTCATAATAATTATTCCTTCGTTATATTGAAAATTACAGTGAAACTCGTTAAATCGTTTATTTCACCGAATAAAACATTATCGTTATATTTTCCATCAATATCATTATGATTTTCGACAAATATTTCTCTTATTTTGATTATTTTCCAATCTCAACCTCCATCGATGTTCTACTCGTATCTTTTCGAATACGTGACTGCTCGAGGCGCTGTAAAAAACAAAGCTTTCGACGGCGATCGTAAATACGCCAAACGTTTTTGATTACATTTGCTCTACGTGAGGGCAGAGTTCGTTCTGTCATCTAGTGCCTTTGCATTTAACAGCTCCCCTGAAAAAAAACTATTAGACCGCTGTAGGGCCATTGAAAAAAAATAAAAAATGAAGAAAACCTAACTTTTTGGGTAAACCTGACCCTCACGTGTGTTTCATCCATACGAAATTTAGACACGCCAACCGTCACATATCTCTCGTACCACCGAAATAGCAATTAGACGAGCAAATATACGGGGACATCCAAAATTGAACCATACGTACGACTGTTATGAATTCCAAGCGAATAGACAAATCGTCTCCAGGGGTGGCAAGAGAGAGAGAGAGCGAGACAGCGAGAGAGGGAAGAGGGAGAGAGAGAGAGAGAAAGAGAGAGAAAGAAAGCACGAGTTGGCCCTGAATGGCTTTGGCCCGGAGCCACAGACGCAGCAATCAAATCCCATCGTGATTAATTGATTGAAAAATAGTCACGGTCGAAACGAGATAACAAAATAAATTTCGCGTCTCCACCGTTCGCGAGAATATCGGAGAAACGAGAAACGTGTAGTTGTTATTTTTTTGGTTCCACGCGACGAATCAGTTTTAATTGATTTCTCTCTTTTTATATACCGCGTGCTCGATCGTACACGCGAAACACTCTATATTACATCGATTTACGCGTCGCCGTTATTACGTCAAAAAGAAAAATAAGAACAACGATAAAAAGAATTGCCAATAAAACATTTGATGCTGGGCTGCTAATGTTAAATTGCTTCGATAAAATTTTAACGACGAAAATAAAATTGCGCATCGAAACATTTTTTTCTTCTTTCTGTCGTTCCATCGAAATCATCGCGATTGTTATTTTCATTAAAACGTCCCATTCCAAATTACTTAATTAATTTTATTTCCCCGTTGGAACGCGATTTCAGGAACGAACATTTGTTTGATTCGATAAAATGTATGCCGAATAGTTTTTTAATTTTTTTTAATGAAATAACAGCTAATGAAGTAATACAAATTTACCGTGTAGTATACATATACTCATTTGCAGAGTCGTAGTAAAAAAATGATGACACTCGGTAGTCGTAAATCGAGATTTTTTTTTACGCCATTACATATTAAAACCTCCCTCCATTCGTCTCTTGACTTCTGGTAGGTATCCAATTTGCCTTGATTTTCGTGCGCTTCACTCTCGCAGGACCACTTCACAGTCCGGTAATCCCGCCACTTAATCGCTCTGTACTAATGACACGTTTTTTTCCTTCAATTCTCTCCTTCACCCACTGGTTTTTTCTCTTATTCCGAATTTTTTTTCTCCCTCCCTCCCAATCTCTCTCTCTCTCTCTCTCTCTCTCTCTCTCTCTCTCTCTCTCTCTCTCTCTCTCTCTCTCTCTCTCTCTCTCTCTCTCTCTCTCTCTCTCTCTCTCTTCCTCTCTCTCTCTCTCTTTCTCTCTCCCTCTCTCTCTCTCTCTCTCTCTTATTCTCTCTCTCTCACTCTCTCACTCTCTTCGTTCGTCGTACTACTGATCTTTTAACAGGGTACGAAGGATTAATTCAGCACAGGATTACCATGCAGGATTTCCTCGTTCTTCGAAGCTCATCCTCTCCAGCTTTTCATTTCATTCTTTCCTCCGTGCCATTGAGCAAAGTCTGAACGTGAATATGCAAGGCTTGGCGCGCGAAACACGCCACTTTGCCATTTTTACAACGTTCTTATATTTTTATCTCCAATATCGCAAAAAAAAAAAAACGGATTTTATTTTATCATTTTCTTTTCTCGCATTTTCAGATATTATTTTTTTATATTCTACTTGATATTAAGCTGATTGATGATTTGATTACCGCGGACACATTCGCGACGGCGCGAGACGACCAAATAAAACAAATTTTAATTTATCATGAAATTTATATTGATGAAATTCTTCGTAAAAATTCCGCGAATAACTCGTCTTTGTCACGAGGAGGACGTACGTGCAAAAGGTGACGAGGTCGTACTCGTCGTACAACGCGAGATTCCCTCTTTTACGTGACGCGACAAATCTGTTGAATCCATGCGCGATATAACTGTATACGCGCGTTATACGTTCGACTGAACTCGAATCTGTTATGAAATTCGCGAAGTTCCTGCAACGCGTACTTCCTTTTTTTTTTTTTTTGTTAATGCACAATTTTTTCGGAAATACGAATTAGTCGAACTCACTCACCTTTATAAATCGTTGAAATTTTCAAGATTTAATGCATCAATGGCCATCGTACCAAAATATTCTCGCCCATCGAACATTCGTAACAATATTTTTCGTCTAACGAAATTAAAAGTATTCACAAAGAAAACGAAATGTTTTCGATCAAACCATAAAATTTAATTAAAATTGATTAAATCGCATTTATCATTTGCTTAATTACGAGCGAAATAAAATATTAATCTTGTGTTTATTATTCTCGGACGATAATCCGACAAGTTTTCTAAGTAACGGTGATCGAAAAAGATGTCACGATCGTAACGTAAAAGTAACAAACTCGCGCCAGTGAAAACACGATGCACACTGATTCCCATTGATATTTTGTGGAGCAATGCCGAAGTAGTTTCCACACTACTGTGCTCGACACACGCAAACAAAAGCGTGGAAATACGCGATAAACATGAGTATCGTACCATAGGGAAAAAGTATTGTCCTCGTGTAATTACGCTACCATAAAACCTTGAGGGTCTAAAGTTGTTCGGTTCGATCGTTGGTTATGTACGCTTAACTCACGGTGACAATGCACCGGCGCACGGTTCTCGAGCATCGCTCTCCCCTCTCCCACGCCACTGCTTGGAATCACTTCCGATTCCGATTGTTGTAAGTCCGACTTCCGGTTCTATGGGCGCGCCTGTAACGCACACACGGTCACCGGTAGGACTTTCGATCGTTCGAGCAAAGCCGGCTGTTATGTACCAACTTCCAAATACATTTATATATATATCCTGCCATCGTCCGAAGTCGATGTAGAGCGATTGAATCGTCAGAAATACTTACAATTAGATATGTGGTATATGATAAGTACGAGTACATGTAAACAATGGCGCGTCGACAATTAGTTGTCAGGATGCATTACGTCGATCACGACTGTTTTATAACGAAGGCATAGGTCGAGAGCACCGACCGTAGGCATTTTTATTTTCTGGTATTTATGTAGGTTTTAATACGTTTATATGTAATTTTGAGGTTAATCTCTTATTTTTAGTCTATATAATTGTATATAATTATTTTGTTCTAGATAAGATCGATGGAATAGACTTTTTTCGTACGTATAACAATTATATGTATATGTATTATGTGATTATTCATTTTTATACACGTGCACTGAATAAACAGATGATGATACGAAGTTTTGTAACGAGTCTTATTATACCGGCGTGTGTTACAAGCGACCGTGGATAAGCGAGCGATCTACCTGGACGCTCTCGTAGGTCAGTTAGTCTACCCAGGATGCAACGGAATTCTTCGGGTTTCCGAAACAGAACGGCGTAATGGCATTTTAATGATAAGACTTTTGCAATATTATAAATAAAATCGCGAGTGTGATCAGATTTGTCGTACAACAATGGCCACATGCTACATCAAGGACGATCAAGGTATGTGATTTTTCTCAATTGTACGCCCAAATCTTGCGCGACAATCATACCGGGATATTTATAACCTCAATCGTGTAAACAACTTTACGCTCAGTGTTCGAATTATTACCGGTTTTTCTTGCCCGTTTTTTTTACACTCGCGCACTTCTGTATTGAAAAAAATATTTCGAAATACATTTTTTACGAATCTATACTTCAAATTTTCGCCGAACGATATTTTGCGTTAATTTCGTTTACGCTGCTGGTATAAACACAGCCAAGATTTTCAAAACAATTTGTTGTCTGTTTCCAATAGTATTTGCGATGACGTTCAGACTCAATCCAAAATCTGAATATGTTTTGAATGCGTAGAGGGAGATGCAACGAGATCTTTTTCTCTCAATGTTTTTATTTCAGGTGGAACTTTTATTCCTGCGAGCCAACGTCCGGACGGTACATGGCGAAAGCCACGTCGAGTAAAAGACGGATACGTACCACAGGAAGAAGTTCCCTTGTATGTACACAAGAACATCAGCATTATTTTCTTTTCCCTAAATTTGTATGAAAATTTCTCATCGCGATGATGTCCCGGTAGATACGAGAGTTTGGGAAAGCAGTTTCTCAAAAATAAACCAACTCATCCGCCGGGTGTATCCGCGGAGTATGTAGCGGCTCAGAAAGCAAAGAAAGAAGGTCAGGCAGTAAAAACAACGATACCAGGTATGCCGATACAGAATGATGCGAAGAAAAAGAAAAAGAAAAACAAGAGCAAAAGTGGCGCTTCGATAACCGAAGATTTAGCAAAAACTACGATATCCGAACCTGCAGTGACGAGCAAAACGAAAAGCACGGCAAACGCGACGAAATCACAGCCCGTCGCGTCGTGCAGACAAGACGCGTCCTTGTCGCACCTGAGCGACAGTATGAAAAGGTTAAAAAATTTGCGCAAGAAACTACGCGAAATCGAGATCCTCGAGCAGAAAATAAGGGACGGCGTTATAAAAAGTCCAGAACCAGAAATGCTTGAGAAAGTGTCGAGAAAAAAGGAAGTTCAGGATGAAATAAAACTGTTGGAATCGAATCAATAATCGCAAACTGAAAGCGATTCCCATTTTTTTGGTACAAATTTGAAATTGTGCCATTTTGTCCGTTACTTCCATTGGACAAACTTTCGATGCATCGTTGGTGGTTTTTTTTTTTTTTTTTTTCCAAAGTTTCTGACTAAGAACTTGAACACGATAAACATATTTTACATATATGTACAAAAATAAATATACGAAATTGTACATTCAGGCGTGATTATTATAGCGAAAGTAAAACAAACAACACCTATATATATATATATATATACATATACATATGAATCGACGTGTTTTTTATAGTATTTTATTATTATTTTAACGTGGGATACAAAATATACAGAGAAAGAAAAACAATTGAAAGCGTTTGTTCGACTTATATACGTCGACATGACAGCTGATTGGATTTTGAGTAATCGGTGAAGTATCTTTTGTCCTGTCGAACTCGGAAATTTGTTCACAAATGATCGGGTGCTGTTGTGTGAAACTCTATGTTGTAATATTATTATGTGTCGCCGCCATCATACCAGTGGCGATTATTCTTATTTATAACCCTCAGCTTTTCGGAATGAACGAGGAGACCAAAGAGCCGGATAAAAATTGAATCGAAAAGGTAAGCATTTTATTTTTCTTTAATGCATTCGCAATTGCATGTATGTGGATGCAAGCGTGTAATTTTGTCTCTTGCAGCGAGCGAGACTTCGTATGAAAATAAGATGACATGAAGATAAGATGTTAACAACGACTTTGTTCAGGAATCCTGATAAATTTGTCAAAACGATGTTATGAACATGCTGTGTCTAATTTATAGAAGCTTTACCATTGTAATAACTTTGATTTACTGATAAATGTGAGAAATCTTATTCTATTAACATACATCTCAAAAAGATAATTTCCTGACTTATCGACAAAAACGCAAGAATTCCTATTTACGTTACTTCCGCCATTGCGTAGAAGCGAGACCTCTGGATATCGGATATGTGTAAAAAAAAGTGCAGCTTTATGTTCGATAAGTCAAGTTGATCCCTCGAAAGATTTCGGTGCTGTCAAAATACGAATATCGTTGATTACTTATTTCTCAACAGTTTGTGAATTAGTTTTCTGGTCAGTTGGGACACTGGGTAGCTTACGACGCATCGAGTAATTTCTTCACTTCCAAGATTTACCTTGTTACATTCGAAAAACGTGAAAAAAAGGATTTCTAACCTTTCATCGCTGGCAAACGAGTTTATCGTTAAAAATATGTTAAAAAATTGATACTTTTGTCTATTTAAACCAAGTTCAAAGCCTCGCCCGGAGATCCTTTGAAAATGGAATGAACTCGAACCGTGGGTGGTGCTTCGGAATTTATTAGCCTCAAAACAATCATTGATCGTAGAGAGGTTAGGTTGACCTTTGTGTAAGGCTTTATAAAAACTCAAACAAAATGAGTTATCACCGTGGGGGTGGAAATAAGCCCAAGGGTTTTGGATTTACGAGCTTCCAAATGTCCGGTACGAAACGAACAGGGGCAAATATACCTCCACCGAATGTTGCTAATTCTGTGCTCAGTAAACAAGGCTATCACACAATGAATTCAATAACTGAGAATGCATTGGCGGCATGTTGGGGTGTACCGAAAAAACGAAGCAAAACAGAAGAAGAGTATGTACAGAATTTCTCATATTTATATGTTTAAAAGGGAAGAATCGCTTGTCTTTCGATAAATCGGACTTACGGCAAAGCGATACATAACTTTGCAATTTCGCAGTTTCGTCGCTCAATGTCAAATATACATTACCATTTTCACAATACTTACGTACCAATAAATATCAGATATTTCGAGGACGATGAGGATGGTCAAACGTCGACTCTCGAATACATACCCGCTCCAGGTTCGCCGACGTTCGATCTCATGAAAAAGAATGAGAAGAAGCAGGATAGCGATAGCGAGGAAGATCCATTGGACGCTTTCATGGCAGGCATAGACGCCGAAGTGAAAAAGAGTTCGACCATGGCGGAACAAGCGGAAGAAGCTCGCAAAGAGGAGAAACCCAAAGGATTTAGGGCGGATATAGACGGCGAGGATGATGAGGAAAGTTATTACAGGTAACATAAACCAAGGATTCAAACCCCTAATTTTCACCCTTGCCTTCAATTTTTGGCACGAAGTTTCGCAAACATTGGTCCGTTATTTCGAAAGATACATGGAGGAGAATCCAACCGCTGGATTGCAACAGGAAGACTCCGATCAGGAGATCGACTACGACGATGATGGAAATCCCATAGCGCCGCCCAAGAAAAAAGACATAGACCCTTTGCCACCTATCGATCACAGCGAGATACAGTACGAGACATTTGAGAAGAATTTTTATAATGTTCACGAGGAGATCTCGAGTTTGAGCAAGCATCAGGTCGAGGAATTGCGACAAACATTGGGCATAAAAGTCTCTGGCGCATCTGTGCCTAACCCAATATCGAGTTTTGGTCATTTTGGCTTCGACGATGCGCTCATTAAGTCCATAAGAAAGAACGAGTATACGCAACCTACTCCAATTCAGGCACAGGCCGTACCCGCAGCGCTGAGCGGTCGTGATTTGATCGGTATTGCAAAAACAGGCAGTGGAAAAACTGCAGCATTCATATGGCCCATGTTGGTTCACATTATGGACCAGAAGGAGCTCAAACCGGGCGACGGACCAATAGGACTGATTCTCGCGCCGACTAGAGAATTGTCCCAACAGGTAAAAATCATAAGAAAGGAATCGTCCTGCGGAAAACCACGAAATTCAAATATTTCCAATTCTGATAAGAAATCTTTGTTCGCCGACAGATCTATCAAGAGGCAAAAAAGTTCGGTAAAGTGTACAACATTCAAGTCTGCTGCTGCTACGGAGGTGGCAGTAAATGGGAACAGAGCAAGGCTCTCGAGGGTGGAGCGGAAATCGTCGTTGCTACACCAGGACGTATGATCGACTTGGTGAAGATGAAAGCAACGAATCTCAGCCGAGTCACGTTTTTGGTCCTCGATGAGGCAGACAGAATGTTCGACATGGGTTTCGGTAAGTCCACGTGTACAAAACTTTTTAGGGGCATGGCATGTTCGAAAGGTCATTGGAAAACATGGCTGCACAAATATAAACAGTTAAAATCTTACGATGCTTATATATCGCAAATTTTATAATGTTAACTCGTTCAGACGAATCATTGCGGAACGAAAATTTGTCAAATCTTATTTATCGTTAGGATTTAATCGCGATAATCACACGACGCTAGTATTACAAACTGAAATTTAATTAAATTCATAGATTATAATTGTAAGAATTAGTATTTTCGAGTTTAACAAAATCGGTCTCTCAGAGCCCCAAGTACGATCGATCTGCAACCACGTACGGCCCGATCGTCAAACATTGCTGTTCAGTGCAACATTTAAAAAACGCGTCGAAAAACTCGCTCGTGACATTCTCACGGATCCCGTAAGAATCGTGCATGGTGACGTCGGTGAGGCGAACACAGACGTGACCCAGCACGTTATCATGTTCCACAATAATCCGGTGGGCAAATGGTCGTGGCTCTTGCACAATATGGTCGAGTTTTTGAGCGCCGGTAGTCTGCTGATATTCGTGACAAAAAAGGTACGACCATAAACGACCTTAAAAATAAAATTGCAAAATTCTTCCTACATTCTTATTTCTCCGCCACAGTTAAACGCAGAAGAATTAATGAATAATCTGAAACTGAAAGAGTTCGATGTAATGCTTTTACACGGTGATATGGATCAAACCGAGAGAAACAAAGTTATCACGGCTTTTAAACGCAAAGAAGTCCCTACACTCGTTGCGACCGACGTAGCAGGTAAATTAATTATTTCTGTAACAACGACTGAGGAAAAAATTGCTTAAATAGGCTTTTCTCGTGAGATTTATTTCTGAATTGATTTCAGCACGTGGTCTCGATATTCCTCACATAAGAACGGTCGTAAATTACGACGTGGCACGAGATATAGACACGCACACGCATCGAATAGGAAGAACCGGTCGTGCGGGAGAAAAGGGCACCGCTCATACCCTCGTAACGGAAAAGGACAAAGAGTTCGCGGGTCATTTGGTGAGAAATCTCGAAGGCGCCAATCAGGATGTTCCTAAGGGTTTGATGGACCTTGCGATGCAGAGCGCTTGGTTCAGAAAATCGAGATTCAAGGGTGGCAAGGGCAAGAGTCTGAATATCGGTGGGGCCGGTCTTGGATTTAGGGGACGAACGGAGACATTGGCGATTCAGGTTTTTTGAAATTTCTCATTATTTGTTCCCTATTCGGCAATATTTTACTACATAATTGATTTACCTGACTTGACGTATTTATCGATGATCTAAGGCCGGTGGACCATCCTCACAAGCTCCCAAAGATATTAGCGAGGTTGTGAAGAAATTGGAGAAACAAGGACCTGGAAGCGATCGTCTATCGGCGATGAAAGCTGCTTTTAGAAGTCAATACAGCTCTCAGGTTAGTGTATTTAGCGTTTAAATGAGATTTTCGGGATAATAATGAATTGAAGTAAATAAAATTGTCGTTAAAATTACTTTAGTTTCGAGCATCTTCCGATCACACGTGGGAACAAACGATTCAACCACCTTCGGTGATAATGCCGCCTCCGCCAATTCCCGGCTCGACTCAATCGAACGAAGACTCCGCGGAGATTCCAGAGAGCCAAAATTCCGATTCTTCGAGCACGGACAAAACGGAGCGCAAAAGAGTGAGAAAAAGCAGATGGGAGTGATGAAAAGGAAGGACCAAATTACAGATAATAATTGTACTTTGTGACCTTGAACGCCTCGATTATTTCATAATCGATTTGTTTTGTATCGTAATGAAAACTTAAATTTACTAGCCTGTACACTCTTCGTTTCTCTTATTTCATCCCTTCCAAACTTTTAGCTTTCGTATAATTTTTAAAAATTTATTTCTCATATTTAAACATGCACCGTACATTTTTCGCACCGTATTTCGTGTGGTTCTTGTTTCTGTCAGGGATTTCAATAACTTATTTACATAAATACTCGTTTTTAGTTTTTTGCCATTAGTCGAGGACGTTGACGAAAATTTACGAATCGAGGAGACGAAAAATTCGGCAATTAATTTTGAAAACCTCATGATGTGATTTTTCATCGTTTACTCTTTCCAGACGCCATTTTCTCTCCGCCAAGACATCACGAACGCCGCCATTTGGAGTTCCAAAATTTCAATTCGCAAAAATTCGATCCCAAAGTTTTTTCGTTCAACGCTTGAATTTAATTTCAGAACTAGAATCCGATAATCAGTGTCTTTATTATGGAAAATTGCGTGGTACAAATCGATGAAGTTGTTGCGCGTCGTGTACAGCGATAACAAAAGAAACAAACCAGGACGAAGGAGAACAGCATCCAGTAATTAGTCGGCTAAAGGTTTTCTCTCTCATTTGTTTTCTGTTATTGGTTTTCATCCATTAGCGAACGGGACATTATAATTGACGCGAAAGAACGTTCGAAGCTCGAGACGATATGCATATTATGAATAATTCTGCACGCTTCGATAAACGTCTCGTACAAATGGTTTCCGTGTCTCGCGACAAAACAATTTTTCCTCGTCATAAAAAAAAAAACAAACATAAAAAAAAGAAAAAAAAAACATCGGAAATATTGTACAAACCGGCAAACTATCATTTTTTTCTCTGTCTAATGGACGTGAAACATTTAGCATACCATTTAGGGCACCGCTGTTCGACCGAATCCTGCTCTCGCTAAAATAATCATAGTCATCGATTTCGAATCAAACATAAAAAAAAAGAAGTGAATAAAAGAAAACAATAATATTTTAGTCGCATATTAAAAAAAAAACGGTGCTTCAATCTAAACGCGATTATACGTGAGTAGATAAAGATTTAAATACGCGATACGCCTTCGCGCGAAACCGCTGGTTAACGCATAGCGCAGTCCCCCGAATCGGCAATCGGCGTAAATTGCGTATGGCATCAAAAATACAAAGAGAGAGAGAGAGAGAGAGAGAGAGGACATCAGACACGACTAGCACGAGACACTGAATTAATTCCACTGCGTCGTCTAACCGGATCGTTGCGTGTTTGACACGTATCAATGATCATAAATAATCTCCTACATCGCTCTTGCATTAAGTGTTCACCCTCCTCCCTCTTTCCTCGGATGAATTATGTCCTGGTACGTTCGTAGAACACGTCATCTCCTAAGCGAACGTGTAATGCACATATGGGCTATTCCATTCAAACTCGACAAAAAGAAATCAGAATTTTCCAATCCGTGTTCCAGATTGGTAGAAAAAAATATATTTTTCTAATAACGAGAAAAACATTGAGATTTATACAAGTTGACACGACACGCCCCATATGTATTAATTGTGTTTTCATAAATCCCGAAAGCTTCGTCTCCTGGTTTCTCTCTCTCTCTCTCTCTGTCTCACTCTCTTTCTCTCTCTTCCCTTCATTGATTATAATATCCCGGAAAAACATACACGTGGCTCGCAATTTAATCGGCATGATTCACCGGGTGCGATCATCTCGTAAAAGGCGATACGACCGTGAACGATATTGTGCACACAAAGCGCATTATTGCGAAAGAATCGTCGAGTGAAAGAGAGAGATTTGTTTTTTTTTGTAAAATCGAAAAATTCGTTGGTACAGCTTGCCGATCGTTATCGGTTGATTTTTCTAGGCTCGAGGACGTTGCGTACTCGAAGACCGGAAGTAGAGACTCGTCAAGGTGTAAAGGAGTCCGCGGATTCTCTCGGCTATAATCGCGGTGGCATAAATCCGCGAAGTTAAAGAGCGATGATGAATTTATCGCGTCCTTGGGACAACGTTTAAAAATCTTCGAACAATGAGATCGTATCAAGAATAATAGCACGAGACGATCGAAACGCGATCTATAGCACACGTCTTGATTCATAACGTATACCGAATGTCCCTTAGAGCTGTAAAAAAGCGCGTTTTCTATCGTAAAGCGAAAATATGACGAATTTTTTGTCGTTTTCCGTTTTCGTTACGCGCATGTCGTAATAAATTTCACGTATCTCTTATAATTCTATTATGTATACCATAAAAAGATGGCGCTGTTAAAATCGACCCAATCGTTAGTTCGGGACGTCGTAAATAGCCAAGTGCATCGTCTGTGCTCAGTCTTAGTTCGATAATTCATCCCGGATTCCAGACGAGACAATGTTTTCATCAATGATGATAGAACCGATCGTCGTTCGGAATCAAAATGGAATTAAATGGTCGCTCCTGCCATTTTTTCTGTGTGTGTGTGTGTTTTTTTTCAAGAGTCGCCATACTGCGGCACCGCAGGACTGCTCTTTCTTCTGGTTTTCTCGGTATTTTGTCCAGCACTCAAGAGATTCATGCCAGTTCGTCGACCACTCTCGGTGCCCTGTTTCCCATTGAATTTTTCCATAGCTCGAGTGTAAGAACCGGTGCAAACTTTGCCCCAGACCCTTCTTTCCTCCGGGGTCATCGCGGACGTTGGCTTATTCGCTCTTCCTGGCTCGTTGCGATTTTCCGTTCCGCTCGTTCTTTGATTCTCGCCCCTCGTTGGTTCCCAGACAGCTGGATTTCTTTTCCCATATACCTTATTGGCGTCGTCCTTTTCTAGAGAGGTGCTGGAACCTTGGGTCACATGAACGTCCTCCCAGGACATTCCAATGTCTGATTGGACGCTAGAGGGAGTTGGACAACTGCTGTCGCTCGACAATGAGGAAGATCTGACGAACGAGGGTGGTATGTCCAATTTTACTTGTTCCGTGTCACGAGAAGTGACGCTCGACGCAGGTGGCTCGCTCTTGGCTCTATTGAGGACGGAGACAGTACCGTTGTTGTTGTTACTGTCATTGTCCAACGCCATATTGTCGTTAAGTATGATCTTCGTTATGGACGTGCGTTTTCTCAATTTTTCCAAATTCTCCTTGGAAGTTCTCTGCGACGCGTCCATTTTCTGTAGGATATCCTTGAGGTTCACGGAACTGTCGGACCTCGTATCGACCTGGCCTTTTCCCGATGATCTTGACATGGTGGCCACGCTGGTGTCTTCGATCCTAGGACACGTAACATCTGGGAAAATGTAGTTGGGAAGACGTTCCTTCTGGCGATACGAGCGAGGATTAGCTGGCACTTGTTGGCTCGAGACAGTCTCGTCCTTGTCCTGGTCTTCGACGAGACGACTCGTCTTCGCGCCATCGACGCACTGCTTGTATTTCTCATCGATCCGAGTGTCCAGACTGCCCTGGGACTCGTTCTCACCATCAAAATTCGAATCCTCGCAAATTGGCCAGGCGGAATTGACCTCGTCGACCGAAAATGCACTCTCGAGGGAATCTTTTCCAACGTCCTCCTGACTACTCTTCACGGACCTCTCAAGATTCTCGGTGTAAGAATCCAACTCGTTGTCCTCGTTGCCCGAGTCGTTGTCGAAATCCTTGAGGACACCCTCGTTCTTCTCGTTCTGCTTTCTCAGCTCTTCCCAATTTTTTCTCGGCTTGTAACTCGTCTTTCGTCTGACTATACCGCGTCCCGTGATATTAATGTCAGGAATGAAGAGTCTTAGTGCTTTTGGTCCTGTTGGAAAGGTCACCTCGTTGACTCTTTTCTCCGTCATAATCGCTTCGAGACTCGTTTGCGAAGCTACTTCCTGATGTTTGTTGAACGCGGAGACCAACTGCGCGACGGTGTATTTGGGTTCGTCGGTCTCGGACTCGGAGTGATCGTCCTTGTCGTCGGAATTTCCGGAATTGTTGGAATGACTGGATATGTCGGAATTTTGACGCTTCGAGGATTGTTTGACGGTCAACAGTGTTCGATCTAATTGAGTCTCGTCGGAATCTTCCGTGAGAGTGTCCGACTCGACGGATTGAAGCGAATCAAAATTTTCCTCCGACTCCATTTTCTTGGGTTCTTCCCGATCCTCCTTGTCGGAGTTTCTCGTTTCCAAATTCAACTTGAACTCGTCATCGACTCTGTCCTCCCTCTCATATTTCGTCTTTTCCAAGCTGCTCTCATTTTCCACAGATTCACATTCGTCCTTTGATTCCCGTGGCTCGTTGAAACTCTCCTGTCCAGTTCGTTCGAAAGAAAGTCTCTCCAAGGAATTCTCGAGGCTCGTCGCTGCTACTTCCAGTTTCTCGGATCTCGAGCAAACGGAAAGTCTTTCATCGGTCTCACTCCCATTTTCAAGGCGTTCGAAGGACGCGCTGGAGCTGGAAGAGGCAATCTCGTTGCCGATTTTCTTGATTATCGGCAGTACATCTTCGGTCATAGCACGCTGATCCTTCCTACGTCTTTTCTTCTTTCTGAGACACTCGAGACTGCGATAAATGTCGAGAACACCTTGCGACTTTGACAAACATCGAAGACCGTACAATTTTTCTTGCGAACGGCTGCCGAACAGCGGATTCATCATTTCGTCCTTTTGCAACGCTGCCTTGCCAGCCTGTGACAGACAAGCCTGCGATTGAATCTGGTTCAGACTTCGCATTCTCGACAAAAGACCGCGTCTCGTCACGTGATTGAGATTCGCCTGGGAACGACTCTGCGCTTGACTCAACAGACCCTGAGTTTGTTCTTTGTTCAACAGACAACTCTGGCTCGTCGCCAGACTCGCTTGACTCGTCGTCAACGATGTGTGAGACGAATTCAAGCTCGTTCGCGAATCTGCTGGACTCATGTAACACTCGCTACCCGTGAGACTCGCTCGACTTCCGGTCAGCGCGTAACTCAAACACATCTCGCTCTGACTCAAACTTCCACCAAGTCCCTGATTCTGATTGATCGATTCCGCTAGATTCGCGTGACTCGTTGCTTGGCTTATCAACGCGGCTCTTCGAAGATTCTCGCGACTCACCACGCGTTCCAGCAACACTTCTCGCGATTTTGACAAATATCTTCGTAGATGAGGCGACGCTTGGGTCGGCGCGTCTCTCAACCAGTCGTGGCGCAGACATTGCTTCGCTGACATCCGTGCGCTGCGGAAAATAAAATGGAAAATCCAGAAAAATGTTTTTTTTTATTCAAAATTAGGATTTAAATAAAATAACGCTGGAAATGGGGAATATTTTTAAATTAGTGGACTTAAGAATTGTTGTTTACCTTGGGTCTAGCACGAGAAGCTTAGCGACAAAGTCTTTCGCCTGCGCCGACACGTCCTCGAATAATTCCTCGGGAAAGTCAACCTCGCCGAGGGAAATATTTTGAAACGTTTCCTGATCCGTCTCGCCCCCGAATGGTGAAAATCCAGTTAGTAAAACGTAGGTTGTCACTCCCAGTGACCTAACGACATAAAATTTACAATAATTTGATTTAGCTGAATTTAATTGGGAAAAAAATAAAATTATTTGAATAAAATAAAATCAAATTGAAAAGAATAACAAAACAAATATCTCACCACATGTCAGCGGCCAACGTTATTGGCTCGTAGTGAAGAATTTCGGGAGCTAAAAAATCATTTTCATTTTATAAAGTAATAATTTCAAAGATTAAATTGCTAATAATTCAAATATCGTTCGACCTACCGACATAATCCGGTGTACCGAGTATTTCCCGAACTTCCGTACCCTCGAGGATCACCCTCGAGATCTCAAAGTCACAGAGTTTAACCTCGCTCTCGGGAAAGCTGCCCATCATGACGAGATTTTGTGGCTTTAACATAAAAATCGAACAATTTTTACGAACCGTGAAAAAAATATCGTTGCATCATAAACGATTTATTTTCAGACGATAAAATTCATGATTTAGTTTATAAAAGATCCAAGGGTTTTCGATCACTTTCTTCCGGAGAAATCGATATCGCCAATATGGAAATCTATCGAGTTTCTCGAGTTTTGCATTCGAATGAGAAATCTTTTTATTCGAATGTAAGCCACGTGCACGCGTTACGCGCTCGAGCCTTACGTTATCGTTGAAAAACAACTTCCTACAGTAGTCGCGAAGCGATAACGTTGTCTCTCTGTTGGTCTCACAAATATACGTTATCCATATATTTATATATTTTTCCCTAAGTCCTACGCTCGCTCGACAGTTTTGTTTATATCTGTCTCGATCGATCGAGCTTTACAATATTAACGTTCGATTCGAGGAACGTTACTAGTCATCGAAAACAATTTAACAGAATAATCTCAAAATATCCAAATTTGAAAATAAATCAATAAATATTATTTTTCGATTAATCCTTTCGATTAATCATTTGTTTTTTACTCTAACAAAAATTAATTTTAATTAAACAAAAATCATGACGGACTTGCTACAAAAAAAGGTTGAGACAATCGTTGAACCAGTCTCTCGAAGATCGTCCTCCCATACCTGGCGGTTCAGCGAACGTAAAAGTGTCAAGCGACTATTATATTCGCAGAGACCAATGCCGCAACAGTGAATAATGAGTCCCGTCTGAAAAATCGCGCGACCGTTAAATTTCGAGAGGTTATTGATTCCCGTTGGCACGGAGGTGTCGCGATTTAGCGCGCGCGACAAAAAAACAAATTCATAATGTCATTATACAAAATTCTATCTCCAACGATAGACAGATCGATTATGTACATGACATAAATAACGCATTAATTTTATTTATTTATTTATAACTATAGATACTGATGTAACGATTGGAAGTGTTTACCAGGAACGAGAGGAGAGGATTTCATGCGGGGGCGTGTTGAATGCAGAAGTGCCGTAAGGATACCTTCACGAATTCTCGACATATTTTCCTTTCTCTCTCTCTCTCTCTCTCTCTCTCTCTCTCTCTCTCTCTCTCTCACTCTCTCACTCTGTCTTGATCGTACAATGTTCCAAGGAGAAAAATAATCGTATACGATCAATTTAGTCGCCGGGTGTCTTCCAACCTTAATATCAAAGCCTTGGGCGTGATTTCTCATGTGGGCGAGCATCGCGCTTTGAATATTCAAAGTTTCGTGACGTCTCTCTCTCTCTCTCTCTCTTCGTTCGTCCAGTCTTTCCGTACTTGATTACGCTTCGTCTCCCGGAACGATCAATAAAAAAAAAAGATAACGCGAGTATGAGTAAAAATTAATTGATCGGTTATATCGACGATCGGCCGTATTAATATTCGATCGGATCGATGCCGATAAATATGTCGATATGGAAAAACAGGAATTTTGCAAATTAGATATTTTAATATTAGTCGAAATATGTTTTAATATTTATCGATTGATCGAAAACTCGTAAACTTGATTTTTCATTTGATTTTTTTTATTTTAATTTTTTTATAATTGAATGACAATTTTTTTCTTCGACGTTCGAGACTTTTTCGGTTCGCGATAAAAAAAATGTCGAATCTCGTTCGTGTGGGAACGCGAATATTATCGCGAGGTCGCTCGGTAATTGGTTCTTCGACCTGTGAAAAAATGAGGAAACATTGACCAAAGAAAAAAAAAACAAAAAATAAAAATAAAAAGAAAAACATATTCGTCCAAAGTTTACGAGAAACGCGAACGTTCGTCGTAGCTGGCGAGACAATCACGAGAGAGGATTATCCCCGGAGATCCTTACGACGATACGAGACGAGAACGAAAACGCTCTCTCGTCGAGTGAGAGCGTGGGCGCGAGAAAACATATTCTCGCAATAACGCGGACGACCGAATGTCCAAGCTCATTCAGACGAAGGAAGCACATCGATGTAAGGAACGAGAGAACAAACATTCCCGGGAGTCGTATAAGATCGCGGGAGATATAACGTAACGCTCGCGGGATGAACCGTGCAATGAAAAAGGAGATAACGATGCGCTCGATTCTTTCCTTTTTACAACACTTATATATAATAATAATGACAATAAATATTATTTCTACAATAATCATGATTTGAGAAAACGTTCTCCGGACGATTCATGCAACGTATCATTTATTTACCCGGCTGAAATAATGAATCTGCCCACGTGACGGAAGATAAAAAATGCTTTATTCAAATTAGACAAAAATTCACAAAAATATCATTTTCGACAATTCTTAAAACGGGAACGTCCGAAAAATTCCGATATTTCATACCGATCGAGCAAGTCCAACACGAAGAACCAACAAAGTGTCGAGCAATGCTACGTAGGGCGTGTAAGGGTGTGGTCAGATTTTTCTTCAGACTGGAGAACAAAGAGGATTTCATATCCTCGAGTAACAAGGAACCGAGACGAAACTTCCTTAATAATAATAATAATAATAATAAAATAAAAAATAATTGATATTGTCATTATTTTTTTACGTAATTAAAACAAAAATATATATATATAAATTGTTATTAGTTCTTGTCATATTTATCGCATGTTCGTCATATCGTCGCTAGATTATTATCGTTCAGCTGGCAATGCCTGACTCGTTCGTGTCGTAGAATCGCCACGAAGCACTCGAGACCGTGGCTGTGTGTAGGCGAAACGCTCGACATATCGCGTAGTATAGTGCCATGAGCACATCGCAGAAACTGTCTCCGAGTGCTTTATATGCGTCTCGTTCTTAGGCAAATAATAACGTTTTTTTTTCCTCGATGCATTATTATACACCTTTACTATAGCGTTGCAATGTTCACCTGCTCGTGGACTTACCAGCGTGGATTTCTTTCTATTCGCTTCAATCTCAATCCTCGTGATCGCGACTATAAAGAACGAGCTCCAAGCTCGTAATTAAATACAATTCTTTATTTTTTTTTATTCATTCGTATTTTTCTTTTATTTAATTTTTTTTTGTAAGTCTACTTGACGCGAGTCGATTTAATTAATTGCGAGAAACGAAGAGAGAGAGAGAGACAAGCTCGCTTCTGTCCAAAGAGATTTCGCGATCGGTGTTACTCCGTTACGGTCCGTGGAGAATGAGAGTTTAAGTTACGAGTACTGGTGTGCACGAGTGAATTCGTAAAAGAGAAAGATGTGTGTGTGTGTGTGTGTGCGTGAGAGAGAGAGAGAGAAAGAGAGAGATATTCGAGCCAGCCGAATTCTTTCACGTTCCAAATACGGCAGGGCCAAAGAAGCGAAGAGCGAGACTGCCCTGAGGGCTTTTGCCGCGAATATGTGGAGCACCAGCTGGAAGATTGGAGAAATGGTGTCCGATGGGAGAATCGAGGAAACGAGGGTCACTCGAATCTGAGGGTACTTCGCTATCAAAGGTATCTCTTACCGTACAAATTATATCGTATACTTTTATGACGGTCAATTTTCTTTTTACCGTCTTCATTTATACGTATATCTATATATCAGACAACAAAAAAATACGATGATTTATAGTAGGAAAGTTTGTTGTTGTTGCTTCGCTTCTACATTGACGAAAACTTTCGTAACTTCTTAGGGAACGATCAAAATAGAATATATTCTCACTCGATTTTATATATATATAAATAAATAAATATATATATGAACTGGAAAAGATGTTGGATATCTGCAGCAACCGCGGTAGCTCGTACCCCGCACGCTTCACCCCCGTTTTGCCATAAATCGTATATGGCAGGACGAGTCATCGGTCGGCACACTGTCCTATAAAATCTTTCTGTGTCTCTCTCTCTGTCTTTACTCGCTCTCTGTCCATGCCGCGCACAGTAGCCCGAATCCTCTCGCAATTATTTCACAGGGTAAAAATAATGAGCTCGATTCCAAGGATGAGAAAATTGAGCAATATATGATCTTTGTACGCTGTATGCGTTCTGGCTCTCGTTACACCATCGTTTACGTTATTACGTCTCGCGAGATAATCGTCGTTCAACGACGATTTAGGATCGAGCCTCGATCCACAATATTTCCCAATACGATTTTCAATCGTTTTATGTCTCATCGAAATTTTTCAATTAATTTGCAACAATTTCGTATAATTCGCGATAATATAAAAATTATTGTAATAATATTGATATTAAAATAGCGTCGTGCCTTGAGACGTGTTAAGGAAAAATGTCGAGATCGCTCAAAATGCTAAAATCAACAGGGTCGACGCGCTTCGAACATCCTCGTGGTCAAGGATCGTTTGGACGTTCGCGAGCACGAAAGAATTATTTCCGAGTCACACCGTATATAGCAGTATGCATATAGGACCTATATACATACATATATATACATATATATATATATATATATGTATATACATCTTTTCAGGTCGAGACTGACAAACAACATTCGAGAAATTGCACAGAGCTTTCCACGTCTCCCTATATTCATACAGGCGCTCACGCACAAAACCGGCGTATGTGCTCGCCCGCGAGTTTTTATTTTACACTCTCGTTGCGCATCTCGCTGCGTACGCGATGCCGACGTGCCCTTGTGGTCTCGACGTTGTATACGAAGCTGGAGACCGCGGGCGTATGCTTCACCAGCGCCCGCGGTTTACATCGAATTTCTCTTCCTGGCCTCTGCAGAGGCTGATGCCCCGTACCCGTGAGCATAACACTCGAGATCGAACGTTCCAGAGTCGACCCTCTCGCGGCAATTTGCTACATACGCGGCGCCAAATCTTCCCAGCTCTTTCAACAATTTCTTCGATAATTAGTCGTATTTTTCTTTCGAGATTATTCGAGACGTTAAAGTGGCAAATAAAACAAAAATCGTTTTCGTAATTTTCGCCGATTTTTTTGTTGTCGACTTCCTTATCGATTTCCCGCGCGTTTCTCCGCTCGCGTTTTATCGAAAAAAAAGACTTTGGCGATAATCGAGGAATCTCTCGTTTTTATGTCGTCTCGCGCCTTTCGTCCGTTTCAAGCCGAACGATTTTTCGCGGATACCCACGTCCTGTGACACACGGCAGTTCACCTCGCCTCTCCTTCGCCCCAGCGCTCTACGGCAACGGCACGTCCGCACGGCAACAAGACGGAGGGAGAAGAGTAGAAGAGACCAAGGAGCATCGTCGATGTATGCGCGATTCCGGAGAGTAAGTAAGGATGCGAGAAGAGGAAAAAAGAGCGAGAGAGAGAGAGAGCGGATAAAAAGTGAGAAAGAGGGAGGAAGAGCACGCGAGATCAGCGTGCTTCGTGTGTACTTATAGCGTCTTCTGAATACGTATATATATATATATATTGAGTACGTAGACGAGAGAGAGAGAGAGAGAGAGAGACGATCTTGGACCGTACGCGACGAGCATCAGCAGGGCGAGATTGACCTTGACGTGGTAATAGGCTGTAAATCCCGATCTTTATGCCCAGATATGTACGCTTCCACGTTCGGGCGGTTCCCGACCGTACAAGCTATTCGTGTTGTACTCTATACGTATATATATATATATCCTACGTAGCCAGGGGAAAAAGGAAGTGAGCGTCAGACGAGATCTCTTCTGCATGTCTGGAACTTTAATAACGTGTACAGCGTGCAAAAGAGCTTTTAAAGCGAGCGCAATTTTCTTCTCGGCTGTAGATAAATAGCCATTGATAGTCGTCCATAACTTGGCTACGTTCGAAATTAGTCGAACGACATGAATCTCGATTCTTCGTGTTGCGTTGTTAGATGCGAGAGGTGGATTAGCTTTCAGGTTTTTCAAGGACGCGGGTTCGAAGTTCAAGGATGAGATTTTCTTTCGTAGATTGCGTTTTATAATTACGGGTTAATTTTATCGGGACGATATAAACAAAAAATAGATAATCAACAATTTTGTCACATTAAATTGTTTGATTTTGAGGGTTGAAAACTGGATCGAGGTTTGTATCGATGAATCGTTTCTCGAAATTTCTATTTTTTTAAATTGTAATCGAAATTAATAGAAATCGTTAGTGAAATTTTAGAAATGTGACGTAAAAATCGTTAATTATCGAAATCGGATCGAAAAATCGGTCTTCGTTGCTAACGACGATCGAGCTTCCCTTTAAACACGTCTCGGGAGAGTTTCTCGATGTTCCGTCGATCCTGTCGATCGGTCCTCACCCTCCTCGATCGCTATATCCGACTTGTTATTTTCGCTTGTTCGGTACACACGCTCTGCCAGAATCCGAGAGAGTAAGAGAGAGAGAGAGAGAGAGAGGGAGAGAGCGTGCATCGGAATCGGGACTCTTTTATACGACCCTTTGTCCCGGGTATTCTCCGTAAATGGTTATCCAATTTGTTTTCTCGGCGCTTATCGCAAATCGCCGTCGCGAGACTCCTGCACTCTGTCTCTCTCTCTCTCTCTCTCTCTCTCTCTCTCTCTCTCTCTCTCTCTCTCTCTCTCTCTCTCTCTCTCTTTCTCTCTCTCTCTCTCTGTTTCTCACACATCCGTTGCACCCTCCGCGAACTGTAAAATGGCGCGCGAATCGACAACACAAACGGTCGTAATTAAAGCTTTCCCTCGATCCCTTCTTTGGCCGCGAACGTATCACGTCGTACGTCTCGCAGTGGCTCCCTCCTATGTGCCAAAGTTGGCGTCTTTGGTAGTGGCGCAAAGTGCTACTCATTACCGCTCGGAGCCGTCTATTAGTTGAGATTTGCTTGCCGAGCAACGCGGAAACGAGGAAGAAAACATCGAGTTTGCAAATGGCGACCGCCCGAACACCGTACACTTTGCTCTCCTTTAGGTATAACGAGCAAACTTGGAGAAGCTTCGGAAACGACCGTACGACGATAAAGTAACTTTAGAAAAAGCAAAGAAATGGCGGAAAACAATTTTTTTCTTCATTTTCATTTTTCTCGATCCGTTAATGTTTTTCTCGTCGTTTTTTTCGCCATGAGAATTGGAACGAACGCGAGTGATAAGAAAAATAAGATCGGCTGGAATGATTGCCGATTCGCGATTCCCATCGTTAAATGCAGCGTACGATCGAGACAAGATAGACAAATGATTGGCGAGCCTGAGATTCTTCCGATGACAGTGAGAGCGTAGTCGACGATTCTAGATTCTGCGCTCGAACGATGGAAATCTCCCGTGCGAGGGAGAGATGAAAAAGAAAAAGAAAACGTGCCGATCGATCAGCCGGCAGAGACGTGAGTATCGTTTTTGTCATTCGTCGGTGCCTTTTGCCCGAGATTAGAAGCCGGCGAGCAATTAATACGTCCATTTAAGTGCATACGGCAGACTCGACGCTATTACATCTGAAACTTCGTGCCGATTTCGCATCTCTCACTCTCTCTCTCTCTCTCTCTCTCTCTCTCTCTCTCTCTCTCTCTCTCTCTCTCTCTCTCTCTCTCTCTCTCTCTCTCTCTCTCTCTCTCTCGCTCTCTCTCTCTGTCTCTCGTTATCACTCGCTCTCTCTCTCTCTCTCTCTCGCTTTCGCTCTCTCTTTCTCTCTCTGACCAATCAGTTTCGACCGCGGATCACAGTGAGGTGACCAGGCGGTGAGAGATTCTAAGAATATCCACGTATCCCGACCAATACGGATTCTCGTTGTCCCGTCCATAAAACGAGATCTAGTAGAGGCATACCGATCGAGTGACAATCGCGCGAAATACGGATGGAGACTTCAATGGTTGCGTCATTAAATTCCATACATCGAGTAATAATTGATTCGAGGTTATAGATCGATCAGAAACGTAAAACGAACGAACGTGTTGTGTTAAAAGAAAAACGCACGAGGAGGGATAATAACGAGAGTAATCTTCATTTGCGACGAATCGGCGAATGAAACGAACGTCGATATTTTGAAAACGAAATATATACTCGAACGTTCTCGTCGTTCGAAAAAATTTGTCTTCGATACGAATCATTGTCATGGATCGTGGACTTTTTTGAATCGCAATCCGCCAAATACGTTCCGCGCTAAAGATAAAGATCGAGTAGTCCTGTATTGTCAGCCTTCGCTCGATCAAGGAATGTATTTCTTTCTTTTTGTCGTTGTTTTGTTTTATCGGTACATACGAATTATCTTATAACGACAGTCATTCCTTCGATCTACCATAAATGGTCATTTTCGAGAATACGGATATGAACGAAAATGGTTGAAAGCAGGCGGAATGATTTAATTATGTACATTAATCAGCGTCAGTGTTCCCGCGAGCAGCTGCGCGACATTAGAATACGCAATGCGCGTCGAAGAAACGAGAGCGAGCGAAAGAAGACAAAAACGAAGGGAAAAAACTCACGCAAGATCGAAGACAAAAAAAAAGACAAAAAAAGAAAAAAAGAGACTGCGACAAGTTCTGGAACATTTTTGTGTGTTTAGGCCTTACCTTGATGTCCAAATGTGCGATATTTCTCTCGTGCAGGTAGGCGAGTCCTTCCACGAGCTGTTTGACAAAGTGTACGACGTCACCCTCGAGCGGCACCAGATCACCGTCTATGAGAGTCTGCAGATCTCCGCCGGGTGCGCTGTCGCGACATTAAACAGAGGCAAACATATTTCTTTTTTAATACATTGCGCGCAATATTTATACATTCGACGCTCGTAAAACACGGTTCTTTGTGCGCTTTTTCGTACGCGACGCCGCCGCATGGAGCGTCGCGCGCGATCGTAAATGCGCGCCTTCCCCTTTTCGCACGACTCAATTTTACTCCTTTATTCCACGTTTTCGTCTCGGGCTTGCGGGCGTACGTTCGTTTCTCCTTTTTTTTTGTTCTTTTCTTTTATTTATCGTTTTTTTCTTTTTATGACCAATCGTTAAAACGAGGATATATGTACTCACAACTCCATGACAAGTATGATCTCCTTCGGTGTCTCGTAAACGTCGTGGAGACGCACGACTCGTGGCGATTGCGAGCACAGGGACAGTAGCGCTATCTCGTGGCGTAATTCTGCACTGCAGTCCGTGTTGAAGCGACTCCGAGATGAATATTTGGCCGCGTAGAGCGTACCCGTCGAACGCGAACGGCATCGAAAAACCCTCGCCCATTGACCGCTTGAATAATTATCAATAAATTAAATAAATAATCCTCGTAATATCAATAATATAAATAACATAATTACAATTAATAAAATTAATCGAACACAATAAATAAAATAGTAAATAAATCATTTGAAAAATATAAAATAAGAATAAAATTTATCGATTTTTCTTTCCATCAAAATCGAAAAGAAATGTATATGAGATATTGTACTCCCATTTTGTTCGCGACCCTCGTTACCCTCCACGCTTCTCTCAATCTCGAGACACGTGTGAAATCAGCAAGACGCGAAGGTATGCAACGTTTGATCGATCGCGTCTGGTAGAAAATGTCCAAGGTATTGCACATAGAAATCGCGGGTCGATCGATTCATCATTCAGAACGCGAGGAATCGTTCGATTTACGAATACATATACATATATTTCTCTATATATATGTGTTAAACGACCATCGTCGAAGATTCCGAGAGTCTCACCGTCGCAGGCAAGGTCGGCGCCTCGGCGCTCCGGCAAGGTTGGACACATTGTAACCCGCGTATCATATTTTCTCTCGGCCGCGGTCAAACTCTCTCTCTCTCTCTCTCTCCCTCTCATTCCCAAGAAGATCGAAGCTTCTTGAGACATCCTTAGTTTTCAGATATCCCTCTCTCCCTTTACATCCATCTCGTGACAATTCTTCTCTCCCTTCTTCGCGAACCCTCGAGCTCTCCCTCCTGTACACAGTGGCCTAAGGCGCTATCGTCGCGAATCGATCCAACTGTCATTCATTCCCGCGATAATGAAACGAGTCGTAATCGATACGCTCGATCTCGTCATCGTTTTCATTTATGGAAAAAAAATCTCATCGCCTCGAGTTTAGATAATTAAATAGTATAAAAATTCGTATTTCCGTAAAACTTGTCGATCCAACGAAATTGTCCAAAAAATTGAGAAAAATATATGTTTTAACGATCGCGAGAGATATCGCGCCGCTGTCCAGGGACGTCCACTCTCCGGTTGTACGGAGGCCCTCGAACTCGGAGATTAAAACTGGGCGCGTGCTCGTATATATTCATATGCGCGATCGCGCACAGACACACGCCGTATCGCGAATTTAATGCCGAAGATTAATTCTCATAAAAGTCAGTGCGCGGCCTCCAGAAGGACCGCGCAATTATTCCACTATGACAAGCTTATATATATATATATATATACGTACAAACGATCTACGTAGCATACGTATCATGTGCATATATATATATATATATATATATATATATATATATATATATAATATCTATATATAGCTCAGAGTCTCGACAGAGTCTTGTACTCGTTGCTGCTGTTTTGGTGTTCGCGAAATCGTGATCAAGCGTGGCGAAGTAGAGCCTCCCCCTCCCCCTCCTACTCGTGTATGTCAGACAGGCTTCGTATACGCGCGAGCGTCCTCTCGTCGTGCATTAAAACACGCCGGGATAATACCGGAGAGGAGTGCGTCGTCGCCGCACGTAGAAAGCAGCAGCAGCATTGTGCACTTTAACGAAAGTGATTTACACCGCGGCATCGCGAGAAGAGAATCGCCGAAATCGATCCGCCTCCTTACGAGGGATTAAATTCTTAAACCGCTCGATAATACGCATATAGCATATAGCACGTACATTTCCGATTCGTTGGACTTTTGCCTTGGCTGTCGTCGTGTTTTATACGATTTATCGATACGTATTATTTACAACAATGTTTCAACGGTAAATATATATATATATATAGATATATTGCGTCTTGGTTTTCTCGAGTAGTTGCGATTGTCGCGGTATTGTGTGATCGACCTTTACGATCATATTATTTATAGATCGATTTCTACGTATAACGAGGTATGAATAAATCGCCACGTGAGGAAGAGGATTTAATTGGTCGAGGGGAGGGTAAATATTTGAAAAAATTTAGTACGTGAATCTTTTAGAAAATAATAATCGGTTTTAAGAAAATCGTGGAGTCATTTTGTTTTCGTGTCGTCGAATATTGAAAGCCGCTTCTCTAGGTAATAATTGCAATGTGTTCTCGCTCAATTTTCCAAACGCGTTTATAATGTGGGTAACAACAAAAACGGAAAAAAATATAAAAGGTCGATAAACGCGCGAACTATTACTCGGTCGTTTCGTCATATTGTTGGAAATTTTCTTACGTGTATAATTGACACCTCTCGTTATTACAGGCTTGTATAAGTCGAGAATTTATACACGTTGTGATTATACTAGAGACCGCCGCTACTTTTTGCCGTTCAAATTACGAGAACGCGGTTACGCGAGAGAGAGAGAGAGAGAGAGAGAGAGCCATCGGTCGTTGAAATATATGGGCTCTCATTTTTTCGCACGCGAGTTAAAACCGCGACGTCGAGTAAATGATTAAAATTTATTAGCCACGTCCGTTTACATACGCGCGAAACGATAATCGCTCCGATATACTTTTTCATTCTCTCTTTAATACTCGCGATAATTTCGATCAATTTTCCGTTAACTCCGCGCGGTCGCTGATCCAGAATTTATTCTTTTGTTTTTTGTCGTTAAACGTAACGCTCGACATTTCCGATCGACGAGGTTCAGCGAATTGGCCGATTCGCGAATTTACGTAGGTTATAACACGAACAGGTCTTCGACGACAAGTATATCGCGAGATAAATTTCCTATAGCCGGCCTAGATGTCCACTCTGGGATATAATAGACAATATAATGGCGCCTCGAGCTCTCTCTCTCGTGTTTTAACGCATGTGTAAGTACACGTGAACATCTGACTGTGTGTGTATGCGTGTGTGGGGCATTGAATGGGTTGAGCCCGCGATTAAATCAACTTCATTAGAGTTGCAAAAACGTTGTGTGGCAATTGTGCGCTACTGATGTTGATATACATACACACACACTTATACTATATATATATATATATATATATATATATAATTTGTATATTGATATTCTGTGTGTTTAACGAGAGTTATCAATAGAAGCGAATAACACATATTAAATTCTGCATTAACATAGCCATGAATATGAAACGAGCTAAAAGTTCACATTAAACGCCCGGGAGTATCGCATAGTAGCAACTTGGAGAACCGATCATAACCGTTGTGTCGTAGCCACGAGACAGCTTCCGAACCGTAAACTGCTACTTCACGATATAATCAGTGAGGTCTTACAGCATCGGAAAAAATTACCTTGTGAAACTTTCGACTCTCGATGTAATAATTAGTCACTACGTCCGATAAATTAATAGGGACCATGATGTATCGTTGAGAGAACTTCGATCGTTACTGGAGAAGATGGAAAAATTGTATTCGGTTGTGATATTTGTAAAAAAAAATGTAGAATTTAAATTTGTTTTTCTTGGAAAAACGCGTCGATCGAATTGTCTTACGATCGCGTTGTCCCGAAGCACAGGCCCTTTAACGAAGGTGTCGTATAACGAAAAGCAATTAGAGAAATTGACGGACCATCTAAGCCGATGTGTAAGCTGGTTCAAGTCGGATCGCCCACGAATTGTCAATATAAAAAAGAAAAAAAAAACAAAAAAAAACAAAACTCTCGAACCCACGCGCTTCTATCGGAATGTTTTTTTTTCTTTTCATACGATCGTATACAGTGATTCATGTGGTCGCGAAAGTATCGATTAGGTCAGAAAAAAGAGAACTCGACGAAAGATTAACGCGCGGCTTCACCGTGGCGCAGTCGTCGCCAGTTTGTCTCAACGGCGACCTCGTCAAACCGCGAAATCGCTTCTCTCATCGTGTCGGACACCTACCGAACGTATTAATCGTAGATCGATCGATAAGATTTGCATATTGGTAGAGGATTGAATGAAAATCGACGTCTCTCGTTCGGAAGTCCCAGATGTCGACTATTTACGAAATTTATACCCGCGTCAGTCTTTTTTATTTTTTTATTTTGCCATTTGCATAGCGAACGACACGATCGTTCGCAAGAAAATCGTTGTGTGTGTGAGAAAAAGAGAGAGAGAGAGAGAGAGAGATTAATTAGCGTCGGAGCCACGACGTTAATTCGTCACGGTAATGCGCCTCTCGCCAAGAAACGAGACGCGCGTCGAGGTATAACACGTGTTATACTCACGTATATAACGTTGTTGCACTCGCGCGCTGACATAAAGGCGCAACAACAGTTTCTCAGCGACACGGGTCAGGCATTAATCATATTTATTGTACCGATTAATTGCCCGGCGGCAAACTAGATCCGCTATAATTATGGGGGATCGGTGTTGCGGCAGCACGGCGAGCGGGCGAACAAGGAGCATGACGCGATCTGGCAGGTCGTACAGGGGTTAACGCTCGCTATTAAGTAAGCGAAACACACATCACGAACTGATATATAGAAAACGTGTATACGTTTTACTATACGACGTGACAGTAATTGAATGAATAATGACTGTTGGTCAACACTGTCGATGCGTATAGGCAGGTGTATCGTTTATTTAACGTATCGAATATTCGACGCGAAGCCGATTAATGTTCGACCGAGGTAATTCTACGAAAACGATCGATTTGATTGAGGTGATTTAAAAAAAAAGAAAAAAAAAAAACAAGAGCTCGAGACTTTTTCGGATAAATTTTATTGAAATTATATTTCAATGGCGATATTTTAGGTCGTGAGACCTTGAAAAATTCTTTACGAATCGGTAAAATTATCGAGTATCGTGGTTGACAATGGCTCGAATTGGTACGACAGTGAGTCAATGAATTGACATATTAGGCGGTGGGATGATCGAATATTTGAGGTTGTTTTGTGCGAATCCGCGATTTTGAAATATTTTCGTCGACCGACGTCAGTAAATACGAAACGTAAAAAGAAAGTTCAGGGTTTCGATAGATAATGAACGATGGTCGACCACTATTTTTTTGTTCTTTTTTCTTTTTTTTTTTCTTCGTTGTTTTATTTTATTTTTCTCGCGGACTGGTCGTTTGACTCTTGGCCCCAATGACTAGATCTCGCGACACCTTGAAGGAGACGGTCTCGCGAACCGAGACTCTCCATAGGCTCGAAATCCCAAGTAAGGACAAACATCGTAGCCACTGTGTTTGCCAGAAGTCTAATCGTTCTCGTTAAATAGGCATTAAGTACGCTTTTACCTATGCTCGAGGCGAAGTGTTGTGTTGCGCGGATATTTAGCGGTAACCGCTAAGAATAATATCGTGAAATTTTTTGAACTTTGGCTTCGACTTTTTTTTGTCACAGTAGCGACGTGTTTTTCGTTATTAACTGTTTTTGTCAGTTTTTAAATTTAGACAATTTTAATTCTCACTCTTTGGTAGAATTATTTTCGTCGATATAATTGTTAATTCGACGAAATCATTTTGGTAATTATTATTCCAATGACGAAATAGATTGGTCATTATCGTCACCAAATAATCGAAATAATTTTAATCAACTTTTCTTAAATTCGACGAACTATTTTTATCACAGCATTATGATTCTTTGACGCACCCTCTTAACGAGCCCAATCTCGCTATTATTTTAATTCGTGAAAAACGAAATGATGCAAACTCTTGTAAAAGTCAGTTTTTAATTTAGACAATTTTAATTCCCACTCTTTGGCAAAATCATTATCGTCGATATGATTGTTAATTCGACGAAATCATTTTGGTAATTATTATTTCAATGACCAAAAAGATTCGTCGTCATCGTGACCAAATAAGCGAAATAATTTTAATCAACTTTTCCCAAATTTGACGAACTATCTTTATCCCAGCATTATAATTCTTTAACGTTCCTCCTTAACGAGATCAATGTCGCTCATTATTGTATTTCGTGGAAAACTAAATGATGCAAGTTCTTGTAAAATTGATCATCCATATATATATATGTTATTTCTTCGTTATTATAATTTATCCTTGACAATGGATATAATTAGAAAAATTCATTGACTCACCTGGCGAATGGTTTTGGATCGATCTCGTAGTGTTCCGTAATGGGACCAGTCTTGACGACCCTCGCAAGTTGTGCTTCCTGCACGAGTACCAAGCCCTCCTTAACGTGCTTCTCGCTCCACTGTACTCTGCATCTTCCGCGACATCTGTCCGCCGGTTTATTTTCGGCAGCGTCGCGTTTCCCCTTGGTCGAATAAGTCGATGATTTCGAGGCGGTCGATTGTAATTTTCGATGCTGCGGACGGGGCGAAGTTTTTCGCGTCGACGACATCGTGGGCGTTTGATGATTCGAGTGATAGATCATATTTCGGATAACTTCCGGTTACTTCGCTCTGCGGACTTCCGGTTTTTCCGAATATTCCTCCTCGTCACTCGATTTACGGATGACATTCGCCACGTCGTAATTATCTCATTCGTAAAATTCGTCGCGAATACACTCGCAGTTTATTAACGCGATTTTTCGTTTTATTATCGATCGATTAAATTTTTTTTCACACAATTTTTTTAATCGTCAAATCATCATATTATTTTCATCGACGTACGACCTTCGTCGAACGTGCGCGAACGCATCGTTGCACACGCGAGAGATTAATAAGAAAACGACGATGACGTTGCTGCTGTTGCTGGACACGATCGACGTTGGAGCGCGCACCATCGAGCATCGAGATGCGATTTTATAACAACGGAGAAGCTCGATCTTCGTTGTGACACGATTCGCAATTTTTATATAGCCTCTATATATATATGTATATATATATATATATGGGTATATTATTGTTAACAAGTACTCTCGCGATGTCACGCTATATCTTTTGTCTTCCCCGCCGCTGACTTGACGATTTATGGACAGCGTTAACTTTCAAGTGTCACGATCCATTTAACGATAAAACGAGAGACGCACTGTGCTTGAGATTTTTTCGCTCCTTTACGCGCGCACGCGCGTACCCAAGTGTTGTCGACGTTCGGCTCGCGAGTTCTCAAGACACGATCTTGATTTTTCGTACGAACGCTGAAATAATATACAGAACGATTGATTAATCGAGATAAATTGATTAAAATTCGACGAAAAAAAAACAAAAAAAATGAAAATTAAGTTTCGAAAAAATTCCTTTCAGAATTAATAAATAAAAGCAAAGAAATAAAAAAAAACACAATATACATTACCTACACTCGATTTCCCGCGAAAAATCGCTGTGCGTCCCACGAACGATCCGAACTACTCGAAGGCACCGAGATATTTTGTTCCCAAAATCGACGATTTAACGAAAAAAAAAATGAATTGTAACGAAAAATAAAATTTTTTACGTCGATATTGTCGCGTATTTCGATCAATTGGATCGATTAATAACGAACGAGGCACCTAAAGTGACATATCGACGATAATTCACATCGTGTACAACGTTTTCGGTTGCGCGTATTCGACGTCTCGTGAGCTCTCTCGCTCCCTCTCCCTCGCCGAAGCAAAACCCCGCGCGCACACTCGGTTATCCACTGCGCGCTTCACGGTCCAGCGCGAGTCTGACAACTGGAGAGCGAGACGCGAGAGATCCCGGCAAAACGCGAGAGATCGCCTACGGCTTCTTCACTGGTTCAAACTTCCCTCTCTCGGTTCTTCGTCTCTCTCGGCCGCCTCACGACAAGCGTCCGCGCTCGCCCGACTGCCCGACTCTCTTCACCCACCACGTATATCTATATATCCCGCGCTTTATGTCTCTCCTCTCCTCTCCTTCTTCTTATTCCGACTCTCTTCCTCGCTCCCTCTCTCCCATAACGATCCAGGGTTCTCGCGGACTCGTTTTACCCTTTCCACGCGCGACGATTTTCTTCGCGAACCCGCGCGCTGGACGCTGCCAGACCGCGACTTTGCCGGACGGTGAACGCGCTGACGTAGGTGGAATCCAGTAGTCCTGTCTACCTGGTATATATATATATATATATACATATATATGTAGTCGCGAATGCAAACTGTACAAAATCCTCACGGTTTTAAAAAGTCCATTGCCTCAAAAATGCTCGATACAAATAAAATAAAATATCACGAGCTAATTATACTCCGCGTTACGCGTTTGCAAACACCTCTGTTTATTAATTCGTTATCTTCGTAGTCGTAATTATAACGCGGAATTAAATATTTCCGACGTCTATATGATTTTAATATTATACGATTGTTGAAAACGAAGAGGAAGAAAATAAATTAAGAAAATAAAAACAAGAGTAATAAAAAAAAACAATCTTACACGATACACACGCGACGTATGCGACGAGACGGAGTGTTTTTTTTGTTGTATTCTCGCTTCTCGCGCCTGAATCGTAATCGCGGATTCGAATGTTCGAATCCCACGGGATTTCTCGACGAGCTCACTCGCGAGTCTCACAGCGCGAATAGCGCTCTCTTTATCGCGCGGTTACGCCCAAACACACCGGAGCGACACTCTCGCGGAGCCTGCACATGGAGCTCTCGCGTGTACGGAATCGAGAGCTTATTCCAACTGTACCTGCGAACCTTTTTTTTTGTTTTCTTCTTCTTCTTCTTCTTCTTCTTCTTCCTCCTTCTCCTCTCTTTCTCCTCCTTCGATTTTTTTCATATCGTTTTTTTCGGTTTATAAGCGTGTCTGTCGCACCGTCGCTAACCTCAGGATATTCATGAGTTACATAAGGAAATATAGTCGAGTCGTATTATTTTATTCCGATCGATTCGTAATGAGCGTCTCGTCGTAGCCGATGACAATAATATACTCGTTACATATTGGAGCGATCTTGACGATCATCGCGGTAGTTTCGTTCGTCTTATTGCAAGAATAACGGTTGCATTCCGTACGATTTTTTGTTTAATCAAGCGATAATTCGGATTCGTCGAATGAATAGAAAATTGATCTCTTCGTCTTTCATCTCATAATTCATGGAATTTATTTACTCGATATTTATTCTCGTCTCGTTCGGACTTTTATTCGTGTTTATAAATCGTCTTCGATTTGATCGAAAGCTTAATTAAAGTATTTATTCAAAAAATCAGCTGCAAGGATAATCGTTCGTTTCGAAGAAGAGGGTCGATCTCCTTCGCTCCGATAACTCTCTCATCGTCGGGGATATAATTGAAAATTGGCGTATCGTCGCTCGGCGCGACAGAACGATCTTTTGGCCCTCGACATAATATTCTCGTCCACGTATACGCGTATGTATAATAATTTTCTCGTTTTTGCTCAAGGGGTTTCGCTACTTCTCGTTGTCGTCTCACTTGTACGTATCGACTGGATAGATCGCATGTAGGTACGCATAGAAGAGTGAATATTGCATTTATATAAAAACAGAAAAAGACGAAAAAATAGTCAATTCTCCGTTTTTTCTTCCTAAAAATTTTCACGGCCCCGAAAATGTCATTAAAAAGATTCTCAGATTCTCCTCTAGCCAACAAGCTCGAGGAGAGTCCAAGCTTAACCCAACCTGCCTCTGCCTTGTTTCAATAGACAAGATAGTCCGATTGATAACGAGAAAACACGAAAAAATTGACTCGAAGACACGGTCATCAATTTTTTTTTAATTACCGGACCGACATGTTTTATCATTTAGCATGTCGAAGAAGACTTCCGAGGGGCGGCGCGCAACTTTTGGTAATTAACGATCATCCTAATATGTATATATGGTGGCGCTACGTTGGCCGGTGCGCGACCAGACAAAGAGAATGAGGACGATATTGCGTTGGTTCTTCGTCGTCGTCGTCGTCGTCTCGCGACGTCGTGAACCCGCGAACAAAGCTTGCGCGGCTTCTCTCGTATGTATAAGCGCGTACAAGCAATTCATGCATACGTATAGCGCACGCCGGATTGCCTTCTTCGACTTTTCATTTATTTTTTCTTCGTTCTTTTATGTTTTTATTCTCGTCTTGTCGACAGCGCACGCGTACGCAGTCGAAAGATTTTCGTCCGGGTCTTTATTCAACTTGCTGTTTCTCTCTTCTCCATCATTCTGTCGTTTTCCCTCTCTCTCTCCTCTCTCTCTCCCTCTTTCTCTTTCTCTCTCGCTCTTTCAGTTGGCACATGGAAAAATTGGCCGGGGGTTTCTATATGTGACGGAGCGCGATAACGCAGCGGGTAAACGCGGTTGTAAAAGCGTTAATATGTTAATGAACGCGTGGGGGCCTTGCCGAGAGATTTTCATGTTCGATTATATCGCTTCTGGGAAATAAAGTGGGCCTCGCTCTGTTTCTCTTGGAGACTGGCAGGTTCTTCGTCTCGGATCTAGAGAGAAAGAGAGAGAGAGAGAGAAAGGGGGAGAGAAACTTTTGGCGTCGATTTCGCGTTTTCAATGAATCTCGTCGACGTCACGCTGTTGTCAAAAAGCGACGTAGCAAAATCGCGAACAGTCACAGGTGGAATGCGGTAGCGATGTTTCACTCGACAAAGTCACGATTAGATCATCTAGTTCGCTCATTAAGAACTCGGTCGCTGTTTCATCGTCGACGAGAAGAACGCGAGGTTCGAAACGAATTCAGGTAAATCGCGAAAACTTTTCGATACTTTTATTTTTTAAAGTATTTTATTAAGATAATTGTTAAAGTAACAATTTAAAAAAACGTCATTTATTTGTCTCATCGAAATTTTGCCAAACGTATTTCGTCGTTCGTTAAAAAAAAAAGTCGTTTCGTTCCGCTTCGATAAAATCTATTTGAGCGAAGACGCCTCGATCTCGCGTCATATTAGGAAAAGTCGTATATATAGATTTATCACGGCACGCGACATGTTTATTATCCGTACAGATCTTGGCGCGCGGAATCGCGAGAATGTAAAGTTTCGTACACGAGCATAAAATACCATTAGCATAAACATAGAGAATCTTTGGTTTCCCACGAGCGCGGGGTGAGCGAGTGCATACGACGATGGAAAAGGATTAAATTGTGTACGCATATCGACCTTCGCGAGATTCCGGTAAATCTGACATTTAATTGCGAGGAGCTCATTCAAGGTGGTGGTGCGTATGCACTTACGGGAATTTCCATTGCGCGTATCGCCCGTCCGAGACGCGGGTGCAACGACAAAGAGACGATCGAGACGCGACGAGAAAAGTATCGAGAGTTTTTACGTATATATATATATATGTGTGTGTGTGTGTGTGTATATTTTTGTCTACCTCGCGGGAAGACCTCACACTCGCATGTGTATAATACGTGCCTGGCGCCATACGAAGTTGTTGTTTTTTCTTTTTCTTTTTTCTTCTTCTTATTCTTTCCTTTCTTTCGCGTTCTTCCTTTCTCTTCGTCCTCCGGGTGCTCCATAAACACGGCCGTGAAAAATCGGCTTTTAAACAACTTAGCTTCGTCGTATCGTTCGATATTATACGATAAGTTAATTAAACCATTCGATAATTAATAGTTACTTTTTATTTAACGAAATTCAAATTCAATAAAAAAAGAGGGAACAAAAAAAGAATTAAACGGTCGGCCAAGTTCACGGAGCTACGAACCTCCGGGTGATATCCGCGCGCAGTTCCTCTATCGCTGTAACGTAGCGCGGGACGCGCACGCGCGTCACACCGTTCTCGCCACATCCGCCTTTCGTTCGTGGCGCGAGGATCGTACGAGTGTGCGCACAACAACACAACGTGCGAATTAACGAGGGCTCATGGTCATCGCGATTTATTTTCACTTCTCGCGAGTTCTTTCTTTTGGAATTGAACTCTTCTGCATATATATATATATATATGTTTGTGTGTGCGTGTATGTGTGACAACGAAAATATTCGCAATATTGATACAAATCTTTGCCTCTCACGTGGCAAGAGTGACAACCCTCTCGGTAGAACAGAAATCTACGTTGCTAGCGAGCGAGAGTCATAACTCCGGAACGAGCCAAAAAAAAAAGCAAAAAAGATCCAAATAAATTTTTAAAAAAACATAATTTTTTCGTTCGACTTTACGGTGCAAAAAATTTCCGCCCGATAACTTACGCGCGAGAGAGCTTTTGTCGTGCGCGAGTGTGAGCGAGAAAACGTTAATAGGATTTGAAAATTTTTCTAATTTCAATCGCGATTCGCGGTTCTTGACGTCGCGCATGCGCATAATGAATCAAGGGTATGCGTTGATAGGTAAACGAAAAGTTACCTTTTTCTCGTTTTATAACCCTCGGCGTTATTCGTCTGTCTCTCGACATCCACTTACCCGCGAGATCCACGTTCTCGAAAGAAACAACTTTCACTCCTGGGGGCGCGCTCGCGCGCGCGAGGTGGTATGTTTATAAAACGAACGATCTCGAGTGAGAGATCTACTTTTTGTTTTTTTTTTTCATTTGTTAATTTTCTAATTTATTAATAGCCCCGGTCGACCGAATGACGCGACACCGTGAAGTCTGGAACGTGGCAAAAGGATCGATTATTCGATTTGCCTATTTGGGATTTTTGTACGAGAGACGAGGAGGGAGCGATTTACGCGAATAAGATAAAGGGGCGATACTCGCGACGAGCGTCGTGTATACTTTAACCAAAAAATGAAAAATCTTTCGAAATATTCCGCGGAAATGTTGTAATTTTAATGAGATTTTTAATAACACCAGGTCAAAGTCATATACGAGTTTAACGACTCTTCCGTGTAAATACTTCGAGCATTAAATCGTGTCGAGAAAACACGGGCGCGAGGATTTATAGGCAATAACGATGAATCGAGGTCGTGAACACGACGAGTGTTTCTTGATTCTTGAGCTTTTAAAGCTTGTGCAAGAAAGTGCAATTAAACCACACACGATGTCTAATATACCATCGAGTAAGTCAAGATACACATATATATATATATATATATATAACGTACGTATTGTATAAAGTCCTATTTATAGAAAACCAAGAGTGCAATAAATTCGTAGCGCACGGTTAGTAAGTTGTGTGTTTTCTTTTTCGTCGCGACATTTTGATAGCTCGTTATCCTAGACCTTGGTAGAGTTCTAACCGTCGAACGTATGCGCGCGACGACGCATCCGCTTTCCCTTAAAATAATGCGAGACGCACATTTTTCAAATCTCATTACTGGATTCCCGACCTGAGTGAATCTCCTTTAATTCTAAATTCAATAAGACGAGCGTACTATCGTACAGCGACGATGCGTTCTTTTGAGCGCCTACGTACAGAAGCTTGTCCACTGGAAGCGCAAGGACAACGGCAATTCAACGCTTGATATCGGTTTATCCAATAATAAAACGATGAGAAGAGATTCCCGTAAAGGAAAAGAAAGAGAGAGAGAGAGAGTAAGAGAGAGAGAGAGGGAGAGAGAGAGAGAGAAGGATGGAGAGTGTTCCTGGTTAGTGTGTCGTTTACTTATTGGGATTTGCATCTCACGTATCGTATGCAGCGCATACAAACGCTCGAGCAAATCGAGAGAGACGGAAAAAAGGGAAAGAGAGAGAAAGAGAGAGAGAGAGAGAGAGAGAGAGAGAGAGAGAGAGAGAGGTTGGCCCTGCCGCGCCTCGACCGCGGTAATTGTCCCCTAATTAATGTCCCAATTAGCTTTGATAAATTCAGCTCCACCATCCGCAGCTCTCTTTCCTTTATGCCAGCGTCCGTTGAGAACGTAAAGTAAGTTCAACGACGTTCTTTTAAGGTTACTTCAGACTATACGACACGGACCGTCGCGTAACGGCAACGGCACGTACCGGCACCGAAACGGCAAAATTTAGTAGTAGGTATGGAGTTTAGAGGGAGTGTACATACTGATGGCAACGACCTGCACGTTTTTGGAGATTTCGGGACCTTGAAAAGGTCGAAATACTGAATAAATCCGTAAATTGCAATATAATGGGTTTGTAATAGTGATATTCGTACTGTGCGGGAAATTTCCGAATCCGTAACCTCTAATTGAAGCTTTTTTTGGAGGAACAAAAAGTTTGGACGAAAAAAAAATGTCAACGGCACGCGGTGTTCCCAAGCGGTCACCCATCCAAGTACTGACCGCGCCCAATGCTGCTTAACTTCAGTGATCGGACGAGAACTGGTGGTTTTCAGCGTGGTATGGTCGTTGACGATAGTTTAAAAATATTTTTTAGTCCCGACGATGTTATCCATGACAATGGGTATGATGGAGGATTTTTGGGACCGATTGGTTATTCTTCTCCAGAAATACACTGGAATCCCTTCAAACTGCTGATCCTAGGCCCTTTTTTGCACCCTTCGGTTCTGAAAATCGTAATTTTCAAAGTGTCTCCACGTCCACAAAAATGGAGCTATCCGGATGTTTCTTGGCGAATTCTTCCCGTCTCGATGAGTTCTTGAAAATGTTACTCGTGAAATTTTCTGTCTAACGAACGAAAACGGAGATATAGCGTCGCAAAAAGTTGATTTTTTTTAGGTTTTGCCATACTTTCGGTGAATTTTCATCGTTTCGAAAACTATAAGAACTTATGTCGATCATAAATTTGTGACTGATGACGAATGAATGGCTCGATTTTTGCTGGCATTCGAATTTGTCGGTGAGAAGATGGAAAAACTGAATATTAGTTTTTCGAAAACCCTAACAATTACTTTTAAGATTATATTTTCCTGCCACAAACGTTGTTTTTTGCGTCGAAGGGTAAAATTATAAACCGGAATTACAGGACTCACGAATTCACAGGTTGTTCAGAATTTACATGAGGTGCAGATCCTTGTCCGCAGGATTGTGTCCTGACAAGATTCGAATGACTTACACGACTTAAAGAACTTATTGGACTCACAAGACACTGAGTCCTCGCAGGACTCGCAGGTCGTAAAGGACTTCTCGGATATACAGGACTCGCCGGATTTACAGGACTCCCAATGGACGTCCAGCATAAGAAAAACAGACACACAGCATAACAGATGTAATCTGTTTAATCCTCGACCACTTTATCGGTCGCAGTGTGTAGACTCCGAGGTTGCTCGATGTTGGAAGCTCCGCGCAGCATATATACGGTATGAATGTAAAACGCATTTAGTATGCACGTGCTTGACAACTCACGATTTACTATTCAAGAATTGGACACAATAGGCCCACACAAAGATAGACGGAGTGCGCGAAACAGAGGGAAAGAGAGAACGAGAGTTGTAATAAGCGCGTACGTCCCACGATTATATACGGGCTCCGTTGGGTACGATAGAACGAGCTGCGAGAGAAGCCACGCGATGATTAATGTCGTAGTGGCCTTGACATTCGCGTAATTTGCTATCATGATGAGAAATAAAGAGAGAGAGAGAGAGAGAGAGAGAGAGAGAAGGGAATGAAGGAAGGTTTTGGTTTGAGACATGTACATACCCGCATTTTCTATTCTGCGAATCGCGATAGATCCTGTTTTTTGATTGAACCATATTTGTCTCGATTAAAAACTCGCTCGATCTTGAGGCAAGTTGGTAGATGAATGAAATATTAAAATGATAGCGAGATAAATCTCGGTTTACACTTAACACAAATGAAATTTAATTTCATCCCGTTGTAATTTAACAATATTCAATTATATTTGAAGTTGATTTATTTGTATCGAATTACATTTCAATTAAATTGTCGGATGATCGATCTTGGATTAATTAAAAAATATATAAATTCTCATTTTCACCTAAAATGTGAAAATCTTCGCTTTTTCGCGAATCCTTTTATTTTTCATCTCTCATCCGCCATGAGACGTCCTTGATATTTTACTGCAGTGAGATATATATCTCGCTAAATCGAGACCCTCGTTTGCTCCTTATAAGCGAGGACGCAGGCTCTCTGCCGTAAATGTCTAAAAACAATTTTACTTGAGATTTATCCGTGCGATCGTTCCCTTCGTCGTAATATTAACTGCGCAATTTCCGGCTACGTGCAACCCAGGTTAGATGCGTGGATATTTAAGAGAACGTACGTTTTCGTCGCGTCAATATTAATGACGATACGTGTAAATTCATCGATACAATTTTTCCGAGGATAATTCAGTGACGAATATCTTTCTCGAGCGAAATATCTTCAAACAAATATTT
Organism: Netelia virgata; assembly: GCA_951802705.1. Classification (NCBI taxonomy): domain Eukaryota; kingdom Metazoa; phylum Arthropoda; class Insecta; order Hymenoptera; family Ichneumonidae; genus Netelia; species Netelia virgata. Next base: position 5,434,798 of record OX637868.1, read on the forward strand.
CTCGAATGAAAAAAAAAAGAAAAATTATACAAAACGATGACTCGATTCCGGTGAATTCTCGGCAGCTGTCGTTCGACCAAATAAAGCGCACAACGCGCGCACGTCGGGCAATATAAACCGTAAGATTTTATTTTTATCTTCATTATTATCATTATTTTTTTACGCTCGTTGCGTAAAACTTGCGACTATAGACTGTCGGCGAATCTCGCGAATTACAAGGCCCTCGAGAGTCATATTTTCCGGGAGCAATTTCACGCGCCCTATAATTCAATAAATAACCGGGTTACAAACTTTGCCACATTTATCAAGAATTTTAATCAATATATTTCCATCGATCATTTCCACATATTAATCAAAACGCCGTTAAACTGTATAATTTTATTCCCGCTGTATATAAATTTCTCGATACGTTTACCAAAAATCACGACGGAAAACAAAATAAAAATTACATCGAGGACAAAATGGTCGAGTGTGCGATAATGCGAAATATAAATTTACTTCGCAGAAACTAGCGCGCCCACGCAGGATTATCGGTCGATAAGTCCGACTTGTAAATCGGCGATTCCTTGTTCTCGCGCTTGTCATCTCTCGAGATATCTTGATAAAAATTTTGTTTTCTTTTTTATAAACTTATTTCACTCGTCAAATTTGCATCTCGCGCATTCGAAACTCAAGAAACTGTTTCGGGCGCGCGTGCCGCTTTAGAATTATATATTTTATTACTTAATGCGTCGCGAATAAAAACGAAGGTCAAAACCGTTGGGACCGATTACGTCCCAAGTACGTATACGACTTACGTGCACGAGTGCAAAGCTTTTTCGGATATAAGTATAATATCAATGTGGAATTATATCCGTGACGACGCGAGTGATGTAATTGACAATATACCGAGACAGAGAGAGAAAGAGAGAGAGAAACGATATCGCGGCGCGTTAACATTAACGATATTCGAGGGCAAATCTGCGTCATATGTAGAAACTTCGAACACGTATTGGCGACACGAACGATTCATCAGGAGAGGCGCACGATGCATCGCGAGTATTCATTAATTCCTTAACTTTATGTTTATGTAATTTTAGCGCGTGGGCATCGCCCAAGGCGAGATCAGCGCTCGGCGAAACAGCGGTAAGATATAATATAATAAAGGTGTGTTTGTGCGAGTATTGGAAAATGTTGCATACGTCTGTCTTACCTGCGAGTTTTCCTGTTCATCGATTACAAGCACGCGCTCGTGAAACTCGCCATAAATCTTATGCGGGTATTATCGAAAGCGTTCTCAAATAAAGGCACAATCCATTTTTTCTAAACGTTTTTTTTTTTTATTTCTAGAAGATATAAGATTTCTTCAATTTTTGGATCAATGAAAATTGTAAACGTTCGAGCGCCTATATAATTATTTTGATAACAAAGTGTTATTTAATATCATCGTTGTCGCAGCAAAATGATAATGAAATAAAAATGAACTTCAGAATTGTGAATTGTTTTATACGAAGCGGCGATAAAATAAAAAGTACTTTCCAGCACGTACAAAGTCTTCGGTAAAAATCTCATTTCGAATTGTCCTATTACGTATGAATTTAAATAGCCGTGATAAATAGTTAAGAAAAAACGAAATATCGAGTGAAATACCGATCTCGCGCATACTCCCGGAACTCAAAACGATCAATGAGACAATAGAAGCTCTCTTACGAGCTACCTGGTGCAAGAAGTGAACAAAAAATGTTACAAACGTATATAAAAATATGTTTTTTACGCGTTTCAACAATTCCGGCAAACGTGACAAAGTGGCCTACACGTATTGTACGAATGCGGGTTATAGAGCGAGTGAATCATCGTGTCACCTGCGTCTAGTCCCATTAAACGACTGACTATTTATAGAAGAAAAAGAAAAAGGAATGGGGCTCATAGTACGAACAAGTTGAAGGCAACAAAAATCGAGAGGGAATTGCCATATATTGTGAAATTCAATATACATACATACACATAATATATATAAATATATATATGGGTGTGTGCGTGTGTGTGTGTGCAAGATCTTATGCTCTCGGCACCGGGACCACCGGTCTCGTCTTCGACATAACATCATTTTAATCGAGCAACCGGTATCTTTAGAACGTTGCCTTCTTACCTCACTATTTATGGTCGCATTGTTATTCCGTCACGTATAAAGCTATGACAGGTACGAGAACAAGTTCGAAGCGCTCCCAGAGGCCCCCTTTTCCTCTTCCATCCAGTCGCGAGTGAGAAAAGCCGAAAAGAGTTGAATTATTTATAATAAAATACCCGGCAGTCGAGCAACGCGTTTTCTGCGACACGCACATTTTCGTACAACCAAACACGCCGCAAGATCGCATTATTTTCAGAGCTTCGCGAATCTTTCTTCCTACTGGCGTTTCGTTTCTAAAAACGGAAACGAAAACATTCCTCTGGGCTCTTCGGGACTCGTTAAATGAGGGTCTTTTCTTTTTGTTCCTTTTATTCGAACGTAATGGGAAATCGTTCGATTACTAATTGAAAATTGATCGAAGGACGGTAGGTTAAAATGGATAAACGTTGTTTAAACTTCACTCGATTTTCAAATATCATTTATAGCATTTATTTTCGTATCGTTACTACAATTAATACAATGATTGACATTATGTACAGAGGAGGAAAGGGCACTTACGTTTAGCCTACGATTGTATTATTTTTATTTTTTGATAAGTAGGTGTTTTTTATTTATTTATTTATTTATTTACTTTTATTTATTTCTTTAATATTAACGTAATAATAAAACTGTAATGTAGTTTATAATGATGGTTGAACAGAGTTTGCGGAGATGTAACGAGGAAAAGGGCGCTCTCGCGTATCAAAACAGACGCCTTTTCGTCGTTTCGTGGCCTCCTCTTTCCTTCTTCTTCCTCTTTTGCCTTCTCGACGAACGACGATAAGAAGTACGAAAAAAAATACTCAACGATAGTTTCGATAGGATTCTTAAGAGATATAGAAATAAATAGTATCGAATCGGCCACGAGCGACGACGACCATTCGAACACCGTTTTTCTTTCTTTTTCACTTGGAAGCACGCCGTCCCCTCGGCCTCTTAACGAAAAAAAACCTCGTACACGTAATACGATCTGCTTTATTTTTTCTTGATTTTGTTTTTGCAATTTTTTTTTTTTTTTTTGGAAAATAATATTCTCATCTCTTTTTTTTGTTTCATATCGTAACTCGTTTCGCGAATTTTTTTAATGTTTCTGTCTTTTTTGTTTTTCTCGTGAATGAAATTGGTCGAACGATGGAATCTTCGTAAAATCGCAATATTACTTCGTGCTCCGAGAGCCGTAGAAGACGCGTGACAATTATGACTAGCATTTACAAAAGAAAAAGTTTACCCCTCCTGCGCGCGCTCGGAGGACCCTTTTGCAGCAATTTAATTTAATTTAACTTAATATTTATTTCTTTTTCACATTTCCTTTTTCTTTTCTTTCAAACGCCATTTTTTTTACACGTCCCGATCGAATAATTTAACGATATTATTCAAAGCTGATAAATTAAATAAAGAATACTAATTACACGATTTATAAAGTCTCTCTGAACGCCGTGTCAAAAGGGTCTTCTCCGAATCTGTCAAGCATGACGAAAGTCGTCGATATATATATATATGTATATATATATATTTTTTTTTTTTAAATCACACACTTTTGTTCTGTTTCTCTCTTTCTTGGCATTTTTGTTTGCTTTCATTTTTCCTTCAAACCTATCTCCCATTATCACCGATCGAACTATTACGAGGTGACTGAATTTGTTTTGTTTCATCTCGAATCAATGTGGAAACAATAATTAAAGATGCCTAGCAGACTCGGTCTAGGCTCTAAATTTTGATTGTTCGAAACGATACAAGAATTATTTCATGAATATTTTTTGTATATATTATACAAGACGACGTTTCACGTAAGGCACAGCACTTGGTAAATACGAAAAGCCGGGAATCCAACAAACTTTATAAGCCTCTGTTTTTTTCTTTTTTTTTTCTTTTTCAATGTATGTAAAGTTTCATCGAAATTCATCTAGGATTTCTCGTCTTAACATTTGTGTACATCCGAAAAAAAAAAAAAAAAAAAAAAAATTTTACATTCCGCTTTTACGTTTACGATGTGAAAACAGCTCGTGCGATAAAAAAATATATAAAAAAACACACGAGAGAGGATTCAGGCACTACATTCTCATTTCATACAAATTGCGTTGATTGTGCGTATCGTGATTACAGTGCGTGTCTCTTAACGGTATTGATGAAGGCACCCGAGTTTTCGTTTTGTTTTTTGTTTTTTTATCGTTAAATAATCTAATGTACAGTTTTATTGTCACCGCGAGTCAGTCGTCGAGCGAACAAATACGAATGTTCGCTCGTGCGGTAAGCTCGGCCGGACAACATTGGATTGGTCAATCGATAAATATGGCGATTTGTTTTGTTCATTTTTCTTTTCAAGTAAAGATTAATTTTTCTCGTGTCATCTCGACGCGGTTCGACAATGTGCGGATCTCGCGTTAAACGTTCGAGGGACGGTCAGTCAGTCTATCGATATCGGCCAGACAACAAAAACTGCCCGGTTAATCCATCGCTCATTCGAAAATTGCATCCCTTATCTAATCACCCAATCATTCGCTCCAATCGCTCTTTATCACTTTTTTTCACTCCCACTCTTCGCCCTTGTTTTCAATTCTCGCATTTACAAAAGCTTGCCCACAGTCGCTGATAACACTCTCAAACGATATTTACATAGAGCTGAAGCCCATCATCATCATCATCATTATTGCAATCCGACGCCTCAGATTCAATTTGATCTTCTTGATGAGAATTTCACACTCGTCAATCATGCTCGTTCACTCGAAAATATGTACAAACATCAGGGCATTTACAATATGCAGCATTTCGTCACCCAGAGAACAGTCGAACGAGTCCGTTGCAATGGAAGAAGTTGTCCAGATCGTGAAAAGACAATTGAAATTAGAATCACGAGTTTCTCATTCCGTCTTCTTCGTAAAAACTATCGCAGAGTTGACGAAGATTCTGCCAATCTGTACAAGTATGTACACGCAATGATGAACTCCTGTACGATACATCCGGAAGCATTTGAAACGCAGAGGACGATCAAGCAGGTTCATCAAGATTCTGGCGGGTTTATTTTCAAGGAGTTCAACGCTGATCCTCCTTTTCCCAGAGTTTATCTGGTTTACTGTACCAATTCAATGGGTCGAAACAAGTTTAGGAACTACCGTGAACCTGGAATCTTCGGATTCTCGCTTGTACCGATTCGCACTGAACCTCGCTGTATCTCGTGTACCTTCCCGCCCTGACTGGTTCTCTAATGACAACTAGATTGCCTCCTCTCTCGCGCAATGCCTCCAATCCTGTTTTCCCACGCGTCGTAGGCGGCATGCTCGTTTTGTTCGTTTTTCCACTTATGGATTCCGTGGTAAATCTACTGAGGACTTTGCTAACGACACCGTTGCATTCCCTTGGCCAAGCTCTCGAGTGATGTTTGTGCTCCCAACGATCGGTTTCCGTACCGGTGAATGGAAAGCTCGCTCTGCCCTGTGTCTTTCCATAGAGAATAAAGTCGAGCGAGTCGTCGGAGTAAATGCTACTGCGATCGCTCGAACTGTCCGTGGATATTTCCGAGACGGTGTCACTGCCACTGTCGCTACATTGTTGCTCCTCACCGAGAATAAAGACCGGAGTACATTTGAAAACTTCGCCAGCTGGCATCGTGTGAGTCGCCGTTGCTCTTCTCTGGGTACAACCAACGATGTTACTGGCGCTACTCGTTCTCGTACATGTCTGCTCGATTATGACGATTTCCGTGCCAGCCGAGAATTTCTGAGCCAAAGAATCCATGTTTTTCTTGAACGTATCCCTGCGATCGGGACTCAGGCCAATCCTCACGGGCATCGGCGTCGACTTTGGCTTCGAATAAATATTCTCCGTGTGAGACGAGACTGCTCGTGATGCTGTTGGTTTTGTTTCGTTGATTTCCGTTGGATCGTCCGTGGTTACGGTGATTATGGAACTCGTCGGCACCGATGATGATGATGATGATGATAATGTTGATGATGATGATTTTCGCTTTTCCGTCTCGATACTGACGATCGTCGCTTCCGTCGGCTCCGGAGTCGATGATCTGTCTGGCAGTGTTGCTTCCTCCGATATCGTTGCTACCGTGGGACTCGCTGGTCTCTTCTGGTCTTCCAACATCGACGATGTCGTGAGAGAGATCGGCGCAACTGGACCGTCGCACGACGTGAACCAAGAATGCTGAAGACACTCGGTAACGGTCAACCGTTCGCTAAAATAAAACAAACAAAACAAAAAGACGTTACATTAATATTATTACGCAATCGAGTAATCTCGCAAGAATATTTTTATCTCGTATTATTTCTCAATCCCGTTGCTTGAAAATTCGGCTATTTCTTAGAGAGACACGAATATGTCGAGAATACAGGAACGAGATGGAGGGTTGGCTTTACGAATTACCGGGAAACTATTGTATCAATTCTTGATCGTTACGGTCGAGCGTTCATGGTGGCGTGTGTGTCTCCATTCGAGCGGTATACGTCATACCATGAAGAATAAAATAACGCCGATGGGTTAATACCGCGCGACGAGAAATATAAAACCGGTGTTTCCACTATTTCTTCTTTTTTTCTTCTTCTTTCAGTCTATTTTTTTTTATTGCTCTTCTTCTTCTTCTTCGTTTCTCAACATAACCGCAAGAGGCAGCACGCTCGATTATAATATTATTTCGTCCTTCGCGCATGCACACCGTCTATATATCTATAATAACTTTATGTTTTGTGTCACGTGAGTGAATATTTACCGGTTCGAGTCGGTATAAAAGCTATGCCGCGGACTCCTGGATTACGAAATGAGGGTTTTCTATCGTCGCGCGAGTGAATACACACCGGCAAAAGTACCCGAGGCTCGCCGTCTTCGTCTCTCTCTCTCTCACTCTTTCGTCATCGACCTGTCGTTCTTCCGTCTCGCGGCCGTGCACACTTGTCTTTCAATAGCGGCACAACGGTTTATGTTGCACAACGGCAGTTGACAAGAAGGAAATAAAATTCCGCGTAGTGGATTTATATTTGTATATATATATATATATATGTATATATATATATATATATATATATATATATATGCATGCGCAGAATGGATAATACTCGCGGTTTTTGATAAAGGGACGCTTTTCTCGTGGGTGCTTACGCGAACGAGTCCGCGAACGTGTTCGAGCGAGATAGGGGACTTCCGTTCGGCCATCGACGCGAGCTCTCTGACCTCCTCCGCGCGTAATCGCGATAAGAAATTTCTTATCTATGCCCCGGGGAGTAATTTTATTTATTTGATTTTCTTTCTCTCTTCTTCTTCTTCGTCCCAGTGTCGTTCTCGATCCTTTTTATGCCTTTCCTTCCGTTTTACGCGTTACGACAACGATTACCAGTAGGAAGTTCCAGGAGATAGAGAATTTGCTTGGTTGGGCTTTAATGGAAACGGCTGTCGAGGAATTTAACTCGCGTTGCAAAACTCGCTAAATCGGTAAATTTATTTTCCCACGAGAGGTAATTATCTTGCGGCGAAGGAATTTCAATCGTCCCATTTTGTATATATATTATCGTTGACGTTTGCGAATCGACTTCTTTTTTTCACGTTACGGGATATTTCGTATCGACGAAGACCCGATTTTTCATCGCGTTGGTTCTCCTCTCCTTTGTTATTCGGGTCGCGTTTCTTCTCTCGTCGACTCGACAAAATTACTCGACGGTCGAGAAGGTCGATGACTGCTATCTGCACGGAAGTGAGCACTCCGAATCGTCGCTCTCGTCGTTGTTCGAGAACGAAATAGAGAGACAGCGGGATTCACGTAATGTGTGCGAAATATCGCGTGAGTCGAGAAACTCGAAACGAGAGCGGAACGTCCGGTGAACGAGGATCGTTAATTTTCGTATTACTCGAGACGCGATAAAAAAAAAAGAAAAAAAAAAAAACAGAACAAAAACACGATATTTTCCCAATGACTCGGGGATGGAAAATAGGGTAAAAAAAATGTTCGCTCACCTCGGATCTTTGACCATTAGTTTGCGCATGAGATCACGCGCATCCTCGGACACGTCCTCGAACAGATCGTCGGGAAAGTCTAGACGGCAGCGGCTTATGTTGCAGAATGTTTCTTGCTTCGTGTCACCACCAAATGGCGAACATCCCGTCAGCAATACGTAAAGAAGTACTCCAACCGACCACATGTCCGTTGCAAGACTTATGGGCTCGTAGTTAAGAACCTCCGGGGCTGAAAATATACATGGAAGATTGTTTATTTAATATTTATAAAAGAAACGCAGGAAAGAATTAATAGTGATAATAATGTTAATGATGATGATGGTATTAATAATAATAATAATAGTAATAATAATAATAATAATAAAGAGTATAAAAGAAAAAAATGATCCGTGAAACAATACAGAGCGGAAATTCCAGTATACAAAGATAAACCCGGAAGCCGCAGTTTTCCGTCAATATTATTTATAAAGAACGATAGCGATAACAATAATGACGGGGTATAATAAATAAATAAAACAGGAAATAAAGAGAAATCACGGTGAAAATAATACGCGAGATAAAACAATATTGCGTTAAATATTTATGAAAAGTGAGATTTAAATAATTGCGATATAAAATTATCTCCGTTTGGAGGAAAGGCGAGGTGTTACGCGGGGATGAGGTATCTCTCTCGTAGGAACATTAGCTAGTCGCGAATCGATCGTCAACGACTATGTCTAACATGGTATATAACTATATATATATACATGAAACTTCGGTTGTATACTCAAGGCATACAGCGCGAGAGAGAGAGAGAGAGAGAAAAATAGAGATAGAGCGAGAGAGAGAGAGAGAGAGAGAGAGAGAGAGAGAGAGAGAGAGAGAGAGAGAGAGAGAGAGAGAGAGAGAAAGAATGATCGTCCAAGTAATTGGTAGGGTGATCGAGCACGCGTACCACAGCGCCGCCGATTTAAGCGCAACGCGCGCGCTCTTCGCACGGGCGCATTCAAGCGTACGTTATATATACGCGAATAACAGCCTTGTACAGGAGTCTTGTACGACGTTTATATACCAGGAGCAGCATCCGATCGAGCGGTGTCTGTTACTGCTCCTCGGTATAAGAGATCGGAGAGGCACGCGTATTCTCTCTCTCTCTCTCTCTTTCTCTCTCACTTGCTTTTATAATGGCTCGCAATGCCGCGCTTTTATATTCCCGACAGAAGTGGCTTGTTCTGTTCAATTATGCAACGCGCGAGCTCTCTCGCGACCAGGGACTTCGCGTGTGCGTGCGCCCGTGTTTGCGTTACTTCTAATGGAATTACACGCTTTAAACGAGATGCGCGCGTTGCGAACGAGCTTCTTTTAACTTTGTTCGACCGTAAACACGGTCGAAAGTTTCGTACACGCTTCGCGACGATGAGAGTAAAATGATATCGTTCCTCGTATAATTAATTCATATTTTTATCTTGATTATCAATTTTTAAAAAATCAATTATTTTTGATGAAATATAATACGATTAATTATTGATAAAAATACAAACAAACAAAAATTTACGAACGTATATTAATGTAATAATGAAATGACGTTTACTCACCAACATAATCGGGCGTACCCAAGATCTCACGAATGTCGGCACCGTGGCTGATGTACCGCGATATACCAAAGTCGCAGAGTTTAACGTCGCATTCGGGAAATTCGCCGGTAAGTACCAAATTTTGGGGCTGAAAAATAAAAATTGACACGTCATATTAGGACAATGTTTTTTACTATAGCGATTGTACATCGTGATATTACTTATTACACTCAACGTATATATATATATAATTTACGTACGTATGTAAGATTGAAACGCGAAGCGTGAAACTATATCGGCGCTGTAGCGTGCACTATAATTAAACCCCCGAAGATTAACGCACCGCGCGAGAATAACCCCCTCCACCTCTCTCACTCCATTTCCGCCCCACCAATCCTTCGTGCATTATACCCTAGTGCGGGGAGCATATACGAATAATGTGGCTGTTCTGCTACAACGAATATGCGTCTACGTCCATTTCTCGACGTTTCTCTATTTATTCTCGATTCATTCGTATACGCGTTCTCTTGCAACGTCCCGGCGAGAAACGCCTATAGGTATCTCACGTATATATTTTCCTTTAAGTAAAATTGAAAGGATGGGATATCGTGTTTCACGAGAGAGAAAAGGAGAGAGAAAGAGAGACGGAAAGGGAGAGAAAGAAAGACAGAGAGAAAGAAGGAGAGTGAGAAAGGTTCGAGCACGAAATTTTTGTTTCTCATACACGAATAGGCAGATACAAAACGTGGATAGAACGCACGACAGGAACGATGAAAATGCTATTTGGCTCGACGAGTGGAATCTCTTACAAAAATATTGGTTTCTCATCGGTCTCGAGGGAAGTAAAGGTGAAAGTTTCTGAGACGGGGGTTGAGGGGCTAAAGGGGGGAGAAGAACGATTGTTAGGGTGCGAAGATATTTTGGTAAGAACCACGGCGAGCTCGATTCATCCTTCGAGCACGCTCGCGAAGACGCGTCACTCTCGGTTTTCTTTGAAAATTCTTCGTGTTTTTCTTCTTCTTCTTCTTCTTCTTCTTCTTCTTCTTCTTCTTTTTGTAACAGCTACAATGGAACGGAGAATTATCGTTGTGAAAAAATAATCTCTCGGATTCTCTTTTCATCGAGCACGTGCGAGCCGACGAAATGAATCACTCCCTCCGATTCGAATAAGACGTTAGCCTGCGTTCTCAAATCGAGGAAACGCGTTGAGAGAGCCAACGTCTAATCACCTCGAGTCGGTAAATTATCGTCCATTACACCAAATTTCGTTATAATACCATTTTCGTTCTCATGAATTTGTTGTTTAAATTACAGTTTCACCGAAACAACACACACACAGACACCCATATTTTTCATGAAGCGCCTCGTGATTTTTCATTTTTAGATTTCTATCACCGCGACGTAACGTTTTCTTTTTTTTTTCTTTCTTTATTTTTATTTTCTTTCCTAGTTAAGCTATATATAGACCGCGAGTTGAGCCACGCTCTCGCGAAGGAAGTTCTCCGCGGCGAGATCCGGATTTCTTTCGAATATACACGACGAGGCCTCGGAAACGAGATATGCAGCCACGGGCATTGTAAGGCCGAGCTATGTGGTAAAACGGCGTTAAATTAAAGAAGTAAAAAAACAAAAAATAAAAAAGGAACTCGAGCTTCAACTTGGCCGGTGAACCAGGCGCCACGAAACGCGAATATAGTATCGCGGTACTCGCTTTTCGCTCTCTCGCACTCGCTCTTATTATATCCTCGTCGAGGGACCGGCAATACTGCACGCATTGCTGCTCCGAAAGGAAATGAACTTTCCAGAGTGAGTATGTAGATATATATATATACATATATATTTATATATATATATATATGTGTGTGTGTGCGTGTGTGTGTGTTCGTTGAACGCTCTGTTACGTATAAGTATATTCTCCTCTCCTCATCCCCTCCCCCCTCGTACCTAATCTCCCACACATGTGTTCGTATGTTACGCTCTTTATCGCGAAAGTGGAAGCGAATACGGTGTGCTACACGCTGCGATTATCTATATATATATATATATATATATATATATATATATATATATATATCTTGTATTTATCCGTAGAAAGAGAACAAACTTCTCGCGCTCATTGAACACCCGTAACGCGAGACTTGATCTCCGCCTCGGAACTAGGAACTCTCGACGATCGGAAGTACTCGAATCTCATAGAACTCTCAGAGTGTAAAGAAGATGGAAAAAGAATAGAAAAAAACAACCAGGATCGAGATATCCAATTGCCAGCGTGTTGGATTTCAATTATCTCTCGCGTCGTGACATTTTAGACATTTAAGGATTTATTGGTTGGCGCGATGGAGAGTAAAAAAAGCGATAAATATATATATATAAGGTGTAAGGTGGAATATATATGGCGAGGCAGTAAATATAAACGTCTCATAGCGGAGTGCTACGATGGTACAAGGCACTACGAGCTTCGTAAAATATCGACGCTAAGTCTCTCGCTTTAACGTGTAACTTTAATAGACGTATTTTCAAGCTGATATTATATATATATTCTTTGAGAGAATTTTTGATATTATTTTTATCGAACGTTTCAGGGTCGTGGTGAATAGATAATATTCAAGGCACAATTCTTGTATCGATGTTTTTCGTTTTATCTTTAAATTGAATAAAAAATACCGACGATGTGAAATTTCTCGAAGATTTTATCAAATCGAATCGAGCGACAAAAATTATAATGAATTGCATTTGAAGAAATTACGAGGCTGGATCGCGTATATGTAACTTTGTTAAAACTCCTACGTGGATTGTTCCGTGAGAAAAGAAAACAATGGGAGAGAGGGGGAACTGATTATGGGATTATGGAAGGATACACGATAAAAGGTCCGTGAGTGTTATTAACCGCGGTACCATCAGTAGCGCAGACACGAGAGAAACGAGAGCCTTACTGGGGCACAGGCCAATTCTCTCGTTCGACGATTTCGTTTTGTGCGTTAGGTTTCGTTACATCGAGTTACGAGTAGAACGTGACTAGGCTTTGATATGAGCAGCCAACTACTGCCGGACGTACTAATAGGGAAGATTCGAAAGATCTTCGCATACATTATACACCCGGCTACAGCTCGACGAGGCCCGGCACAATAGTTATACAAGAGACCAGTCTTCTCTACCGTTTCCTTCGATCCAGAGCTTACGTCTCGAAACGCGAATTTTCACATTCTATATATTTGTTTCTCTCTCATGCAGAATTTTTCATTTAAAACAAACAAAAGCAATTAATTCTTGTAAATTTATTTCTCATATTGAACTCGTATCGCTCGGAGTACAAAAAATCTCTATTTCATTAAATTATCGTTAAATATTCAATTTTTTGAAAATATATTTCGTTTTATTCGATAAAATTTGATATTATTTTAAATGAAATTATCGTCGTCGTGAAATAAATGCTTTTCTCTCGATGGTAACTTTACCTTCGAGAACGCGTAGTGTGTGTGTATGAAGATAGGGCACATCGCGAGTCATACGAGTCATGGACGTTGGTCGCGGGCAGTGAGTTATCGGGGTGCTGGCGCGTAACCAGATATACCCAACGTCGAAAGACCGAGGGTCTTTTATACCGCACGACGATACCCACCGATGCCCTCAACGTTCTTTTACGCTCGTTATGCGCGAACTCTTTGCCTATCCTATACATACACCAATACATATATACATACAGACACACATTTATATATATTTACATACATATATATTTATGTGTGTGTGTATGAGTGTGAAACTGTAGGTAGAAAGGGTGGGCCCTTAATGCCCATCGTGCATTAACGCTGAAACGTGTACGAGGGGCAGGTGAACGAGAAGTCTCCTGAATTTTTGTTCAACGACAACGCCCCTCACCCTTCCCAGGACAGGTGGCGTGTTGTCTTGATCTCCAAACTGGCTCTATAAAACTCTCTACATATTCAAGTTCCACCGGACTCTACAGTTAAACTTTGATTATTAACAAATTCGAAACCCAATTTCCAGTTTTTTCTTTCCTACGTGTTGATCCGCGTTCGTTATAATTTATTTATAATTGACTCGTTAATGTCAAATCTTGTATCGAAGGATGGAATAAATATCGTTCGAGGAAACTGCCCGAATCGAATGAGATTTGCTCGTCTTTCTTTCTTTTTTTGCAAACCAATGAAAAAAAAAAAAAAAAATTGCTTTTCTACTGTAGCGTCACGTCATCACCGGACGCTGGTCACGCCCGTCAGTTTTCTAGAGACCCCCATGCGGCGTGTTGCCCTCGCTCGTAGAGCAAGAGGTAACGCAAATAAAAAAAAGAAAAACTTTACTGAGGAAAGAGACACGTAGTTGGATATATATATATATATATATATATATATGTGTGTGTGTATATGTGTCTGTCTGTATGCAGTTGTTAATGCAACGAACGGTCGTTGCACACGTCGCGAGGGTAGGGGAGGTGCACCGAGACGAATGCGCGAGTCTGCGCTTCCACTTCGGAAGTTTCTCACGTCATCGCGCGTTCCAGTCTTCAACACCGCGAGTCTTTCTCTCTCTCTCTCTCTCTCTCTCTCTCTCTCATTCTCTCTTTCTCTTTCTCCGGTTAATACGTATACTAGACGCGATTTTGCAGCAGCCAAGATTGCATGTCCGGCGATGCAGCGAGAGAGGAATTAGAGCTATATAGCAGCGAGACGGTCTGCGCTATAGTGCGATACCCGCGGAGGGCAAGAAATTGCGACGATTACGAAGCGCGCTTATTGTGCTTCGGCACGAACCGACGTTATATACAGACGATGTATAACCATACGAGAGTTTATATCTCGGTTTAGAAAAGACGCGAACTCGAGGGTTGGTTGTCGCGCGAAATTTTTGTTTCGCATCGATTAATGAAAAATTGTAATTACGTCGGAGTAATTTAATACAAATCGAATAATCCTATCAATCATGGTTATCATCCATGAAATTTTTGATAAGAAGATCGACGTTCGCGACAATTTGAAAATCATTAATTATCAATTTTTATTGAAAAAATGAAGACTCGACTTGAATTTAAAATAAAATCTGGGTGTGGACACGTTGCAGTAATCCGAATGTAGGTGTACAAATTATGATGTTTGGATTGCCCTGTGGGTGACACGGTGTGTATATCCGAGTGAGCGAGAGGGAGGTCTTTTGCACGTGGGCGAGCTTGAGCGTATAACGCGTTGATAAGGCGCGGGCGAGTTGGCGAAGAACGGGAACTCGCAACTGATATACGAGAACGAGAAATACAGATTGTATTCCAGTAGGAAGCGTATCGCTTTATTACCCTCTGATATCTCGCTGTCTCTTCGTGCGAAGGACCTCTTCCGACAAAACAAAACAAAAAGCAATAAAAAACATTGTTTAAATTCGAAATTTAATTCTCTCCGATTTTTCTAATAATTATTAATATTCAATTTCATTAATTACGTTTTTTTTGTTTGTTATTTTTATGTATTAATAAAGAAGCAATATTGCCTCCGTGCGATATTTTTTCCTATACGACTTTTCATCCCTACGTATCGAGAGAATTATTCAGGAGGAGACACGTAACGCAACCCCTATTGTTTTTTTTTTTATTTCTTTCCTTCTTTTTTCATTCGTCCTCTTTTACAATATTTCAACGCCTATACGCAGACGATGGAACGTCAACGCCGAGCCCCGCGTATATTTACGAGGATATAGCGGCGTGTCTCTCGACGGTCTCATTGAAACTTCCGGCGCAGGCAGCGGCGAACGCGTCGGGAGTAACGTCGAAGGGGAAGCAGCAAAAGCAAAACTCGTAGCCACGTTTTGCAGTCTGCTCAGACGTGCCTGCTATGCTTTCATACGCGCTAGCTATGCATATATGCATGTCTATATCTATGCAAGCGAACCTTTGCGTATACACACACACATATACATATATATATATATACGCGTGTGTGTATATACGAACGTATGTATGAATTTTATGCGTCAGCAGAACGCATGTGCCCTCGACACTGGGATGTAATAATGAGCGCGAGCGAGAGTAAGAGTGAATAACGAGAGGGGAATGCGCTCGGGGAATTGTACGTAGAAACCCCGCCAGACACGCTCGTATGTTTATACGTATTAAAGTTTATATTCCTCCCTTTTTGCATCTGTTGGCGCATAGACGAGAATTCGATTTCGTCGAAGGAATATTTTAAAGGTCGTCCATAGATAATTATCATATATCGAGTTAATAACATTCGGAATATGCTAGATTCTTTATTGACCGATAAATTTGAGAAATTCTCAAATGAAAAAAAAAAAAACAACGAGAATAAATTTAAAAAAAAATTGTTTTACGGTCGATAAAATGAAATTTAATAAAACAAGGTGAAGTTTTTATCAAGTTCGTTGGTCTAGAATAAAATGAGAATGAAATCTCATCGTAAAAATAGGAATTAATTCTACATACCACACATTAGCAAAATAAACAAAAAAATTGCAGACTTGATGTTCGTTTACGTTTCAACGAAGGTGAGCGTATTCTCATGAATAAAGGGCCGCAGTGTACTGCATTTACGAGAGAGTTGATGAGGAGTAGGCATATGTATATATATATATATATATATATATATATATATATATATATATATATCGAAGTGGCCATATTAAGCGGTCGATGAATCGATTTCATCGAACGCACAGAGAGAGAGAGAGAGAGAGAGAGAGAGGAGGATCGTCCCCCTAGCGGACGATCCTCCGAGGTTTGCCAGTGCCTAATGAACGTATATCGTATATATCGATACGACAAACGAAACGAAGAGAATAGATACGTATAGAAACGTAATGAGTGAGAGCACAGAGAGAACTACTGACTAACGCTCCGTAGAATACGATCGAAGCGACCACGGGACTTCTCGGTAAACGTGACTCGATGAAGATGAATGTTCATTGATGGATTTTCCGCGAGTCTCTCTCTTTCTTCTCGCTTCGTTAGTTCCTCGGTATTCGTCTCGATGGACTTTGCTTATGCTCGATATACAGACGAACGTATAAACATTCGTCGAGCTTACGTTCGCCAAAGTCACGTTCAAAGCGTATCACTCTCGTTCGACATTGTTCCTTGCTCGACAATGCGAACGAATTAGAAAAATTGACATTCCCAGCCAACAAGAATTCCCGACTGGCTAGACAATAGCATTTCCAAACGAAACAAACAATTTTTCTGTAAATCAAATTCAAAATGAAACTCGCTATTTACGATCGAAATACGAAATTTAAAACGTTAACGTTTCGATCGAAGGATTAAAGTTGTTTCAAAATTTGGATCTTATTTCTCGGACCAACGGGCTTTGGTACCAGTCAAATTCGTATAACACGGTGTGGTCATCGCTTATTTATTTTTCGTTCAACGAGGTCATCGAAAAGGGATGATTGAGTTTAATCGCGTCTATTAGAGGCGACGAGCCTTTCCATCTCGATCTCGTACATAAATTTATCACTACGTGTGTGTCTCTATCTCCCTCTGTGTCTCTATATAGATGTGTAGCAAGGCGAATAAAATTGAAAGTAATGCCCCGCGAGCCTGTTACCTCTCAATCGTGTGTGTAACATATAGATATATAAATAATTGTCGAGTATATATACGTGTAACTCCCACGCGCGTGAGCGAGACTCCCGGCGAAATCACTTTGGAAATTGACATCGCGCAATATGCCGCTCTCGGCCGAAAGACGTAACTGAGAGAAAGAGTGTGACGGAGAACGAGAGAGAAAGAGAGAGAGAGAGGAAGCAAGATGAGAGTGGGTATAATCGGGTGGTATAAAACATATATATATACATATATAGGTGCGAGTGTACTTGGGTTTGGCGCCGGGTTAAGCCGAGATTATTACACGGCTGTTGCCGCATGAGTGAGAGGGAAAAGAGAGACAGATGCGCGGTGTGCGAGGCGCGAGAGAGACCAACCCGTCGTTTTTCTATTTTCGAACTCGCGGCATTCCACATCTAGAAATATCGTCGAGTCTCCTATCTCTCTCTCTCTCTCTCTCTCTCTTTTTCTCCCATTCTCCCGACTGCAACGCGCTGGTCCACCGTTCTCTCGCCCTCTCGCCAACCCGCGCGTCGACGTCCTCGTGCACGCGGTGGTCTAACGGACGATTAAAAAATCTCGCCGTGACGCGCGCCATCGACAAATTTATGAATTTATTTTTCATCCTTCGTCACGACGATTAAAATCAATTACTCGTTCAATATTATCGAACTTCGATGATTTCGGCTATAATGAAATTTTCCATAATTCGTTGTTAAATTAATTTCGTGTATTATTAATTATTTTTTTATTCGATTGTTTGATTTTGAATTGTTTATTATTTTTGTTTTATTCGTTCTTTTAAATTCATTTTCCATCGAATCGTATCGAGCCGTCTTTGAAATAACTCGACGCGACTAATAGAAACACACGTATCGCCGCTATACGTATAGCGAGACCGCGTTTTCTCGCCGCTCTCATCTCACGATCGTTCGCATTCCTGCTGGGTGATGATGCGCCCGGCAGCGCGGCCACTTTGGGTCGTCTTCGAACAGGGAGTGTGTGCAAATTCGGCGCGCTTCTCGAGATACACGCGGGCATCGAAGAGGAGAGCCACTCTTGGGGATCTCCTCTCTCGTGCTTTCCCCCTCCCCCCTTCTCCTCCTCCTCCTCCTCATCTCGAGTCTACGTCCCTATCTCACATCTCATCCGCGGCGCCCCGAGAAGCTCTTCTTGTCATATGGAGTTCGGCCAAGTGAGAGAGAAAAAAGAGAGAGAGAGAATGAGAGAGAGAGAGAGAGAGAGAGAGAGAGAGAGAAGGAGGGAGAAAGAGGGCGAGAGGTACAATTTGGATGATCGCCAAGGAATTCACGTGCATTTTTCCATTCATAACCGGCTCTTCGAGCATTCTATATTTGGGTCAGAATCTCTCGTAGCCATCTCGCTGAAAATTTTATTGCCCCGTCACGTTATATTATAGTATCGTCAGTTGCAATTATCGGGGCCCACACCACGAGATTTCGTGACGCGAAATTGGTAAGGTCAGTCATCGATATATTTATATATATATATATGTATATATTATTGTGGTTATCAAGTTATTAATTAAAAAAATGTACCGTTTATCTTTAACGATTAATAATAATCGCGATAATTATGTTTTTAAGTCGATACGCGCCTTTTGTATTATTAGTACGAGTCAACGCACTCGTCGTATCGCGCAGGTACGTAAAAAGATAACATTTTTTGTTCTCTTTTTTTCTTTTTTTTTTTCTTAAACTCCGACGTCTCTCTCTCTCTATCTCTCTCGCCGACTATTTGTAAAGAACCGTGGAATTTCCATCGCACACAAAAGACACTCGACTATTTGCCACGGTACGTTTTCGTTCCCATTCCAGAAACGCTCGATACGCACACCTCGAACGTGCCTTACCAATTCTCAATTCGTCGTAATTTTAAAATCATTGACACTCTCGTGAATTATTCGCACTTGTGTAAATCTTGAAACAGATGGGACGAGACACGAATATAAATATGTAAATACGCGTGTACGTATCGTAAGGGAGAGCAGCAGACCGCGAGTCCTCGCGTACTCGAATTTATGACAAGCGAGTTGAAAGGGAATTCATGAAAGATTGATTTACGCGCTTTTTTCTTCTTCTTCTTTAATCGAATCAATTATCGCATCGTACGCCCTAAAAACGAGCACGATAATGTGCACCGACGAACAAACTTTCCGTCGCACACGTGTCACGTAATACTTCTCGAGAATTACATACACGAGAACACCTGGCGAGATCGAGTCGACGTTTGTCGCGCAGACCGAAATAAAAAAAATCGTCATCCCGGAATTACGAAAAAAAAGAAAAAAAGAAAAACAAGATTTTCAACGATGGAAAAAACCCACAAAGGCTCTCTCTCTCTCTCTCAACGTCGTTATTACTCGATAAAGCGCATCTGTTTATTATCCTCGTTATGATTATAAATTGCGACATTAATTCGTCCGATTCGTTCTAAGACGAAGAAACAAAAAAAAGAAGAAGAAGAAGAAGAAGAAGAAAAGTGAAAACAAATAAAACGCGAACGATAAATAAATATGTAAATGACGATTATGGAAACGTCGCGAGATTATATCGGGGCAACCGACGTAGTCGAGAGTGAGACGGGACGAGAGATGTTTTGAGCTTTCACGAAGAGACACGATTACACAAACAGTCGAGCGTTATTTCGTGCTCTATCGCTCACTCTCTCTCTCTCGCTCTCTCGGGGGGATTCGATGAGAGGATTAGTACATTTCCGTTCTGGAATGAGAGAGACTTCGGAACGAAATTATTTCTCGCGCGAGCTCTGGCTAATATAGATATATCTCGCTTGTATGTGTGCGCGCGCACGAGTATATATGAAGGGAGTTGGATTAGAAGCGGAGCCAAGGGGTGCAGTTTGTTGATGCGAGTCTTGCCAGACACTCGCGGCTATTTGACGCGAGGAATCCGCTAATTGTCGCTGCTATATTTGAAATCCCGGGAGCGCTTACGAGACTACGACTTATATACTTCGCTTCTCTCTTGTCTTATATATATATATGTATATGTACATATTTTAGCCTCGAGATAGTTAACGAAAGGACGGAAGACAGAGTTCACCTTTTTTCGTCGGAAACGAGCTCTGTCTTCATCTCCGTCCATCTTGAGGCTTTTATCGTCGCTGGATTTCTACTTCTTGTTTTTTTTTTGTTTCTTTATTTTTTACACCGAGGAACTCTTCGAGATCCTGAATGACCGATCTGAGAATAAACTCTAGGCCTCGAAGGGTTTCGCGAGACACGAGTTGCGATAATCCTTAAAATAGTTATAAAGCCAGAACACGACGAGAAGGAAAAGAAAGAGAAATTTTTGCGATCTGGTTGAATTATTAGGAATTTATTAATATCGAAAGAAGTTATAATTTAGAATTGATAATGATTCTACGATGAATCAACGAAATTTATTTGATTAAAAAGACTTATTTTTGTCTTTTTGTTTGACCTAAATACGAGCGAACTTTTAGTGGGAAAAATCGCCGGTTGCTGGAATCTGTCGGAGAAACAAGAATGACAAGACTACCGTGCACATTTGGTGGAGAAAAAAATCCCCGAAATTCGTGAGCAATCGTTCCACGTACGTGCGTCAAACTCGAGTATAATTTATCACCCATCGATTCCGATAAACCTCTCTCGTTATCTCTCGACTGATTAGCGACTCGTTATTATTTCTTTTATCTTCGAAAATTGCTCGGAGCGATACGGACCGAAAAAGATCGAATTAATCGCTCGAAAGTAGCGAAAAAAAAATTGAAACTGCGTTAATTGAATTCTACGAAAATTCGTAAAATCGATTCATCGAAAAAATATCGACGAATCGCAAAAATTTCGTGCGTTATCCTCGATCAGAAAAGTTGAAATGAAATTGTTATATATATCCCACCTTGGTAAGCATTACATTCGATCTATAATAACGATGTATTATATTATCAATGTGCCGACCGGCTCGCCTTGATTCGCCCGTATCGATTGCTCGCTCTGATAATCGATAAACACACGTATATATCGTACATTACGCCCGCGAGTAACCGCGAGATCGGCACTCCTCGCGCGTCCATCTGCCTCTCCTCGTCTCGAGACGAGTGTTCCCTCGTCCTTGCCGAATAGAGAAGTGACCGCAGCAGTGACAAGCCGAGGAGGACGAGGAATTATAAATAAAAATAAAAACATAAATAAAAAAAAATTAGTCCTCGATTCTCTCCGACGTGAGAACGCGATCCGGATAAGTCTCGTTACTATCTCGATACGCCCACGCAAATTTATGCACGCATTTCAATATGGTTCGAAATACAAAATTTCATCTTGTAATAAAATTGTTTTTTGGTAACGAGAACGAGAACTCGAGAGATACGCGGAATGTCTGACGTTCGGATGATTTAATTGCCGATATTTATAAATACATATATATGCCTGGAATTCGTGATATATAGCGACAAATATTTGGAAAGCGGAGAGAGAGAGAGAGAGAAAGAGCTGAAAAGATAAAGAGAACGAGGGAGAAAGATAGCAGAGAGAAGCTAAAAACGGGACACTGAGAATTCGTGATATGCGCTGATTCGCCGGAATTCCAAAGTGGCTGTTGCCTGATGTTCCTTGCATTTATATTACCGGCATATATATATATAAAATGTATACGATGGGAAAAGACGAAACGCTCAGCTCCGTTCGTCCAAATTTTCGTTACTAATGTATCTATATATATTTGAGTGCAAGGAAGTTCTAATCCGGAGCATTTTGCTGGCAGAGTATCTTGCCCGCGAGCCCATTTACATAACGATTTGGGTCGTTCGCACCGCGAGGCACAGACGCATACACAGACGTTGAAGAGCACAGCGTTCTCTCATAGATCTCTTTAGAGCGAGAGAGCCGCGGAGGCTCGTCTCTCAACGATTACGTTGCCAAGAGTTCGAAAGCTCTCTCGCTGCTTCTATCTATCTATCTTTTCTCCCTCCTCCTTCTTCTTCTTCTTCTTCTTCTTTTTCTTCTTCTTCTTCTTTTTCTTCTTATTTCTTTCTCCGATTCGACGAGACGACGAACTCCTCTCGTCGTGCGTCCAACGCACCTGAACCGAAAACTCTCTCGGCGCCCGGACGTCGCAACTCGCCCGGCATTTCGCGAGTGAGGTAGGTCGATGCAAGCATATTCCCCCGCTACTATACTCGTGCTGCTTTTGCCCAGTTATTTTTACGGTGAGTCGAGTTATTTTTACGATCCCTCTCTCTCTCTCTCTCCCTCGCTTTCTGTCTCGTGGTAAATCCAAGAGTTTCGCGGGGAGGAAAAACGCGGTCGGTGAAGAAAAAAAAATAAAGATACGAGGAAGTGCGTTTGATGATGAAATAAATTGAATAATTGAGACGAATAAATTCCTTCCATTTGTGAGAATACAAAAAAAAAGAAAGAAAGACATAAAAAATATGATTTTCTTCGTACGTTACTTTTCAAATATTGATTACTTCGTTCTCCATTTTATCGTTCAAATAAGGACAAAAATGAAAAAATACGGAAAAGTAAAAAAAAAAGAAGAATTTTTTTTTTTAAACAAAATTCTCAGCCTGCAGCAGAGATTGTTCGCAATTCCCTCGTAATCTAACGATCCAACGTTCTTTCTCCCCGTATTCGCGATCGTGCGTTTCAAAGAACAGTGACGAACGTGCCTGTGTATGTGTGCGTGTGTGTGTAGAGGGGGAGGCAAAATATATACTCGGTCGAGTATCGAATTTCGCGGGCGACCTCGAGGTTGCTCGATCACGTATTATAACGCGTTTATATCGGCCCCCTCGGCGATATAAGAGTGAACGTAAGAATAATTACAGCGTCGTTCGCACACGAACAAGGATTTGGAGGCTCGCGTTTTGCACACTCCGCTGACACTCGGTCGCGATAATATCGCGTGACTCTCACTTTTTTTTCATTCGTCAACTTTTCATACGAACGTGTTAGATCGAGGAGAGAGAGAGAGAGAGAGGGTGAAAAAACGAGATGGCGGACAATCGAGATAAGAACGTAGGCTCTTGTTTGCACGAGAGCGGGACAATCTTTTTCGCGATGTTGCGAAAAAGATTACCCCTTCTCTCTCTCTCTCACTCTTTCTCTCTTGTTGTCACCCACGAGAAAATAC
Source organism: Netelia virgata (assembly GCA_951802705.1). Classification (NCBI taxonomy): domain Eukaryota; kingdom Metazoa; phylum Arthropoda; class Insecta; order Hymenoptera; family Ichneumonidae; genus Netelia; species Netelia virgata. Next base: position 5,458,144 of record OX637868.1, read on the forward strand.
GCTTTAAAAAATTTGTGTATACGTATATAAGTGCCCCTTTCGTCCGTAGAGTTACTTTCAGTCTTCGCGAGAGATAAGATTCATTCTCGACATAGCAACCAACATTTTTCTCTATACGCCGTATGTAAACGCTACCTCACTGTTATTTTCCACGAATATTAATACGTATCATTATCGTCATAAAATCGCATCGTCACTTACCTTTATGTCGAGATGGGCTACGTTGAAGGAGTGAAGAAAGGCTATACCATCGAGGATTTGCCTGAGGAGTCGCGCAACCTGTCGTTCCTCCGGCACTTCATCCCTGTCGAGAACCATTTGTAGTTCGCCACCCGGAGCCCTTGAAAAAAAAACAAAAACAAAAACAAATAAAATAATCCGAAATTATTAGATTTAGAATATTTTTGAATTATCGTTGAAAAAGAAAAAACATATTTTCGTGACTCACAGTTCGAGGACGAGAACCATTTCCGTGTTGGTCTCGAATACCTCGTGGAGGGAAACGAGTCGTGGACAGTGAGTCGCGGCATCCAGCACCGCGACTTCGTGAAGCGCCTCCGCTCGGAGCTCTTGGGCCCTTCGCCTTTTCCTCAAAAATTTCGCCGCCCATTGACGCCCGCTCGATCTTTCTCTGCATCTCCGCACCGTCGCGTATTTCCCTCTGATAACGATATAAAAATAACAAAACAAGAACATTAGACAAACGAGCAATAGCAATTAATTAATCGATAAATTATCGATGCTTAAGAAATAAATAGACATCTCGTTTGTAGAAGTAGCGAAAGTTTTCTCGCTGTAGCTCGATCGTGCGGTTAAATCGAACCGTTAAATCGGCGTTAAATAAGGGTTCGTCGAGACAGGAAACTCGTTGAATATATCTCATCGAGAACGACGTAATACGCGACAATTTGTGAGTTTCTCGATGCCGTTAAAAGAGTCGAAAGACCGCAATTTAATGCTAACTCCATCGAGATAGACGTGAATATAACGCGTTTATAACTTTATAGGGTTTCGACACGTACGTGTGAATAGCGAGCCAAGGGCCGAACGCCCGTGTGCGGCTTTTATATTATAAGAGTATAGTCGCGCAAAGGTTGAGCACCTACGGGACGTATGAGATATATTAATAGGGTCATAGTCGGCCACTAAACCGAGATTAATATCGAGAGGAGACTTCTCGATCGAAGCGTGTGGTGAAGCTAAATATACGTGTATAACGTACACAGGTAACCACTTCGCGGCAGTTTATTACCCGAGAGGCTCTCTCGAGCACTTTTATCAGGTGGCATGGCAGAGTATATATATATATATAGAAATGTAGGAAGCGAGCTCTTGGCCATTGGACTGCTTCTCTGCCAATATACCTGCCTCTTTCTCGATGTCTAACTTTATGCAGCGAGAAATCACGCCGTGGCCTGCTGCCTTGGATTTCTCCACGGAAAATGCAAAAGATCGTAACGTCCAGAGTGAAGGCTTCCTCTTCGATGAAAATTGATTCGTTTTTTCTTCGTTCTTTGTATTAAAACAATTTCCTCGATACGAGACACACGTTTGTATCGACGGAAATCGTGTAATTTGAAAAAAGAAAAGAAGAATTTTTTTTTTTAAGAATATAATTTGTTTTTATTTAATTTTATTTAATGGAGAATCGATGAGAAATTGCCACCAGCGAGTGATCGAAGCAACGAAACCGTTGATCGAGTCTTCAACGGGAATAGCCGATCGAGGATTCCCGAAGACCCCTCGTTGCAATTTTACGCACCAAGAGTCCAGGAGTACGCGCGGCTTCCTACGGTCTAACCGCTATGATGTATATATATGTATATAATTCGCCGGGAACGGAGTGCACGGAGTTCGAGGTTGATGAGATAAGACGAAGCCTCCTTTGTTCCGCCGTAGAGCCATCAATGCCGGTCATGGCGGGCCACCGGGCATTCAGGTTTACGACGGCGCGCAGGGTCTTCTCTCTTCTTCATTTTCTTCTCGTTCTTGTTCTTCTTCCTCTTTTCCATCCTTCACGAATCGCTTCAGCCGCGGTAGTACACCGAGAAGGTGAAAAGAGGAAGTGCAAAAAAGGCGCGAGAGACGAGGAGAGACGAACTCCACCGCGACCACCACCGAGATTCCGACTCGCTCGATTCCCTCTCGGCCTTGTTCGACACAATCTCTTTTGTCTCGTCCTACCACCGATTTCCAATCGAACAGACGCGAATATCGTTCGCGCCGATAAACATCGAAGAGAAGATACGTTTTTTCTTTTTTTTTTTTAATTCTCTTTCCGATGAAAAAATCTATCGAACGGCAAACATTCTGGCTCGAAAAATTTGTCGAACGTTCGTTCGTTGAAAAAGAACCTCTCTCTCTCTGTCTCTCGTCGCGCACGAGTGTATTTTTTCGAACGAATTTTTATTCTCTGCCTCGAGAGTGCAACCGCGAGAGCTCAGCCTCCCCGACGAATTGGCGCTTGGACCGCTCGGCGCCGTTCTCAATTTCAAGTTTCCCTTTCGCCTGTGGCCTACATCCGGACTGTCGAGAGCTTTGCGCGAAAGGCAAAGCCTATATACTATAATAAAGAGCGTTGGTATGCCGCGCTGCGCCAACAGCAGCCAGCGAGCAAACAGCACACTCAGCGGGGAAAAGCAAAACACGTTTATTCCGCGGTGTACAAAAGTCTGTGTCTCTCGGTACGGGCAAATAAATACATGCAATGTCTAGAATGACGTACGAGAGGCAGTTTATTTGTATACTTTGTGCAACAACCGGGGTTGTCAGCTATATGTGTACGCTGAAGAAAGATGAAAAAAAAAACAAAATAAAGAACAACAGAAAAATGAGAGTCGAGGTGGCGAACGTGATCGCGTTCCGGCGAGTGAATGCTTTGAACTTCGAGCCGAGAGGGTGAAGGTAAATTTTATTACGAGATTCTGGGTGTGGTAAACTATGCTATTTAAGGGATCGAGATCGGTCGAGTGTCCGACTTAGAGTTGGACGATGCAAAAACTGAATTCGCGTCCGTTCACTCGTCCTAGAATTTATCTGAAAATTTATAACGAATAATAAATAAAAAATTACGAAAATCATCGGAAAAGTTTTAACGGTGGTTTTAAAATCTCGCGGTAGCAAAGTGGCGACGTTGTGTATAGAAAGCCATACACTTTCTCCAGAGCCGTCTCTCTCTCTCTCTCTCTCTCTCTCTCTTTCTCTCTCTCTCGTTCCAAGGAGGCTTGGAAGAACGCCGAGAGGTGTATGAGTGCGTAATATGAATTTGCGCGAAGAGCAAGAGTCTTACATACGCGCATACACGAAGATACAGGCAGAAATCTCTTTGTACCGTGGGTACGTGGGTTACTGCGTATATATACGAGCCTCGATCGCCCCCTCCCCCACCCCCGTCTTTTCTTGGAGCAGGTTACGCGAAGGTGTTTATATACACGCGCACGCTTGGCTACACAGGTGCAACGAGATGAGAAGAAGCATTATGAGGAAGGGAGACAAGTCGGTAGACGAGACGCCAACCTTCGTATTATCGGCCGCTTGATCTCTCGTTGCCCGGTTCGTCTATCATGATTATAAAAGCTCGTACACCACTGTGCGATAGCTCGTATCTCGACCGTTCCGCACTTGGTACTTTGAACTCGCGTCCGTTACGAAGTTATATCCATCATGGTCACTTACCATCCGATATTTCATTCCGCTGGAACGTTTGAATGGGCGACATGGTCTCACGGTGCTTAAACCCCGCAAATGTTAATAAAATTTTGCTTACGCACTTCGGTAACCGGAAATTATGAAGATTTCACCAAAAATTGATAAAAATATGAAGATCGTAACTGGTTGTAGATTGATTTTTGCTCGTATCGATTTTATTAGAAACTCGGGAGAAATGGAAATCTCATTCGCACGATCTTCATCTCCGGCCTTGTTCCATTCGCTGATTCATCATGCGAGAGAAGATTATGCCGACAGTTGGCGTGAAAAAGAAGCAGAAGTAGATTACAAGTTTCGCAATAGAAGACGAAGAAGAAGAAGAAGAAGCAGAAGAAGAAGATGATGATGATGAAGAAGGGAAAAAAACGGGCACACCGGGAAATCGTTCAGCAGGATATCGCGTGTCCGTCGTATCCTTTCCCACGATCCATTGCCAACGCGAAGGATCATCTTCGATCCCACACGAGATGAAAAATCCTAGAATATTCAAAGTGGAGGCAAAAGGAGTTCTTTATTCGTCGCGTTTTGTCCCGGTTAGTCTCTCCTCTCTTCAAGTACGATTGTGGTGTCTACTTTTGCGTTCGATTAATTCCCGGTTGCTCGTAAGTATGCGGTGGACGAATGTTAACGAGTAATGCTCGACGAGGGACGAGTTTAAGGACGAAATATTCTCACGGTCGTGAGGCAAACGAGGCTTCGAGGATTATCGGGTGGCCTAGTCGTGTCTCGCTATCAGCACGAGGAAGCTCCCGGGAGCGTACCAAGACGCGTCTCTTCCGGTTCGTTCGAACGTTTACCAGCTAAATCCCGAGTGTCCTGTCCTAGGATCAACGAACCCTCATCCCTGTGGTGAATGTGAGCGCGCGGACCTCTTAGATTTCTCTCGTCTCTCAAGACGACGAGGAGGCAAGATCGCCGACGCACCAGGAAATTCGTACCGCGGATACAGCTACGACCCTCTCGTTCCCCTTTTTGCAAAAGAGCAAGCAACATCGTCGCGGTCGTGTGTCTCTACCGTATCTCTCGCCTTCTCTCGAAGCGTCAAGGTTCCCTTATCCCTCTGGCAAGAGCAGCCGGTCATTAGTTGCGTGGCTGGACTAAACACCGGGTGATTGGTCCGATCCTCTCTTCGCGGGTTCGAACCCTCGTCGTCGTTTCTCTGCTTCTCTCTCTCTATCTCTCTCTCTCTCTCTGTCTCTCGTACGTTCGATGTCCATTTTGCGCAGTCCCTGCTTCCTTCGTACAGAAGTGGTGTGTTGTTGGCGCTGGCTCAACAGAACACCGCGCGGTAAGACACACATGCTGCGACGGGGGTCATCGACATCCTCGAGCCCCCGCAAGTAGACAGGATTCGTCCTGCGAGGAGCTGGATGTTCCGAGGCACAATCAGAGGGTCTTCTTGCTTCTTGCTTGTCCCTCTCTCTCTCTCTCTCTTTCTCTCTTCGTCGGTGACGGTCATCGCGATTACCAGAAGAGAAAGAAAGACAGAGGGATATAGAAGAGAGTGGTGAACAGAAGGAAACAAGCTCAGGGGCCACGCACCTTGCCCGAGTTAATGCTCCCGAGGAGAATTATAACCGTTCTGTTATTACATGAGGAATAACCGTTTCGAAGTTGTAATATTCTCAAGTAGGTATAGCAAGAAGAAACGAAAACGCGTCGTTTCGATCGTAACCAACCAAGAGTGAGAGAGAGAGAGAGAGAGAGAGAGAGAAATAAATGTCGTGGCCTCCTAACCATTGTCGTGTGTCTTCAGGTCCGTGTCGAGATGACTAGATGTGGCCAACGTACCTGAAGATAGGCGTCAAGTTCCGGAGTTCGTTAAACCCGGAAAACCGCGGAAACCGTCATCAGCCCGAGTGACACAAACGGACTTAAGGGCCATCCAACTCATCATCTCGACCTTTCTACCGACGAATGGATCGTGCGGTGATGGAATTAACCGTTAAAAAGGCTTCGGTTTCGAATAGAACGCGCGTCTGGTTAACCAAATACGAGCGAGTGTGTGGTCCCTCGCGATGTTTCGACATTCAACGTGAATGCACAATGACGCTGCACCGAATATCAACGGGCGTGCGTCTCTATCGCCGATCGAGTTCGGGAAGATGCGACCCGCGACATGGGCAAACCTCGACGAACGAGACCCTCGAAAAATCTCAGTCAAGATAAACAACGACGCGAACATTATTTTTTTTCAAATCCAAATATTGATTTTCGTAACGCGTTCTAGCTGGTTTTTTTCTTACCCTCGGCCTCGATCATGGCCCAGACCGGGGGAGCGCTTCGACGATTCGTCGAACATGTGGCTTTTTTTTAAACACAATGGGTTACGAAAAGGTTTCGTAACGAAAGCGCGCGTAACGAGAGCCACGGAGGGAGAGGAAGGGAGATCTACCTTCTGACTCTGGCAAATGTTTAACTAGAACGAATTTCACTGTGTTCGGACAGAGGGCGTTGTACGCCGGGACGTTGCACCTACGTTAGTCAGATTGTTGCACAATGATGGAAAATTTGCATTTGTCCATTATGTGTATATTTGTATCTGTGTCTGTCTGTGTGTCTGTGTGTGTCTGTGTGTGGAGCTGTTACTGGCGAAGACCAGGGTGAAAGACGTGTGGAGATAAGCCACGAGCACGCTCCTCGGGTACATATCCGTTAATTTCCTTAATTGCCAACTCGGTGCCGAGAGCGAATAATTAATGCCGAGTCGAAGGCGATTCGCTCCGGTTTCCGCGTTTGCTGACTCTCGGTGTAATGAGATAATTAGCTCGCGCGCTTGAGATAGTTTTCTATGTGTTTGCGTGAATGTGTAGACACATTCTATTACAGATATTAGATACGTATATATGTATATGTCTGTATATATTTGATACGATCCCTATCATATAACCCTACGTACATAATGTTTATACGATAGGGACGGTTAGCGTTCGTTTCCCTATCTCAACGACGACGATTTAGACTCGTGCCATCGGTAAATCGTAACGAGTAACAGAGAAATCGCGACCGTTCGACAAAATTACGTTATCTCTACGGCTCGAAAACGGAACGACGCGACTTCCTCTTTTTCGTTCGCGATTAAATTCGATCACTCGGGGTCTAGACTTCGATAATTTTCGTCGTACGGACGATAAAATCGAAGCGATAAATGAAAAACGCAATGTTTACCTCTTAATAGAGAACGAAATTGATTGAAATCGTGAATCTTGCGATTGGCAAAAGGGACTCGATGATATTTAAATTACAGCTATTTCTTTCGTGGGTATATATTTCAAACGCAATTTTGTTTTTTATTTATTTTATTTTATTTATTTATTTCGAGCGACGTTACTCGTTTCGATAAATTCGTTGGTTATCGCGAAAAATTGTGCGAGTGTGTGTACACGCGCGCGATTCGTCATACTACGAGGTGGTCGTTGGTGAATTCCGTACTTTCCGTTGTTCGCGCGACTCGAGCGTCTGCAAACTCTCGTAAATCTTTGAACGGTGGGTCGAGGAAATCTCGCGATATAAAAGCGATTGCGACACGCGCTTCCGAAGAAGCGCTATCCGCTTTTACGGAATATAATCGTGATCGCGATAAGGCGTGACTGAATGCGTGCGACAATACGAAAACAATAAATGTTTCTTCCTCGAGAATTTTTATCGACAAGTGTCTCGTTTTGTTGTACGGAATTAATCCGTCCGTATTTAGACGACCGTCAAGTTGTTTTGAACAATTTCTTTAAATTCGTATCGTCCACGATCGATATCTCGCGGATCGTTAACGAGACACACGATCTAACGTAAATATAAATATATTGTGTACGAGAACGATTCTACCGGGGGAAGTAGATACGCGAGAGTTATCGAGGGAGAGAGAGAGAGAGAGAGAGAGAGAGAGAATCATGTCCGCTAAATGTTAAATCGGAGGGAGAGTACAGGAGGTCTTGGGACAGAATGGAAACGAGGAGGAGAGGCTGAGAGACGATGACGATGACGACTGGGAGACGCGACAGGTTCGCTCTCTCTCGCTCTCTCGCTCTCTATCTCTCTCTCTCTACCTCTCTCTCTCTTTATTTCTCTCTCGAATCTCGGCACTTTTATATTTACAAAACACAAAAAAAAGAGAGTAAAAAAAGTCACGGATATCCAAGCGAAACACGGAGACTTGGCAAACGCCACGATTGGCAGGACACGTACACGAGAAGTTAAAGAAAATTCAACGTCTCGGCACGTCTCGCAAGGCGGTTGGGTATCGGCGTACCGCGAGAAGTTGCTTGAAAATCGCTTTATCCCGACCACACGACACAAACGACGAAGACGCCTTTCTAATCGAGTCCGGTGTGTTTCTACGAGATCTCGTGTACACGCGCCAGCAGCAGCAAGCAGCAGACACCGGCGAATTAAAGGTCCCACGGATCCCAAGGGTGCACCCCGTTCGCGCTGTTTCACTATAGTTTGCAGTTGTAACAGACACGACTTTGCACCAGTCGTGTAGTCTCTGAGAGAGAATTGTTTTTCTGGATCTTGACTCAACTTCTATTCGAGTTTACCGTCTAGAATTGCGCAAAGAACAAACAAAAAAAAGAGCGTAGAATTAAAACCGAGACGTAGTTAAGAAAGCTTCGGTAAAAAATCAGGTAAACGAGGTCAATACAAAAAATCGTTCGAAATACGAAAATCATTCCTAATGTCTAATTTGTTTGTTTTTTTTTTTAATAAGAAACATTAATTATGATTTTTGTGTTAAATATTAACGACGATAAAAATATCGCGAATTAGATCAAAGTCCGGAGTCGCTGACGCGACTTTCCTTTTCAAGCGTTGCGCAACAAGATTTATTTATTTTTTATTTCCAATTCGTCGCCCTCGATCGACTCGACTTTATATAGTTTCCTTTATGAGAGAAGAGAGAAGGGGGAGAAAGGAGTCGAGAGAGAAAAAAAAGGAGATCCGAAGCCGGGAGAGACTCGATTGTTATTAGCGACGCGCCACGCGACCGTTATCCTCCACCCCGCGGCAACGCGACTCGATAAATCTTGCCAATGAGCCGCGGGGCTCGAATCCGTCCGCTTAGCCGAAGTCTTAGAAAATAGGATAGGTGGTGATCTAACCGCGGCGATGAAGAAACGACGAAGAAAGAAAGAAGAAAAAGACGAAACGATACGTTTTGCGCCGCGAGGAGGTCGAAATCGGCAACCCTTTTGCCTTTGGTCGAGGCGCACCGCGCGCCAGTTTGCCAACGCTCGATACGCACGTTAGAAAGGTGACTTGGCTTTGGCACTGTGCATTGCTGGGCCCGCTGGAACGTTCGCGGCTCTCGAGAGGGCAAAACGTCGGAAAGATGGATCGTGAGAAGTGCATGGCCGATAATACTATAAATATACTTTTACCATTGGCTTCTTGCTCGGTTAAAACCGTGGCTTGAATTCTCCTGTTCCTTCTCTCGCCAAAGATCTCTCGAACGCCACCCGTATTCACTTTGCGAAAAGTGTGGGTGAACCCGACTTCGCGTATCCGTTTTCACTCGGTTGTTCAATACATTTTTATTTCGTTTAAAATTTAATCGTGACAGTACGGTAATTCATGACTCGGTGGCGATGCGTGTCATGCTCTAAGATAAACGTGTCTTTTTCCACGGTGGAAATTTAATTATACGAGAGATTGAGGAATGACGAGAAAAAAAGATAAAGAAGAAAAACGAAGAATAACGAAAACGACGGGAATGAGACGAGGATAAAGTGAAAGACGAGGTGGGGGGGTTAAAGGGTTGATAAGAAATGAAATATACGAAAAAACGAGTCTGGCGCACTCGAGTTCCGGGATAAATATCAACGTTCCTCGCGTACATTTTTTTGTCGTCTGTTTTATTGTTTTTATTTTTTATTTTTCTTGTTTTTTTTTTCTCGTTTCGTCGTTCGTACGTTCTTCTTCGGTTCTTTAGGGAAGAGACGAGTTTGGCAGGTTTTTCGTGGCTCTCGTATCGCGTTCGTTCTTTCTTTATTTCTTTCTCGTTCTCGGTCTCGTATATAATACGAAAAAACGGGTATTCTCGGTTCTCTCGTCAAAAAGTCCCGAGCGACTTTTGTGCACGAGGAGACAACGGGGGAAGAAAAAAGAAACAACGAACGTAGTAAAATAAAAATGTCGCCGACCCCCTGCGAAGTTAGGACCGAGGAAGCGATAAAAAGGGTCAAAGTCTTGAGGGGAATTCGGAGTGGCCCGTGTGTTTCGCGGCGATGTCGATGGCCTTTGGGAAGAAAAAAAAATGGAAGGGTCACGAACCGGCTTGCCTTGTTTCCAACGATTCTTACAAATTTCAAACGTCGCAAGAAACCGACAAACGACGAATATATTCTCCGTGAAGCCATAAATCATGCGCCGTTATTGAAAAAAGAAATATTAAAAAATGCTCGTTTTTTTTTATCATTTTTCAAAATTTTCTTATCGAATAATGATAATTAATCATCACGCAAAAAAAAAAACAAAAAACGAAAATTGCACGATTACATTCTACCGACATATTTATGCGATAATTATTTCGTACGAATAAAATCAATGCGGATCGTTCGTATCGTCGGAAAAAACTAAAAAAAAAAATTAGCGAATCAACGTATTAAACGTCGAGATGCCGTGAGATAAGTACGTGGGGTGAAAGCTATATAACATATCCTCATCGCGAAAGAAAAACCTCTTTTCATCGAAGTGAAAACGAACTCACCCACACCTCAAATCCATAGATATACAGACTGAATAATAATGTGCGAATGGTCGCGTGTAGCCACGTGCGTTTCTCCTATATAATGTCGTCAAGATGAATGACCCGCATCGTCGTAAATCCCGTTCGCGATTACCGAAGAAAGAAAAAAAAAACAAAAAAACAAATAGGAAATTTATGAAGACGAGAGATCGGACATACGGCTAATAAAGCAATTATAAATTAGTTTCCCTGCATGAAAACGAGAAATTCGCGTCTCGCACAAAAGACGAGAATTGTGTTTTCTTTCGAGGATGAAATCGTCGAGACTCGAGGAAAATCTGTCGAAAGCCCGCAAACGCGTTCTCCGTTTGTCTTTTACGATTCGCGTCTTTCCGGTCTCTCTCGTGCCTCGGCGTCGATTCACGTGCGAATTTTCCATTCTGAAACGCCCGATACGAAGACAAAAGAGAACGAAGATCAAGCTCGCTGCTGCAAACGAGGCGAAACTTTCACGCGAAGCGTGCCTTTCAGACGAGAGACATAGTACCCAACATATTACTACTATGTCTATCTCTACACATTCATATATATATATTTATACCTATACCTATATATATATCTATATATAAACATGTATCTTAGGTGCAAGACACGTTTTGCACACACGTGAGATCGAAAACCTTCATCGCGAGGAAACGCGACGTTGGCCCGAAGCGCGAAGCTTCCCATCCGAGTTAATGTTACGCAAGCCACAAACGTTAACCCACCAACCGCGCCATATCTCCAACACCATTTCACCACGTTTCGCGCGAGCGCGCGATCCTCTTGTGCTTCGGAGTACGGGCGTTTCCTGCTTCGATAAGATCGCGCTTTTCCGTACTTTACAAGGTCTCTTGTTCATTGCACAAACTATATCTATATTGCTGCAGCATATATATATGTATATATATATATATATATATATATAGAGAGAGAGAGAGAGAGAGAGAGAGACCCCGAAGAGAATAGAGAATGCAAGAGATGTTGCTAGGTCGTGGCATCGATCTTGCCACACATACGCGCTTAATTCAACAGTGCGCGTACACACCGCAACAACCGACCAACGTGGGTAAAATTCTTCACCCGGCTCTCTCTCTCTCTCGAGCGGCATTCGCGCGGTTCTTTTGCGAAATTGCACGAAACGCACGAGAAAGAGGCGCGAGAAGAGTCAAGAGTAAGTATCGCAGACACGCTGGTTTTACAAATCAAATGAGTTTTTTTTCTGACGTCGAGAGAGAGAGAGAGACAGAGAGAGAGGGGGGAGGAAGATTCACGATCAACATTGGTACGGGGTGAGATTCGTGGTGAAAAATAAATGTACCGTTGCGAATATATCGAATATGGAATACGGGAAGTGAGAGAGAGAAAGAGAGATAGAGAGAGAGAGAGAGAGAGAGAGAGAGAGAGAGAGAGAGAGAGAGAGAGGAAGAAGGAATTAGATATCGAAAAATGCGACTCTCTTTCCGGTTTGATTTAATTTTCTTGACTTACGTCGAATCGATTCGTTTCCGAACGATTTATTTAATCGATCGCGATATTTATACCTCGTCGACTCGTGCTTTTTTTTTCTTGTTGTTGTTTCTTCCTTCCCCTTTTTTTTTCTTCTTGATCCTTTTCGTTCTTATTTTATTTCCATTATTTATTATCGTCGGTTCACACACGGAGAGCCCGATGCCGAATTCAGAAGCGGAAATCCAATAGCAAAGAAGTCGAACAGGTCGATGACTCGATTTGGCAAAAGTCTCTCGAGCATATATATATATATATATATATATATATATATATATATACAATATATATGAGAGAGAAATAAAGATAGAGAGAGCGAAAAGTCGAATCGAAGAAGCGAGACCGCCGCAAACGTGTGTGTCGTCGTCGTCCTCCCGGCCATCAGCATCACAGGCGGTCAAGGGACGAGGGGTGGGAGGGGGAGGGACTCGCCGAGAATCGTGACCGGAGTACAGGACAACGCTAAGTGCGGCAACCGACGACGACGACTGCGCTACCGGGATACGGCCGACGAACTGGCGGAATGCCGCGCGTTACGGCGAGTTGCCAGCAACGAGAATCGGATTTATATGGGAGAAAAAAATATATAGCTAAATATATATATATATATATATATATATATATATATATATATATATATATATAGCAGGCAGGGATAAGCAAAAGGTAGGGTGTATCGAAATATTTCGTGCAAACTCGATATATATATATATATGATATGTTCCATAACTCGAAGGCAACCACCCTCGCAACTCGTGCCAAATTTAAATATTGGAATATCCGAATTTGGCAAGGAAATGAAAATAATAATAAAAAAAATAACCGATGCATCTATTTATTTTTGTGAATATCTGCTGTATTTTTGGCACAGCCGAGAAAAAAACGAACGTCTCCGTCTCGAAATATCCCGATGACGGTCGACGATAGCGTGGCTCGATATTGTCGAAAAACGTAACCACCCCCGCGCGAATTCTAAATTTCGAACAAAACATCGATATCGCGGGTATAAATGAACCATAAAAATCCGTAAAAACATGTAAATTCGGGAGAAAAGTAGAGGTGAGTTCGGAATCGTGAGAGCCTCTCCCTCTCTCTCTCTTGAGATCCCGGGAGAGGCGGTAAAGTGGTTTCTGCGTCTCGTGGGACTGTCACCCCATCCTCCTTCCCGGTTTTCGGCGATCTGGTGACTCTTTAATTCTTTTTTTTTAATGCCACCCTTCTCCTCTTACCCCGCTCGTGCACAAATTATCCTTCTTCTTTTTGTGTATAAAATATGAGAGAGAAAGAGAGAGAGAGAGAGGGAGAGAAAGAGAGAATGAAGATAGAGGGGTCAGCAAACTGTGGCGGTCGTCGAAGGACGCCGAGGGTGCCGTCCTCCCTGTCGTTTCCTCCTCCTCCTCCTCTTCCTCCTCCTCTTCCTCCTCCTCCAGCTCTTCTTCTGCTTCTTCGACGACGAAGACGAAGACGACGACGACGACGAAGCCGCCGATGGACTTCTTCTTTTCGCTCGATTGCGCGCTATGTCGATCTCTCCCTCTCTCTCGCTCTTTATCGCTCCATTTCTCGCAGTTCGGTTCGGGATATTTGGAAGCGGTTCGGCCATTCTTGTGCATGTGCATGTGCCGATACATATATGTAAGTATATATGTTGCAATTCTCTCTCTCTCGTTCTCTCTCTTCGCAAAACCCAACAACAACCGGTCGCGTTCTCGCACTCTCGGTCGCAACGTCCCACCTTTCGATTCCTTCTCGTCCTCCTATCTCTCTTTTTCTCTTTCTCTCTTTGGCTCTTCTTATCTCTGGTCCCCTCCTCCTTCTTTCTCTCTCGTTCTTTCGATCGAGCCAACTCGGTCCATCGTCGAAAAGAGTCGATAAGTATGTACGAAGATTAAATTGAATTTCAATTCGAATCAGTACACTTAGAGGCTCTCGGTGGCGTAATTAAGGTAATGGTCGACAAGAGAAAGTCTCCGATGGTCTTTCTCTCTTTCTCTCTCTCTCTCTCTCTCTCTCTTTCTCTTCGTCTCCCGAAGGAACCGAGAGCGCCCACCTCATTTGAATTCGTGAATCGGCCCGAAGATCGGCAACCGATCGTACTCGATCGGCCCGGTCTTTCTCTCTCGTTCGAGAAGCACGAACTCGACCCAAAGCGTTACTTAAGAAAGCAAAATGTCGATCCCAGAATACACGTATAACACCGACGCAATTCTCACGAATTAATGAAAATTGCTCAATTGATTGCGGCGAAACTCCGATCGTACCGCGAATTAAAACGCGAATATTCATTTCACGATCGTTAAACGCTCGAACGTTAATTCGCGTTGGTCCCCATGGGCTTTTATCACTCGTTCGATAACGCATCTCGCCCCCTCCGTCGGAAGATTTTTGTTCACCCTTGTATGGTAATTCTTTTTAATACGAGCGTTTTTCTTCCTCGTTTTTTTAAGACTCGATTATCTCGGGAATTCCTTTAATTAACGCCTCGTAGTGAAGAATTAAAGGGGAGGAGTGTGAAACGAGCGACGATCGAATCGGTATAAATTTTCTCGTTTGCGCGGCTTTTCGCGGCTACCGCGTTGAGAATGAATCATAATTAATCGCTTAGGTGGAAATCAAGTAACGTGATTATACGAGAACTAAGGTGCGCCACACCGACGAGCGTTCGTCCTCGTGCGGTCGTCTTTTGTACGAGAACGCTCTCTCTCTCTCTCTCTCTCTCTCTCTCTCTCTCTCTCACTCTCTCTCGCTTCTTTTTCTCAACCGCCCGCGAACCAAATCAAGTACGAGTGAGTCACCCACCCCGCGAGGCAGAGGATGTGCATTGGGACACAAGGAGAAATCTATATCGTAGAGCCACGAACGACTCGTAGTCGCGAGAAGAATTTCACATGTGGGCGGCGCCCGAAAAACCAAAAAAACTCACGGGAGGCCTCCTCTCGTGAAAACGGGTCCGAAAAGGCTCGACCGGACGACTCGAGAGTCACGGACATACCCATGGACCTGTCGATCCTACGCTCTTTGTTCCTCATTTCTTTTTATTTCCGCCACGACTTCTGGAACTTTTCTACGAACGAGCCATCTCGTCGACTCGATACGAGTTTGAAAATTTATCAACTATTTTACGATTTGCCGTTTTTTGTTTTTTTCTCTTAAGAATTTACAGACATATCATTCGTTTTTCTCATGTCCGATTTGTTTTTCGTCAATTCGAATATTAACGAGGAGTCCTTGGATACGAGACAAAAATACCAAGACCTCTCGTATTCTCGTATCGTCTTACCCCGTGGCGCGTTGCAAAAGAAAAAGAAGAAAAAAAAAAAGAAAAAAAGCTCGCGAAGCTCGGCCCGGCGTCAGCCTCTTTCTCGCGGTTTCAGCAGATCATCTCTCGTTACGTCTTTCTCACCGTCTTGGTTCGTGCGCGCACGCGCATGCGTCAAGGTCGCCAGACCGACATCCGGTCGACTCGATGAAAGAGAACGAAAAATTGTGCCTTTGTAAAGTCGCGGGAGGAGAACGGCAGCCAAGGGAAAGGGAATTGGAGATAAAAAAAGTAGAATCGAAGAGAGACGAGGGACGAAGGGAGAGACAGAGAAGAGAAAGACGTGGAAGAAGCGTCGGTCGTCGCTGCGGTCAGAAACCGTTCGATCTCGTGGCCTTGTCCATCCGGTAAGACACATGGCGTACTCGCGGACTAAGAAAACCTGCGGCTAACATAAATTTACACCCACCGTAGTTACGCCATGTGGATGAGAGAGGAGCGAAGAAAAAGAGAAGAAAACGAAGATAGAGAGAGAGGGAGAGAGAAAGAGAGAAAAAAAGAAGAAAAAAAAAGAAGAAAAAAAAAAG
Organism: Netelia virgata; assembly: GCA_951802705.1. Lineage (NCBI taxonomy): Eukaryota > Metazoa > Arthropoda > Insecta > Hymenoptera > Ichneumonidae > Netelia > Netelia virgata. The sequence goes on from OX637868.1 coordinate 5,473,928, forward strand.
AAAACGGACAAGAGCCCAGAGCATCGACTGTATATAAATATATTTATATACCTAGGTGTGTACTTGTTAGTAACCTTTCACTGGTTACTTGTGCCGAACGACGGTAGCAAAATAGGCACTCGAGCGCGTTAGCACGTCCGTTGAGCAATCCCTCCAACGCCTTATTGACTAACGAGGTACGCGCGCCGCGCCGCCTCGCCACTTATTTCGCGATGAAATTTTCGCGCCTAACCATATTCTATACGGTTAAATCGCGAATTGAAAAATATTGTTCTCTATGACTTTGCAGAAAAAAAGAAAAGAGAAAAGAAAAAACAGCAACGCGCGAATTCGTGGCAAACGCGACTCGATCGAAATAATCATTTTTTTGTTTACTCTCGGGCCAATCACCTTTTTTTGTTTCTATTGTCGTTTATTTTTCTCTTGTTTATTTTCGTTATACTTTTCAACGATGGAAAAATCGTTTCGAGGAACAGAATTCGATACGCAACACGCGAGACAAAAGATTTTTAGTACATTGTGTCCTCGAAGTTCCATCGAACGAAGTAGGTGTATCACACTCGAACGATACCAACTAAGGCGCGGAGCATTCGATAATGACAGAGAAAAAAGTGTATTCCTTTTATTCCCCCCCCCCCTCCCCTTTCCCTACTCCTCGCTCGATTTAATTACATACCGTTACGCAAGCATCTTTCCTCGTTAAAGACACGCCGCTCTGCTCTATACATATATGTATACATGCGTGTGTGTGTGTGTGTGTGTGTATGTGTACTTTCTTACAGGTGTACGATACACTTACATAGTATGTAATGTTTATATATATATATCTATGTAGAGTACACTAGTACGATATAATACACACCATGGTTCGGTAACTTTCTCGGAAATCGAGAACGCACCGGATCGTGCGTTCTGGCGGAAAAACCGGATTTTCAACAAGTCACCGCGAGAAGAGCAAAGAGAGCGCCGCGGCAATGAGCTATACGCCATATAGCAAAGATATGGGTAATTTGCGAACGACGAAAAATGCCAATGGCGAGAACGTGTGTGTCCTCCTCCTCTTGGCTGTAATCTCAATCGCGTTTTCGCGTAAACGGTGACTTTTTATTCCATTTATATTATTATTATTATTATTGTTGTTATTTAGTTAATTAATTTAATGAAATTTTTATGAAAATATCAACGATTATCGATCACGTTCATAGTAATGCATGAGAATTGTTTACCTTACGGGGAATCAAGGACAAGCTAGTCGTTCGAATTTTGGTACGTACCTGTAACATAAGAAAACGAAAAAAAATTGCTCGATTAATCGTTCGCAATGATTTATAGAAGATAAGACGGACTCGTTAAAAATACATCGAGACTAATGTTGATCAAATGATTTAAAGTCCGCGAGGTGTAATCGATAAGCTTTACGAGTGAACCGTCTCTCTCTCTCTCTCTCTCTCTCTTTCTCTCTCTTTCTCTCGACACTATTTACGCACTATCGAACACACTCGACGCGTTCAACGCGTCGTGTCTTATGCGCAGCTGCAACCGATAGGATACATCGAGTATCTGTGCAAAAGGAAGAATAAGAATGAAAAAGGAAAAAAGAAGAAGAAAAAAAACTTAAAAAAAGCAACGAGTAGCTATCGAAAATCTCGAATCCCACTAACCTCCTTGGCTTGCTACCAACATACGTGAGCGTGTTATACGTATATCTGTATATATTCGCGGCTTATACACGCTGCGGTGCACTCATCGCATCGTTTGATTTCTTTACGGGCCTCGCGATGGGAATTCGTTATTACTTTTCTTTATGTCGGTCGGTTATATGTGTTACCGATGTGCCGGGAGCTGTGTAGCGAGGGAAGTTTCCACGCTTGGAAAGCCTCCGGGCTACCAGAATTTGTTGCACACATAAATGTATATATATATATTGGTATACGAGGTGCGTGCAGGAGAGAAACCTCGTCTGCATGGATTGATATCGGTTTCGCTGGAAACATTCTCGGATATATCCGGGAAAAGTGTGAAATTTTTATTTTTAACATCGGCTGGATGTCGAAAAGAATTTTTTTATCGCAAATATTTTTGATAAAAATTTCGCTTCTCGCCGTGAAAAAAATGTGACGTAAATGAATTTTATTCGAGGAGGTTAAAAGCTTTACGTTCGATTTAATTGCGTCGATACCGAATTATTGTTACTTTTTTTATATTCGAGCAACAAGATCGAATGTAATTATAATTAACATGTGTTAAGATCGACCACTCCTCATACTCCTCTCTCTCTCTCTCTCTTTCTCTCTCTTCCTCTCGATCTCGTGAATTAATAGCTGAACTCTCACGGAGCTGGCTTCAGTTATCCGTGACGTTATGCAAATGCGAGAGAGCGCGGTTATCACTTTGTAGCTAGCGAGGGCGAAAAATCGCGGATAACGCGAACACACGTACGAGGTGCGACTCTCGCGGCCTCGACGAGTGTTCTCAATTACCACTGGGCGTTCTCTTCATCGAATATAAAACAACAAAAAAAAAGAATGCTCGGATTTAATCGCTGATTGATGTGGGAATTAACCCGAACGATAAATTGAAATTACAAACATTTCGAGAATTTACGAGAACGACGACGAATTCTTATTTTATTTCGTTCGAAGCAAAATTTCTCTTTTTTGTTAATTTCAACGAGGACTCAAATACGACGTTCTCGTACCAGACAGGATTCCGTATCGTGCCAACAGTTTATCGCGTGATAAGCTCATGCTCGAAATGCGTGAAACTCTGCGGGCCTGCGTGTATACATTTTTATAAATACACACGCGTACAAGAATTATATAGATATATCGGTAACGGGCAAAGACCTTCATCGCGACTTAGCGCGTTGTCAGGCGCCAGGATTCTCCGACAACCCCGACGACGACGACGACGTAGTCGTCGTCTTCGTCGTCGTTGTCGCCGTTGTCGTCGTCGACTTCGTTCCTCGCGACGTAATACCCGCATGAATATACGAGTGGGAGCAAGTTTTTCTCGCGTTCCTCTGGTCGCGAGAGCGAAAGAACGGGTACAACGAGCAAACAGATCGCGAATGTACCTACGTATAGGAAACATTCTATATATATATATGTATATATATATATATATATATTGAAAAATATATATACGTGATGTGGTCGCGCGCGACTCGCGGTGGGAAAGACCGCGCGAGCTCGCCCGGTAGCTCGTTGCACCGGGAGGCGGCATTCCGCGAGGGGTTGGCCGCCAGGAGGACGCACTATTCCAGGAAAACCGATCGGTCGTCCGTTAACCGTGATCGTTTCTTTCGTAGGTCGCGGGTAACAGGGACGCCACGAGAAAGAAAGAGAGAGAGAGAGAGAGAGAATGAGATGCTGCTGCGTGTAGCCTTCTAGTACACTTTGCTCTTTTCCTCGGTATGAATGTTGAACTTGAAATAGTCTCGGTTACATATATATGTATATATATATATATATGTATGTAGGTTCTGAATATTTTATATCGGGAGAGATAATTTGCATATCAATAAACTTTTATCGATTTTTCCGATAAAACTTTTTTTTTTAATGGATTTTCTAGAAAATAATATCTTTCTCAAATAAATAAAAACGGCTGATATTTACAATTATTCATTAAGATGCAACTTATTTGTATTATCTAATACGAAGATCGTTGACCCGACACGATTTGTCTGATATCGTTAAATTTTTTATTTTGTTTTCATTTTTTCATACGAAAACGGCCCACGATAATTTTGCAAGAGTAGCATAGCGAGAGAGCTCGAGAGCGTGACGCGTTCGCGGTGTCGATGGTGAATCCGCGCAGTATTTCATCGAGAACGACGAGAGGGAAGAAAGAGACGAGAGCCAGAGTGTGAGAAAGAGAGAAAGAGCGAGAGAGAGAGAGAGAGAGAGAGAGAGAGAGAGAGAGAGAGAGAGAGAGAGAAAGAAAGAGAAAAGGAGGCCTCTACAACTATACAGTTGCCTATCCCCATGGCTATGTTATGTTATTTCTTCTCTCCTGGGAACCACGGTGTTTCGATCGATGCTCTCTCGCGTGGGACTGCGAGAAGAGGCGATGAAAAAAAAAATCCTGAGGCAAAAAAACCACAAAACAGTAACGTAAAAAATCTCGACGAGCTAACCCCTTTATTATCGTCGTCGTGATCATTGTTATTATTCGAGAAAACGCCGGTGGCGCTGGAACTGCACGAGTCCGAAACTGAGATCTGTGAAATCGCGGGCACGGTCGAGGAGCGATGATTCGCGGTTCGAATTCGATCGACGTACGGCTAACCGTGAGACCGTTTTTTATCCGACCCTGATCCTCGACGAATTTACTCGATATACTCCCGCTACATCGCCTATTAATTCATTTATCATACGATAATGATGAAACATTTTGATAAATTTCTTTTTTTCTTTGTTATTATCTCGACGGAAATTAATTAATCGACGCACATACCTATTTATTTCAATCTCGAATGAATTTTTCTCGTTCCTCCCCGATTCGCGGTGCGGAACGACTCGGAAAGAGGGATAGATATATATATATATATATATATATATATAAATATATAGAGCGCGATTGAATCAAGGTCGAGGCCGGGAAACGAGACGACGCGCGAGGAGGAAACGGCCGGCATAAGAACGCATTGCCCTCATAGCTGAGTAGATGAAAAGAACGAGGGTTCTCCTCGAGATAGTTAATCGAGTCTCGTAACATCGTCTGCAATCGCGCAAGGGCACAGGGGAAAAAACGATGAAGACGGGGAGAAAAAGGAGAGGGGGGGGGGGGTGATGAGCGAAAGAGAAAGAGAGAGAGATAGAGAGAGAGAGAGCGAAGGGAACGAAGAACATTCTCCGCACTCTCAGTGTTCGCTGCGATGCGGGGGAGTCGGAGCATCCGGCGTTTCGTCGAGCGGGGAGAGGGCGCTAACATCCGGTCTGCACCAAACCACGGAGTGCACACTGCTTACTTTTATTCCACTCGAAGAATAAAAAAAAAAAATCATAAAAAAAACGAAGAAATAAAACGTTAGCCTCGAGGGAAAAAGATGAAAAACGTGACGACAGAGTCGAATGAAAGAAGAAGAAGAAGAAGAAAAAAAGCGTGCAAATAACTTCGCGTCATTGTTCGAGCGTCCTGGCACGTCTAATTACCGTCGTCGTTATACACCTCGGGTGCAATTTTCCACGCGTTTTCTCTCTGTCGAAAAGCAACTTTCGCGAAACGGAAACAAGACGTGACACAAGAGTGAACCGAGGGGAATAAAGATGAAGAAATTCGGATGTTAAAAAACAACAACAACAACAACAGCGAAACACATGATGAAAGAAACGGGCAAAAAATTTGAAATAATATTGATAACGTTTATTAATTACTCGCGGGGTTTGTCTCTCCGTCGTAACGAGACGCGCGCCCTACCTATATACGTTTTAAATTGCAGACTCGTTACTCTCGTTACTTCGATGCCGATGACCGAAGCTTGGCTCACCCGTAATAATCCCAATGAGTTCTCCATTCTAGTTCTCCTATATCGATATATCTATTTCCAGACGACATATACAAATGTATATATCTATGTATATATGTATATAAACTTATATACGTTTAAGCGCGTGACGGGATCGACTGGACTGTCGATCAACTCGACGTGAGGTCTTTACGTGCTCGGAGAACTCGCAATTATGTTTTAAAGTTCCTACAAACACGTATACACTATACATACATACATATATATATATATGGTGTATGTACGGTATATCTATGTACTGGATTGCCATGGGAACGCGACGTTCAGTGGACGTATTAAACGTACGGCGTAATTCCCCTCTTTCCCTCTTGATGATATTGTGAGAATATTCGCGGACTCGATGGTCTAGACATTCTAGACAAACGGCGCGAAGGCGTCTCGCATTCGATCGGACGGGACGAAGAAAAGATGAAGAAAAGTGCGCGATGACGAGAAAACGTCGTCGTCGTCGTCGTCGTCAACCTGTTTGCAACGCCGGGTTAGGGACTCTAGGAATTTCTATGAGAATAACGCATCAGTCGTCACGCGTGTACTATATACCGTGTATATTATATATATTATATATATATATATATATACAGTGATATAGTTGTAAATATATACTTGTGTCGTAGATTTATATAAGATTTTCTCAAAGTCGCACGCCCTCGAAGAAAATTCAGGCACCTACATAAACGCAATGGCTACGGAGCCATAAGAGCCTATCCCACTTTTTTTACGCGTCGAACGATGCGGGATAAGCCCTTGTGACTTTTAGCACGCTTTATAACACAAACGGAGTCGACGGGCGTGGGTTATAACGACTCCGGTAAACATCGGCGTTGCTCTCGCGAGGTATAATATCTAACAGCTTTCTTCAAAGTGTACGGATGGATACGAGTGAACTGTCATAAGAAACAAAGAAAGAAAAATTCCGTAGTTTGAAAAATAAATAGATTTTACGATTTACCTTTTTTACAACACGTAAATCATTGTCACTTTGCCGATAGTTGTCAATTTATAGGAAAAATCTTTGAAATCTGTGAAATTTAATGTTTTTTCCACTTTTCATCTATCCTTTTTCGTGGTAGGAAAAAACGACCTATGAATTCATAATTAGTGAGCAATTTGCGATCGATATAACATTTAAGAATGTATTTTAAAAAAAAGCGACTTCAAGAAAAGGTCGATTTTTGGAGCCGAGTTTTCTACCTTGTGATTCGGGGGGGTCGGAAAATAAATTTACCGCTAGACGATTGCAAAATTGTCCTTTTCGATCGGAAATTTCTCGCTAATGAAGATTGTGACGTTATTCTTCCCGATGTCTCAAAAACTCTAGGAGAAAGACGCGAAAAAGCCGAAAACAGCAATTTACCCAATTAATGTCGATAAAATCCGAAAAATCGGAAACGAAATCGTGATTTTCTTGTTGTACTACAGTACTAAAAAAACGACTATGATATTCGTAATGTACGAGAAACTTGCGATTATATAAGTCCCCTGAAAAAAAAACTAGTCATCTTGGGAAAAAAAGTTGCGTAAAAATAAAATAACTTTTAAAAAATTTCATAAATATAATAAACGTTTATAGACTCTTCGAATGAATAAAATATTATTATTGCCATATGTAACGACAAATCAATTATTTCCCCTAATTATAAAAAATGAAATATATTTGTTATTCTGACCATTTCTGACGTAAAGTCTTCACCGAATATTGCGAGCGTGGAGAAATGTCCGCTTGCAGAGATCGAACCGCGGTGACTCTATGATGCAGGCTCACCGCTTGGCACAGCTGCGGACGCAGCAGCGCGCGAGCGCGAACTGCGGTATACACGTAATCGAAATGCCAAGATTGGTAATGCAGCACGAGAGCGAGTTACAGAAACGGCGTATCCTTTGGTGACCGAGAGCATTTATGTGCGACGATTCAGCGACGTCGCTGCATTGCCGATGTATCGATACGCGCGTACCGTGTACAGTTTCGTGGACGCTCGTAAAGCCGATTTTACTCGCCACGAGGGCGGAAATACGTATTACGTTGGACTCTTGGGCAACGCGTTTTGCCCTTGGTTCGTATCAGGCATGGATGAAATTAATATTTCAATTTTTGTTTTTAATTATGGGGGAAAAAAATTGTAAGAAAATATAGAATTAGAACTAAAATTCACGTTTTCGCGCTCTCTCTCTCTCTCTCGAACGTCGATGTCTCGGGCAACGAGACAATTCGTCTTCTCAATTGCCCAGGAAACATCGAAGGGAGTGCGAGGAACTCTCATCCGCTTCTTCGCCCCCGCAGACTCGTTCGTCCATCAGCGAAGCACCAATAAACTGTCTGGTGTATCGAGGCCGCACGATGAAACTGACCCTCTTCGTTGCACTCGCCGCGAGGGTTTCTCGTGTGTCTCGGTTACGTACGAAATCGTTAATATTTACCACGGGGATATGTTCGTGCCGAAGCGAAACGCGCATGTTTCTTCCCGGGTCAATGAATGCCGATCATTCATTCTCGGGAGGTTTAACCGCGTTCGAGCGAACTCTCTCAATTCCGCTCGTACGCGCGACTTTACTGCCGTTGAACTCGTTAAGGGATCTCTTTAAGCGTAATAAACTCGATTCGTCGTAATAAATATTTCGAAAATCGCTACGATCACATTTTCAAAATAAAATTAAAACAAAATTCACTTCAATTTAAATTGCGATATTCTCCATAATATAAAAAAAAAAAAAGAAAAAAAAGAATATAATTATTCATCACCTTTCTACAATAATTGTACGCCGAGTTTTATTTCCTGAAATGACAAAGCCCGCCTGTTCTCTTCGTTTCTCTTCCTTCCCCCATATTCCCAATGTAGAATCTTCACGGAATCGAGATTAAAAGTACGAGATAGCGTCGATTGGATAATTGTTGGAAACAATGAAGACAAAAGTTTGCACGCACACCACACACGGGTGCATGCATATATGTATGCGCATAAACGAGAAACGATTGACGTGTCGACAGGCGTTCTTTGTGCAGTGCGACCAGCTAGCAACATGTAAAAAAAAAAGAAAATAATAAAACAAAAAGAGAGAATGAGAAAAAAAAGAAAAATGGTTCGTGAAGAATCGCGTCGTGATGCCCGCGACGCGTGCTTCCCACGTGACTCACCCACCCGCAGATACTCATCGGGTGTGACCCTCGGCTCGTTTTTCTATCTCCCACTCTCTCTCTCTCTCGCTCTCTCTCTCTCTCTCTCTCAGTCCCTCTTTCTCGCATGGGCCGGTGCAAGACGCACGCACAGAACGAAATGCACGCACAATGCGTGTTATATCGCCGGGGCAAGCACGCGGCGGTTTCTGCGAGAATCACAGAGAAGATTATATGGAGTCTAAACGGAGAAGAGTTCTGTCTGCTGTTGCTGCTGTTGCTGCACTTGGGGATCGTCTCGCGTATATATACCAGCCGACTATATATTTCTCTCAGCTCCTCCGCTTCTCGTACACCTTATGACTCAACGCCGGCTCTTCGAGAAGAGAGAGAGAGAGAGAGAGAGAGAGAGAGAGAGAGAGAGAGAGAGAAAGGGACGAAGAGAGCCACGAGACCGCGAGAGTCACTAACCTTCCGCGGCAACGTCTTTTTTTTCGTCTTCTCCCCCCTTCCTCTTCTTTTCTCATTCTTTTTGCCATACTTTTCTTCGTTGCAGGCCTAGAGAGGTTTTTGCTTTTAGTGCCTGTGCATCGTGGACATTCGACTCTCCACTCGGTACCAGGTACACGTTAAGTGAGGAAAAAGAGACATCGATATAAGGTCCTAAAACGCGTTTGAAAATTTACTTTTTGCACCTCGACAATGTTGGCTCGCTAAAATGAATGGAATTTAGCTTGACGTTAACACTTACGAAGTACACTCTCGCCCGCCTCGCGTCGTTCGTATTCGATCGAACTTTAAAACATCTAACTTCCACCGTTAGACCATAATTGTTTGTTTCGTTATGAATTTTATAAACCATTTTTGTTATTCGAAACGATGAATTTATTCGATTCGAAACGATTCTTTGTATTCATCGGATTTTGAAATCATTCTCGGATTCGTAAAAATAGAGATATCGAGATGAGTCAGACCGTTCGAACGGGGACGAAGTTCCCGGCCGTTTAAAATTTCGACATCGTTGAAATTTTGCAAATTTATGCAAAACCAAAAAAACGAAGAAGGATCGCCAGAGATTCTCAACTTAAAAAAAAGAAAAAGTACGGTAGCTCTAACGTACGCAATTTATGAGTTATTACTCGAGAAGGAGAAGAAGAAAAAAGTAAATTAGTTCTGGTCCAAAAGGCCCGGATCTGTTCCGTTAAAACTTTCGATTACCGTATCGAGACGAAGCGAGACTTTGATGTAACTACGCCGTCTATATATAATACACATACGTGCTCTCGATGGTATGTACGATGCCTAACGCGTAGCAATAACGGTTTTTCAAAGAGCGACGAGTCTCGACGCGATTCTCAACACGAAAAGCCATCGCGGTCGGTGTCGAGCGCGAGTCAAATACCTGTGGCTCTGTTAGATCGGGCCCCCGTTCGTATGTGGAAGTGGTGGTCGTAGGCCTCGCATGACTCACCTGCTTCGTGTGGCGGTCGGACCGAGAAAGAGAGAGGGTGAGAGAGAGAGAGAGAGAGAGAGAGAGAGAGGAAGAGCGCGCGAGCGAGCGAGAGAGTGACAACGGGCCCCCGCGAGGTTCAAAACGCGCGTGATTCACGAATCCCCCCTCCATCCCTCTCTCTTTCTCTTCGCGGGTCAGACGAGGATAGCTCAAAAAAATTCCTGGACATCCCCCGTCGCGACTCTCTCTCTCTCTCTCTCTCTCTCTTTCTTTCTCATTCTCTCTCTTGGTTCTGAAATGACAATGATCGCACGGCGCATATGCCGTCGGAATACAGAAAGAGGAGGTAAGAAAAGGGCGTGAGAACACTGGTTCAAGGAATAATAGAGTCCTGCACACGACCATTAACAAACTCGAGTCTACTCGTACTCGAGAGATAAATGATAAAAGGATGTTGACCATGAATTATAAATACGAATGAAAAACTCTCGGGATTCTTCGACGATGAAGTTGTATCACAGTTTTATACAATTTTATAAATAACAAAAAAAAAAAAAAATTCGTACGAAATGTGAAAATCAAGAGAGACGTATAATGACCACGAATGGTAGAAAAAAGAAATGATTTACAATGTGGGCGTTATAAACGGCGCACAGCGGTACCAGTATACCTTCATTGTTCACAGATTCTCAAAGGGAGTAACGTGCGTACACCTTTCGTGAAGATTATGTACTTGTATTTATAGCATGGCCTGTGTACCTGTAAGTATAACTACACCTACATATTTATATATATATATATATATATATATATATAAAGGTATCAAAAGCGACGAAACTCGAAAGATTCCGAATGGCGATATGATAGATGAGAGTGTGGAAGACCCTTTGCTTTATTACCCTGCTGGTACCCAACAATGGAAGAACGCAAAATACGTACCTAATACTATGCTATATATATATATATTTCTACGTCATGAAAAGAAGGGACTAATTAACCGTTCCCCCATACTAATACATGGATAGAAAACCACACGGAGGTCGTGAACGAAGATGGCTTTTAGTCTGTGCGGATTATGCCACATCGGATTGATTTACATCCTGAGCAACAAGCCCTCCCCACCTTCAACTCTCTGTGAGACCACACTTCCGATATTTTCGCCATGGTATATTAACGCACGATAGATAAGACGCCGTAGTGTAGTATAGGGGTCCCTGTAGGGGCTTTTAAAATGCCACGAGAATATACGATCGTGCTGCCATCATCTTGCCCTACGGGTTTCGTGAGAGCTGTAGTGATAATTACTTGACGAAAGGGCCCGGAGGTGACGCAACGATCCAGATGATCCTTTATTGTGCAATAACCGTTTTCATCATAAACTTCAAAAATATATTCCGACTTTTCGAGGAATGATGAACATCGAAATTTCGACAGAGAGAGAGAGAGAGAGAAGAGAAAAGGTCAACTAGACGAATCCGATAATATTTTTCGAATGGGAAAGAAAAAAATGTGTGGGATTATTTTTCGACGAAACGTTGAATTAATCATTGTAACAAAAATAAGTAAATATTCAAAACGAATGAAATTGTGTTTTGTGTCGTACGACGAGAAATGATGTTGAGTCGTTTTTAATACGAATCGTGTGCATCTTTCCTTTCGACGCGAGGTTAATCGACCCGTAAGACATATTTATTGTACGACGATTAACCACAGGAACAGAACGATTTGTTTCTCGTTGTAAAATACGTTGTTCAATAGCGTGCAGCGACAATTATTCCGCGTGTATAAATTGATCCAGCTCTCTCTCTCTCTCTCTCTCTCTCTCTCTCTCTCTCTTTCTATCTCTTTCTCTCTTTCTCTCTGTCTTTCTTTCTATACAGGGCTTGGTGGTACGTCTGACGTGTGCGTAGGTTACACATCGATCGCGATTTCCACCGCGTCATTGGCCGAGTCTCACGAACGGTAAATCGATTGTACACCGCGCGTATCCCGTGTGTACACAACGAGACGAGTCCCAGCTTCACGTGCGTCTCACTGGTACCGATTCCACGATCGTTATATCGTGGCCTCAGGCCAATTACCCGCTGGTCCATAAAACTCTCCGAGCCGGTATCAATCACGAGAGACCTCGAGTGTGTCTGACTCCCTCGCATTCGTGGAAGACCGAACGAAAAGAAAAAGAAATTGAAAATAGAAAAATAAAAAAAATAAATTCCACCCAAGACATTGTTATACATCGTCGATAAATCATCGATATCGAAGTTCTCTTGTACCAAGAGGATATACACACGCTTTCATATTTTGTTTTTCCTCTCGACCCTACGTTATTACGTAAAATCGTAGTCGCGTCGCGACTCGCCAGAGAGTTCAACGTCGATACGTACGTCGAGCAAGAATAAAACACACACGCCGACGCGGTCCCTCTCTCGTGTACAAATGTAGTTCGCGACAGTTGGTGCATGCCACTCGGAGTGCAGTCACCGCGAAGTACATAATCGCTCTTCCCCGTTACGCTATAAAATGTCGTAATGATTTATTATCACACACTCAACTGGAGAGCTCGAGAACGAGCGAAGAGAGAGAGAGAGAGATAGAGAGGGTTGCATACGATCGCGACAGACCGAAGGAATAGCGAGAGAAAGAGAGAAAGGGAGAGAGAAAGAGAGAGAGAGAGAGAGAGAGAGAGAGAGAGAGAGAGAGAGAGAGGGAGAGAGAGCGAATCGGTGTAGAAATCACGACAGCCCCCGTTGCAAATTTTTCGTTTTATTACTTTTTACATCCCGTAAACCTCCGGCTCGGTGCAACGCGAATCACCCGATCCTTCTCTTATCATTCATTATCCAACGTCTTCGCTTCGTTACTCCATTTTTTTTTTCGGTTAATCAACCGTGCGTGCTTTATAACAGTTCTCCTTTTCGTTTTTCTTGCTTCGAGCAAAATTGAGCACCGTCTTTTTTGCCCTCGTCATTTTAGGTCGAAGCGAAGTTTAATGCGCAAAAAAAAAGACGCGAGAGGTGTATCGCAAAATGATTATTCATACAAGGTCAAGTTGAGTTTTCTCTCTCTCTCTCTCTCTCTCTCTCTCTCTCTGTCTCGGTGCGCTCCTCTCGGACTTAATAAACTCGAAGTTCCTCGTGGTAGACTTGCACGGGGCTATTGGGGATGAGAGGCCACGTCGAAGACCAGCCGAAGAGGTTCCAAGAATTGTACGGGTGTGCGTGTATATGTATGTGCATGTGTGTGTGTGTGTGTTTATATGCGTGCGTGCGTGTGTGTGTGCGTAGTCATAGTTAACACACGAGCGAGAGAATCGGGCGCACCTGCGGGGCACCACGAAACTACTCTCGTATGGACCAACGTGTGTGAATTCGTGCGATCGGTAACTTTATACACACACACATGCAAACATACACACATACATACATACATATATACACATACATACATATATATATATATATATGGTGAACGGATCGAGAACGTTTGACTGTGTTCGCTGGACCCCCGCGCTCTCGTCGTTGCCATCGAGAGATGCACGCTCTTTTACACACATATATTTATATATATGTATGGATATATATATACATATATGTATACAGACGATAGATGTATCATCGTAAACAGGCGCTGAGCGCAGGAGGAGACCGCCTTCGTGCGAGAGACCCACTTGCACGGCGGCCTACTTGGAAGAGTCTCCTCGAATCGCGCGATCCTCTATCTCTCTTTCTTCCACACACACACACACACGCATACACATACACGTACGTCTCCTCCCCTATACGTGTATACATAAGTAGATACGTATGTATATACAGGGTGATTCATAACTTGGGGAACTCCTGGTTAACTGTTAACCCGGGAATTATCGAGAATTTTGATTATTTTCTTTAAACCCGGAGCAGCTCAGAATCCAACACGAAAATACCCGATTATTTCTGTCAGAGGAGAATAATCGACGAACGTAAGACGTTTACCAGAGAGAGAGAGAGAGAGAGAGAGAGAGACGAGCAATAGGGAGCATGAGTCAAGGACAAAATGAAATAAAAATTGAGTCACGCATCGTCGGTGTACGAAAAATTGATTCTAATCCGATTTTTCAAGACCGTCTGTTTTACATTTACATATTATATTCCTTTTTTTAGATATCGTGAAACGCTCCAATTTAAAAGTGGATTAATTTCGTTGTTCGGATTGCTTTCGATAAGAGACAGACATTCTGGCAAAGTGTTATCGTCGATCGGAGCTAATAGAGCCGAGCGATAAGAGCTCACCTATATGTTCATTACCGGCAGATTGGCTTTCACGCGAAAGGGAACGACGATCGACGTTTATATATCTCTCACTATATATATACAGAGACAAATATATATATGTACATATGGATGCATCACGTGGCGAAGCGTGAGCGTGAACGAGGGAACGCTCGACGATGTGTGTCCTCATCTCATCTCGTCGTTGGGGACCCAGAGACCTGAATAGCCGTAGCCGGGGGGGACCAGACGGGGCAGAGTAACGGTCCACGGATGAAGGTTAGCGTTATCCGTATGGCGCTCTCGCACGATGCCAACGTCGAGAGGGGAGGGAAGAAAGAAGAGAAGATGCTCGTAAGGACGATGAGCAGGTAAGAGAAAGAGAGGGTGAGATGATCATGATGTAGGGGCGGGGGGGAGTCAGAGGCGAGGCAGAGAGGGCGAAAGGCCCGGATTTATTTTATATCGAAAGCCGATGATAATGTGCCCGCGCTGTCGAATCGATGGAATAATATTCGGTATATCGGGGACAGGCGACGAAATAGTCCTGATTATTATTATTATTATTATTATGAATTATTACTATTATTATTAAGGTTTAAAAAAATTATTATTTTGTTTTATTATTATTTGGATTATTTTTATTATTATTATTATTTACGCGTGGCGTTTGTATTTACCGAATTATCCAATTTGCCGCTAGAGAGAGAAAATACACGAGCCATTACCGAGAAATTCGACTAATAGAAAAATGGATGATGGATGAGACGAAAGTGATAGTTTTGGATAATTATTTTTCGTGGTGTATTTATCACGCCGAGAATATCGACTCGGTGTCTGCGGAAGATATACGAGTGAGAAAATTCTTGACAGGTTTAAAAATTTTATTGGTGAACGGACTGTATAGTTACACTCGATATATATACGACGTCTCGGGAGGTGATCTTTTTCTTTGGGTTTTTTTTCTCCGTCTATATCGTTATACTTCGGTTTACCCGACGAAAGCTTTCACGCGAGGGCTTCCTCGCACAGCTGAGGCACAAATGCTTGTAAAAGAGACGGAGAGGCGCAGGTATATAATGGCGGGTGAGGAAGTAAGGAAGACTGCGGGGAACGAACTGTTTCGCGGGAAAGGCACTTTCTGAGCGAAATTCCATTCGGATTACTCGTCAGTCGAGAGAGAAAAGAACCAAAAATGCCAGACTGGAAGAAGAATGAAGAAAAGTGAACGATGTATATATATATATATATATATATATATATATATTTAGCTCATTGTCAGTATAGTTAGATATATATATATAGTTATAGCGAGCAAAATGGTTGTTCGAGGGCTACGAACTCCCCGTTGCCTCTTTTCAGGTATAGAAGTCTTCTTCTGAAGAGGAAGAGGAAAAAAGAGACGATCGACCTCGTGGTCGACGAGGATCTTTGAAAAAAGAGAGAACTAAATTTCCACGAAAAACGAAACAAATCTGTCCAAGATTTCCATCTCTTTCGAGATGAAAAATGTTAGACCGTGGTTTTCTCGAGCTCGAGGTCGAAGAAACGAATAGACAACGGAAGAGATAAATCGCAGAGAACAAAGATATTCGAGCGAAAATTGATGATTTATGGAAATTTTTTTGTCAAAAATTTGAATTTTTATTTCGAAAGACATTTTTTAATTCGTTGAAAATTATTAGGCTGTGATAATGTATTGATAGAGATGAGATATACCGTTCGGAAGTTTTCGATTCCACTCTCTTTCCTCTCCTTCTACTACCTCCATCCTCTTTGAGATTCTCACTTCTTTTTTTTTTTATTTCTTTTTTTTTTCATCTCTTTCGTTCATTCATTCGCGGGTCAGGCGCGAGGCTTCGTGACCTACTTACATTCTGTATAACCGACGTTCGTTTATTAGTACCTATATGTAGCTCGTGTCGGACGATATACAACGGCGGTTCGACTACTTGCCCGGTAACACGAACCTTTTTTTTACGCTTATCTCACGCACTGTGCATGTTCACACTTATCGACGCATTAAGCTCGGCGTGTAGGCTCATTTATTTACAAACACGTGTATGTAAATAGACGAAGTAAGATATTAATATTGATTTACAAAACAGAAAATATTTACCTAAATAATAAACAAAACAAACGATTAAAATTACTGTTAAATGATTTTTAAATAACGTTTGAAATATTTTATTACAAGCTTAAAAAACCGATTAGCATTATTGTTTTACGTTGGCATTATTTAATTTTATTTTAATGACAATCTTTTGTGAAATATTTCTTTTTCTCGAGAACACTTTTTTATTTACTCGTTTACGATAACGTATGGGAACAAACCATGAAAATTGTCCATGAAAGAGACGTTTATCTTGTTTCCCCCTCGCTAAAAACGGGCGTTAGATCGACAACGCACAATGAAGAATAATCTTTCGTAAGCCGAGGCCTGACAGAGTGCAAATATTTGCTCGATATATGGCAAACGAGGAGAGTCGACTGTAACCGCACGCCCTTTTCAAGGTTTCACGAACCACCGAGCACATTATTATCATCCACACTGTGCGGTCATCCCCTGGCACCGATAATTCCCCCTATCGATTCGTGGCGATTGTCAGCTCGACGGATTACGAAAACATCGTAATCGTGGAGAAATAAAATAAAAATCGATGACCGTTATATCGAGATTTAGGGATTATGTGTCATCTAGTTTATCGATCGAAAATCGTCATACCCGAGCGATAAAATCCCTTTATATATATATACGTCGAGTCGATAAAATTATTCGAGAATATAGGCTTTGGTATATATTGTCGCTCGTGTATTCACGCGAGAACTATGGTTACACGATTCAACTTACTTTTAGTCACGTGAAAATGACGTCGTCGAGTCACAGGCTAGGTGTTACGCACATGTGAACTCGATCGAGGCATGCGCGTGTCTTTCGACTTGTGAGTAATGTGCCAGGAATTCCATACCCCCCTCTTCCTCTCTCTTTCTCTCTCTCTCTCTCTCTCTCTCTCTTTCTCTCTCTCTCTCTCTCTCTCTCTCTTTCTCTCTTTCTCTCGGTAGAACGAGGATGTTATAATAATACATTCCATTTACAATATATTTCTTGGAATAATTTACGATTCTCTGTGTAATAACTAACGGATATTCGATAAGTCTGGTCTATTCACGATACGTAACACGCGTAGTTTGCAATATTAATATCACAGTCGTGACGATACTCGACGCTCGGTAAATCGATAAGGCTCGTCGTTTCTCTGCAGCCAGCGAAGACGATATGCCCCGTGTATTTTTACTGTAACTGAACAGCGTGTAAAAATTAAAAAAAAAAAAAGTACGACAGTTGGGTTAGACATTTTCTTTCCCTCGTTCGACCAGAAGAATTCTCATGGATTTGACAGCTGTCGGGTGATAAAGAAAAGCGTGGGTACGAGTCGTAAAAGGGTCCAACGATCTCACGTTTTGAATCGACCAAATGTGATTTATTTTTCCTTATTAGCTGGTTTTTGTTTTCTAGTATTCTTTTATTTTCTCGTTGCGACAAGCGTTGGTCGCAACAATGTAAAGTCCTCACGGCGATGTAAATTCATGGCGATCCTGTCGCGGTTGAAAAAAAAAGAAACCATTTGCAAAAAAAAATGTCATGGAAATGGCGAATTAGCAAGAGGGAGACGGAACGAGGCTGGCGCCAGAGCTAATGCATCATGCAGCGAGATGCATTCCCCGCATCCGCGACCCGACGACGAGGTGGCTTATGCGTTTACTTTTTCCATATGTGCACATATATATATATATATGCATGCCCATATGGAAAAAGTGTATATATATACACAGGCAGTAGAGTTGTGCAGCGAGCCATACTTGCACTCTCTCTCTCGCATTATAAAATTCTCGGACCCAACAAACCGTACAAAGTATGCCCACATGTATAGAACAGTCCTTAAGAATGTATATACATATATTTACAAATAAGTGATGGAAAAAACGTGAGCAGCTCATCTTTGCCCGGTAATAATATGTAGGTGGTATAATGCGCTGGCATAAATATGTATAACCGCATATACATACATAGTTTCGTTTTACGTTGTGTCAACGGGTAAAAGAGCGAGGTGAGCGGAATCCGAAAACGAGCCAGGCGAGAAAAAGAGAGAGAAAGAGAGATAGAACGTGGGAGTCGACGCTTCTCGTCATCGCACGCGAATTCTAACGAGCATGGAATGACCCGAGCGAGCAAATTCTCACTTTCCACAACCGTGAATTACACCTCGAGGATAATACCGATCGTTGAAAAAGAAAACAAAAATAATAATAATAATAATAATAATAATAAAATTAAAATAAATACGAGACACCGTGTTCGTCGTACGAGACGAAGAAATCTCCGATTTTTACAGCGTGACCCTGAAGGGCCGTCTCGTCATCGAACGTTTCACATTTTACAACCTACGTCCATTGTTTTTGTCTTTTTCTTTTTTTTTCCTTCCTTTTTCTTTTTATTGCGCGAGAGATTTCATCGAATTAAAAAGTGTGAATCAGCGATGAGAGACGAACGTCGGTACTATATTTAGTCATACGAAGGAATGGAAAAAGACGAAGAAGAAAAAAAAAAATCAAACGAAAAAACGAGCGATGGGCCCTGTTACGTGCGTTGAGTTTTTGAAATGCTTTTTGTAAGTCAAACAGGATATGCTCGAATATATTGTTTGATGTCAGTGGCGAGAGTAAACGACGAAACGGTTCTAAACGCGACGTCTTTATATATATATATATCACTTTATCATATATATATATATATATATATATATATATATCACTTTATCATATATATATATATATATATATACGTCAACGTTTCTGCATGAACGCAGGCCACGTTGGATGACCCGGGTGCATCAAAGGTCATTCGTGACGTTTGCACTCAGAGTTCACTCGAGCTCTCGGTAACTCGCGCACGCATACCAAAAAAAAAAAAAACAGTACGGTAGTACAGCAGACGGCTCAACGGCAGCATCCGGTTTTTTCGTTCTCGTGACGCGTGCCAGCTGTGCGCCTCTTACGCAGGCTACGTACGCATACGTACGGTGTACGTACGGTACGTGGCTTACATTGCCTTCCATCGAGTCCTCCACCCTCGCTTTTGATCTCTATCGAATAAACTGGGGCTTTCCTCGCCTCGGGCCAACCGATACGAATTTCTCTCTCTCTCATTTCTTGTTATTATTTCAACGCTATACGATAAATATATATATATATATATATAGATATAATCACAGGTGTGACAGGGCGTTGATTACTCGGAAATGCTCGTCAGTATCCTTGTCTCGTTAAACTAGATTTAAGAAAAAATTTTACGATCGCCGACCAGAGAAGCTGAAATTACTACGAAACTCTCGCGTAATTTTTCATCGTAATTAAAATTCTCTTAATTAATACGAAGATAGAGTAAAATGTTAATTATAAATTGTGCAAGACGTCGAATAAAATCGAAGAAATTAATCGGTTTTATTGCAAAACTCCCGTTTAAATCGAATCGAATGATTTTTCGTGCGAGCGGGGTTAAAAAAAGAAGGGCATTCCACGGAATAATGGAATGAAACAGAGACGAAGAAGACAACGACAAGAGCTTGTACACACACACATATATATGTATATATACATATATATATATATATATAGCCTCAAAAAGGCACGCGGCCGGTGAAAGGTGAAAGAATTTCACTCCTGCCTCTCGGTTGCTCCGAGACATCTTTCTCCTCCTCTGGCCTGTTGGCGATCGCCGAGTGTCCAGCGCCACAACTTGCACAGGCGCATACAATTTTGTACTCGAGCACATTAAGATCGCGAGGCATCTCAGCGATCTTCGTCGTTGGTTTTACACGTACTTATATATATATATATAAATATACGACGAAAGAGGTTCGTGAGCCACGATCTTGTCTCGTCGTTGAAACTCGCAGCAACCATCAGTGAAACTCATCGGAAACTCGCGGTTTCGCGGGGCAACAACGATCTCGCCGGAACGTAACGCTACGGTCGACACTGGTTTAGCTTCACTTTTTAATCGAGTGTTCTCGGATTTTACTCGATCGAGGAGCGAATCGCGATATCGAGAGAGCGATAGCTTCGACGAGATTCGAATCGCGAGAGCACATACGCGCGCGAAGGAATCTAGGTTTGTGGAGCTCTCTGGTAAAGCGCGAGTCTCGTCGATGGGCAATCCCCGTGGAAAGCGTGGAAATCACTCGCTGCTTACGGACGATCTCCAAACGACGAAATAATAATTACACGAATATCGTAGATTTTTTTCGAACCGTGTCGTTAATTATCGATGCGAAGAAAACCAAGTAAGAAACGTTATTTGAATAAATTTGAATAATAATAATAATAATGATGATAATACATTATTCGATGATTTTCGAATTAATTTCGATGTTAATAAAATCGATATCGATCGGAATTCTTAACGGTCTTTTTATTTTTATAATTTCTTTTTTTATTATCGTACAAGACCAAACGATAATTAATACAGTTCGCTTGAGAAAAAAGACAAAGTTCTGGATCGACGTCGTGCGAGGGTTTCATGTTGTTGAAAAAAATCGATCGAATCTTACGAACTTGACGTATAACGCTTGTAACTAATGGGAACGTGAGCGAGATAATGCCCACGCGGACGTCTTTTCGTACGCTTTGTTCGAGACGGGCAAATCTCGAAGTACGACGGCACGCCCGCGCTCTAAACTCGTTGGAAAAGTCGGATTGCGAGCAATCGCTACCTACGATAAAACGTGATTGAGAGAGAGAGAGAGAGAGAGAGAAGAGAGAAGAGAGGGGGTATAGGAGAAAGAGAGGCTTTTATAATGAAAAAGTGCAAAGTTCGAGTCCCAATTAACACCCACGCGACTCGCGTCGCGATTCGATACGAAGTAACCCACGCTTAGAATTCTCTCGACAGTGCGTTTAATACGCACGAGTATCTCCCTAGCGCAAAACTCGCTTCGTATAACGCGCGAACACACAACAACGCACTTGAGAAATTATTCTCACCAATGTATAAAAATCGACGTTAATCTCGTGGGTGAGGCGACGAGTCATCGGCACAGTTCGATCGAAAAATAAAAATGCAAAAATGAAAACAAAGATCGAAAACGATTTTACGATCTGATAATTATATGAATAAATTATAAATCTCGTTTTCACGAGAATATTCAATTCTTTGTTTTCTAACTAATCAAATATAAATTGGCTCGTGGTCCAAAGCAAATAATCAAAATCGAATCGAAATAATGATAAAAGAATTTCTCGACGATTATTTTTAATAAATTTCCATCATAATCTTTTTTTTTTCTTTCTTTCTTTCTTTTTAGAACAAACATCAAAATAATCATTATCATTTCGTATATATTTCTCATTCAAATGTAGCCCATCGTTACAAAGAACTCATCAACGAACGCATAATACCGTAAAGCCTTTTACTCGAGGATGCGTGGTAGGACGATACGCGAGAGGAGAAGCGTAGTCGGTAGCCGCGCAGCGCCCACGTGGCGCTTACCGATTCTTCGCTCTCACTCGCATCGTCGGACAGCTCGAAGATCGTCTCGCTCGTACACACATTCGTCCTCGTATACACGTACGAATAAATCGAAAAGAGAAGAAAGAAAGAAAAGAAAAAAAAGTGCCAAGGGGCCTCGTTATAACGCGAGACGGATAAATTGAAAATCATCCGTCATCAAGATATACGCGGCAGCTTCTTATAACGCACACACAAAAAAACACACACACACACACAAGAGTAACACTCGCGGTTTTCACGAGCATTAAAGTACCGGAGAGCTCTGATAATGGCTAAATGTGCTTGAATACACAATCATTTTTCATTCTATTCCGAATAATCAATATACTCGTACGGCCCCGCGTATTATACAAATATATGAGAACGTTATTTATTTGTAAATATCTCTCTCTCTCTCTCTATATATATATATATATATATATATAGATATATTTGTAAGAAACAAGTATCGATCGAAGATCGAAAGTGGGCGACGAGTGCATCCATCACCCGAGGTGACATCGGGTTAAATGCCACACTATATGTATATACCTATTATAAACGTATCCTCCACCGACTCTACTCGAGGTAAAATATACTTTCGATATTTTACGAAATACACAATTAGGCCCGTACACGCTTATCGTTAACAGTGATTGCGTTCTATACAAAATAAACGCCGAGATAAATGGCTCGATGGTATTGACCCAATGAAAAAAAAAAAAAAAAAATGAATATTCTAGTCTATTTTGGTGGTAAACTTTTATAAGGTTTTATAAGAGAAGCGTTATTTAAAAAAAAGTAATAATTAAGTAAAATAAAATAATCAAAAATGAAGGAAAATGTGATTAATAATAATAACAATAATAAAGAAAAATCCGCTTTTACATTAATGCCGGTTGTATCTGGAATCCTGTTGGCTCGGGATATCGTTCTGCTCGTTTGCGAAAGCATAGCGGAGAACCGATGCCTGTTACAGGGAAGTTGCGCAGTCGCGTGAAAAGTGAAATGAACAATAAGGCAATTCGATTTCCGAGGTGCCAGATACACGTGTATTATAGTTATAAGTGTTTTGCACGGTGAATTACACGCGGCGTGTCTATCCGGTTGGTGAGCGACAAAGAGAGAGAGAGAGAGAGAGAGAGAGAGTAAAGAGAGAAAAAGAGAGAAAGAGAGAGAGAGAGAAAGAGAGAGAGAGAGAGTAGGGTGTTTACGATCGAAAGAGCGCGGAAAACGCGTGAGCCGCGAAGGATAATGCACTGGCACACCATCGTGCAGAGTTTTACGGGCGTATGGGCGCAACGAGCGTGCGAAAGGGTTAACGAACACGCGAAATCGATCCTGCCGTGGCTCTTGCGAACGAGTCTCGGGCGACCATTGCCCCGGGGCGATTCCGTTCCATGGGTTGGAGAACTCTTATATCTCTCGCGACTCTGAGAGGCACAAGTACCATGAGAGAGTCGCCTAATGTTATACTCTAACCATGGTTTTGCTAGTTTCGAACGACACGAAAGAGAGAGAGAGAGAGAGAGAGAGAGAGAGAGAGAACGAGTTTAGCTTTTGACCGGACCGTGTAATGTGTTTGCTGTGGGATAACTCTCGGGACCGACAGTGAGAGAGGAAAGAGACTTATCGAGAGGGAGAACGAACGATTCCCTCAGAACGCAGAGCGGAACGGCGTGTGTAGATCGGCGCCATGTCTGCGAGCTTCAGAGTGTATATAGCTCTATATATATATATATATATATATATAGCTATATACACTCTCAAGCTCTCAAGCAATATATATATATATATATGTATATATTGAAAGTCATGAGAGCGAGACACGTGGAGGTTCTGACCCTTCGACGATTTTATAAAACGAACAGACGTCTGCGACTGTCTCGAGACGATCGAGTTTCGAATTCTTTCGCGACACAATTATGAATAATTCATGAAGAAAAATATTGAAATTTGTTTTTGCCGAATAATCGAGATAAAATTTGAAATAATTGGACGTCATGAATATTCATATCATTCGGATAATTATGATAATAATATCTGTTGTTACATTATTATTAAAATTTGTATCGAATCTCAACGTTATTTCCACACGCAATATTTTTAGTTCCGTCGTTTTTCTTATATTTTCCTGCGCAAAATATTGTTTTACCGAGATAATTATGGTCGATACGACTGGCAGTCTCAATTACGAATCAAGCCGAGGGCCTGGATAATTAAAAAAAAAATCCTCATCTCGACGAAAAGCTCTCTAAGACTTCTAAAAACGAAATTCCGTACTTTATTCTTCTTCTTATCATCCAGTTACGCCATGAACAATTTTCTATTTATTTTCTATTTATTTTCTATTTATTTTTGTTTCTATTTATTTTATTTCGCACGAGGCGCGCGTCGAACACGTCAAGGTGTACGTTCCTCGCGTGATTGAGTATCTCGCTCTCGCGCGAGAAGAGAGAGAGAGAGAGAGAGAGAGAGAGAGAGAGAGAGAGAGAGAGAGAGAGAGAGAGAGAGAGAGAGAGAGAGAGAACATTTCTTCTCTCGAACGCGTTTATTGGAAATCGTGAGCGTAAAAAGGTGAACGAAGAAGCGAGAGAAAGGTCGAGGCCCTTCGTCGAGTTCGTTTATCTTCATATATGTATATCATATCTACTTTTCACTTCGAAAAATAGGGGGAGGGGGGGGAGGGGGTATATGTATATCGACGCGAAGGGAGAGTTCGCTCGCGTGCATTTACCCCCGTCTCCCCCCTTCCTCGCCCTCTGCTATAACAACTTTTATTCCGGACATTGCTCTCACTCTCTTTTCAACCCCCCACCCTATCTCTATATACCACGGATTTTCTCGTAAACTCGACGAGAACGTACGTCGTAATAGACGAAGCACACCGGCTTTTAATTGAAGTTTTAACTCTCGACTCGCGCTTCTCTCTCACTCTCCGCATGCGGAAACTTTTCACCGGCGAGACTGTTTTATTGACTTTTTTGTATTTTTTTTTGTGTTTTGTTTTTTTCCATAATGACAAAATTTGTTCTATAGGCTACGTTGCGAGTATCATTCGTTTATTTGAATAAACAAAAATGAACGTAGACTTACCAGGACTATTCGTTCGCTCACGTGAGTTTGAAAATCGTAAAAAAGTTCAATTTATTTTGTATTTATTTAAAGCCGACGTTCGACGTTTGTTTTAAACGCAATTACGTTAATTGAAACGATCGAAAAAATTTATGAACTACGCCTGGTAACGTAATTATTTTTTTTACATTACCCGAAACAGCGTCTTGGACGGGTCGAAAAAACAACATCCTCGTAAAAACCGTGAGTTTGGCTTACCTGAAACAAGCGAGAGAAGAAAAAAAAGAACATGAATTTTTGGTAATAAAGATCGAAGAAGAGACGAGGAGAATGAGAGTTGACGTTAAAACGCGGAGTGTACTGTCGCACGATCGTAAAAGCTCGTCGTTGGACGTAAGGGAGGATGGACTGCTAAAAGAGTGTGTCGCGCGAGAGTCTGTAAATATAACGACGAGAGTCACGCGCGCATCTTGACGTCGTAAAATTATAAACGTGCTTTTTTCTCACTGGGTGGGAGGGAATTGAAGACAACAAAAAAAATGATAAAAAAGACAAACGAGAAATAAAGAAACAAGGGAAACGGTAACGAACGTGCGTACGCGACGACGTTCTCTCGTTTCTCGTCCGGGTTCGAATGAAAAACGTCGGTGTATCCGGCCGCGTCATAACCGTTGACGAATGTATTTTAGTTTTGTGACTCTTTTTTTTTTTTGACGCACACGTTGCAGTAACGCGAATAAATAATACGTCGATTTAGATGACGTTATGACTTGCTCTCGTTGCTACCGATTCGCTAATTTAAATCGCGTACGTTGGCTAACATTCGTCGCAATTTTTTTAAATACGTAAATTTTCCGAGGATTTTTCCATCACCCGGAGGAATTTGGAGATTTCGCTTTCACCGCGAAGTCAGAAGAGACCACGCGAACGAGTTCATTCTGCTCGGTGCTTTTGCTTTTGCTTTTGCTCGTGTGAGCCAACGCGTGGTAGGCGTGGCGGAGACTCGTGAGATCTCGCGGGATCGCATCGTCGGTGGATAATTTTTAGGTTCAACGACGACGAGATGCAGCGACGAGAGAGTACGAGAAGCGAGAGAGAGAGAAAGAGAGAGAGAGAGAGAATTATGCAAATCGTTTTTCTCATGTGCTCTGGCACACGTGAGCTCGAGAGAAACTCGACTTTTGCAGTCTCTCGAGTCTTCGCAAGTCGGACGTACGCGAGAGGATCGTATACTAGATGATACGCGGTCCCTATGCCAATAAATATCCGCGCAACCAACGGATGTAACGAATTTCAATAAATTATCGATATTTCAATCGTTGTTTTTTTTTTTATTTTTTTTTATTTCCATCACTACGTATTAATAAACGAATTATTAATCATTCGACCATCATAAATTTAAATAACATTTATCGTGAATCTAATCGCTCCATTAGAAATCGTTGAATATACTCGAAAGCAGTTCGTAAAATTAAGCACGCAGGAAATTAAATCGAGATTATCCAATTGGTCAATGAATTATCAATTATCGATATCGATTTAAATGATACTCATCCCCATCTCGATTAACGTATTGACACATAAGAAAAACGAATTTCCATTTTATTCGAAACGAACGAAGAAACAATGGGGTTGACAAAAAAAAGAACAATCTTCGATCTTTTACAAAAAACAAAGAACAAGTTTGTTTTTCTTAATTAGTCCTGCCTGTCTCTAAATCAGTGCCATCCTCGTATCTACCTCGTTCCATATATTTCAATCTCTCAATCGAGTCATTTATAATCCCTCTCGACTCTTCTTTTTTCAAATTTCAATTAATCCCTCTCTCTCTCTCTCTCTCTCTCTCTCTCTCTCTCTCTCTCTTAATCGCCGACACGTATTTCTCTATCTAGCGCGCGAATATTCAACCTTATCGCACACGCCGAGATCCTCGGTGAAATCGATTTGCCGTAAAGGATATCTTCCCACCCACACAATTTTATACTCCCCGCTTCATAATAATATATCTTCTCGTTTATCGCTCAACGACCGCATATCTCGGTATAAGTTCTCTTGCACTTCTCGTACTGGCCAATTTCCACTCGTTCTCTTCTAGATATACCACATATATATATATATATATATACACATACATATATCTTTGATATATTTACACACGTGCAAAATCCGCGAGTTCTTCCGTGCGTTTAACCAGGAAATAATCCAGCACCGTAAGGTCGAAGAGTGGGGGGAGTAGTGGACCCGTTTGAGCATTTTATTGCATCTCGGAAGGTGTTACTTAGCGAAGGCGGTCTAACAGTATCCATGCGACTTGTACATAGTACTACTATATACATCCAATAAATATATACTTTGTACATGCTACATACATATATATATATATATATATATATTTACGTACACTACTTGCCACCCCTTTAGCGCGTGCCTACGCAACGTGTACACGTTTCACCAGGTGAGACACGCGAGTGCGGGAGGTAGACTCATATACCTACATATATATAATACGTACATATACATATATATATATTTATTTATTAGTACACGAAAAGACTAAAAGACGAGTGCAACGAGCTCGCCGAAGGCAAACTGGAACACGCTCGCGTTTACTTACGCCCGCGATGCTGCATGTACCGTATACATATATATATATATATATATATATATATGTGTGTGTGTGCGTATATATGTATGCGGAGGTTTGCGCAAAGAGTGGCTGGACCGAGTCCCGCTCGGAGAAAGCTGCACCGGGCCGGGAGATGGGAAACGAGAGAGAGAGAGAGAGAGAGAGACTCGCGTTCATCCACACACACTTGGCCTCGCTCCTTTCTTCCTCTTTTCTTCGACTCTCCTCTCTCACGTACACCCTTCTCTTTATATCCGCGTGTACGTATCAGCAACGGGAAGAAGATAACTCGCGAGAAGAAAAGAAAAAGAAAAAGAAGACGAAAAACAAAAAAAAGAAAAGAAGGGAGATAACACCCCATCTACGGCAGTGTTGAATCGCACGAGGAATCGGCCTCCACCCGCACATCGTAGAATCTCTCGGTAACGTCGTAGACTTCGAATGCATCGCAGGTTGTAAGTACCGTGTTGTTTATATGTATATGTATATATATATGTATATATATATATATATATATATGTATATATAATGTGTGTATATAAGTGTTTATGGTGGCCGAAGTGTAGCTAAATTTGTACAGGAAATTGTAAACGTGGATAAGGAGAGGCCTCTCCAGTGAGACGTGGAAAAAGAGAAACGTGGAGAGCTTTTTATGGGAAACAATGTTAGATTGTCTCGTCGAATCTTTTTTTTATTATTTTTTTTTTTTTGAATTTTCTTTTTTTATTTACTTTTCATTTCCGGCTGATAAAATTTCGACGGCGGGAGGTTGGCAATGAATCTATTTCAAATAACGATTTTTAAGTAATAAAAATACAATTATCGATAACGATCGATACAAAAATTTGAAATTAGAATTAAATTAATTTTTCCGTGACTGGTTTTTTTTTGTTTTTGCAAAATACAGACGAAAATTTCGAGTTTCGTAAGATGTTTTGAAACTTGGCTATTTACGTTTCTTTGTTTTTCTGTATTTTTGTTTGTTTTGTTTTTTATCAAGGCGCGAGGACAAATCTTATAGAAAATGTCGCGCGATGATAAGTCGGTTGATCCAGACGAGACGCATCGTGGGCAGGTGTGCGACTGCGCGTGCGTACGTAGCAAGATTCAAGGAGTAAAGTCCGGTAGCTCTCGTGAACCAGAAGTTATACGACATTGCGTGTCGAGCTGAATCGTCCGCGTCCACAGGTTGCCCCGTTCTTGCGTTAATAATAAGTACGTGGTTCGTGGTGTGCGTTGGTTTTTTTTTTTTTTTTTTTTTTTTTTCGTTCTTGCTTCAGGGCTTTTTGTGCTGCTCTCTCGGTTGTACACGTATGTCGGTGCTTAACATTCGTACGTGCGGAATGTGCGTCGCGACGTAAAAATCGCTCTCTCTCTCTCTCTCTCTATTTCTCTCTCTCTCTCTCTCTCTCTCACTCAAACACACACACACGGTTTTGTATTATTATTTTTTTATTTTTTTTTATTCATTCCTCATCATTCTGCCCGAAGTTTGGTTAAAAATGATTAACGAAACCGACGAAAGAAAACATTCGACGCTGGCCTTGAACGGACGACCGTCGCGGCAAATAGCGATTATGATACATTTATGCATCGAGCGAAAAAAAAGGAAAGGAAAAAAAAATGTCTCGCGATATTTCGCAACAACGTTCGGCTCTCGATACTCGAGAATCCTCGTGTGTCGAATGAATGATACCGCGAACACGTCGCTGTTTATTTCATTGGTGCGCGAACTTTTATATGCCATTCAAAATAACAAAACTTTAATGAATGCTAATTATCCCAAAACGTCATAAATATTATACCAACGATATACGATAACAATAATCAAATCATTAAATTTAACCTAGATTCTACGTTGGTAAAAAAAAAAACACAAAAGAAACTTTCATTGTCACGTCTCGATTGGAAAATATTCCGCGATTCCAAAATATTCGTTCCCTCGTAACGTGAATTTTGTGCAACGACGTTGCATTTTTGTTATTCGAGTTTGTTCGCGATGTTTCGTACAACGCGTTGAATTTCGCTACCCATAGAAATGAGCTCGCTCGAGAATTTTTACCCCGTGGTCGCTTGACCCGGAGTCGTACGACTCGTGCACGTTCCTTTCGCGAGCAATCACTTCTAAAAGCACTATACATAGCATTATACATATATATATATTTATTCACAGTGACTTTTGCTACATGTGCAAAGTTTCTTGCGTCCGGTAGCCAACGGCAGCGAAATAATTTGCTACGACTCCGGGAGATATAATATCTATCGGCCAGTATTGAGCTACTCGATATATCAATTACAATATCTCTGATCGGGTGGAGATATGCGCGAATAGATTATCATATGTCGGTGAAGGTAGTCGAGAGAGTCGAACGCCCTGGATGCATTACATATATATATATATATATTTATGTACAAATGTACAAAGTATGTGTACTCTTGGTGCTGTGCAGAATGTGAACAACGACATAACGCGTCGAACGTGACGCTGCCCTTGGGATTCCTGCGGGGCGTGGGTGCCTTTTTCTTTTATTCAGGCCGACCCCGAGGAGCGAGAGACGCGAGCGGGCGTTCGAGCGTGACGAAACTCCCTCGTTTTTTTATTCTCTTTCTTTTTCCCTCTCTCTCTTTCTTCTCTCTCACTCCATCTCTATTGTTACACGCGAGCAGCTCTAATCTGTGTTCTAAATAGAGACACACGCGCACCGGTACAGTACCGGCTTGCGACAAGCGAATTCCTCGCGCTAATTTCACCGCTAACAGCATTACGTGTGTACACGTATCGCAAAAATCGATGCTTTTAAATCACTTCGCGAACCGTATATACACACATATATATGTATATATATAAATATAAGCGATATACCGAGAATGGAAAAAAGGAATAAAAATTTTTAAAATAAAAAATAAAAATTACGTGCAACAGACGAGTGAGCAGTCGCGGGTACGTGTTCTACGTACGAACGTAATAATAGTCCCGCTCGAGTTTCACCCGAGAATGCCGTAAAAGATTGTCTAATTCATTTTGTAGTAATCGCCGTTAATTATAGACCCGTAGACCCGTTTTACGTATAGACACGCGCGCTAGATCGGGTAAATAAACGAATATTATCTCGCAATGAACCGAGAGATTATGATTTTTATATATTTTTTTAAATAATTTTATATACCCGTAAAACGTACCAAGTGCGCCGACACGCACCCACGCCCATGCGCATGCGCGCCTACTCCCCCACTACATCGACCGTAAGACGCGCATGCGCGTGTTGATATCGCGGATCGATCATCCTACGCGTATTTCTCTATAGAATTATTATGATATATATATATATATATTTATTTATTATTAATACATACATTTATAATATATAATATACATATATAGATATATATATATACGCGTCGCGTGTGCTATTTAAACGGCCAAAGAAGTGATACTTGATTTCAAACGATTCATCACCGAGCACGTGATAAGACGATCGCGCGCAAGGATGATGGTTTGTGTGTACTCGAGGCATCAGGAGGAGGCGGAAGTCGCTCAGAGAGATCTTCGTGTGTTATATATATATATATATATACGATACGATGGACGATATGCACGAAACCATCGTGTCTCTATACTATTTCTATGTATAAGACACGTGGGTGTGTGTGTCTGTGTGAATTTCCGCACGTGTATGTAACGTAGCATCGTATTTTCTCACCAAACTTTCTTCTCGTTCTCTAGCGACTGGATATATGCCGTAAGGCTCTCAGCGGTGTTAATTATGCCTGTAATTATCTCGCGATAATCAATGCCGTGTGTGCGCGCGCGCGCGCGCGAGCTCGTACAGTCGCGCGAGACCGCGACGCGGTGCATTTTGCGCTGCTCGAGGGGGCTCGCTCGCTCTCTCTCTCTCTCTCTCTCTCTCTCTCTCTCTCTCTCTCTCTTTCGCGCGCGCGCGCACGACGTCTCCTCCGTCTCTCCTTTCATTCGGCGTGCTCCTTCGAGAGAAGCTGGCCGAACTACCGCGACGGCACAAGCATCGCGTCATACCTCGTTTAAGTAGGTCGCTACTCGCCATTCGCCAACGCGATTTTATATCCGAGCTAAGATCGTCGAAGTTTTTTTTTTTTTTTTTTTTTTCTTTTCAATTTATTTATTTATTTATTTTTGTTTTATTTTATTTTGTTTTTATTTTTTTCAAGAGTATTTTTCTCGTTTTATTCGCACGTTGTAATACCGTAATACTTCCACGCGATTGATATCGCTTGTTTTAATTATTGGGTGGGACACATTTGCGGGAGGGGAGGGGGGATAACGCGCGATATCCTCGAGAGTACGCGTGGATCGTTCTCGTCCGGGAAATTCGTACCACTCGGACGAGGATGAATCCGGTAAAATTGAAAAATCTAATTGACTCTGTTATTTATTTATTTATTATTTATTTTGTTCACGAGACGGATAAACGAAGAGCGAGAGGGGCTCGAAACGATTAGCGTATCTTGAACCGGATAATTGATAAGAATAATTGTTTTTTTTTTCGTTATTTCGTGATTAAAACGCATCAATGGTATAATTAATCGATTATTTAATTAATTTCTTGCTTCTTCCTGGCTAATTCGATTTCCTCATCGCACGATTACCCTTAATTACGTACACGCCATTTCCGCCCTTTTCGTCGGTGTCTGTCGCGTGTCCAATGACGGTCTCGATGCCAACGACTGTCTCTCTCTCTCTCTCTCTCTCTCTCTCTCGATCGAACGGAACACCGTGGCGAATAAGATCGCGAAAAGAAACATTAATAAGGATTATATATCTCGATGTCCTTAGAAACGCCAATCACGACGAGGCTGTAATAACTCAATAAATAAACATACGTATACGTCGCTCGAGGATATTGGATATATATCGAGCGAGCGCGCGCGTATTACCGAGAAAAAAGCCCCGATAAAAATGCATTCTATATCGACTATCGTCTAATCTGTCATTTGTAATCTTTTAGTTCAGTGTTTATTTTTTTTTTTGTCGTTTCTGCACCGGCCATAACTCTGTTTACCAAGATTGCAGCTCCGCGACCGCGATAATGCATAGACTATTAGCTCAGGGGTCGCTGCATCGCATTTTCCTCGCTACCATTTAATCTTTTTTTTATTTTCTTATTCGACTTTTTTTTTATTCGTAGAATGAAAAAAAAAAGAAAAAAGGTTAAATTAAAAGTCGAGCGAGAAACACGCTCGCCTCTCACTCCGGGCATGTTCACTATCCCCACCCTTCGTCCCGCTTGTGCATACATACATACATATATATATATATATATATATTTACGTATATATATATATATATATATATATATATATATATATATATATATATATATATATATATAAACGTAAATACAGGGATTGCCGCCATGCTACGTACGCTGCTCGCGTTCTTCGCGTTGGCCGACCTTCACCCGGCCGTGCACGCCATTATGCTCGTTACACCGGTCGCTCGTAATTTACGGTTAACCGAACGTGCACCGAACGGAAACTGAAGTAGAGAGGGAAAGACTATGTCGTGAAAGAACGAGAGAGAGAGAGAGAGAGAGAGAGAGAGAGAGAGAGAGAGCTCGTCACAGGGAGGTAACGAGGTCGCGCGACAAAAAAAAATATATAAAAATATAATCCTTAAGGAAGTCTACTCTCGAACCTTTTCCTCGTCATCGAGATGACTTCCTTCGATTATCGATCTTTCCGTGACAATTCGAGAATACAAAAGAGAAAAATGTCGGTCACCTACGTCGATTTTAAGAAACGAGTTTAATCGACGATTACGACATGAAAATACGCACGTAAGTAAATAATTGCGATTTTTTTTATTACGAGTAACGAGAATTTTAGCGCAAAACAAAAGTGATATTTTTCGCATCAATTTTTATCTCGTGAATCGTAATTATCGCATTCGCGTTTAATAAACTTTGATACTCGCTGTAATTATATCGATTCTGCATTCTTCGCGATTTTCACACGTAACTGTTAATTAATCGTAATCGAGAGCAATCGTTAAAATATTCATCGTTCGGTACGTACACATCGTAAGACATGAAAAAATAACGTTTATGGGATATTATTCGACTTAACGAAATTTAACGATTTAATTATAAATTTTTTTCACCATCTTCGAAACGACGAACTATGCAAAAAAGCGACTCTCCTTTTGCCAACGGATATCTCGCTCGCTACTCACGACTTCCATGTTACTTTATACACGTATATATATACATATATATATAACACGTGTGTTTATATATCGTCGGGTACAGGCGAAATGCAAGCGAGAGAAAGGCACGTGATGGAAGCGAACAACTGCGCGCGAGTCAAGAGCGCGGAGAGTTCGAGACCACGAGGATGAAAAAAGAAAAGAAAAGAAAAGAGAAGAAAAGAAAAGAAGAGAGAGAAAAAAAAAGGGTAACAAAAATCCTTCCATCGGTACGGAGGTACGAAAGGAAGAAGAGAAAACGAGGAGGCACTTCGAGAGTCTGCGGATCTTGCGAGTTTCTATATATATATATATATATATATATATATATATATATTGATATATAGATATATAGGCCGTTGGACCCGGGACTAGAGAGTATAGTAGGTGTCCTATATATATATTTATACGTTGAGCACACATATATCGTGCGCTCGTTGACCAGAGTTATGAATGGCGACGACTCGTCGAGGGAACACCGCGACGACGGAACGCATATGCACGTACCGTATATACAGGGTGTCCCACTAGAATCGGTTCGACAAATAATATTAGTCACGAAAAAATAATTCATACATTTTTTTCGAAGAAATTCGATTCTATCATATTTTTCGAATTTAAAAAAAAAATTTTTTTTTATAAATTTAGAATGATTTTTTTGAAAAAATGTAAATTGACATTTTTGTTTAAAGTCGAGATTGTATATCGTGGAATAACGGTGCGATAAAAGGAGACACCCTGTACGTGTATGGAGCGTGTGCTAAGTACGAGGCAAGAGAAATGAGCGAATAAGAAATGCAAGCCTCGAGGCACTCGTTGGACGATGTATGGCGAAGAGTGTGTGTATACAAGGTCTGAGAATAAAATGCAAGCGAGAAACATCGTGTACGTGCGTGCGTATATGTATGCGAATTTCAAATTGGACGGTGGACATTTCGTCACGAGTGGTCCTCTCGGACTGTCTCCGTGCGCGGAGTTGATAATCGCACGGCGTGATAAAATCTGAGCGCGCAAGAGAGAGAAGACTCGAAAGAAAGAAGAAGAAAAAAAAAAGATAAGAAAAAAAAGAAACCGGATGTCTAACGGAATTTTGGCCGGTTCGATAATTCAAGCGTCAAATTTGTCCAATTTGACGAATCGTCGATGTTTCATTCATGAGTCTAAAAATAAATTTTCAACATTAGATTTCCTTTATTTTTATATATATATATATTTTTTTTTAAGTTTCGCATATTTCAGACTTAACGGATTTTTAATTGATTGAAATCGTTTTTTGTAGGTCAGACAACAAATTATCGGCGTGTAATCGGATGACTCGATGACGTCAACGTTCGTTCAGTAATAAAAAGAGAGAGAGAGAGAGAGAGAGAGAGAAAGAGAAAGAGAAAGAGAGAGAAGAGAGAGAGAGAGAGAAAGAGAGAGAAGAGAGAGAGAGAAATGGAAACAAGAATATCACGGAGAAAGAGGCTTCTTGTTGGCATTTCGAGAACGTGTTCGCAGCCTCCAACAACACCGGAAGTGTGCCTATGTACGAGCTCGGACTCTCTCACCGAGCGACCATCTACCCGAGACTTATGAATGGTGACCTCTCTTAAAATACAGAACATATATATTCCCCCTCGTTGAAAATACGTGGCTCTTCTCTGTTTCATGTACTCGTGTTTTTTTGTTTTTTTTGTTTTTTTTCATTCTTTTTCTACGTTTTTTTTATGCGTGGGCGTCCCCCGAATAAAACTGTGCCCCCTCGCTCGCTATCTTGATTATTATCACTACGTGACCGTGGCGTTGACGACAACTACGACAACGAGAAGATGACGTGCTGCACTGCAATCTTTTAAAACGAAACGAGTGTGCGTGGAACGCGGAAATATGAAGACGAAGAACGAGACTAATAGTTATACGTACGTACATGCGGTAAGAGAGTCGACAAACTTGCTCACCCGGAGTTCGCTAACCCGAAACGTAAAAATAAACTCAACTATTTCTTTTCTTTTTTGCTTTTTCTTCTTTAAATTCAATCTCAACGAAAATAAGATTATATCTCAAATTCATTTCGTTCCAATGAAATAAAGTTCATAAATAAAAAATCGATTTATTCTCAAAAAAATTATAATAATAAAATTATTAAAAAAATAAAATTAATGACATTTTTATTTTTTTTAATTCTACGAGTAAATTCTTCGGCGATATCTTTCCCATGAAGAAACGAAGCGGAATGAACAGCGGAATGAACCTCACGAATTCCTTAGTTAAAAGTCTGGAGAAAAGTCGTGCTGACACACAATGGATAGCTGGTTGACCTCTGTCGTGGAGGGGGAGGGGGCAAAGGTTCTCCTCGCGGCTAAATCGTGATCCATAGATCATTGCGATCTTAAATGATCCAGTTTCCTATATTTTCTCTCGACCCCCTCCCCCACCCCCTCATCTCTCTTTAACCCGGTGCACATAATCCTCGTTCCCTCTTCAACAATCCCTCCGGGCTCTCAAACTATATCGACCTTTCACCCCACTCTCCACTCGCCAGCTTACGAAGCCACGTATATTTCATCGCTCATTAGAGTCTCGTGTTAGTCTCGACGATAATTAAGTCGCAAAGTACAAAATTCAGACTGTCGAGTCGCTTTAGAGATTTTCATTTAAGAAAAAATTGTATAAATATTGTATGCAACATTTTACGATACGTTTTACGACCTTGTCAAAATACTGGGAAAAAATATTGTTGGCAAACAAGAATTTCGCTAAAAGTAAATAATTTTTCAATTTTCCATTTGCGCAAGATATTTGTCGATTTAACGAAGTTTTTGATTTGTTTTTTTACGTAAACGTATATTTAACCCTACGATGGTTCGTTTAGTCGAGCAATTTTTTGCCCCAGGGCAATATTTAACTCTAGGAGTCTTCACGATTCTTCGATCAAGATTAGGACCTCTCTTTCTCTCCCTCTCTCTCAATCTCTCTCTCTCTCTCTCTCTATATATATATATATATATATATTTATTAGAGAGCTCACGATATTTTCCATCTGTTTTATTTGCCGATCTGTTCCTCTTTCTCCGTCTTGCTTTAGCTCCTATTTATTTCTACATGGCTGCCGGTTGGCGTTTGCTCTGGGAGGAGCGGAAACTCCGGAGCTCTCTCGATAGGTATCCCGGAAGTGAACGCGAGAGCTCTCTGGCGAACCTCCCCACGAGCACTGTTATTAACTACTCGTATTTTTAAATCAATTTCTCTCTCTCTCTCTCTCGCTCTGTGTCTTAACACAGTAACGCCTTAGAAGCACACACACACACACGCACACAGAGCAAAAGACGACTCGACGCACCCGTGTACATTATATTACCCGTGTTTGCCAGGGTTGCTCTAACCGGTGTGTGCCTTTGAAATTCCTTTCCAATGAATTATGAACCCGGCAAAGATTCGTAATCGTAGCCCTCGTAAAACGAGTGTTACTATCGCCGTCGAAGATAAACGCGAAGAAGCGTTCGCGGCAGTGTCCCGTGCTTGTTACAAGTACGTATCGCGGATTTACTATCTCCCCCTGCTAATTCTAAGGACTTCGGGGTGTGTGAGAATCTTTCCTCCTCGTTCTAACTCCGAGCGATTAAAAAAATAAAAAGAAAAAAACAAAATTTTAATTCAATAATAGAAATTTAAAAAAAGAAAAAAAAACCCCCCGAAGGTTTCGAGATTATCGAAAGAACGACACAAATTATCGTCGTCGGATTAATTTTGATATCTTGTATATGTATTGGATATTTTTATCCACCGATATAAAAATTTCGTCGTTACTTGGAAATATCGTGACGGGAATTTCGATCGAGGAACGAAACGAACTCGAGGGTGAGGAAAAAAGATGCCGGAGCACGTGCCTTCTTCTCTCGGATTCCGGAACCAGGCCGAGAGAGACCAAAGAAAGTACATGCCGTGTACAACACACAATATGGACGTACCGAGGGTACATAATATATGTGTGTGTGTATATATATATATATCTATACACGCGATAGTACACAGTCGGGCGCTCTCTCGTCCCGCGGTACTCCGGCTTCCATGTTTATAAGGATACCGTTGTATATTCTTCTCTCACTTTTCGCCTTGGAAGTGGAGCATTGTTATGCTAAGCGAAGAAGCGTGTCGCCCGACTGGCCGTATAAAACGGCCAAAAAGGTACGGAAAAAGGATCTTTCGAGCATTGTGAACGTAGCCAAGCCGAACGAAGAAAAAGACATTTCTCACTCTCTCTCTCTCTCTCTATCCGTCTGTCTTTCAGTTCTTTTGCTTCTCTGCATGCTGTTCGAACACTGCGTAACTACGTTGCCTCCCCCCTTCTTTCTCTCTCTCTCTCTCTGTATGTCTCTCTCTCTCTGTCTGTCTGTCTGTATGTTTCTTTCTCTCTCTATCTCTGTCTCTAGCTCTCCTTCACAGTTAGGCTCAGTACAGACATCGGTTTTCTTACCGTGGCCCAATAGTCATAGACGAAGGAAGAAACAGCTGTGAAGGGTAAGAAGAACCAGACGCGAGACTGCTGCAGCGCAGCTGCCCCATCGTCCACGTTCGTCGTTCTCTCGGGATGTTCGAGGCTAAGAAGAAACCCTGTTCTCGAAATCTCGCTGCTGCTCCTCGGGATTTTGCGAAAGGGGGATGGTTTTACTTTGTTCCATGGAGTCGTTAACGAAATTTTACCGGAGAAACGACGAAAGAGAGTCGAGAGTGAGATGAAATACAAAGGATGGAAAAATGTGGGAAGAAACCCGAGGAGGAGAGAGAGAGAGAATACGTCGTGAACTTCCTCGGTCGTGGAAACCTCGACGAAGGACGGAATCGTCATAAATAATAATTATTTCTGGAATGTCTCGACTGGCTGGGGTAATTCAAGCGCCATTTGCTACGTTACGTTACCGTTTCCCGGCAACGAAGAAAACAAAAATAAAAAAGAAAGAAAGACAACGGTGAAATCCCAAGGGCGATATTCGAGCGAAAAACTGAGGAACTTCGAAACAAACCGCCACGGAAGGATTAAAACACGTGTTTTTCGTCGAGTTTGAATTATTCTTACGAATCGAGAAATAAAAGTTAATCCGAGAATCAAGCTTTCGATTTATCGCTTTATAATTCAAATAATTATTCATATATTTTTTTCTCGAATTAATTTTTTTAACGTAAAACACGATATTTAAAGCGATTTAAATTATAAAAATTCGTCCTGATAACAACGATCTTTTTCGAGCTTTCCCGTTAACGACCGCGATTTCCTTCGTTCGGCCTATATATGTTAATAACGTTGATCGGACGAGTGTATGGCTCGTGTCTCTACACACACACAGACACACGCAGACACACACACACACACAAACAAACACACGTATATCTC
This sequence comes from Netelia virgata, assembly GCA_951802705.1. NCBI lineage: Eukaryota > Metazoa > Arthropoda > Insecta > Hymenoptera > Ichneumonidae > Netelia > Netelia virgata. The sequence goes on from OX637868.1 coordinate 5,513,114, forward strand.
GTCGTCGATGATATTCTCTCTCTAGTCTTGATGATGGAACGAAAAGTAATGCTTGCCCCCGGGGCGTGTAATTTTCATTAGATCGTTAGGACCGCGGGGCTGCGGTGGTACGTTAGGCAAGGATGAAAAAAAAAGAAGCACGATGAAAGAAAAAAAAGTAAAAAAAAACAAAAAAAATACGAGAGAAAGAAAGAAAAGAAAGAAAAAAGAAAAGAAACAAGGTGAGCGCGAGTGAGAAAGGTTGAGGTCGAGGCGAGACCTCGATTCGTGTACGGTTTGATCGTGAGAGGGACCCGTGATGTGTGCGCCGGGCTTGCTACATCATTGCTGCAGCGGTTTTTCTCCTCGTTAGCACTCGGCAAACGCCATCAGCGCTCTTTCTATATACATATATATATATATATACGTATACATATATATATATATATGTATATATATATGTATAGTTCTTTTTTTTGCTTTATAGTAACAGTAGCAGCATGGATCTCGTTTTCCCGCGGAGGTCACCCACGATAGTTCCCGCAGTGTTCTAATGACAACGCGCGACGACGACGACAACGACGGCGAAGACGACGACGAGAGCGCATGCGCGCGCGCGAGCGCATCAGAGAGAGAGAGAGAGCGAGAGCTCTCTCGCTAATTACACGATCCTCTCGGTGGTTACCGTTATTTTCCAGATGGCACGAAGCGGGCCTCGTTCGCACCCGCACCCGCGAGATCTATGCAACGCCCGTTTGTCTTCTGGCTCTATATATATATATATATATTTTTTTTTACCATGTGTAAGTGGTTCCAGCCTAACCAGAGCATTCGGCATTCCTCAACTATTTATACAAAACCGGGTGGCAACTTTACATGTCATAACGTATACCTAGGATTTTCTAGTTTAGATCCCGAATGCAAAAACCGGACCTTTATCACAGGGTGCCGCGCGGCGCGCGCATTCCATCCGCGATCGCTCCGATTTGAATTTTTGTGTCATTATATCTTTATTATTAAAAAATTTTAGTTTCTTTTCTTATTTCTTTTTTTTTTGCTTGTTTAATTCGTACTTCTAGTGCGTGAGATTATTGGCAAGACGTCGAGGTTTGAATCGAACGTACGAAGAGATCCTGGGAATTAAGGAAAGTCTTCGGGTATTTTTCGTTATCAATATTCGCGGTTTTCTCTCGATCGCGTAAGTGCGAAAGAGCAAAAAAAAAAGCTCGTGAGAGAGTTCAGAGGGTTAAAAGATATTCCCGTGCGATGCGTATCTCGACACGTGTATTATAAGTTTGTGGGACAAGTCCTCGCCGGGCTTTTTTTTCTTTTCTTTTTTTTCCATTTTTTGTTGTCTTTCTTTTTTTTGTACTTTTTTTTTTATTCATTCACTTATTTTCTTCTTTTTTGCAATATCGAGAGATATTCGAAAGCGATAAGATCGCTGCTGCTTCTTCTTCCTCTTCTTCGATGGCGATGAAACTTTTACGGGTACGATTTAATTCCTGTATAGGATTACAAATATGTCGAGAGAGAGAGAGAGAGTTGATAGCGACAGGGAGAGAGAGAAAGACATCGAGAAATTCTTGTACCGAGGATGGGTTCGAGCGGCGTGCTATAAAGAAGATATTTTAAATGGCTCGAACGAATATATAGACGGTTTTTGTTGGCGCGCGTGCGCGAGCTTCGATGTAACAGTATCTTGCTAATAGGTAATATAGAGAATAGAGCTCTTTCCCTACAATCATGATACCCAGTGTCTACACACACATACACATTTATCTCTCTCTCTCTCTATATATATATATATATATATATATATGTAAACGTATATATTATTCTCCAGGTTATTCTCGCGATAATAACAACAGGACTTGGTCGTAATTTTCACGATGTCGCGACGAAGAGACAGAGAGACAGAGAGGGGGGGGGGGGGGGGGGAGACAGAGACCTAGCAATGAAAACGACGTTCCGACTAGAATGAAAAAAAAAGGAAAAATAAATATATATAGATATTTCGAATTGCACGAGAATCGAGCTTTTCACAATTGTTTACAAATATTTTATTCTCTCGGCTTGCGCGCGAAGAAGTCTCTCCTGGCACAAAAGGCCGAGTTCGAGTGGGGCAATGGCTATATACGTATATTTTTTATATCCACACACAGACACACACATATATATATGTGTATAGGCAGGAAGTCGTGAAACGATCAAGATACCATCATCAACGCTGCCGACTATATAAGATATGAACGAAATATATATATATATATATATATATATATATATTGCCGTTCCAGTATAATAATTTTTCTGGTACCGCAGGGCAAAGCCGAATATATATAACGGAACCCGAAAAAAAAATTGAGATCCCTGATTGCTGGCTTGGTATCGGTGCGAAAGGGTCAAGGCCATTTACAGTGATAATTATAAGAAGATGAAAAAGAAAAAAAGAAAATGGAAAGAAAGAATTATTAACGCGATGTCGCCAAAGTGCTCGAAAAATTGTTTTACACACAGGTGCACCTGTGTAAAACTTAAAGACGTTTCTCACTACCGTGTTTCTTAATTCGAGGCTTTTATATATATATACATATATTATATATAAAATATATTTGATATGTGATATATCGCATTTAACCGGGTGCGTTCATTGAAACTCGCTCTCGTTGCTATGTAAGGTCTTTTTTTCATCGAGGCCCACCCGACGAAGCAACGGGGCTATCGCGTCTTGTTCGTTCGTTCGTTCCTTCATTCTCTCTCTCTCTCTCTCTCTCTCTCTCTCTCTCTCGCTCCTTGTCCTCTATCCCCCACCCCTGTCTCGACGACGAGGTTTCGATTTAAATACAGGTTCTCTTTCGCGCAGAGAGCACGGGCTAATAAATAACGGCACCGAGCCAGCGCGATCGAGAGAGACCGGACAATCTCATCGTCGTCGTTCGGAGACAAATCGAGCGAATCCAAACTCGACGGACACGAAAACGCGACGTTGCTTCTCATTTTCTCGATCCGAGTGTCTCGAGACCGAGAGAGACACAGTGAGAGAGAGAGAGAGAGAGAGAGAAGGAAGGGGAGAGGATAGAGAGACGTACTTGGTGAAGACGAACTCATTTCCTAAAAAGCATCGACCAGGGTTTACCTATACATTTGTACATTGGACGAAAAAAAAAATATGTATATATATATATAGTTTTCGATATATTTCATATGTACTTATGCATTTTGCGTGGGCATCGAACGGCCCCGCGAGAGACTGATATCGAAGTGATAAATATTAGTCCCGTGAGGCCACGATGTTAAATATTATACGCGTAGCTCGTATTGTACGATGATTTTTTTATTTTTTTTATACTTTTTTCGTGGCCATTCGAATTTCCCTTCGACACGTTTATTTATTTATTTTTTTTCTCATCCGTTCTCGTCGTGTCTCTCACTCCCCCGCAGAGTGAATATAATCAAGCTTGACATTCACAGTCTCGTAATTATTCTCTGTCCCTGATAATGATAATGATAATGATGATAATAAGAAAAAATGTGAAACGACTGAGATGATACGTTCATAATACGAGCCCTAAAATGAAAATAAACCGATATATATATTTGTTTTCTACGAAGAAATGTTAATTTCTCATTGCTCGAGCGAAATCTTCTCCGTGATCTTCGAACGGCATTAAATATGAGAAAGAAAAGTTTCAAAGAGTCTGAACTTCGCGAGAGCATTCGCAACACCTGAAAGTGTCTACGTGCGTTGTCTTCGTAAAAGTAATTTCTCGACGTCATCCCCAGAACGAGTTGAAACCTTCCGCTATCGGGGTCATCGCGCTTCGGGTTTCTGCGAGAGCGAACGAGAGAGAGAGAGAGAGGTTTTTTTTCGCCTCAAGGTGGATTTCGTCGTGTTTATAAATTTTGTCGGGGGGAGAAAAAAAAGAATGACGAGATGATCCGAGATATCGAAAAGAAGATAATCGATTACAATTTTTGTATCGTTCGATATCGTTGGATTTTGTTAACGCCTTTGATGAGGGAAATATGATTTATGATTATTGAGCGTCCTAATTAATTTTTCAAAGGTAATAAAGCGAAGAAATAATTTTGAGGATTTTTGAATAAATTCTGATTTTTATGTTGATAATTTATATTTCTATTTTTATATATTTTTTTAATGTTTAATGGGACATTTTTCACCTATGACGATATAAATATCTCCGGGCAAGTGCATTCTCGACGAACTCCGAATACTCCGCCCGGCCACGTGCTATTTTCGACTCGTACTAAACTCTATTTCTCTCTTTCTCTCTCGTTCCTTCTTCCTTTTGCCATTCTGCTCCATGACCGAACTCTCTAGAATCCAGTCACCAAGTCACCAAGGACACCATAGAACCAAGTTATTCCTTACGGATCTTTACAATTTTATTTCGCCGAACAAAATTTTCCAACCACCCACTCGAAAAATGTTTGAATCATTATAACGAGCGACAAATAAAAATCCAAGAATTTTCATTCCGCCGAGGCGACGGAGGACGAATTCGCGGTACGAAAAGTGGGTTGTTTGTTATTTGTTTACCGCGCATACTTCTCCACGGTGTGTTTACAAGCGCGAATAACCGAACGACGCACGTTTTTTCGCGTCGGCGTGAGTTAAAAATTCAAAATGAAAAAATCGAACCAAAATCAACGATGCCAATAAACCGAGACACGTTCTTGTCGTAATTTTCATTAATATTCGACAAAAATCGCAAAAAAAAAAAAAATTATAATTATTAATCAAAAAAATTCAAATAAATTTTTCATCGAACAAGCAATTCTTAATTTGTGACAAACGTCTCGAAAGAGTCGCAACAATTTTCATCATACCGCTGGACTTTGTATTAATAAACGTTCTTCATTATCGGAGAAATATCGCGGTTAATCTTTCGTCTTTGTTCTCAAATTTACGGTCACGTAAAACGTAGCAAGATTTTTTCAAGATAATTCGGAACTTTTTCGATAGCCCGGTGAATGATCGTTTCCACGAAATCAACGCGTATCGAAAATCGAGAACAGGCCTCGACTTTGATAAAGCGATAATTTTTCAGCCTCGAGACGAGAACGACGTACACACGTTTACCGTGGCTAATGAAAAAATAAACAAGAAATAACTGTAACAAGGCCAATAAGAAAAACATCGCGGGGATTATTCGAGAAAGAACGAGAGACGACGGAATTAAAAAAAATTCGTGGAAACGTGGCTGCCAATTTGACTTTGTTTTTTCTTCTTTTAACGTTCCAACTTTCAAGGTTTCAAGTGCAAACACGTGGCGAAAAGGAGCGTTTCGCGTTACGCTACGATGCGGCAAAATCACGAGAAGGGTCCGAGGCTTTTTCTAATACACACATGTTGGCAAATCTCGCGATCCTCGATCGCTTCGAAACTAGCGAACGCGATTTATAATCGAAAATTGAGAGGAAGGGAATGTGATCGGTACGTTCGATTGTTTACATTCGCCGAAATCACGCTCAAAGGGCCAACGCGTAGACATAATATTTACGACTCAAGGATCAATTTCTCATATCGCCTTTCTTCTCTCCCGTGGGATACGAACCTCGAAATAAATCTCATATCAAAATCGTGAGAAAATATCCCCGAGACTAAAATTTTCGAAAATCGACCGTAGAAAATCGCTTCGATAAATTCTCAACGACGAAAAATAGGAAAAATTCTCATTCGTCGATGAAAGAAATTCAAACAAAAATAAAAATGTATAGTCGTACATGAAAAAACGTGCGAGAATCTCGGTCGACGACGGTGATTTTTCAGGTCGACGAGCTTCTCGCCGTTGTTCGATTCGATGTAGAGAAAGAGAAAAGAGAGGAAACGCAAAACAGAAAAAAAAAAGAAAAAAAAATGTGTTCGGTGAGCACGTTTACCGTGATCCAGGACTCGAGCAATGGATCACGATCCCGACCTGCATAAACGATGGATATCCGATCTGAGAGAGACGGAGAAAGGTATAGGAAATGTTGGCGAAGGTGGGAAGAGTTCGAGAGAGAAAACGACGTACGAGAACCGAAGCTGTGTGTGCGTGTATGTGTGTCTGTGTATGTGTGACTTGTCCAGATAGATTCCAGAGGATCTGCGATCGCAGGCAGTCGGCCATTGTCTTAATTACATCCTGATCTTGAGATCGATTCGGCGAGATATCGAGCTCGCGCGTCTAACGTATCGCTAATCTATGATCTACATATATGTATATGTATACCGTTTGAAATACGCCTATATAAATATATATATATATATATATATATATATATATGTATATAAACGTATTATAAACGACGTGAAACAAAAATCGTTGGAGCAATTTTCGGAGGTCGTTGATTTTTTTTCGAATGACCTAGAAACGAAAATTAACAAAAAAAAATCGTAAAATTTACTTCAAGAATTTCTCGCGTTGATTCTTGTTTATCGATATCTCGATCGATGCAACGATCGATTTTTTTACTTTTTCGTATCTTTTTATTTCATACCGTATATATATATAAAAGATAAGACCAAAGAAGATAAAAATAATTCGAAATAAAAAAAAAACGTTCTGACGAAATATCCATTAGCGTTACATTTCCGAGTCCGAAATCCCCTGCGGTTAATTATTGTTTTCGTAATTCCGATAAATTCTTTCGTGCCTGCTCTCTCTCTCGGGCACTTCACGACGGACATTTCGCTCGTCATCGTGTTTCGTGCTCGCGACGAGATTCGCGAATGTCACGAATCGTATAAGCATCGCACTCGGTTCCTTTCTTTCTTTTTTTTTTTTTTTTTTTTTCGTCACGAGAATTTATTCGTGATAACAATTTACCCGCATCGAACAGGTCGATATAACGTCGATCGAAATTTAAACAACGCTATAATTTCCCAGAGATAAGTTCCTCGTTAAGAATATTATATTAATTAATACACGAAGGATAAATCGGGTGAACTTTATTTTTGTAATTTTCATTCTTTTTTGTTTTTTTTTTTGTTCTTCGCGAGAATTTATTCGTAATAACAATTTACCCGCATCGAACAGGATATAACGTCGATCGAAATTCAAACAACGCTAATTTCCCAGAGATAATATCTTCGTTAAGAATATTATATTAATTAATATACACGAACGATAAACCGGGTGAACATTATTTTTGTCATTTTCATCGTCTTATTATCAATCGATTCGATCGTATTCGGTTAATCGCCAGCTACCTTCTCTCTTTGCATTCCTTTCAATAATGCTCTCGATGATTATCGTTCGTCGACGAATCGTCTACGTGGTACACGAGGTAACGTTTGTATTCGGGCCAAATCCGAAGTACACCAGAAATCGGTGAACGCGATTATGCACGTATGAAAAATAATTATTATTATCGAGAAGGTTATTTTATGCGTCCGTGTGTAACGTCGCATCGTGCGATTGTCGAACGCGATCGTTCGCGCGCGTGCGCAATCGCGCGAGGCTAACCACGAGAGAGACTCGGGGAAATTAATTTTTTTCGAATTAATCGACTCGAACGGCTACGGCCCATGACCTTGGACCATACGATTTGAATTTCTTATAAAAGCATACTTTAGATTTAATACCAAGATATAATATGTATCTCTATCTATATATTTTTATATATACATATATATATATATATATATATGTACAATAGTTGAAACCAAGTACGTTCTACTATGCTGCGAGCGTTTCGGAGAGCGAGAGGCCCCAATCGGTGAGGCCGTAAAGGAGTATAAAAGCCAAAGTCTCTCGACCTCGATCTCGCGCGGTGAAGAGAGCCTCACGCACACCGGAGGCACTTTCTTTATTCGGGAAGAATCAGGAGAGAAAGAGAGAGAGAGAGAAAAAGAGAGAAAGAGAGAGACCGGCGGTCGTTTGCTGACGCTCAGCATGACCGGGTCTCGCCATCTTTCAAGTTTTCACGCTATGAACGAACGGGAGAACCGTAGACTTCCTTCTACTCTTCCGTATCTCGTAAAGTTCGTTCAACGGGTTTTTATATTTCGAATTTTTTCGGGACCCCACGCAACTATGAAATCGCACGATTTTATAGCCCGGACCTCGATACATCTTTTATTCGCGTCGATTATCGAATCGAATTTTAGAACATCGACGGATTACTCGATTCTGGGAAGCACGGCTAACAGGTGTTTTTTTATTTAGAGCGATTTCGACCGGTACAATTTTTTCAATTTTTTGTAATTTTTGAAAATTTTTTTTTCGACAAATATTTTGTACGTACCCGTCGGAGAAATATTTTTATTGCCATCGCGAAGTTATTCATTCCGTTGGAAATATTTGTCGAGCGAGGATAAAACGAAGGGACAAAGATATGTTTAAAAAACTTTTTTTATAATTCGAAGAATTTTGAATTTTTTGTGTAAAATGATTCGAACGAATTATGGTTGATTATGTGTAAAAATAAATTTACAACGAATTATAACGATATTACTGAAAAATCTGATATTAAAATTTACCATGAATAAAAGTTATAACGTAGGGTAAAAAATTTGTGTATAAGTCGATACTTTAAGAATCGTTATACGCCACGAATCGAGGGCAATATCGAATACGATTGACGACCCGGAAATCGTGCGCTCGGTCCCGTCGGCATCGGACCAGTGAAGTTTTGCGCTATAAGCCATACAAACGGTCCGACAGAGGCCGATCTACGACCTCGTAGGGGTCAACTCGCGAGAGCAACACAGCGGCGCATCAGACTCGCCGATAGGCGACCCGAGCGGTCTACAGCGACTCTCGCAATACCCCGTGCGCGCGCACACTGCGTGTGCACGTTCAACGATGGAAACAAAAAACGACGGCGAACGGAGGAGAAAAAAAAGTTCGCTGACGATAGACCTCACCTCGTTGTAACATCAACGGAATTTTAAAAAAGCCGACGGAACGTAGCGAAGAATTAATCGTATATTTATTTATATATATGTATATATATTGTTGTCGACTTACCGTGCGAAAGGCTGCTCCTCGACCTCGTAGAGTTCCTCGAGGGTCTGTTTTGAAAGAAGCCTCTCCAGTCTCTCCGGCGTGGGAGCGAGATGGCCCGGGATGCTGGTAGTCTCGAATAGCCGATCGGCAGTCATGGCTGATTTCTTGTTCGTCTCCGGCGGTGTTGTATTGTTGTGACAACAGTCGTCGACCAACGCGCACTCCTATCACAGAATAAACACACGAATAATCCCAAGTGCAGAATCGTCGTTCACAGGTCACACGTTCGTTCTTTTCTTTAACAATCTTCAAAGTATATCACGATCGCGAACGATACGACGGCCAACGCTATTAAACGAATGTGATATTTTAAATGTTTCGAAGAAAAAAAAAATCAAGCGTATCGAGGTTAGAATTTCTCTACGGCCGATGTCGTCGAGACGATCAGCGTAAAAAACGAAGCACCACGTTACTCGTACACGCGAAAATATCCGTCGAGCAACACATCCTTTCCAAGATAGCAACAAAAAAAAAGCGAAAAATAAATAAATAAAACGCTACGAAATATTTAATATTTTTTTTCTTTTCTTTCGCGCTCGATTTCCTACCAGGGAATTCGACCCGATAACGTACTCTTTCTCGATCGTCACATTCGCATTCAAACGAACGTCGCGAGGATTGATTTACGTACGATTGTTTGTAACGTTTATTTGTCGCGTAATTAATAATCCGGAAGGTTTAGACGCGCCGCGAGCCGGGAACGGTTGTTGTCTACTCAGTACGTGGGTAACGAACGAGCGGACCGAGGAGAGCGAAGCACGCGTTCGCCCGATACTGTGACACACACGCGACCACTCCCGCTGTCGGTTGACCAACAATTGAACGGAGCACCGCTCTTCGCTCGACGGCTTGCCCCTCTCCTTGCTCGGCTCACGCCGTAGGTACGCGAACCCAGAGTGGGGGAACTTCTCCCTCCCGCTCATGCGCAGCGCCGGTGATTTCTTGCCGCTGTTCGGCTTTGACGAACCGAACGGCCACGGGCATCGCCGAGCCTCTCTCGCTTATGCCTACGGTACATAATACCAACATACGCGGAGGACGTTGAAACACACAGCGGAGCGCTGTGCGAGCGCGCGGAGCTTCTCCGAGTTGGTGCATCGCGATAACTTTTAATAATGCATTTTCAATTATTTTTTCACAAAATCGTATGAATATTAATAAATTTAATTTTCAGCTTAATTAGGACTTTTTCCAACCGAAAAAAACTCCGATATCAGATTATTTTTAATAATTATAATTATCGGAATTTTCAATAATTTTGTTTTTCTTTCAATGTCAATTTGCAATTGACATTGCTTCGAATATTAATCGGCGTGTTTATATGAGATTTGCAAGACTTCGGACAGATGGAATTTATTTTCTCTTCTCTCTCAAACATAACCGAGCTTTTATCAATTTCCTTTCATCTCCTGGCACTCTACCTTTGCACCCTCGACTAATTGTCGCAGGCACACCTTCCAAAGGCCCGGACATCTTTTCGTAACGGAGCAAGAGCGAGCAAGCGACACACAGAGAGAGAGAGAGAGAGAGAGAGAAGGGAGACGAAAGAAAAACCAGAAAGGGGCCTCGAAGAGAATAGACCTTTTACGTTTCGACATTGGCCAGACGACTTAGAACGTACACATGCTTCGTTCTGCCCAACCGGAAGCAGGAAACTCTCGCTCTTTCAGCCACGGACCCTTCTCTTCCGCCGAGATAAAATACCCAAAACGAACAAAAAAACAAGAAAAATAATAAAACCCACTTATACGATTCTTCGACCGGATACGAGTGACGATTTTTCGGTGTTTTCACACGTTTTGTCGACGATCGGATCGACTCAAGGTGTGTGAAGAAAAAAAAGAAGAAAAAAGAAGAAAGTAAAAGAAAAAAAAAAAAAAAAACAAAAAAAACCTCGTCCCCGATGAATGAATTTCTTTCTATCGTTGCCCTCGTGGCTTCGAGGAAGTCGAAAGTACGTGCTTAGAAATTTGCTATCGGACGCAAAGTGAAATACGAGCCGTGGATGATCCGCGAGGGACGTTAAATTTTCCATTTTATCGTTTCGGCGAAAGGTGTCGGTGAGGCGAGATGAGATTCGCTCGGTGAGTGCCAGCTTTGCCGTAGTACAGATTACGATGGTACTAGCGCGTACTGAGTTAAACGAGAGTAAAAGAGAGGAAGGCTCTTGCGCGCGAGTCGGAGGAGAAACCTTCTATAGAATACGCGAGAGGGAGGGGAGGGAAGAAGAGGAGCTTCGGTATAAACCGTGACACTGGATCTTGTCAACGATCATGCATGATTATGGCGGTGAGGCATGCATAATGCTATGCATAATTCATTGATTTTATACTTACTCTTCTCCTCCTCCAACTCCTTCTTCTTCTTCGTCCTCTTTCTCGTTTATTAACGTACACTTCTATAATAAACGCCGTGCGACAGAGAACAGAACGCGAAAGGAAATTCTCTTCTCTTCCTCGTTTGCGTGTTGATTCTTATATATATATATATATATATATATATATATATATATATAAGAATAGTTGATTCTTATATATATATATAAGAATCAATATATATATGTATATATATATAGAGAGAGAGAGAGAGAGAGAAAGAGAGGGACCGAGTATACAAGATCCCCTAATAAGTCGGTGATCTCAATGTCGCGGTGAAATCAGGTAATCTTGATAAGGATAAGGATTATCGTGATAAAATGCTTCGATACGACGCGTCTCGAGTTTCTAACGTGTTCTATAACGCGTTATATGTAGGTATAGAGATATTGTACGCGTTCGAGGCGACTGACGAACGAGACTGACCGACAGAAATGATCCGGCTCTTGTGATTCATAAAGCATGGATTTTATCGCAAACTTCTTCTGCGTCGCTTCGCGCCAGAATAACAACAAAAAAGCAAGAACGTGATAAATCGAATGCTATATTCGTTACCTCGCGGTATCTTCATTCCAGGTTTGCTTCGACGAACGATGAAACGTGTATCGTTACATTCTTGTTTCGCCCTGTCGATCATCTAACTAGAATAAAATGCGTCGAGCTATAAACCAGTTTTTGTTTTTATCACCTCGTATCGTAAACAATTTAACAAAATTTCATTCACGATTATTTTCATTAAAACGAAAAGTGAAAACCGTTTAAAAATATTTTTGTAAATAAATCATTGTTTTTACGTGCCGATCGGAAATTTGCTCGATCGTCGAAATCGTCGATCGATATAGCGAATTTCACGATAAACAAAAAAAAAACAGCGAGGCTAATCTTCCTCGGTAACGGTGATCCATGGGATATTATCGTTTCTACGAAGATCGTTGCATACCCTCGCGGGTGGACGAGTCGACGTTTTATTTATCGTCGCAGATAGAGAATCGTCTCTCGAGACGAGAAATTATGAACGCTCGCGACCGAGATTGTGTCGAAGTGGCTCTAGGCATCGCGACCGAAGTATAATATACCTCTAAACGCCGTCTCCTTCACCTCCTCCTCCTCCTCCTCCTCCTTCTACCTAGAGCGTTCCACGAGAAACCTTTGGCTCTTCGTGGCACGACCGACAGCTCGAAGCGACAGTACCGCTCTTCTCGTTTCTACTCATCTTCGCGCGATGCCCCTTAAGCGCGAAGATAGAGCCAGAAGCTTCCAACGATTTATCTAAATCCGTCTAAACGACTGGTACGTCCACGCGGGCTAGTCTCGTTCCACCATCGGACAGGCTGGTATGCTCTTTTAATCGTTCGAGACCCAAGGAACGCCGTTTCGTGAAAATCTTCACCAAACGATACAGTCGTTTTCGTGTCGCGTGTCACGTTTTGCCCACCGCTATTTTCGTACGAATTTCTACCCAACGGGAAAGAAGAAGAAAAAAAAAATAAAAACAAAATTGAAAGGGTCATTAATACGGCAACGTGAATTTTCGTCCTCTTCATTTTTTCGTTTCTTTTTTTTCTTGTAGAAATTATACGAAAATAGCGACAATCGCCGGAACGAAGCACACGTCATAAAAATGAGGATGAATTTGCTTAAAATATATACATATATACATATACATAGAATTGTTTCGTGTTTCACAGGGGAGCCGGACGGATCCACTTAAACAATTAACGTCTAGAGGTTCTCGAAACGCGGAACCCGTTTGCCCCGATGCTTCAGCTCCGTTTGCTGGGAGATTCTGTCGATGAGATAAGGATCTCCCTTTCTCTCTCTTTCTCTCGTGCCAAGCTAGATGGGTTCACGTCGTATATATATATATATATATATATATGTAGATGGAGAAAGGATATATGTTGATCCCGACTCGACGCAAGGAAGCAGAAAAGGCTCGGTGGTGGTGGTTTCATGACTGATGAACCCACTGTCACTCGGCCAAGGATGTGGGCAAGAAGAAGGGATCGCGAGAAGACTAGAAGGAGGTCGGAGGGGGGGATGGTCAGGAGGGGGAGAGATACACAGCAGGATAGCGGCAGACCTCGCGATCCTTTTTTTTCACATTACTAGCTTCCTTTGTTCTAGTTTCACGATGCAGTCTCGAAGAGTGGACGTCCCGCGAGGTTTTCAACCGTGGATAGCACACGAGACCCTCTCCTAAAGCCTAATAGCCGCGCAGGACTAAGTCCTTGCGTGGTCACTCTCGTGCTCGTCTCTCTCTCTCTGTTTTTTTGTTCATTTTTTTGTTCTTTCCTTTTTTCTAATGGATCTCGTTTCGTCTCGTTTCGTTTCACCGGAGAGAACGAAGGATAGAAACGTAGCGTGGAGGAGGAAGAAGCGACGCGACGTCGCGCGGACGAATGAACGCGATTCTTATTTTTGTTTTATCTCTCTGTTTTCCTTCTTTTTTTTTCATTTACATTTTTTAACTCGTCACGATATATCTAGATCTTCGGTTAGAAACGCGTGTAAGCTCGACGAAACGATAAACGGGAGACCGAGTTGTATAGCGAGAGTTCTATTCGCAGTCAGTAGGACACCGATGACAGACGCGCGTCTTCTGTTGCTCGTGCACAGGACGAACGTCGTCGTCGTCCTCGTTTATTCGTCATAAGAAAAAAAATGGAAAAAAATAACGAAGAGAAATTCTATTCTTCGCAAACTTCATCATCGTTTCCGAATTAATCATTCTCGTTACTTTACCACGAGAATATTACCGTGTCTCTGCGATACATATGCTCGATTCGAACGAGCTTGTCAGGAATGTTGTGGCAAAAGGGGGCTCGGGAGAGGAGGGAGGTGGAAGGAGGAGAAAAGTCCGCCCGTAGAACTCGACGAGTCTAACGCTGATGCCACGACGCTATATTGGTGACGCGCAATAATGAACTTAATGGGGTCCCGGAGTTCTCGACGGCGGCTCGTCTCATGTGATTCACCGCGTCGACCAAAGGAAGTCCGTCCGGCTATCCGGGCCCTCTCTCTCTTTCTCTCTTACTGTCTCGTTCTCTTTCTCTCTCTCTCTCTCTCTCTCTCTCTCTCTCTCTCTCTCTCTCTCTCTCTCTCTCTCTCTCTCTCTCTCTCTCTCTCTCTCTCTCTCTCTCTCTCTCTCTCTCTCTCTCTCTCTCTCTCTCTCTCTCTCTCTCTCTCTCTCTCTCTCTCTCTCTCTCTCTCTCTCTCTGTCTCTCGTGGTGTTTCTCGTTCTTTCTCTCGCATGGAATCGAGCGTGCGAGCATCATACGGTTTCTAGAATGGCAATCGGAACGTCGCAGCAAGCGAGCTTACAAACCGCTTGCGCTTGGCGAGTGCCGCGACCGTTCACGATCATCATCCTCTGTCTCACGTAACTAACGAAGTGCCACTTCCTTCGTGGGTTATATATACTTTCAACTATGACTATATACATATATATATATGTATATATAAATTTATAAACATGTATACACGTACAGACACATATATATAATTATATATATATATATATATATATATGTATATATATATACATAATTATATATATGTACATATATATATATATATATATATTAAGGTCTTTCTCTCATTCTACGTGTCCGCGCAGACATTTTTATGAGTTCGTGGAAACACGCGCATTTGCCCCGACGCGGTAGGAAGGTTCGAGGAGAGGCGTCGCGCGCGGCATCACCCGGCACTCGACGAATCGGCAAAGACTTTTCAAGCACGCGGCACGAAGGATCGTCTTCCTTCGTCCCGAACAATAAGTCTCATCTTGTCGTTTCTTTTTTCTCCTTTCCTTCTTCTTCTTCTTCTTCTTCTCCTTCTTCTTCTTCTTCTTCTTCTTCTTCTTCTTCTTTCCGCATCATCGCCCACAGGATATCCGAAAAATCCTGTCACGAACCATCTCGAATACTTAACGAGTTCTCCGTAATTAAATTTCGCGACGCTATTATTTTTAATCTCGATATTACGAAAACGTTGAACGCCAGTTTCAATGTTGATATCGATCGAATATTTATGTCTATATTTTATATGTATACATGTTTCTATGTATGTGGACTTGAAGAAATAACGATTGCACCAGAGAACGAGCCCCGTAGCCAAGAACGTTCGTTCATCGATGCTGCATCGGAGAATACGAAGAGAGTGAGGGAGAGACAGAGAGAGAAAACAAGACAAAGAGAGAGAGAGAGAAAGAGAGAGAGAGAAAGAGAGAGAGAGAGAGAGAGGTGAATACACCACACCGTGGACGAACGGCAAAAGGTACCCAGTGCATGTTCTCTGTCTTTCTGTGGCTGTGTTCCGTGTGCGCGCGCGTTGCCAACTTTCCCTCCTACGCACCACCAAACGAAAGAACGACACGCGAACGGCCTTTCTAATCCACCGTCCACGCAAATGTTTTCGAACCTGTTAGTACATATATACGCCAAGAAAACCTTCTCTGTCCGTTGTGTATGTGTAACCGTGTATTCACGCATGCGCGCTCACGTTTCTCTGTGTATATATTATATTGATGTGTGTGTGTGTGTTGTTTTGTGTATAACCGAAGGAGCGCAACAGACGTGCGCTCTGCGCTGGCTGGTAACGGACGGACGAATGGGCGGACGCGCGATCGTTGCCTACCGCACGGGGCAAGGACGGCCGAGGCCGAGCGGCGGCGCGCGGCGATATACACGCGAGGCGCTTGCGTGGAACTCCGCGCATCGCCCCCCCCCCCACTCCTCTCGCACGCCGACTGAGCCACCGCATCGCGCTCAGCCACGATCGCACTGTTGCTTCTTCGCTGCCGTCGTTCGACCGCCGACACGGGAAGTCGTCGACGAGAGAATGAAAGAAAGAAGAAAGAAAGAAGGGAGACCGACGATCGACAGACTCGACTTATATTACACACGGTGCAACCAACACATCCGTGTTACAAACGCATACTACTGTCGTAACTTCTTCAACGATACTAGAGGCACGTTGGCACTCTCTCTCTCTCTCTCTCTCTCTCTCTCTGTATCTCTTTTTCTCTTTCTTACTGGCTAGCTAGCTCGCTCGCTCTGTTTCGAGCTCGAGCTCGTTGTACTGAAACTATCCGGCCATGGAACATAGGCGTACGATAGACGATACTCCGCGTTGACTACCGACGAACCTAAAACGTGCCACACTAGGATCTTCCTTCGCATATCGTCTAACCGACAACACTCCGACCGATCCGTCCATCGGGCCGTTGCCTCTCGATCGTAGCGATCGACTCGCTACAGGAGATACTCCAAAAATTATTATCCTGTTGTCTCCCGAGGCGGGGAAACAACCTTAGGGCATCGAATATAAAGAAAAAGAGACTCTGAAACGATAAACAAAAATTATAAATAAAAAAAATGAAATTCGAAAAATTCAAATCTTAATACGTAAATAATAATAATAATAATAATAATAATAATAGTAAATAAATAATTAAATTTAGAGTGAAATAATTTTAAAAAAAATAAAAATAAAAATAAATAATCGAATGAATTATTTGTTATTATAACGTTTCTTTTTCTTATTGGCGAAGAAAAAGGATTCGCGGATAAAAGAGTGGATTTTCCAAGGACTCGTATCACCAGCGGGATTGTCATTCCGAAGCGTTCGTACATGCATCGCACAGTAGCAATATCACGTAGCACGGGCCCGAGAGAGAGAGAGAGAGAGAGAGAGAGAGAGCAAAGCTTCCCAGCAGCAAGTGTGGTAGTCGCAATTTAAATTTCAAAACATGCGAAAGAGGGAGAGAGAGAGAGAGAGAGAGTGAGAGAGGGAAGGGTAGCGTGAGTTCTCTCGGCAAAGAAACTAGTTTTGCGATCCTTTTTGTTCTTCTCGGTGTTGCTGATACCGCGAGAAGAGAGAGAGCCATACCGTTGCTACCGCCGTGGTAGCAGCGAGAGTGCGCGCGCACCCAACGTATACGCGAATCTCAAAGTCTAATGCAATCGTGCACGCGGCCTCATCCTCCTTGCTGGGCTCACGAGGGATATTTTTAGGGAACCAGTTTGCGGAACTTCACGAGCGAACGATTTTCGCTATACCCCTTCCACCCTCGCCCACCCTCCTGCCCGCTCGACCGACAACCAAATCGGCTCTGCCCATTGCCAAAGACTCACAGAAGAAATACCCGCAGGGGATGAAAAACTCACGGAAGAGAAGCTCGCTTCTTCTTTTTTTATTTTTATTTAGTTTTTGTTTCAACCTCGATAACAAAATATTTACAATATTGTTAAAATTTGTTGAAAATTTTTTGAGTCGAATTTCCATTCGACGAGTGAAATTCGTCGTCGTCGTCGTCGTCGTCGTTTCGACGTGAATCTCGACGATGATTAGGGATGAAGGCAACGGCCCGTTATCCTTGTAGGGTGCTCACTTCGTTCGCGAATAACTTTTACCACCCACTTGCGCGTACCTCGAGCACGACACATATGGTTCTACCTGTAAAACGGCAATGGTTGCCGATGGTGTATTACCCTTTATACTTGGAAAATTATGCCAATTAAAATAATAGGCAGGTGGAACGAGACGTATTGGGAAGAGCGAGATTTCCAAGTCCCCACCACCTTCTCCTCCTCCTCCTCCTCCTCCTCCTCCTTCTCTTCCTTTCAGACTATAAAGAGAAATACGTTACGCGTCTTTTGATTATCTCAGTCGCCGCTGATAATTTATTTGATGTATGTCTCGTACCTGCATTGACCGCGCATGCGCCGACGTAACTGACATTAAAACCCCGGCTGATTTCCATTCTCGCGCGCATCTCCATAACGCATTGGCGCGCTGGTCCCTCTAATGTAAAAGTTTCACCCCCTCTTTCGACCTTTGTTGTTATCATCGTTGTTCTTGTTGTTTTTATTTTTCTTTCGTTTTCTTTTTTTCTTCTTCAAATATTCAAGATTACCATGCGTTATATTCGTACGTGAGGGAGTCGAACGTTCGTTTCGATCAGAACGAAGCTCGGGCGCATGCGCACAATCTCCTAAGAGAAAACCCCGTCGAGTTCTCCCGTGATTTTAGTTTCTTCATTTTTTTCGTTTTTTTTTTTTCTTTTTTTTTTATGTTTGCGCGAGGAATGCTCGTATTTACTACGCGCTCGCTCCGCCACTGCTACGTGAGCAACACGAGGATTTCAATGAGGGGATATACCGTGGCAGGAGCTCCTGAGAAGCGAGAAGGAGAGAACGAGAGAGAGAGAGAGAGAGAGAGCGAGCTTACACCGCGGGAAAGCATCCTTCGTGCGATCCACCGCCGCCGTCTTTCGCTTTCAGCCAGTGAGTAAAAGACGCGAACCGAGCGATCCATGGCGCAGAAGCAGAACGACGATCTTCTTCGTCGCGAAAACATTCGGTCGCGAACGCTGGGATAAGAGAAGAAACTTCGGGACGACGACGACGACGAGGACGAGGACGAGAAGGGCGACCAAGAGTATAAGAGGCGGTAGGGGAGGAGAAGGGGATGCAAAAAAGAAGGAAACGACTCGAGTAATATAAGGCTAGTAAAATATCCCGACCCCGGTTCGAGTTACGTTCGTTTAAAGAGAGAAGGGCGATGGATGCGAGGAGGGGGAGGGGGCAGTTTTAATAGCCACGAGCAACAGATGGCCGATTCACATGGAGCGATACACGATTTTGCCCGAACTGTGTGTGTGTAAATGTGTACGTCGACTAAGTTCTATGAAAAATATTACTACTCGTGGTATTAGGATTCTTATAGATGTTTTTTTTTTCTTTTTTAATGTATCTCTTACGCGGGGTTGAAAAAGTCGAACGATCGTTTTTTTTTGTTACACCCCGGGGATATTCGTGGTAGATCGAACGATCCGGTGTTTCATCCGATGTTACGAATCTCGTGTTAATGCTCGAGATCGTTGCGACGATTCTGGGAAGTTAGAAATCGAAGCGAGGTTCCGGTGACGTTACGACTTTTTTTTCTTTTTTTGTTGTTGTTGTTGTGGTTGTTGCAATTGCTCTCACTTAGTGGCGCTAAAACGTTTCTCCTGCCTTTGGCGTTATGTACTCTCTCTCTCTCTCTCTCTCTCTCTCTCTCTCTCTCTCTCTCTCTCTCTCTCTCTCTCTCTCTCTCTCTCTCTCTCTCTCGGCAGGAGTGTTTTTCCGGGAAACGAAGAAAGGAGGAGGGAGGGGGATGAAGCTAGACGAGGCGGCGAGCGCAATAGAAACGACACAGGGCGTGCACCATTGTCGCTTCGAGAATTTCTCGAGGGGACCGCTCGGGGACCACCGGGACGAGAAAACTGTCGCTTTTTTCCCCGTCCTCGGTTTTGCTACGAATTGCACTTTGTAGTGCAATTCTGGAAATACAATTTATGGTAAAATATATATTTTTTTTTGGTCAAAATTGTCCTTTATGATTAAGAAGAGAAGAAGAGAGAGAGGAAATATACAGGGGGTAGTTTGAGATTAGTCTCGAGACCCTCAATCGTCGGGGTTGATTTTACCCTAGTTACAAGATAAACAGAAAAAAGGAAAAATATTTCCAGTCGCTAGATCGTTGAATCGTGATCGAAACGATATTCGTGAATTATAAATGTAACGATGAAAACATAATCGTAATATCAATTACGCCATGTGCGCGATGCTTACAAAACGGGTAATGGATATACGCCATTATATCAATCGAAATGTATCGAGGGAATGATTTATAGGAGACAGGCCAACGGTGCTTTCTTTTGTTATTTCGCGTCGTTGCCGGGAGCGATGAATTTAATTAAACCCACAGCACGTACGGCCTTTTCCATGCCGTTTGCAGCTGAACGACTCGCACGAGACTCGAACTTCTGTTCCGTTGACGCATGCGCACCCTCTGTCTATCTCTTTTGTCTCTCTCTCTCTCTCACACACTCTTTTAGTGTAGGAAACGAGGTCTTTCAGGGTGTTACAGTTGAAATCGCGTCTGTCGCTTCTCCCATGGGGATTTCACGGTGTTTGTTCGTGGTATAATAAACAGATTCTCTTACGAGCGACATATGGGAGAGAGAGAGAGAGAGAGAGAGAGAGGAAACCTCGCAATCATAAAATCGTGCATGCGCCATGTTCACCGTAGTAGAGGGATGATTATTGAGGAAAATCGTGAAACGTACGGAAGAGACACGAAAGGGTGGAATAATGTAACATTGGCCTATTATAAAAAGGGAGATAAATCGATGGTTCGTCGTACGTGCCGGAGATAACTTCGCGTATAATCTCGTCCTTATACGTAAAGAGACAACTTCCGGCGAAGTCGCTTAAGTTTTCGAGTCATCGAACGATTTTACTTTTGTCGAACTGGAGAGTCACATCCCTTTCGCGCAGTGGACAAACTCGCGCTTCGTTTAACGTCAAAAGGACTGCGAAGCGACCCTCGAGTTGAGTTTTTATTGTTATTTTGTTTTTTTTTTGTTTTTTTTTTATACTCATCGCACGCGTGCGGCCGTGCGTGAGGGATGACCGTTGTATGGCTTGTGGCAAATATCTACTCTCTATATACACATATATATATATAGGGGAGTATTGTGAGCGCTCGCGTATTTTCAGGGTGGGTCCGCGTAACAAGAGGGTGCGGAACATAGGGGCTGTTTATGGTTGTTGGCAACGAAACGGTAGTTTTATCGCGGCAGGAGCGACACGAGAGTCATGGATCTTAAATTTACACCCTTCGTGCACGATATATGCGCGCGCATATTTTTTTTTCTTTTTATGCAACATCAAGATTCATAGGTTATGAATGACTCAATCGTTTTGCCGAACGGTTTGCAACTCTTGCGTGATCTTACGTCGAGTCGCTGGCTTTTACGACGATATTTTTTTCCCACTATTTCGCACTGACCTACCTCCACTCGGTGAATGTAAACAGGAGGACTGGGGGTCCTGGTATATAATATACATAATTATATTTATATAAATAAATTAACATATGTAAATAGATTTATATAAATAAATTTATATGAACAAATACAAATATATAAGTATAAGTATATTTATACGTTGTCAATCACTCCGGTAGGAAATTAATCAGAATGCATCGCCGATTGCAACCGGATACAAAATTTTCATTTATCCGTTACTTCTTCTCCCGAGTGTAAACATTTTTACTATTCCGTAATGCTCTACGTATACATACATTTGGAACACGCAGCACGAATTCGTTGATGATATTTCGTAATTTCGTCTCGAAGATTTATTCGGTAAACCGGGGCGGGCATGGCGTTGCATGAACAACGAGGCAATTATGGCCAAGACCTTTTAAACAAAGTGCCGAGTTTTTTTTCCTCCCAGATGTCGCAAAGGGAACAGGTTGGGGTTGTTTATAGCTACGAATTAGCCAATTGTAGTACGGCTCGTATGGAGCACAAGGCCGATAGTTAACGCGGCGATGCTTTTTACATTATGCTCGTACGGTAGAGTTGCTCGACGGGTCGTTTTGAAGTCGGAGAGGGAGAGAGATACAAGTTGGTTAATACTTGCAAACAGAGAGAGAGAGAGAGAGAGAGAGAAAGGGAGGGACAAAGCGTTAGTCGAAGGGGAGCACGGACCGCACAAAGTGCGGATCTGATCATGAACAGAGTCTTGACTACACGATTCTAAGGCCGAAGGGATGAGGGTGCACCCTTATTTATTGCGGTTTGTTCGCGGCATCAATTTCATTCACCGATATTGCTCTCGCCTCGATCGCCGTTCGCCTTAAATCACTATTTTCATTCGTACAACGTCCCGTATAAAACTTCGTGTATACAATTAACTTTCATTACACCACCGACGTAGTGGGTGCAGCCGGTAAGTTAAACTTTTATCGTTGCAATATCTCTAATAAACTCAATGTTAGGACCATGGAGACGAGAACGAATGGCACGAATGAAACGAATACTGGAACGAAGCCAAAATATTTTTCCTCATTCGCGTCAAATGGGAACGTCCAGGGTAGGAGGGTGGAGGAATAACGAGAGAATACAAAAAAAGGAGTAGGACACAAGGTTTCTTTTGTCTCGCTGTGTCTTTCCATTCGTTCGTTTTTTTTCTTGTTTTTTGTTTTTTTTTTTATTATTTTCTCCCCAAACCCAACGAGACCCGTCATTGTTTGTTCGTTCCTTTGACGAGGCCTCTCGCGGTATATAAATCCCTGCGCCTCGCCCATTTCTCCCTCTTTACGCGGCATGCGAGGCCTCTCGGCCGGAAATGGACTGCAAGGCACTATCTGCACGTTGAAAAATATATCTGCTTCTCGGAACGCGCGAGCACTCGCCCAACCAACACAAACATAAAATCACACACGGTCACACATATACACATATATCGGGTGTTTGTGTGCGCATGCAAAATCCCCCCTTTGTTGAGACTACTCTCGCGAAAGGTTGGGACAGCTCACTGCCGGTGGATGTTGAAGCGAAAACGAAAACCCCGTCAAAGGAGGAAAAATGCATTTATTCTTGGTAGCCTCGCTCGCTTCTATCTCTTGGCTCGTATGTGTGTGTGTGTGTGTGTGCCAAAGAGTTCCATTACGACTCGTATCAGCGTCGGGGAGGCCGCTATGCAGAAAACGATGGACACGTGAAGTATACAAGCAACGAGTGAAAAAACGGTGAGGAAACAGGGGTTGTCAATGGAATAACGAAAACGAAAAAAAATTATACTCGTCGATCGATTCAACGTCGATGAACAAATCTTGAAATTTTTAAATCGAGATATCAATAAATCGAATGAAAATATAATTAATAAGTTACTAGGTGGTAAATTATTTCAAGGGTTGGAAAAAGTAATCTATCGAAATTTGAGATTGAGAACCTTCGTTTTTTGTTCTTCAACGAGAGGGTTGAAAGCCTTTAAAGGGTACGAGGGCAACGCCCGTGGGCTAGAAGATTCTTCAAAAAGCACGGGTTTTTAACGCACGAGAGCGCGGAAACTTCGCGTCTGCCAAAGTGACGGGCTCAATATTTTCTTATTTGTGCATTCCTCGTTTCTACACGATGTGTATATAATAAGCACGAGGTCCAAATCCGTTCTTCCGGTAAGCCGGAGATATTTTCCAGAATGGTTGGACGACGATGGAAACGATACGGCTTAATCGATAGCACGTGCTGCGTGTCTGCCGGCTTGTTCGACCAAATTGTGTATCCATCGTGACGCGGTACACGAACGAAGAGAGAAAGAGAGAGAGAGAGAGAGAGAGAGAAAGATGGGGATTCGAGGCGTCTCTCGAGATAACGAAAGCTTCGAAAAAACCGTCGGACGGGATTTCGACACTTGAGAGCCGTAATCTACGGACAAAATGCCGGCATAACCCGACGAAGACGATGAAGAAGAGGAAGAAGAAGCTCGAGGATCTTAATACGTAACGAATTTAAATAAAACGTTCGAATATCACGACGGTCGGTTAAGTCGGAACATTCCTCCTACCGATAAACGAAGCTCCTTGAAATACTGGCGCGTTCACATCGCAGTAAATTATAACCCTCGGGAGACTCGTCAATGGGCCCATCTTCTTCCTGGCTTGGGTCCTTGAGAACACATTTTCCATGTAAAGATAGCTTTCTTTCGCTCTCTCTCTCTCTCGCTCTCTCTCTCTCTCCCTCTATCCTTCTTTCTCGCTTTCTCTCACTTTCCAAGATCCTAACACGTGAGAAGAACGGAATGGAGCAAGGGTCTGAAGAACGAACCCTCTTGACATTGCGCAGACGCAAAAACTCGCGTACTTCATCACACCGTGACTAATTCGTTGAATAATTTGGCAATTAACGTAATAAAGCAAGACCCGAGCGAATTAATATATATCGTTAATGGTGAAACGACCCTCGTCGTCTTTCCCATTTAACGGTTGATAATGGTAACTGGCGACCTCTGACGTACGACCGTACGTAAAATTCTTTATCCCGTACGATAATTCAGCTCTATACGTGAGCATACGTGACGCGAGACGAGAGCTCGCTCACCGTAAGGAAGAAAAGGGGGTTGCCAAGATCGTGCGAGAGACACGCTCGCCTCCGGGTCTTCTGGACGCCTCGCGACATTGCGGGTGTCTCAGCGGGCTTTCTATCACTCCGGGCTTTCCTATTAATTCTCCTGCGATACTCTCGCTCCGAGGCTTATACGTCTTCTTTGTGTGTATGTGTGTGCAATGTGTGCGAAGGAAGTGCAGCTCGGGCACGCAGGCGCACCGCTGAGTCGGATACGACGTGGCGCCACGGATCGCCGAGAATATCTCACGTCTGAATCACCCGCGCGTATGGACTCGGTTAAAAAGCTTTGGTCTTACGATACACACACAGAGAGAGAGAGAAAGAGAGAGAGAGAACGTGCAACGTGCGCATAGACCGCCTCGTCGTCGTCGTCGTCGTCGTCGTCGTCGTCGTCGTTGTTGTTGTTGCGGAATCGAGGAAGACGAAGCGAAAGGAAAAAGACGAGGAGATCGCTCTCGCCACCACCTCCTTTTCTTCCTCATCTTCTTGGCTCGCTCCTCCTTCTTCCTCGCGTCGGTTAGGAAGATGAGTGCGAGTCTAGCTCCGTCTTTGAGACTGACGCCACATGTACGTTACATACACGAGACAATATATATATATATGTATACAGATATTTTCTCTCGCATCCGCGAAGGAGAGCCCATCCTGCCCTGAGCCTCCGGGAATATACAATGCGTCTCTGATATCGTGATATAGGAGAGGCAGGCTCTCACTGGCGCCCGCCAACCTTCCTACATCCATATATATCTATATATATATATATGGTCCTTTCCACCGTATTCCCGATGTAAACTCTCATAACGAGAAATCTGAGCAACATAAAGCAACGAGATAGCCGAGTACCTACATTGAAGGATACCCGGCCGAGCACCGCATCGCGTCATCGTGAATCCCGCATGTGCCTTGTGCCAGCCTACCCATCCTAACCCCCCATCTCCTTTTCTTCTCTTCTCTTCATCCGCCCTACGAAGATTTTGTCCTTTTTTAAACATCCGACAGACGCCGAGTGTATTCAGGATTATACCATTAATTCGCGTATACCATTTATACATCGTGAGTCAAGCGCGTAGTCGCGAGAGGAATGCGATGCGGCACGACGACCTGGTTGGTCATCGTCCTCTTCGTGTTCTTCTCTCTCTCTCTCTCTGTCTTGTCCGTTGCATCTACTCCCGTCTCACGCACTCGTTGTTAAAGCTCGTATAACCCGCGTGAAGCTCGTCACTTTGATGGTGTGTGCGAGTGGCCTAAATAGGAACGCGCGCGAGCGTGCGCTAAGTTCGCGATATATAACTGTAAGTATGAAATTTCGAGGTGGGATAGCGTCTCATCGCGTCTAGTTTTGTGCCTAAAATTACGCAAGGGTAATTTGGATCGATGATTCAACAACGACGTAGGAATCATCGCCTCGTGGTCGCGTCGTCTCCGTCGACGTCGAGGCGATGCGCTAGTAGGTAGCACATCGTCGAGATGCGGATCTTTCGTTCCACGTAACGCCCGCGTTGCGTTCAACGACGGGGCTCTCACCTTCGCGGCGATGAGTCTCTCGGTCTCTCGTGTGTCTCATCTCGAAGGAGTTTCGCGCTCGAGCGTCTTTTGCACACCGAGTGCGCGATGAGGGATGGATTTGCGAGAGTTCCGCGACTATGTGTATACTTACCAGGTTACCCCTGAGACGCGGTGAAGGAATCGCGAACCTCCGCGAGGCTACCCCGTCGAGTGATTCATCCACGGAACGTGAGAAACACGACCTAACTTCTAGATGTGTGTGTGTGTGTGTGTGAGAGAGAGAGAGAGAGCGAGAGAACGACGAAGACGAGGAGGCAGCTCATCGCGATGCCGCGAGATGCACGCGGACCGTTCTATTTCTATTTCTAGCGGGCCGTACGATGTCCGTTCGGTCTGTTTGTGACCGCTAATAGAAGCCTCTTGATGAACCGAGCATTACTTATAGCACAGGTACGAGAACCGAGATGCGTATAGACGCGCGACTCCGATCCCTACCACCTGCTACCAGAGAGAAAGACAGAGAAAGACAGAGAGAGACAGAGATAGAGAGAGAGAGAGAGAGAGAGAGAGAGAGCGTGTACCTCTCTCTTGCACGCAGCTCTCTCTCGGACGTCGCACACCCGAAAGATTTTCCGGCGAACGAAGCCTTTTCGGGCTTCGTTCGAGGCGAATATTCGAATTCTTCGCGAATGTGTAAGAACCGCACGAGAGAGGATCGTTCCCATCGCGCGGTTCGGAAAGATCGAGAAATTTTCGCGGTGACGGTTTCTATCGCTTACCGGGGACTCGAAACTATACCCCCGCTGACTATACGTCGCGCGCGCGCGCGCGCGCGCGGACGCACGCTCGCTGATACATTCTACCAAGACCCCCGTGCGGCTATTTTAACATGAGTATTTGGCAGAGTGCATAACTTTGCCAAGTATTCTTGAAGTGCTATTAACCTCGCTCTCGCTCACTCGTTTCGCGAACCGACCCGGTGAGGAAAAGCTGGCACACGAGCGATCTTTATTACCGTGGAATATCGTCGCTAGAGCTCGCGACGTTGGAAAACACGAGATTACGTTTATTTCGTCGAGTTTGGTTTGTTTTTTCGAAATTTTTATTTCTATGTTTGTTGTCTGTTTATCGGAGAATAATGTACCGTTGTGGAGGGGAAAAAAAGCGTTCGTGGAAAAACCCACTTTCACGCGAGAAGCCAAAAAAGGGGACGAAACGGCCACGCGTCCCGGGCTTCTACTTCCGGTTTCCCGGATGGTTTCCGGACGCCATTATACTTTGCAAACACCGATCACGTCCGGGATTTCCGGTGATTGGGTGTTGTGCCCACATCGCCCCGTTCGACGACCGCGAGCGTCGAAACGTGCGCGTGTCGTCATTGTTTTAGGGCGATGAAAATAAATTACGCGTAATACTCTCGATCGATGAAATCGTGTAACGGTCGCGCCAATTGTTTTATTTTCTTTTCTCTCATCTCGCGCTGAGGATAAAGCATGTTGCGAAAATATTCAAAATAATTGAATAAAAAATCGAGACGATCGATAGCGTCGGATCACTTTATTATAAAAATAAGGTCAAACCATCCACGCATTTTCGCCCAGCGATTCGTTCCTTCGCCCATCTCGTGCTAAAACGCAGAGGTCATACTTCGAACTCCCTCGATTCCTGACGCAAGACGTTCCTAAAAAAAAACGTCTCACTTTCGGTAACAAACGAATTGCTCAACTCGACCTCGATCCTCCCGCCACCTTAATTAAAGGATCACGTTGAATACGGATTTCACGTACGCCTCACTCGTAATTTCGTATAAAATTCTCGAGCGACGTGTACGACAAGGTCCACCCACTATTTCGGATTACGAGCCTGACCTTGGAACTAAACACGAAGAGAAGAGACGCGTTTTACAGTGTCAGGGCAAAGTATCACTCTCTCTCTCTCTCTCTCTCGATCTCTCTCTCGAGCAAGCCAAGAGAATTGCCAGGTTGTGTCGTATAGCGTAATACACGCTCGGTACGACGAGAGGAGCCTTGCGCAATCGAGTCGGTCGAGGCCCGCGCGGTATAACTGGGTAAAGTTCGTTATAATGGGCATTGTCCTTGCGCCCCGGTGGCGAGCGTACGACAACGATCGTTCCGTGACTTTCACGAAGCGTGCCCGTCGTATCAACGAGTGAATTTTTCCAACGGTCGAAAAAGACTCTTCGATAAATCGCGAACGAATACGTCTTCGAGATCGTATTCTCGTCCTTACCGAGCGATATATCTTTATAGTTAAGTCGAGGAATAAGCGTTAATGACCGAGGTGCACTCTCTCGACCCGGACTCGATCGCACGCAGGTGACCGCAGCCACGCACCGTCACGTATATCGAGGAGGGGGAGAGAGAGAGCAAAACCCGAGGAATTCGCGAAGCTCGCAACCCGACGAAGGCCGCGGTACGTTGCATGCTTGCTCGATCTCGCGGATGCCGGGAACCACGTTGAATGAATGAATGCCTCGACGTTTATAACGCACGCACGCGGGTACAGGTGCAACATGAGGCAAGAACCGTACCTCAGTGACGACGTCGTGAAATGCGACGGCGAATTTCTAGGCGAGTCGAGGAGAATCGGTCTCGAGGACGACGTTTCATATCGTTACAATTGGATACAAAATCGTGACCTTTCGATCGACCCGAGGGAGTGGGCAATAATCACGAGTCAGTTCGTGACACGCCTTCGATAGACGAAAGCGAGACCTTGATTCGTAAAATTGTGGGTGAATATGCGCGATTGTATTTCGTTGCTCGTTGGCACCGATCGAATTTTCATTCTCTCGTGTTAAAAACAAGTTTTTAACCAGGTCGAAGAAGGTCTACGAGGAATAAAAATTAAAGTACGTATCGTCGTGATCGGTGAGAGAACGACGTGGAAACTCCGGTCGTTAATACGTCAGAACCAGTCGACGATGATAATTGTTCAACAGTGAATTTTCTTCCAGCTGCAAGTCTTCCTACGAGTCGCAAAATCAAGTTTCCGGAACAATTTTCAATAGGTATAAACAGTCGCTGGCACGCGATCGCGCATTTACGTACACGACCGTATCAAAGCGACTCCGTAAGCGCGAAAAGAAATGAAATTATCATCGTCTCACGGTATCTTTTGTAGGACTTTCGCCAATTATATTCTCATCAGTAGAGCTTGCGTGAAGCCTGCCAACTGTCATCGTCAGAAATCAGAATTTTATACGAGAATGTATGATTGATCGGAGCCTAGACGCGTGTATCGTCGAAAAATTTTTGCTTACGCCTTCGCCTCGACAACCAGCGATATAACAGATTGATTGCGTTTCTATGCTCGACCTAGCTTTATATGGAATATAATTGAGCGTTATAAAACGAGAATGAGAGAACGAGAGACGAGAACAAAGAAAGAAAGAAAAAAGAAAAAACTTTTCACGACTATAAGTACGACGTCGAATTTTCCAGGGCTTTGATTACGAAATGATTGATGCATTGTCCGTCATTCGCCAATCACCGTGATCGAGCCACTCGGCTGTCTAGCGATCCAGAACAGAATATTCATAGGGAATAGACACGAAGCGTCCGTGGGATAGAGAGCTCCCGATAAATTGGATCGGGCCATTGTTAGCTGTCGGCTCGTCCAGTCTGGGATGCTTCGAGGCAGACGGAAGAGAGGTTTCCAGGCCCCTCGTCGATTCACCGAACGTCGCGTTCGAGGCTATTCAACCCCCGTGGCAAAATCCCATTTCCAGCAAAGCAACAGCAGCAGCACCGGCAGAGCCAGAGTGCGGTCAGTCCGTCGATCGATCCGTCGTACCCGAGCTGAACCGCGTGTCCGGAGTGAAGCAAAAGTGGCCACGTCCACTCTCTCACCGCGACGTCTTGCCAATAGTGGAATATAGCTAGGCAATTCCAATTTCTACCCAGGCACGGCGAGTTCGCTCGAGAAACTTCCCCGAGGCCTACGTTGCACTTTCAAGACCTTCCATCGCCCTACGTACGAGAGAAATTATATCTTGGCATCGTCCCGAGGACCGAGAAAACCAGCCAAGGAAATGGGTTCGTTGGCTCGAACCGTGAATAGATTCCTTTCCGTTCCTCATTTTTCTCCCTCTTTCTCGCTCTCTCTCTCTCTGACTCGTTTTTCTTCCTTTTACAACGTAACATAAATCGTACTAATACACCATTTAGTTCCATCCCGGCTCGTGTACTGTCGTATATTCACCGAGTATTCCACCGAGTTCCATGCAACAACAACCGAGAGAATATTCTTGTGCGGAAGGCGGTTATAAAGAGTCAATTTCCTGTCGAAGGGGCGTCGTTAATATTAGATCTTCATCGAGGCATCGCGCATCATCCCCAAGTGGGACAAGGCCACGCGCGAGCCCGCGGCTGCGAGACTGCGTCTCGGTGAGCCTCGACCATTGTCATCAGTCCCGTCAACCGTGGAGCTAGCCTCTAACAGCCGTGTACACGCGCTGACGTCTTCGCAAACGGCTGATTCCTCTCGCACACCGGAGTCGACGCTTTATAATCGCGATCTCCAAGAGTCTCTCTCATCTCGAATGAAAAAATGGGTCCATCACCCGCAGAATTGCAGAATAACGGACGATAAAGCAACGAACTCGGCGATAAGCGTCTAGAACCGATGAAAAATCGGAACGTTACGAATTTTTACAAAATTTCAATTAACATCGATAAAAGAAGAAAAAAGAAAATCGATCCGAGGGTATTGACCCACATATCGCGGCTGATTGAATACGAAATACAGCCAAGCAGCAAGTAGGACATCGTTACGATATCGAGCGAGTGCAACGATCCCTTGACGAACCATGCGTGTAACATCTTTGATTCGATACGCCGCCAGCGATTGAATTTACGTCGAGTTGCCTCGCGCGACTCTCCCCATCTACGACTTGACGAAACGAAAAGTTGGTCTATAGAATCGTTATCCTTACGGGCTATCCGTTGCATCGGTGAGACACGCGTATCGCAAGGACTCGATGGAGTTCGTGTACGAAGGGACTTATTTACGAGGTGGCCGAGCTCGCGGGATGATCGCATTGTCGGAAGGATATTTCTCGTTGTCGTTGAGCTGCCGTTGATGTCGAGTCATCGCTGTTAATCTTCGTCGAGGAGGCCGGCGAGTTAGCCGACCGAGAGAAACACGCGTCTCTCGTACCAGTGACTCGTAAGCGAGAGCGCGCGCGTTACCAAACCTTGTAATCATACATGATAAACCCCCGGAGGCTCGATTATGAGCTCGCTTGATCGTCTCTATGGGCACCAATCACCGTTATTAGCGGGCGCGTTTGTTGATCCGTGTCATCGCGGGCGTGAAACGCTCAATCGCTTTCCTCTCGATGTCGTTCGGTCGAGGAGGTTCGCGGCCTAACGCTTGTTTTTCAATATTTTATACTCGTGACTCGAGGGCCGATAGTCTTCGAGGATTGGAATTATTAACGACTGGCCATCCTTCTTCCATTACGAATTACAAATTTTCGTATCGATCAAATTTCCTCGCTCGCTATTACTTTCCTTAGCTGACGATCGACATTCGACCCCTTTTCAAAATTCTTCCGGTGGGTGCGATCGAGTGTACGGAGAAATCGGAAATTATCACTGCCGGTTCGCTTATAGACTTCTCCCGTATCGTTTGCTCGCTTCTACGAGTCACAGTGACATCGAACTCGATCGCGTGTCCGTAATGTATCCAATTCCGTTATGGGAGAGCGAGAGAGAAAAAAAAGAGAGAGAGAGAATGGGAGAGAAAGACCATGAAAAGAAAGAAAGAGAAAGAGAGAGAGAGATTGTCTACGTCATTCAACTTGACTGCCAGCTGTATTCCATGGGGACTGACCAACATGTCAGCCATCAACCGCGGGTATGACGTCGATCGTAGGACGACTTTGCGACCAAGAAGATGGAGAGGGTAAAGGAGAAGGGGAGGGAGAGAGAGAAAGAGGATGCGAGAACTAACCGAGAGAGTCCGCGCTTGTGCAGCGGCGCATTCTTCCGCACCGTGGAGGAACGAAACGCGTTCGTTCGCTCTCGCTTATGCTCGATCGTGCACGCCGCTGCCTGTGGCCTCAGAGGTCTGCGACCTCAGCCTTCTGCACTCTCTCGATCTTTGCTACGATCCATTGCTCTCCCGCTTACTCTTCGGAGTAACCTGGTTCTCTAAAACCTTGAAAATCTCCTCCCGAAGCATCACGAGAGAATTATTCCGCTGATCGACTCGTACGAGACGTACGATATGTCGTGGAGCATATTTTCGAGATAACAGCCGTCGTGTCTAGGCGAAATTATCGATGACGAAACGTGTTATGAAAATAATAAAGAGGAGCTCGTGATAGACACGACGAGGGTGGAATTACCGAGACGTGAATTTCTGATTGATACGCTCGCACCATGTACGAGGTAGACCGTACGTCAAGGCCTTATCTTTTTGCCAAGGTTCAAGCTTCGGGTCTTCGCAAACAGTAAATAACCGATACGTATAGAAATAGATAGACACGACGGTTAGACGGTTCGGATATGTAATACCTGGTATTGACAGCAATACCGCTCTTCAGTGCTTTGCCCATAACGGTTAACATCTGTGCAGAAGTCTCTTTCTCTCTTTCTCTCTCTCTCTCTTTCGTGGCTGGTCGAATACGCTTCCCACGCAATTCTGCATGACATTCCTCCTGGCACTTGGCCTATCTACCGCTTCTGGCGCACGAGTGCTGCACCGGAACGCTTTTCCACCGCCTAAACATTTAGTACATTTCTCCATCTTAGCGTCCGCGAGCAGACTCGATCCTCAATACCCACAGATCTCGTTCCTTCCTAGATAAAACGGACACGAGTGTATCTTCCTCGCGATGCATATGCACGAGGATGCAAATTTTGTAAACTCTGACCAGCGTCGATCAGGGCAACGTACGAGGCGAATCCCGTACGAGGAACCGCAAGAGCTTCAATCCGCGATTCCGGCCCAGAGATTCGGATTGATAACGACACCTGCAATATGTTACTGAAAATTTAATATTGTTGGAAATACCATTTACGTAAATCACGAGAATATTCTTAGCACGATGATAATGATTTTTCATTATTCGGGGAAAAATCGGATTCATGAGTTTGCGAGAGAGGGAAAAGTGGGGTTTGTGTTTATCATCGGAATTGATCCAGCTGCAAGCGATTTTAATCCAGGCTCTCGTCTTGATGCGAATCATCTCGCGTGCTATAACGCATACACATATATATTTATATTTATACACGTACCATAGGACACGTCATTCGATCGTCTTGACGTCAGGCAATTTCTCCTTATACCCAAACCCCATTACCATATTCATAGAATATCTCGTTTCATGCTTTTTTTTGTTTATTATTGTTGTTTTGTTTGCTGTTTTACTTTACTCCTCTTTTACTTCGTTTTTCGTGCTCTCGATGATACGTGATAAAATCTCTCTCGGAAGAATCAAACACCCCGAGGGATATATGACTCTCTCGAGCCTATTCTCGACACTCGGGAAGTTCCACTCTGTGTTCATTCACGGGCTCTCGCATTTACATTATGCGGAATCTACATAATCAGTGTAATCAACGTCGCGTTAAAACTACGTAATTGCTCGACATAAGTGGAACGTACGTTAATGCCAGCGGTGGAGGGGCGAGAGAGAGCGCGAGAGATGGAAGAAGAAGGCACGGTGAGAGGAGGTTATATTACAGTTTGCATTGATTTATGACGGCCGCTAATTCTCGGGCGTTTCCGTCGCCGAGTCGAGGAATGAATATTCGCTGCACTCTCGTCACTTCTCACTTCCTAGACTCGGTAGCTCGAGCGTAAAAACGATACAGTGTGTTACACCGAGTGACGATTATCCGGCTCCGGTATGAATCGCGGGACCCGTGCCCACGACGTCCGGTGGGACTAATCCGTATATGAAACGTGCTTAAAAAATTAATTGTTCGAGATATAGGCGCTCTCTTGCAGCGATGCCAAACAACGTGTATACGATTAGTGACACATCGGGTTTTGATAATAACAAAGTGCTATTTCCGTTATTCGCAGATTTAAATTGAAGTTTCATGAGGAATTGCATGCGATTAAGGGTGAATTTACGGGTGAGCTTTTTCGAGTTTTCGATTTCATGAGCAATTTATGATTTTTATAAATAGGTCGATAAAAATTTTAATCTGCATCGAGTGATAAAAATTGGGGGAAACTTGAACGATCTTTAAAAAACGAATTTTTTATTGTTGCGGAAATCACTTTGCAGCGGTTTGTTTTCATGGGAAATTTCCCGCATATAAAGAATTTAATAGTCATTTTGTCATTACTTGATAATTAATGGGCGAAAAAACAAAAAAACGGTGATTTTTTATGTTTTCTCGATTTTTTACCTAGAAATCGCTGTATGCCAGAAAAATGAGTATGATATTTGTGTTCTGTGACAAAATTCCGATCTCACATGCTCCTTAAAACTTCAGAATAAATTCCAAATAATTAAAAAACGACAAATCTCATAATTCGCTAAATTTACCAAAAAGATTCAAAAAACCGTTGAATCAATTATCTTTATCTCCAAATCCCTTCAAGATTCTCTGACAAAATATTCTCATCGACCTTTTTTCCGACGTCACAAAGCTCTCGCCCACCCCGAGGCAACGATCCTCAACCCTTTTCTTCTTTTCGTCCACCGCGCCAATTCGAAATAAATTAGTGTCGGGTTGGCACACCCGTGGTATTATTACGTTATTACGGCTCGAGTTGCGCATAGCGAATAGACTGGTACGTATAGTATGTACCGTATAGTAGTCGGTACACATACCAAGTACCATATAAATGCATTCATACTACGCGGTGCGCGAAGCGAGATTCCGCGAGACGCGCGCGGGGTTTTCCTTGTTCGGGAGAGCTCTCTCGCTGCTGCTGTTGCTGCTGCTGTTGCTGCTGCTGTTGCTGTTGCAGCTTCTTCTTGCCTATTAATTTATCGATGAGAGCGAATCTTCCTGCGTTTTGCACCGCTGTATGTAATGTACAACGTTTTACCACGGGCATACAGTGTACGTAAGATCGCGGCGTGCCACATGAAGCCTCGGGCGACTATAAATGGCCATCATCCTTTCTACCCTCTTACTCCCTGGCCCCTTCTCGCGCTATCCTTCTCTCCCTCTCTCTCTCTCTCTCTCTTTCTCACAGGCGTCCTATCCTCGATGAACCACGAAGTAGCGAATAATAATTATACCTCGAGCCAGAACGTTGAATACGCGGATCATTTTGTTTTCTTCATCCCTTACACAAACCCTACTCGCGTCCGATCGCCCGATTTTTCTTTCTCACCATTCTTCGTATTCCAGGTTCTTCTTCATCTTCGATCTCTCGCGGTGTGTTTAAATCATTGATGCGGGGCGGTGGAGAGGGGGAACTGAGGAGGGGTAAATCAGCTGTTATAAGTCGTAAAGTTCGTAGCTGTCGTCTGTAAAGTACGTCGAACGGTAGGGACAGGAGGCAAATACAGTTTTATACGTCAAAGAGTGTATCTACGATGAGAAAGAACGAGCGCCGCCCGTGGCGTTATGCGTCATTGAAGGCGTGGATATACTTCGCGCGGCACAAAAGTTGCGGAGTCGTCGGAACGGGCAACTCGGCGAAAGATATATGCACCTACACATACCGGACGCTAATTACGCCCCGTAGCATCGGGCGATAGACCAAGCCAAAGAGACCGGGAGAGAGAGAGAGAGAGAGAGTGCTAGAGCGGGGGATCGTGGGTTCGATCCCGGTTTGCTGAATTTTTTTATTAAATTTTTCTTTTTTTTTTCTTTCTACTTTTTTTTTCCTACGTACCCGCTGACTTCGCTCTCTTCATGGGAACCTATGCGGCGCATTCCACGCGATTCCACGCGGCGTTAAAGCTCGGTATTAAAGGCCTTAGTCGTAACAGTAGTACGACGACGCGACGGTAAATTTGTCCGTATCTGTGTCTACGTGTCCGTGTCTCCTTTTTTTTAATTCTTCCACTCGCTTATAATTTCCTACCGTAGACCGACGCTCGTCTCTAAATTCAAGGTTAATTGACCGGGGTGGCGTTCGTGCGTCTTCTCGAGGGAATGCCGAAAAAGAGACCCCCTCTTTCTCTCTCTCTCTCTTTCTGTGCAAGGATTAATTAACATCGTTCGAGAGGTGCTAAGCACGCCAGGTCATTGCGGTACTCTTCGTCGAGAGACTTTGAACATGGAAAACTTAGTGGCTTTCGTGTTATAAGGTATAACGCCTCTTTCGTGATGTTGACCTGGCGCAAGCGGTTTCGCTCCGTCGTAGATGCCTCGAGGTCGCGGCCCTAACATAGAACCGCACCTTTCCGTAGGTTGTGGACTCTCGGCACTTAAACGAGCACCGGTGCTCGTTGCTCTCTGCACCCACACTATCTCTCGGGCGACGGGCAAACCAACGAACGCATCGATACCTACCGTTCGTCGTTGTTGTTCTTACGTCGCAACCGCGA
Source organism: Netelia virgata (assembly GCA_951802705.1). Classification (NCBI taxonomy): domain Eukaryota; kingdom Metazoa; phylum Arthropoda; class Insecta; order Hymenoptera; family Ichneumonidae; genus Netelia; species Netelia virgata. The sequence continues at coordinate 5,549,456 of OX637868.1, forward strand.
CGATACACGCGCCGTGAATCATTCGTGATATTACGAGGGACCTTGCGTTACATCGCGTTATTGTATATCGCTTTATATATCTCTTATCTCTCCTCGATTCGTATCTCGTCGTGCGCGACTACGAGATCCGTGGACTCTAAAGTCCCGTCGTAACGTACGAACGCGTGAAATATTTCACGTCGCTGATTGTCGTTACCGATTCGAAACGAGAGCTCACTGGTTGTTCGTATGTAGATTCGGTTCGTTGGTCGTGTTACAACGACTCTATTTTCTTCACGGCGGATAAAAGGAACGAGTTTTATAATTTTACGAACATCGCGCGAGCCGCGTACCTTTTGCTCCGATTGTGCAACGTAAAACGCTTTGTGTTTCTTCCTCTTTCTCTTTTTCTTCTTCTTCTTTTTTTATCCGCTTTTTACCACGACGTAATCCTTGAAGAGTCTTCTTTCCAGTTGAAGATCTTTTTTTTTCATGTCGGCAATAATGCGTAGGTGGGAAAACGGCGTTAGAGCGCCGTACATTTTTTGAGCTACGGTTACAAACGATCCGTGGGGTTCGGTTGTCACTCGGGATGCCTATAAAAACGTCAGCTACCATGAAACCGTCGGCTACCCACTTTTAGACAAATTACTCGAAAAGTCCCTGCTATCTCTTCCTCTCTCTCTCTCTCTCTCTCTCTCTCTTTCTCTCTCTTTCTTCCTCGTAGTTATCCAAGACCGGGCTTCTTCTATATCTGTCGCGAGCTGGTTATATTTAGATTACGTCAAAGGGGACGTCGTTTCGAAGATACGGCTAGTTTAACCAGGAGAAGAGAGTCATCGGTACCAGGGGTGAGAAGCCGGAGGGAAAACAAGAACGATACGAGCTCGTCTCGATGAGGGACGACGGTCGAAAGATTTCTCCCGAAAAGCGTCGACGCGCGATCGAAGAATAATTGAGAGAGAGAGAGAGAGAGAGAGAAAGGTTCGAGTTCGTGAACGACTCGACGATAACGGCGTTCGATAAAACATCGCGTTAACCAAATTACAAATTGTTATCTACAAAAACGAGGGATGATAGCCAGCTGTGTATAAATCAGCTTTACAAAAAACAACAAAAACAAAAAGAAAACAAAAAAACGTCCAAAGGTCGCGTTTATCTTTTCTTATTTTCTTCTTCATCGTATTTTTGTTTGTTTATTGTATTTTTCCTTTTTTTTTTATAACCGGACGTTCAATACTCAGCCACTTAAATTTAATAGCGAGTACGTAAACCTGAATGTATTATTAACGTGTATTATGCATACGCGTTTTACTGTATTATTATAGCGACGAAGGACGAAAGACGAAGAAAAACCGCGGTTGGTATGTATCGGGCCGGATCATTCGAGCGAATGAGACGCGCGCGCATAATATTATAAACGACGGACCGAGGAGTTGTTGCACGTGGGCCGCGTGGGAGAGTGAGAGGGCCCACGTGGATCTTACCGTGAATATATCACCGATTGGAAGGAGTTGGGAACCGCATTCCTCTCGTGGCGTCTGGCGCCAAAAGCGGTTCTCAGATTCGTTCGACGTTGGTGAACGCGAGCGGTTTGCACGCGTCTTGCCCCTTTTTTGTTTGCATTACGTCGCGGGATCAAACGACGCGTGTGTGACGGATATATACATCGCGAGACCGGAACGCGGAGCAGCCGCGCGGGATAGGCGCTTCGGCACGTCCTAACGGTGATGGAGAACCACGCGCGCGCGCGCGCGCGCGAACTCGCGCGAACGTTTACAACGCCCGCGGAATAACGATTCTTGTACCAGGCTCGACTTAACCGATACTTCGATATTTGTAACGCGGAGGACTGTCTATGCGTATTTACGATAGATTGTCGATCGGTTGCCGATCGTTGCCGATTTTCTTGCCGATCGTTGCCGATTTTTCGTTGCGTCGGAGTGTTACAATAAAAAATGTAATCGCGAGATTTCGATGGTGTTGTCGAACGATAAAGAATATTTGTAGACGATGATAAAACGAAAATTACTCGATTTTTGTATGCTTGCAAATTACAGCGTGTATATCGTGATTTGTCTCGCCGGTCTGTAATGAATAATTTCGTCGAAGAGTTATGGAGGTCTGTGCGACGGAATGAAGATAATGGAGGAATACAGAGTGGACTATAAATTTTCGAGCTAGCGGGAACGTGCCGTATCGTTCGTACTTTTTTGTTATTTATTTATTTTTATTTTATTTTTTCATAAAATTTCGACAAATTCTCAAGTTCACAAAAAAATAGATATAATCTTGTCGAGAATAAAAAGAAAACGACGAAACACTCGACAAAAATTGACGAAACGCAAGAATTTACGCGCGGTTCTCATGCGCTTCGCCGAGTCCGTCGTATCTTCCTGGTACACGAGACGAGAAAAGGGCAAAGTGCGCGAGCGGCTCGAACTTCTGGCACTGCTCCGTGGCATGGGCCATTACGGTCAGCTTATAACACGAGTATATTATTCCCCGTTACCGGTAGAAGTGTCCAAACTGTTAGGTAACGGGGACGCCGAGAGCCGAGAGAGAGAGAGAGAGGAGCATATAAAAGTGGAGGGTTCAGTGAGGGTTATAATAATGATAAGTCGACACGAGGGAAGGTCGGGACGAGAGACCGGA